>OX421285.1:1675100-2292094 GCA_949125355.1 Agriopis leucophaearia | reverse complement strand
GGTAAGCGCAGCGTAGGACGTCCACCCACAAGATGGACAGACGACCTAAACGCTGGATGTAGGCCGCTTCCAACCGGTCTCTTTGGAAATCGATGGGTGAGGGCTATGTTCAGCAGTGGACGTCCTATGGCTGAAATAATGATGATGATGATGTTGTGAGAAGGGCTCATTGAATAACTTTTTCTCAAAACATTTCTCATGGAATTAAAACAAATCATTGTGATAATGTCTCACGCGTTACATAATACCGTCGCGGTATGACATATAATGTCACAGTACTTTGCATTAATGTCAGATGAATGAAGTCAGAAAATGAATGAATTTAGATCATTAGGCTAGAAAAGCTTTATTATTCTGTGTCATTAGGTGACAATAATGACAATGGGGTTATGTTACAATGTGGTGTTTCATAATTTTCCTTGTGTTTTTTTGTAACATTCGACTTTCATCACAAAAAATGCTAAGAGCGTGTGCCGTAACTAGCCTTTTATGTGCCTGGGGCCTTACCCCTAGCTTAACTTTTGCGAGCCAACTTTTAGTAGGTACCTGATAGGTACCTAAAATTAACCAACTTATTTAAGCTGCATCGTTTAAAAGCGTCTAACTTGAATGAACGATAATCACAATCACACGCATTGTATAACGGATTTTAGTTCATTCAAGTTAGACGCTTTTAAACGATGCAGCTTAAATGAGTTAGTTAATTTTAGGTACCTATCAGGTACCTACTAAAAGTTGGCTCGCAAAAGTTAAGCTAGGGGTAAGGCCCTTGGTGTGAGCTTCTAAAACTGCGCCCTACTTGGTCCTGGTGTAGTCATTTCTGCTCCCTCCAGAGTCTGGGCCCTGATACACGCGATTAAATCCGACTAGTGTTCCATTTCAAATTTTCAATCTTACTCAGATATAAATAAATGAAACTGTTATACCTACAGTTTCCCCTTTAGAATTTACACCTCTCCTTGGTCGTCCATTTGATTACATATTGATCATCTCGTTTGCAGTTGTGTGCCGCTGAATATTGAAGTGTGCGTTTGTAGAACTAGTAAGAATATGTCAGTGAGTGCAATACATGGTTATGTTTACCTTGCCACCTTGAGTTTTTGGCACACTATTCGGTACAAGGCAAATTTAAATTATATAACATGATCAACAATGCAATCTTATGATGATCAAAATATATATTTTAAAACCGTATGGTTGGGAACATAGCACACTTCTATTTATTGTAACGGTACTATCCCTAACAGTAGAATCAATAAATATTCACAAGTGGTAGCGACCACCTGCCACTTTCACCGGCATACCACAGTGACTGACATACCGATTATCTCGATAACTCGATTACAGATCGTTATCGATATTTCTTGGCTAATTTTATCGATAGTTTGCGGTGTAAGGCAATGCTTTGTTGTGCAAGGTTTAACGATACCGGAATAGGAGAAAATTTATGTACAGATAAAAGTAGACATAAGTATTTTAGGCCTTTTTTGAGCATAAGGAAAAATGAAGTTGTTTACTGACATTTGGTTTTTTTTTGTTTAATTTTTTTAAGTAAAAAGTTTTGGGTAACGAGACGAGCATTTTACGTCACGCGTAACGCTTAGCAGTTCAGAGCCATCCAGAATTTAGAGCTTAGTTCAAAACTTGGCACTGTGCTCGTCATCCTACTACCAGTGGCTCCTTTTGAAGGAACTACAGGGGCAAAAAAGGCTTTGTAGTTCCCTCAAAGGCACTGCTAAAGAAATTACTGACAACAAACGAGATGTTCAATCTCTTATGCTCAGAAATTTCATTGGAAACATTGCTCTAACAAATCTAACAATTGAATCTAACAGCGTAAGTAATTCCCGAATAATAGAAACAAAACATTTGAGACCGTTTAAGCTTAATTTAATGACGATAAAAAAATAAACGATAGCTGTCAAAGACGCGACAAAGCAATACTATTCTTATATCGAAGCTTAATATAACACTAATAGCATATAAGTTGTGACCAATTTGAGTTACGATGAAAAACATTTTTAATGGAGCCAATAACATCATAAAATCTAACATGATAAAATTTGACTACACACCTCTTTCTATTATGAATATTTATATAAGACCTACTTTTATTGATTTAAACTAAAATATTTTATAGATCACAGTTCAATAGTTCACACTTCGTAATCGAATCAATAAAATTACAAAAATAAATCGATTAAAATTCGCCCAAGTCTAGTGATTACTATGCTAGATTAATGCTAGACGACTTTAAATGACATAATCAGACGGTCTTCTATTACGTTTTCGAAACAGTTTTGTCACAGAATATATAATGTGCAGACAAATAAAGAGTTCACATCAGATAGTGGTTTGATAATGATAATGTATCGTTCGCGCAAAACTTTATGAGCCCTCTGAAGTTAGGCGCGAGGCCTCCCCGACGCCCTGTAAAGTCCCTCGGATACCTATAATATGCGTACTGCGCAGCCACTGGGCCTAACTTCAGAGGGCTCATAAAGTTTTGCGCGAACGATACAATGTTTTGACTGCTCGTATGACTGTTCGATTCATCTAAATTCGTTTCTAAATTTCGTAATTTGTTTCGTTGCTATATAGTTTCAGACGGTACAGATATTTTTACTTGTGGCCTGGCAGAGTTCATAGAAACGGCTCACAAAATTTGTGAAAATTATACTCACAGCGAAATCTATGGTTGACGCAAAAAAAATTTTTTTTTTATATGTTTTTTTATATATTTAATTAGAATATTTAAAAGTTTATTATATGTACTTAGTTGTTATAGCATCGCTTTGGTATATCTGTAATGGTGTTATGAATGTATTTAATAAATAAATAAAATAAAATAAATAAATAAAATCTGTGTGCGTCTTCCACTCACTAAAATAATGAAGAATTTTGTATGGAACTAAGACTAATTTCAATTTATATAACATTTAAGATAATTGCACAAATTAAAAAAAAAATGCATGTAACTTAGTCTAGATTATGAATCATCTAGACTAAGCTAAATGCATTGCATGTCTAGATTATGTTTTCGTGGATCAATTACTTAGGTTTTATGTTCTTGCGATCTATTTCTCTGTGTAGTTTTCATTCTGTAGTTTATCTACCGTTACGAAGGAAAGGAAAGAATCACTGTGTGACGGAGCGGTTAGATAAGCTTCCTAGTGTCAATGTAACCTACTCAGTGCGCGGTCTTGTACAATGTGAGAGTTGCGGTCGAACATTACCTGGTTGAAGGGTGGATGAGCCTAGATTTTTTGTCACTCTTGCCATATACTACATATAAATAAGTTAAATATTGTAAAATATATTTTCAAACCAAGCTTTTATGAAATTATAGTGATCAAAACGGTGTGCTGATCAAAATGAGTCCAAACACTGCCAGTTTACTATTATCCATCGAGGAGTGCCGTTGTCCACCGTCACCATCATCAAACCAGCTCGCTGTCACTATAATATTGTATTGTCATCAGAACTTGACAAGTATGCCAAATTTCAGCTCCATCGCACAATGCAAAGTGGGTCGAATTTAACTTGCAAAATTTGATTACACACAGGCAGACACCAGGATAGGTGAAATTAATAAAAGCTTGTAATAATATGACATTGTCAATAAAAGTCTCACTGAAGATTTTTTTACAGACACCAATGAATAAATTGTAGACAATATAAGTATAAAAAAAAATTTTTATATTCCGCGGAAATCACATCATTCACGCATGATGAAACTATAGTCGAAATAACTGGCTTAATCATACATATCATTTCTATACCATTTATACATAATTATTCATTACATAATATTATACCATAGAAAACGGTCATTGTCACTCGACAAAATGTATGGCTACTAACATATATTTAACTAACAGCTGCTTTATTTTCGTTTGTTTGTAAAAATGTATATCATGATTAGTACAATGACCTCCTTCAGCTTAGTACATTCTATATGTGTAACCCTGTATATTACCACCTGTTATTGTTGCCCCGAGATAACGACTCTATCACTTAATAATGACGTTCGACAAGTGAAAACAAAAGTTAATATAATAATAAATATAAACGTCCATTGTGGAGGAGAAAGTAGAGACTAGAGAGTGACCGTCAACTGTGACGGGCGTAACATTGAAATGGCCGCTTATAAATAGTTTATAGAAAATAGAAATTATATTTCCATGAAAACAATGTCAATTTATGTAATTTACAATTTGAAAGATAAGTTACAAAAATATTATACATTGACATATTACATCATAGAAATAAAAAAACATCTAAGTCAAAAGAGGTCGCTGTAGCCACCAAGGAGGTTGCATTGCATTGTTTTCATCTTTCCCTGGCAGATAGTTGATGTTATAAGACGTGACTTAGGCTAATTTTATATTTATTCTAACACCACTTTCTCTTATAACATGGTATAGTTCAAATTAAATAAGTAGGAAATATTTATTCTTAATAAGCATAATATTACCATTAACCATAATTGTACAACGTGTGCGTAACTTTGGTGTGTAACTTTAGTAAACGTCTAAATTGTCATAATATTACAAAATTGTACGATTCTTGTCATAGTAATAACACTTCTATTTTTCACAACATAGAGTGCTAAATGAGTTATTAGCTCTATTTATGCAACGTAAAATAGCATACAAAATAATTATAAAAATTCTAGCAAAATTGCCAGTTTCTATAAAAATAACTCTTAGTCTTTTTATTTACAAAATCGGTAGTAAAATTAGATAGTATAATTATTAATAATTATTATGATTATAGTAATAGTAGTTTATAGTAATAGTAGATTGTAGTAATACGGGACCCCCGTTTACACTCTTTGGGTACTGAACCCTAAAAATGTAATTATTAATTTTATTCTACGATCAAGCTAAAAGATTTTAGCAAAGAAATCATATTACCAAAAATTTATATTACTTAAATTAAATTAAAAATATTTTTCAAAGAAACCTTTTTCAAAAAATGTGGAACGCTTCACGATTTTGCGTGTCATCCTTGCGCAGGGGCCATGCTAATCTTCTCTGTATCGTTCCAATTTTAGTATATGTACTGCCGAAGCAAGTACAATGTACAAAGTAACTTTGGTTGTATACCTGCGAAGTGGCGAAAAAAACTTCGTTTGCGCGATTCAGACTTCTATATATTGACGTACGTTTTGTATGGGGAAGAGTGATCATTAAAATCGGCGCCATCTAGTGTCGATGTTAGGAATTGTTTTAATTTTTTCGTGAACATGTAACGTTAAATTAATTTATGGCAAATCACTACATAGTAGTAGTAAAACAAAGTCGCTTTCCTCTATCTGTCCGTCCCTATATTTTATATGCTTAGATCTTTAAAACTACGCAACGGATTTTGATGCGGTTTTCACCATCAGTTAGATAATTTTTCACGGAAGGTTTATATATATAATAAAACATATACACGTGCGAAGCCGGGACGGGTTGCTAGTACATTATAAATATCGAAATATTAAAATATTTTCAATGAAAAAACATTACAACACAAACAGAACTATAAATTATACACAAAAATGACCGGTTTCTTACGCCCAACTCTACGCGGGCGCGAATAGGTGCAGTTTGCAAAATCACGCAAACGCGAACCTAAACGCGCCGAGATACGGTTTGCGGTAGTGTGATTTTGCAAACTGCATCTATTCGGGCCAGCGTTTAGAGTTGGGCTTAAGGCCCCAGTTATTTTTAAAGGGCAAGTGCCTTTTTTTTTAAACAAAATACAAGCCAACACTACATAAACAGACTGCCCATAGACCGTTGAAGGTCTAAAGACAATCCAAATGCTCGCGCCCACTGTCAGTTGGCAGTGTACAGCTGCACAGCACAGAAAAAAAAAGGTTTTATTTTTGTTTTCTGTGGTAACCTGGGGCCTTACCCCTAGCTTAACTTTTGCGAGCCAACTTTTAGTAGGTACCTGATAGGTACCTAAAATTAACCAACTCATTTAAGCTGCATCGTTTAAAAGCGTCTAACTTGAATGAACAAAAATCCGTTTTACTATGCGTGTGTGCGTGATTATCGTTCATTCAAGTTAGACGCTTTTAAACGATGCAGCTTAAATAAGTTGGTTAATTTTAGGTACCTTTCAGGTACCTACCAAAAGTTGGCTCGCAAAAATAGAGCTAGGGGTAAGGCCCCAGCATGCTGGCGGCATTATCACGCTGAATAATCATTTTATTGGTAACATCAATTACAGGTCATTTTTGTGTTATATTATACTTGCAAGTATAGTAGAAAGATATAACAATGTACTACCTTTATGTCTACTGTGGTAGTACTCACAATAACCTAGAGTACTAACAATACGAATGAGTTGAACCAGAAACACGCCAGCATTTTGGTCACGCGTGCTCTGAAACATTTTTGATAATGAGGCGAGCTCACGGGCCCTAAGGGCCCAATGTAACCCCAAAAGGCTCAAATATGAACCACTGAAGAGTATGCCGAGATTAGCATAATATATATTATGCGCTGAATTTTATTTTGCCAACATTTCGATTACATGTGGATCATATTAAAAACCGACTTCGAAAATATATACGTTTCGATTGGAACCAAGGATTGGAACAACCTGCCGGCTTCCTTGTTTCTTGAGAGATAATCTGGGCGTTTTCAAGGCGAGAGTAAATAGGTATCTTCTAAGTAAGCGTGCTTCATCTTCGACCACATCGTCGCTTACCAACAGGCGAGTTGGTGGTCAAACGCGGACTTATTCGCGTAAAAAAATAAGTAAAAAAATATGAAAAACGTAATAAGTGCCTATAAAATTTGAGGGTTGCCCTCGATTGCCCTAGGATCCCATCATCAGATCCTGACTTTGTGACTATTGGACCAAATTGGAAGTATACCAGACCCTACCAAATAAAAGATTTTGAAATCGATCAACAGTTGGCGGAGATATCGGTGTACAACTGTACATACATTTTTTTTTTACAGTGGAACATAGAACCGCTCCGTCTTTTTTTAATTCTGTTAATAATAAAAATAAATCGAAGTGCCTACATAGTAAAATAAATTATAATATTGTCTATTATGTATCTACTAACGTAATTAAATCCAAAATTAAATGTACAATACAGATAAGTAATTCTATATCTAGACTAGTCGCACAGTTGGTTGACTTGAGTGCATTGGAATGCCTATCTTATTCCTAGGTATTGTTTCCATGTCTGTTCAATGTAAAACAGACTAGTTTGCATAATATTAGCATACCTACATTGCTATGAATACCTATTATGCGAAAATAATGCAACAACTGCATTCTGAACTGCCACAGTGCTGCTCTATTTTCTCTATTTAAGGCGAAGTATTCCCACTTTATTAAAGTCGCATTTAGCGGAGCAAAATCATGGCTCTTACACACAGTCGTGCGTTTCGCTACTTCTATTTTTGGGGTTTTTCTCATATTTTTCGAAAAGTAGCTGTAATGTAAAATGTACCTCACCGGTTTCCTTAATAATTATGAAATCTATATATCAAGATATCGCAGACATAATTTAATAAATAGGTAATTGAATGAATCCAAAAAAACAGAGATAAAAGCGCAAATCAGTGCTACTTTGATAATTTTTTTCTATCGAGCGAAATGTGCTTAATCGTGTTTCGGTCTCATGGGTTTCCTAGATAAAACATTCAATTTTGTTATGACACCATTTTTATAATTTTAAGCTAATCATGGAGGTATGCACATTTAATCTATAATGACCATAATTGCTAAAAGTCGGAAAAGAACGTCTTAACAAATTGGAATAGGAAATTATGAATTTAGGATTGGATAGGAAGACGCAGCGTAGGTACGAGTAGGCCTCCCACTAGATGGACCGACGACATCGTGAGAGTCGCGGGCATCCAGTGGATGCAGATGGCAGGATGTCGTTCAGTGTGGAGGTTAAAAGGGGAGGCCTATGTTCAGCAGTGGACGTCTTCTGGCTGATCATGATGAATAGAAAGTGTGACAAAATTAATATTTGAAGCAAAAAAGAAACGAGTTGTCGGGGTTTGAACCCGCTGCAAATTAATATTTGAAGCAATTATCAATATGAAAAACACTTCATAAAAATTTCAGAACTGGACCAAATTGAAATGGCACCACAGGGGAAGCACCAGTTTTCAAATAAATAAAAAAAACATCAAAATCGGTTCACCCAGTCGAAATTTCTGAGGTAACAAACAAACAAAAAAAAACAGTCGAAATGAGAACCTCCTCCTTTTTGGAAGTCGGTTAAAAATAATAGGAAAGATAAATTCTACGTAATATTAGTAGGTACATATTAATAAAATTAATAACCAATTTTTCTATTGTTACAGAAACAACAGCTCAGGTGAAGTGCTTTAAAAAAAATAACAAGTGCAAACAAAAGTTCAAAAACATGTCAACATAAGAAAAATCAGTGAGTTGAGACATGAAGTGCTAGTGCAGTCACGATGTATAGAAGTGTGTTGGTGTGCGTGGCGCTGTCGGCGCTGGTAGTGTGCGTGTGTGGGCACGTGGCGCTCACATACCCCCCGGCTCGACGGTACGACCTGGACTTTCTGGATAACTCGAGAACGAAACCGCCATGTGGCATGCCGAAGGGTAAGTTCAACGTACAATTCTTGAAGAGAAAACTTCTTTAGACGCGTTAAGCCTTAGAATAAGTATTCTAAGCGTTGAGCACTTTGGTCGAACAAAGTTGCTCGCCTGATGGCTCTTTACGCTTGCCCATAACAGCACAACGCCACTCTGAATTATGAACTTCAACAGTTCAAAACCGTGGATGGCAATGCATTGTGCTCGTCACCCCGAGATATAAGATGTCAAACCTCTGTGTGCCCTGTAATTTCGCTGGAGACATTGCCCTTCAATCCGGAACACAGTAGTGTTTGCACACTACTGCTTGGCGGTTGAATAACTGGCAAAAGTGTGGTACTTCCCCAGGCGGACCCCTTCAAAAGAGTCCTACCACAACAACGTACCGTGTACATGTAACGTGTATTTCAAACCAGCGCCATCTCTTGTAGAATAGGTGAAATACTATTTAAGTTTTCACTTCTGACGTGCAGTCCTATGACTGATGCGTTTGTTTTTTTACCGTTATAGATAGCCAGTATGCTTGGAGTTTCTTTGCGCGATAGAATCCGGAACGTGGATATTTGCCAAAGAACTAGAGTCACTGATATAGCTATTAAAATCTGCAAGTTGAAATGGCAATGGGCAGGCCACATCGCTCGAAGAATTGATAACCGATGGGGAAGAAAGGTTCTTGAGTGGAGACCGCGAACCGGAAGACGCAGCGTAGGTAAGGCTCCCACTAGATGGACCGACGACATTGTGAGAGTCGCGGGTATCCGGTGGATGCAGATGGCAGGATGTCGTTCAGTGTGGATGTTAAAGGGGGAGGCCTATGTTCAGCAGTGGACGTCTTCTGGCTGATGATAATAATGATGCAAAGATAGCCAGATGAAATTTTTACAGAATGAGTAATGTTACGGCGGATTAAATAAGAAATTTGATAATAATAAAGTCAAAAAGTAAAGGCTAAAAGGAGTACCATGCAACAAACGTTTTTTAAAACTTTTCTTTACACTTATTTGAGTCAGTTTTGTTAACATCAACAGTCACAAAATTAAATATATAGTTAGATAGATAGAAACTCTTTATTGTGTTTCCAATTAATAAAAATTACAAACAGACAGAAAACACATACGAGCTAGTGCACAGAAAAAGAACGGCTGTCAGTCAAGGCATTTTTGTAAGAAATTTGTTGTAGCCACTTGCACCCATATAAACCCATAGCAATTGTGTTAGCAACTATGACGCGAAGTTAAATGATTATTTACGGGATATTTACCGTGGTAAGGTTGTGGAAGGAGCTCCCGATATTTCGGCGCAGTTACATGCAACATGTTCACGGGAAGACTTCCTTTGTCTTCCCTGTTCCCTGAATGTTCAATCATATATTTGTCACAACACCTGGCGACAGAGTTTCCTTCTCATTTCCGTTCTATTTACTTCTCTTTCCTGTGAGCTAGTGCCTCAAGTGGCGGCCTTATCGCTAAAAGCGATCTCTTCCAGGCAACCATATATGTGGGTAGTTTAGGTATCAGTCTTAACTAAGGTCGTTGCTTGTTATGAATCATCCTGGCAATCTTCACGACTTGCAGTTTAAATAACAGTTACCGCGCTGATAGCCAGCTATTGAGGTAGGTCGTGACTAAAAATAGTTTTAGTTGTTTTCTAATTCTAATTGTTGTTTACTTTTTTTAGTAATTAGTTGGTGCAGCAATTGTTACCCTTTTTGCATATTAGGCACGTAGATTATAAGGGCACACAGCGGGTAAAAATTAAGTAAAAAATTAGTCATGATTGAATGGTTGCCTTAAAACCTAAAGAGTTTGCCCAAAAAAAAACACCAAAAAAGTTTCAGGTTTATTTTGGCTAGAAAAGACCAAAAAATCTATGTAATTGTGTGGTAGCCTATCAGGCGAGTAGGTCAAACGCTAGCTAGCCTAATAATGTAAATATAAAAAGTATATAAAAAACATTAGAAGTTTCCCCTTAACTGTTGACACCTAAAAAAGACCACAGGAAAACGCTGGATGCAGGCCGCTTCCAACCGGTCCTTTTGGAAATCGATGGGGGAGGCCTATGTCCAGCAGTGGACGTCCTATGGCTGAAATGATGATGATGATGTTGATACCTTTGGTAATATATGTATTATTTAATTTTTCTAATGTTAACACAGATGAAAAATAAAACCGCGCATGCACGAAGGGTTCTGTACCATTATCTATAAAAACGGCAAAAAACACGTTTTTTGTATGGGAGGCCCCCTTAAATATTAATTTTATTTTAATTTAATAATTTATTTTTAAAGTGAATTTATAACCTAATATTCTGTGAATATTTCAAGCGTCTACCTCTTGCCGTTATCAATATCGAGCGAAAACGAGCAAAAAATCACGTTTGTTGTATGGGAGCCCACTTAAATGCTTATTTTATTATATTTTTTTGTTATTTTTTGTTGTTATAGCGGCAACAGAAATACATCATCTGTGAAAATTTCAACTGTCTAACTATCACGGTTCACGGAGAGCGGACTCTTAGTAACAAGGGTAAAAAGTCCCGTTTTACCTTTTGGGTACGGAACCCTAAAAATTAGTGACACATTTATTTTGCCTAGAGAAGACGTTACGTAATTTCGAGGCTATCTCGCAAGCAGTCGTGGCCGAGTGGTTAAGGCGTCTGACTCGAAATCAGATTCCCTCTGGGAGCGTAGGTTCGAATCCTACCGGCTGCGGAACTTTTGCAATTTTATTTTGTGCTTGTATATCAACGTGATTGTTTATTCTTTATTTTTAATAATTATCTTAGTTTATAATAATTATGATTTAGATCGTAAAGGAATTTATTCGTTTTATTAGGAAGGAAGAGTTTACTTAAAAAAAAAAACGATTAAGAATGGCAAACGGACAAACAGTTATCATAATACTACCATATATTACTGTGAGTAAAAATATACAGGGTTATTACTAATTATTTCGCTATTAAGTATAATATTATTGCGAGTTATTAATAATCATAAGTACAGAGTTATTAATACTTCTTTCGTCATTATAAATATTAGTGCGAGTTCTAAATATACAGGATTATTATTTAAAAAAAACTGCTCTAAACTCTTCCCTTGTTCATGCATAAGCGCTCTACAAGCGAATTATGTTCAATTATAATTACGCATACATAAGCTAGACCAGTGTTTTTCAACCTGTGGGTCGCGGCCCCCAGGGGGTTCGCAAAGCGTTACACAGGGGGATTGCGAGTAAAAGAAAAAGGCAAGTGTAGGTCTTACACTACTAGCCCTGGTGCCGGGGCAATAGAATACGGCACCGGTACCCCCTGCCTGTAGTAAGAGCCTACTAAAAGGGGACCTTCGGTCTCGGGATGGTCAAATTTGTGGCTCTGACCATCCAGTTTAGCGTGCCCAGGGAGAGAACGACAACGTTGTGTGACTAACGTTGTCGCGAGTGGAGGGACTGAGACAACACGCAGTTGTCTTGGGAGGAGCCGTAGCGCAGTGCTGAGGGCTCCGGTGCGTTCCTCTGGAGATCCCGGAGCCCTCTCGTCAAGCACTAAGGCTGGTCACCGGGGGGGTTTTAGTGGGTATAATCCCACATAACCTGGCTGCGCCCCAATGCAGCCGGGTATCTTTGGAAGATTTGGTCTTACACTACAATAAAATAACAATCAATATAAAAAACCTACTTTGTAAAAATGTCAGAACTGGACTAAATTAAAATGGGACCACACGGGAAGCACCAGCTTTCAAATAAAAAAAGAATCATCAAAATCGGTTCACCCAATCAAAAGTTCTGAGGTAACAAACGATTAATAAAAAAACATTTAAAAACAGTCGAATTGAGAACCTCCTCCTCTTTGGAAGTCGGTAAAAAGACATTTCTAAAAAGTTAAACAGTAGGACCTAATTGAAAGGTTATAATTTTGACGGTACTTTTAAAATTATATTGATCGCGAAAGAAAAGGTTGCGCGCGCATCCTTGGAAGAAAAATCTTAAAATTTCCCTGCGTTACGAGATGACCGTGTGGCCTAATGGATAAGGCGTCGGACTTCGGATCCGAAGACTGCAGGTTCGAGTCCTGTCACGGTCGGAAAACAAGCAGTTTGCATTGCATTCAATGAATTTTGGTGATCGTTTTTGAAAACCCTGTAGATTGTCTTTGAAATTGTAGACAGATTGTAGCATTATAAAGTAAACTATAAAATAGATTTCAAAGCGTTTTTGACCGAATGAAGCGAAAGCCTTCGGAAACACTGAAAAGTCGCACTTGGCCGATTTTTTAAATTGATAATTATTTTAGCACTAGCCGACCGTCCCGGCTTCGCACGGGTATAAGCTCGGCCTTCGGCCTCGCTATAAAATATAATATAGCCTATGTCACCTAGGGCTAATGTAACTTCCCAACAGTGAAAGAATTTTTCAAATCGGTTCAGTAGTTTTGGAGCCTATTCAATGCAAACAAACAAACAAAATAATCTTTCCTCTTTATAATATTAGTATAGATAAAATGTGGGGGAGTTATCCCTCTGTAGTCTGTACTCTTTTCAATGTTCGCCATAGATGCTGAATATTATAAAGGTAACATATATTTAATGTTTGTACAGGTAGAACCTCTATTAAGTCGAATATCAAGGGAGACGCCAAAAAAATTCAAGTTGTAGAGTTTTCGACTTATAGAGGATTTCGACTTAGGCGGATTTTAATTAGACATAAAGAGGTTGAGATTCATTTTTATAAATTTTGATTTAAACACATATTTTTATTTACTATAAATCAACATCATGTCAAAACATTCTTAAAATAAAAAATATGGCATTAAAAGGTCACAATATTTTTTTTGCTTTAGATAATTCGGTTGTTCTCTATCTATAGAATTGTCTAAAGCATAAAAAGCAGAAAATTCTTGTTCTTCAGAGTTGCTGGTTTACTCTGTAAAAATTCTTTGTAAACTGTTGTACAAATTGATGTGTATTGCAACCAAACTATTTCTGACAATATTTCACTCGACAACAAATGACTTGCTTCGCTAAAGTTCAAATCAAATCAAAAATAATAAAATTAAACACCTGGGGCCTTACCCCTAGCTCTATTTTTGCGAGCCAACTTTTGGTAGGTACCTGATAGGTACCTAAAACTAACCAACTTATTTAAGCTGCATCGTTTAAAAGCGTCTAACTTGAATGAACGATAATCACAATCACACGCATAGTAAAACGGATTTTAGTTCATTCAAGTAAGACGCTTTTAACCCTAGAAAGCTAACGTTCGTCAAAATGACGAGCATCCGATAAGTATTGCTTTCTCCCTCTTTTGTTGTTTTACCTACACATCCGCGGTTTCGCGCCAACTCAGTGCCCGCCTGACTGCATCGGTTGGTGGTCGCGTTCAGTTGGTAAGTAATTTGATTTTTGAGATACCTACTGCATGGTCGTCATTTTGACGAATGGTTAGCTTATGCGTAACTTTTTTTTCTGTCTTCGTGTTGAATTATTTTTTGTTTATTTCATTTTTACGCTATTGATGCATCATTTTGTTTTTAGCTAATACGGTAATTTTGAAGAATGGCGGCGAAGTACCGGAAGAAATGAAGAATAACCGAAGCAGACAGGTCGAAACTTCTATGTTTTGTTATGATGGGCCACTAACTCTACTGTCTTTCAAACCAAAGCCAAGCAAAATGTCATATTTGCTTTCTTCATGTGATGAAGAAGGAACGGTGAACCCAAGCACAAAAAAACCCAATATGATTGAATATTATAATACCACAAAAGGAGGAGTGGATACATTTGATCAGATGTGTTCATTTATGTCCTGCAACCGTAAGACCAATAGGTGGCCTATGTGTATGTTCTATGGCATGTTGAATATATCGAATATCAACTCTTACATAATATACTGTCATAATGTCCTGGTAGCTGCGGGTAAACCAATGTCACGAAGAAATTACACGAACAACTTGTTGAACCATGGCTAAAATGTCGCCTTGAGACACCTTCAATGCCCCGAAGAGTAAAGAGAAATATCAGAGACGTGTTGGGCTTGTTGACTCAAGAAGATGTTCCTGTAGATCAAGGTCAAGTTCAGGAGCAATCAAGTTCTGGAGGTTCTACTGTGCCAGAAGGAGCTTCAAATAAGAAAAGGAAAAGCTGCAGTTTGTGTTCCTACAAGAAAAGGCGAATGACAAAGAATCAATGTAATAATTGTAAAGTTCCCATTTGCGGTGAACATACAGTTGATTTTTGCCCAACTTGTGCCAAAAATATATAAGTGATTTTTATTTAATAGGTGATAGGATGTCTTTCTTTTTTAGAATATTACAAAAAAAAAACATTTTATTTGTTAAAAAGTTCTAATTTAGTCGTTTAAAATGTAAGGTTCCTAATTGATCTCAAAAAAACATGTGCCATATAAAATTGCTATATGTGTACTAAAAAATAAATATATATTACTTTTCTTTAAAATTGTCTTTAATTCATATTCCGTATTTTCTATGACTATAATAAAAGTAAATAAAATATTAATAATAATGTATAAAATAAAAATTTTAAAATGATCGTCAAAAAGTCGAATGGTTAGTTTATCAGGGGAGTTCAGCAACGTTAGCTATCTAGGGTTAAACGATGCAGCTTAAATAAGTTGGTTAATTTTAGGTACCTATCAGGTACCTACCAAAAGTTGGCTCGCAAAAATAGAGCTAGGGGTAAGGCCCCTGACACCAAGCAAGCAAACACGTGTTAACGTGAGTCATAAATTCGTGGTAATTCTATTCATTTTATACCTACTCCTAAATTGCTTTTTAAGAAACACTGTCGGCGAATTCTTAAAGGGCTTAAAAGTCTCAAATAATAGAGTTGTAAAGGTTGTAAAATAAAACATTGCTATGTTCGAGATACAGAGGTAAAACTTAATTTTTCGAGTTATGCAGGGAAAATATGTACTAAAATGGCTTGGAGGGACTCACTGATTATTTCGACTAATAGAGGGTTTAGATTTCGAGTAATGGGGGTTTTGGTGTTTGAAGGGAAGGGAACAAAACTTTTTTCGAGATATGGAGGTTTTCAACTTATCGAGGTTCGACTTAACGAGGTTCTACTGTATTACTTACTGTATAGCAATACGTACAATAAATTATTTCGCCACATCGGGAAGTCCGTAACTGTCGTGAGAAGTTTTCTTTTCTTCGTTACGTTAAAATTAAATGTTTTCTTATCTTGTAATAACGGACTGTAGTAAACTTATTCCCACGTTGAACAATTAGTTGCGACCAGTTGCGACATCTGTGTGAGATTGAGTAAAACCTCGTATATTGTGACACATTGTAGTTCTCCAACTCTCCCCTAGGTGGAGCTATTTCTATGATAATAATAATATTATTGGTTCTGGCATACGTGTTACACATATGGTTCTGGCGCCAACGTAAAAAAAACCGGCCTAGTGCGAGTCGGCTCGCCAGACAGGAGGGACTGCAAGCAGATTGTTTGCCTGATAGTGGCAGTCCACCATCAGGCATATAATCTGCTCGAAAAAGTCAAGTAAGCCAGAAGTGACTGCGAGCAGGTCATCCGCCTGATAGCGAGTGCCAGAAGTGACTGCGAGTACGTTCTCCGCCTGATAGTTGTTTTAACTATGTTTTTTGTTTGTTTCAGGTTCATTGAAGACTTCATTCATGTCCGGATCTACTATTACAGTACATTGGCATTTAGCGTATGCTCATCGGGTAAGCGAAGCATAATTTCGATGCTTGTGTCACAAGCCCGGCTAGCTCAGTCGGTAGAGCATGAGACTCTTAATCTCAGGGTCGTGGGTTCGAGCCCCACGTTGGGCGAATCTTTTTATCATTTTTGTCGACAGACTTTTTTGGTACTTTTCTGATATCATACTAGAATAAAGCCGTAAGATTATGTTATGTCAGTAATTTAGCAAAATCCACTCAAATACTTTCCCTCCGAGAGTTTTATGAAGAACTACTTTTGTAAATTGAATATTATAATAAATTGATATGTTGAGTTTTTCCAACATTTGAAGCCGTTATTTCCAGTAAAAAAAAAAAACAAATCTATTTATTACAGTAATTGAATTTTCTTGATCTTTCTATTTAATTCAATTCAATCAGAACGCCAAAAATTCAGTTTTCGTTGTTTTTTTTTTTTGGTAAAAACATAGACCTAAAGTTTTTAAAATGTGAGAGGGCTCTTAAAGTCTATTTTGGAAGAAGAGGGTTCATCAAATTATGAACACACAAGCCGTCCGCCCCGGCTTCGCACGAGTGTAAGCTCGGCCTTCGGCCTCGCTACAAAATATAATATAGCCTATGTCACCCGGGGATAGTGTAGCTTCCCAACAGTGAAAGAATTTTTCAAATCGGTTCAGTAGTTTCGGAGCCTATTCATTACAAACATACAAAAATAGGTACAAATATTTCCTCTTTATAATATTA
Organism: Agriopis leucophaearia; assembly: GCA_949125355.1. NCBI lineage: Eukaryota > Metazoa > Arthropoda > Insecta > Lepidoptera > Geometridae > Agriopis > Agriopis leucophaearia. The sequence goes on along the minus strand of OX421285.1, from coordinate 2,275,066 downwards.
GTGTAGATTAAAGTTTTTGAAATGTGAGAGGGCTTTTAAAGTCTATTTTGGAAGAAGAGGGTTCATCAAATTATGAACACATTAAATACCATGTTACAGAAAAGTATTCTAATAACTGAATGTCGTTTGTTTTCAGGGTGGATTCAGTCTAAGAATACTGGACTACTTGGAGCGACCCGTTCTGGACCTAACGCCTAGAGCAGCAGGGTCGGAATTTGTAAAAGATGACGTCACGTGAGTTTTATTTATATTTTTCAACCGACTTCATAAAAACGTGAGAACTGGACCGTTTTTTACCGACTTCAAAAAAGGAGGACGGTTCTATGTTCCAATGTATTTTTTCACCGACACTTCCAAAAGGAAGTTATCAATTCGACTGTTTTTAACCGACTTCCAAAAAGGAGGAGGATCTCAATACGACTGTTTTTTTAAATGTTTGTTGCTTACGTCAGAACTTTAGACTGAGTGAACCAATTTTGATGTTTTTTTTTTCATTTGAAAGTTGGTTCTTCCCGTGTGGTCCCTTTCAATTTGGTCTAGTTCTGTCATTTTAATGAAGTCGGTTTTTTATATTGATAATAATTATGCTTGTCTTTTCTGCGTGCTTCATCTTCGACTACATCGTCGCTTACCATCAGGCGGATTATTATTTAAGTACTAATATAATAGAAAGCTATACTGTCCCAGCAGGACTAGCACGGGCCATGGACAGATTGTCTTTCTGGCATAGGCATTTTTCAAAAAATCTGTAATAGGCTTGCGGTTGACCGCCAACTCGCCTGATGTTAAGTGATGATGCGGTTTACGAGGAGCACGCTTACCCAGAAGAAACAGATTTAACCGTAGTAACCGTGTTTCGGTCACAACGCGGTTGAAGCCGAGGGCAAAAACTAGGATTATATATTTTTGTGTCATGTTTCCAGAGCTCAAAAATACGAGGTTCGCCTGCCGACCGACTTCACTTGCGACAACTGTACGCTGCAGCTGCAGAGAGAAGCGGGGGAGTGGGGCTCCAACTACAGGTTCTGGTCCTGTGCTGACATTGATATTGTGCCACGTAAGTTAAATAACATATTATATTCGAAAAAAGTTGTCCGGTTAAGTTACGGCAAGTGATGCTGAGTTACGCCGGGTAATGCCACAGAATACATATAAGTACAGGTATAGAAGATTCACTACGAAAAATAATTTAAATAAGTAGCGACTCTTGCTACTACACAATAAAGTGCCATTCAGGACGTGCGACCGCTAACTACCTAGTCAAGATTCAGGGAGCGTCGCGATGGTGATATATTAAAATTATGATTAAATTAAAAACCGATGTAGAGGTCCGCTCAGAAGGACATGAGCTTATTTAATGCCTTTTAAAATCTTAACCTACTTAAAATTACACACACACTTAAAATAGATGAGGGGTCGAAACAATCTCGAGTGGTTGCAAGCCCACGCCGCGTCTACCTGCTTGGGCTGCTAACATAAGTTCTCCCTCCTCAAGAGCGAAATTGCCTGGGAAAGAATTTGAATAGGACAATTTCGCTAACACACAAAAAACAATATTAAAACTACTTTGTCTCATTTGAAAACGCTATACCTATGCAGAAAGTCATGCATCAAAACTATTACACAATATTACAAATAGGTAAAGTTTTTTTTATTTTTTTTTTTAACTAATAATGCCTTATTTACTACACCTTATATTACGAGGTAATCTAATGACACTCAGTGGTTGACACTTCACTAACACTTTCACTGCTATTTTATCAGTTATAATCCGTTTGGTCCAGGGCAATATTGTTGGACGTACTTCAAATAGAAATTGACCAAGATCTTTATGTTTAATTTTCCATTATTTGAGGTTGTGGTGTTGTAACTGATGATTATAATAATGGTCATTCTGAAGTTCTGGAATCATTAGCAATTTTCCTTATATCTTGTTTTGCATGATTATAATGTCGCAAAAATGTCTTCTGAGTGTATCAATCTGCTTGGGCATGAGGCTGGTAAGTACTTCACTTTTCGCCAGTATAGGTAGGGATAAATGGAATTACAAAAATGGTTTTATTTAGAGATCAATCACAAATATATAAAGCTTGTAAATGATAATAAAATATAGTTGATAATTAATTGTTGTCTATTATCTGGTTTTCTTACAAAGGTATTTAAAGAGTTAGATATATAGGAAGATATTTGTTATTACTAATTACATATTTTAATCATAACTATACTAATACACAAAAATGCGAGAATTGATCGCATAGAAATAAAAGTAATAATATTTTAAAGAAAATGTAAATTTGTAAAAGGAAGTGTAAAATTTGTAAAAGAAAATTGTAAAATTTGTTTAAAAAAATGTAACATTTGTAAAAGAAAATATAAAATTTGTAAAAATAATAATAATGTAAGTATAACATATATTTTACAAAGGTCAATATAGATATCTTTTAACCAAAAATAAATTTAAGACTTAAAATATTAATACAGAGGAACCTAGTTTCATAGAATTTCATTTGAAAACCAGATAATGACTATGGAGAGAAATGTTTAATCTCTAAATAGTCAAAGGGGAATTGGACAGGAAGGTGAAAAGTTTTACCCACCAACCAGCCGGCACCATCGCTCCTTCTTGACAGAATTTGTTTGGTTCGACGGAGTTCCATTGCTGCTGCTACTGCTGCCGCTTCCGCCGTCACTTGCGCGGAAACCGTTTAGAATTTGATAAGCGGAGTCGCGAAAATCTTTAAACGACGTTATCTCACAAAAGGTGCAAAAGTGCATACACCAGTTTGTGAAAGCGCGGAAAATGTAACAGCTCAACCACGGAAATCCTTACAGGCTGCGCCAGTCAAGATTCAGGGAGCGTCGCGATGGTGATATATTAAAATTATGATTAAATTAAAAACCGATGTAGAGGTCCGCTCAGAAGGACATGAGCTTATTTAATGCCTTTTAAAATCTTAACCTACTTAAAATTACACACACACTTAAAATAGATGAGGGGTCGAAACAATCTCGAGTGGTTGCAAGCCCACGCCGCGTCTACCTGCTTGGGCTGCTAACATAAGTACCTACAGCTATATTAACCTAGAAGTTGCCTCTCTGTCTATCGCGTAACTCTTGTCGCGTTATCTCTGTCTATCGTGCGGCAGCGGGCACGGCAAGTCCGACAAGACGACTACTTGTAGCTTCTAAAGTGCGTAGTGCGCCAGGCCTGGTAATGCGGAGTTACGCCAGATCATACTGAGTTACACCATACATACATATGGTTACGCCGAGCATATTCGCTCGGCTCACTCGGTGTTACAAGGTTCACCAACCAAACGCCTAAACCTGCGATAACTTTACTTATCTTTCAACTGCAGAAACAAGAAATGGGGTTCTAACTACCAAGTTGTAGTCCTGCACTGATATTGATATTGTTTGTACCATTTACAAGTGTTTAAAAAAAAACTATAAAACGTAAAGTTACGCCGATACGTGCGAAATTATGTCCAGTGTTGCGGAGTTAAGCCGAGTGATGTGGAATTACGCCGAGTAATACAGAGTTACGGCAAGTAATGCGTAGTTACGCCGAGTAATGCGGAGTGACGCCAACTGACACAGAGTACGCCGTTTCACGCTTGTGCTAAAGCTTAAGCTCATAGAAACTGTCCAGTATTTCAACAGTTAAACGGCAGTAAAGTTCACCCGTTACGTATAAATATTCATCAGATAACAAACAATATATTAATTTAATCATATCTCACCGACTACATTCCGATCATTTTTCATTGAAATATTAATCAAGGTGACCGAGATATTAAAAAACTTGACTGTAAATATTCGACGGGCATTCTTATTAATGTAAATGCATTCAATGCTTTGTATGACCGCGAAGCCTTTTTTCCAGGGAAAGAGTACCACGAGACCTGCTCCGGGCACGGGTTCCACATCCTGGGACGCTGTAAATGTCACAAGATGTACTCCGGTACCCGGTGCCAGTTCGCGGACGAGTGCAGCGAGGACAACGACTGTGGGTTGCGGGGCAAGTGTATCGACGTGAACGCTACTGAGTCGCCGACCAAGATGTGCTACTGCCCGCATGGATTCTACGGGAAAGGCTGCAACAAAAGTAATAATAATTATCAATATAATAAACAGACTTCATTCAAATGTCAGAACTGGACCAAATGAAATGGGACCACACGGGAAGCACCAGCTTTCAAATAAAAAAAAGAATCATCAAAATCGGTTCACCCAATCAGAAGTTATGAGGTAACAAACATAAAAAAAACAGTCGTATTGAGTACCTCCTCCATTTTGGAAGTCGGTTAAAAATATATCTTCTTTTAAACATTAACCATCAAACTAAAATGTCCAGACTTTTGTTGAAAAGTCCTGCTTTATATCGGGACTTTAAAATTTTGAAATGTGGATATTTCTTAATTTCTAGAGGCACCTTGGAAAGACAAGAACATCAATCTAGGGCTGTACAGCAAGCGAGTACTATCAGACAAGTTCAACCTCTACTGGCGTATACTGAAGGAAGACGGGGAGATTGAAGTAGTCATGATGGTGAATGGGACTTCTTATGCTGGTAAGTAAATATTCACCATCATCAGCCAGAAGACGTCCACTTCTGAACATAGGCCTCTCCCTTAACCTCCACACTGAATGACATCCTGCCATCTGCATCCACTGGATGCCTGCGACTCTCACAATGTCGTCGGTCCATCTAGTGGGAGCCCTACCTGCGCTGCGTCTTCCGGTTCGTGGCCTCTCTCTACTCAAGAACCTTTCTTCCCCATCTGTCATCAGTTCTTCGAGCGATGTGGCCTGCCCAATGCCATTTCAACTTGCAAATGTCAATAGCAATGTTGGTGACTCTGGTTCTTTGGCGAATATCTACGTTCCGGATTTTATCGCGCAAAGAAACTCCGAGCATAGCTCTCTCCATTGCCAGTTGTGTGACTCTGACTTTTTCTTAAAGGCCAACAGTTAAGGACCGCATCTCAGTACCATATGTCATCACTGGCAACACACACAAGTAAATATTACTATTATAAATATACCATCACACTTAGCGAGGAAGGTAGAGAAATCGCGAAGAAGGAAATGAGTGCAGATGTTGCAGAACTGGGGCCTTACCCCTAGCTTCACTTTTGCGAGCCAACTTTTAGTAGGTACCTAAAATTAACCAACTCATTTAAGCTGCATCGTTTAAAAGCGTCTAACTTGAATGAACGAAAATCCGTTAGTTAGTTACGAAAGTTAGTTATATAGACCAGGGTCGAAGCCTTCAAAAATGGTAAAAAGTGAAAAAAAATAGTAGTAGGATGAAACCCATTAGAAAAGAAGGGGAATATGATAAAAATTAAAGGAAAAATAAATTACAGGCGATCTGAGTTCGGGAAGTGGGAGGGGGGGGGGGGGGGTTTAAGGGTAAAAAATGGTTTATCTCGATTTCCGGTAAAACTACAAGTCCTATGAAAAAGCAAAAGGCAAAGTTGTAGGTAATAAAAAGATAAATTGACACATGAACCCACATGAAGAAATTCAAATGTGAAAAATATGTATGATTTCAAAAATAATAATGATTGTGAAAATACCGAAGATGTGTCAATAGGCATGTGGCCTAATGTTTAATTTATTACAAATAACAAGCTCAGCGATGAATATAACTAAATACATTACACATACTGAAAAAATAAATTGAATTGGCTGATTAATGTCTGAGATAAGAGCGTTTAAAGTTTTAGGTGGGGATAGAGAGGGGATGCTCCATCCCTTTCTCGCAAAGTGTGTTGGTATAGCATTTGTATGCCGCGCCTGAGGCTTGACGTCATAACTCAGTATAGTGCGCTCTCTGTCTAGCATGAAATTAAAATACTTATAACTTATTTATTTTTGAACTACTTTAAATTTTGTTTTCGTTAATAGGCTCTATTGATGATCAGCTTTTTTATGAGGTAATAAAAATATTAGTCATCATGCCTATTGAGAATAAAACTGAAAAATAACATAATTTAGATTTTTATTTTTTGTTGTTGTGATTATTAATATAACAATGTATGTGAGTTATGGTATGTAACTAAGAAAATTGTTTATTGTTTAATTATATGAGCAAAAGTATGAAATCTGCCTTTTCTACTGTTTTTTTGGCGAGTTGTTTTTTGGGGTTGGCAACACTGGTACTGACACGTCTGTTTAACAGAACTATATAATATAAATTGAATATATAATATAATTTAACAAATAATAGCTGTGACAGACTCTGTTACAGCTATAATTTGTTAAATTATAATATTTTCGCCTAAGGCGCTAAACGCACCCAAAGACGGTCCAAAAACATTTCAAATTTCATCAAATCAGTTCTTAAGCCGTTAAGCTTTCGCATATATGATGATATAGAATGCATGATTCGAATTCCCTCAAAGACAGCGTATCACATCGTTTGCGCGTTTTAAAGCGGTACAACGCCATCTAGATTTTTGTGAGTGAAACACATTAAACCAAACGAGCGTATTTTACAATGGATATTAAAGTGTCTGTACAGTAGTTTGTTTAATACTTATATATTTATATAATTTAACCCGGTCCGCTAAGAGCAAACTGAAACTATCATAATAATAAAAAAGTTGGCCGTAACGTGTGAAATTGCAAAAAAATATCAGCTGTTTCATAGATAATTAACAATATTAAAAAACCGACTTTCAATTTCAGGAAAAAGTGAATGTCCTTTTTTCTATGGGATTTTTGAACTTAGAACCATAACCGGTAAACCAACAGGCGACTCCGCGACACACACCAAAATACACCTTATTTTGTTATGGCAAGACCTAGTTTTGTTTAATTTTAAGTGACTATTTATTTCATATTATGTTATATATTTTTTCATATACATCTTCTATGTAAGTGATTATAAGGCCTGACCTGTAAACATATGTTTATCAATAAATAACTTTGACTTTGACTACATATCTATACATTGTAAACGATAATGCACCGTATATTTTGGCTGGTAGAGTCGGTTTGTGGTTAGGTATGTGAAACGTAGAATAATTTGCAGGCGGTATTATAGTTACTAATATTTGAATTAATTTGATTTGTTTGTTTTCAGGTGTGGGTTGGCGACCTAGTGGACTAACGAAGCAATGTAAAAACTTCCCTGTGTTAGGACCAGTCATCGAAGAAAAATGTAAGTAACACTAGAGTCCGATCTAGAGACATGCGGCGCCACAATCGCATATTTTATGTGATTCTTAAACTTTAATATAAAAAAAAAAATTACCAAAGGTTTAAATCCAGTGGCGTAGCTAGGTAACCAAAGGCCCTGGTGCAAAAAAATGGGGCCCTACCTAAACTGGGTTAGGATTTATCAAGTAAAAATATAAATAATTTAAAGGTACAAAGCTACTTTATCATCAGCTCTTTATTGTGCTCAAAGCTACTCACTACATGTATGTTTATGAAGGGCAAAAATTTTGCAAGTTCAGTTTGAGGTTTGCTGATCAAGGCTCAGGGGCCACTGAGCTTTTGGGGGCCCCGATGCACGGCACCGCCTAGCCCTCCGATAGCTACGCCACTGTGTAAATCTATGAAAAAACCGAATCGGATTCCCGTGATACAGGACTAGCCTAACGAGAATCGCTGTTATCACACTAATATCATATATGTGAAAGTTTGGATGGATGTATGGATGGATGTTTGTTACTCAATCACGCAGAAAAGGCTGGATGGATTTGGATGAAATTTGGAATAAATAAATAAAAATCATCACCGATTTTCATCACCATGCGGGTGAAACTGCGGGGCGTTGCTGGTAATTTATATTTACCTAACTCACTAATAAAAATAACCCTATATATGGTCGGGGAAAAAGTTTCTTCGTATTTTTTAAACAAATTCAAGACATATTTTTTTCAAGTTTAATTACATTTAATTATAATATATATGTGCCATTTTGTTCGATAACTTGTTGCAATCTTGTAGGTAGTGACATGATCCCGTTGCTGTAGAATTTTTGGGACTTCTGATCAAAAAAATTCAACAAGTAGTTTTGACAGTCCTCTCTTGATGTTAATCTAACACTACCCAAAGAATTCTGAAGAGATCGAAACAGGTGGAAATCTGAGGGTGCAAGGTCAGGGCTATATGGTGGATGCATTAACACTTCCCAACCAAGCTCTCTAAATTTTTGCTGAGTGGCCAAAGATGTGTGCGGTCTGGCGTTATCATGATGAAAGACCACACTCTTTCTGTTGATCAATTCCGGCCGTTTTTTCTCAATTTCTTGTTTGAGTCTCATCTGCTGTTGGCAGTAGAGATCCGAATCGATGGTTTTGCCCGGCGGTAAAAGCTCATAATGAACGATGCCCTGCCAATCCCACCATACACACAGCATCACCTTATTACGTGTTAATCCGGGTTTCGCTACAGTCTGTGGTGCTTCACTGCCCTTTGACCATGATCTTTTGCGCACATTCTTGTCGTAGGTGATCCATTTTTCATCACCAGTGATCAATCTTTTCAAAAACGGTTCGGTTTCGTTACGTTTCAATAGAGAATCGCAAATGAGTACACGATTCATTTGGTTTCTTTCAGTGAGCTCGTGTGGCACCCAAATATCGAGTTTTTTGTATACCCAGTTTTTTTCAAATGGGTCAAAACTGTTTTGTGGTCAATCCCCAGTTCTTCAGCTACGTCGTAACTACTAATATGCCGATCTTGGTCCACTTTTTCAGAAATGGCATCGACTTTATCCGTAACAGGGCGACCAGAGCGAGCTGCATCTTTGACATCAAAATTCCCGGACTGAAAACGCTTGAACCAACATTGTGCTACTCTTGATGACACTGCATTAGGTCCATAAACGTCACAAATTTTATTCGCGGCGTGTGTCGCATTTTTCCCTTTTTTGTTATAAAATTTCACAATATATCGAATTTGTTCGTTAGATTCACTCATTTTATCGAACAAAAAAACAATTGAAAAATGGCGGGAAATTGCTTTTTACGTTTTGTATTCCTTTTTTAAAATGTCATATTTTTAATGGTATCAAAACCAGCCAGATACAAACAGTACGACGGATAAGATTTTTACTACAACTTTATACATACAAAATACGAAAAGACTTTTTCCCCGACCTATTATATATGTACGTTTATCAGTCTCTGGCAGCCATATTACAAGCTTTGCTTAGTTTGGGGTCAAATGACCGTGTGTGCAATAATGTCCCAGATATTTATTTATTTATTTTATTTTTATTTTTGAGAACCTGACGGTGTCGAATTTTTATGTACGTATCTTTTAGTTAGTTTCTGTTATGTTTTTTAAGGTTCCGTACCCAAACGGTAAAACGGGATCCTATTACTAAGACTCCGCTGTCCATCTGTCTGTCCGTCTGTGGCCAGGCTGTATCTCATGAACCGTGATTATATATATTTAGACAGTGGAGATTTTCACAGATGATGTCTTTCTGTTGCCGCTATAACAACAAATTCTAAAAAACAGAATAAAATAAATATTTAAGGGGGCTCCCATACAACAAACGTGATTTTTTTTCTGTTTTATTATAGATATTAGTACGGAACCCTTCGTGCGCGAGTCCGACTCGCACTTGGCCGGTTTTATTTCAAAATGAGGATCCACTTTAACTTATCTTTCGCCTTAAACTATTACAAATATAACTTTTCTATTTCACAGCTAACACACCGAATCTAGAACCTCTACCCGAGCCAGAACCTAAAGCTGAGCCAGAGTCGAAACCAGAACCAAATGCAGAACCAGAACCTTCCGCAGAACCAAAACCAGAACCTACATCGGAACCAGAACCCATTGCAGAACCTAAATCGGCTTCAGAACTAAAATCAAAACCTGAACGTAAATCAAAACCTGAACCTAGTTCTGAACCGGAACCTAGTTCTGAACCTGAACCTAGTTCTGAACCTGAACCTAGTTCTGAACCGGAACCAAGCTCTGAACCTGAACCAACTGCAGAACCAACAACAACTAGTCCTATGGAGAACGATAGGAATAAGAGGGTTGCCATGCACACATTAGATGGATTTGATTTCAAGAATTTGGGAAATGATGTCACTGTCAAAACAAGCGTTTCATACAAAGTGTCGAGTTCTAAAGGTAAATTTAATGTTATTTATAGCAATTATAACAAAGATATTCATCTTTCAATTAAAGCTATTATATAGTCATCATGTAATACATCATGTCACCGTCATAACTATTAAAATTTGCAAGTTGAAGTGGTAATGGGCAGGCCACATCGCTCGAAGAACCGATAACCGATGGGGAAGAAAGGTTCTTGAGTGGAGACCACGAACCGGAAGACGCAGCGTAGGTAGGCCTCCCACTAGATGTACCGACGACATCGTGAGAGTCACAGTGGATGCAGGGTTGTCGTTCAGTGTGGAGGTTAAAGGGGGAGGCCTATGTTCTGCAGTGGGAATCTTCTGGTAGATGATGATGATTTAAAATAAACTACAGATATACACGAAATGGAGGTACCAAACCTAAAGAAACTTTAACAATAGGACTAACCCTGATTCCCCATGAAAAAAAAACGCTGTTCCATAGAAAAATATTCTAACCCAACAAAATGTATAAAATACGTGTACATTGTTTGTCCTCGATTTCAGTGCACAACTCAGAGTAAAAGTTGGTGTATGTACCTCCTCTCGGCTTAGTACCCTAGTTCCGTGTAATCCTAAATACAAAATAATTGATAAAATAAGGTCTTTAATATGATTCTCACATTTCAATGCATATTTAACAGGACGATCCAAAAGAGCTGCGCAGGATAAGCCAAGTAAGTATCGGGCGAATATAACTAAAATTACTTTGAATTTACTTCAGCACATAAAAATATTAACACACAAGAGCTAAAAAGCCACACTTGCAAATTAAACGCACAAGAAATTCTAAAAAACAACAACTAACTTTAGACTGTACAAAACACTATTCAGAAACTGTTGATAAGCTTATTTATGCCATAAAGTGCTCTGTCAACTTCTCTCTAATGAGATGCGATACGCGCGAAAATGAGACAAAGCACAAATTTTTGCTAAAACAAATTATTGGACGTTTCTGAATAAGACCATACTAATGTAAATATAATGCCGCATGGTTGTTTTACAGATGTCGACACATCGACCACTTTATTCTCCCTAGTACCAAATTCCACTCCCGAACCAAAATTAGAATTACATCCAAAACCTAAATCTAACTTTACAAAGTATAAGCAAAGTTCTCAGTTCAGAGCAACTACAACAGAAGCTAGTTCTGAACCTAATCCGACTGCTGAACCTTCGACTGAACCTGAACCTAATTCTACAGCTGAACCTAATCCTGAACCAGAACCCACAGGTTCTAAACCAGAACCGGAACCTAGTCCTGAACCAAAGTCCGAACCCACGCCTATCGCAGAGCCTGAGCCTACCGCTGAGCCCAACGCTGACCCTAAATCTAAACCCGAACCAAATTCCGACAACAGTCCTAAACCAGCTGAATCCAAATCCTCTCGCGAATCTAAATCCGAACCTGAACCTGCGTCAGAACCAGCAGCTAATTCTGAACCAGAACTCAGCCCAGAACCTAACGCAGAACCAGAAACACATCCTGAACCCAAATCCGAGCCTCAGCCCCATCCAGAACCTAAATCTGAGCCTGAACCAAATTCAAAACCCGAGCCGACTTCAGAACCTGAACCAAATTCAAAACCTGAACCAACTTCAGAACCTGAACCAAATTCAAAACCTGAACCAACTTCAGAACCTGAACCAAATTCAAAACCCGAACCAACTTCAGAGCCCGAACCGAATTCTGAACCTGAACCTAAATCAGAACCTGAACCTAGTTCAGAACCTGAACCTAGTTCAGAACCTGAACCTAAATCAGAACCCGAACCTAAATCAGAACCCGAACCTAAATCAGAACCCGAACCTAGTTCGAAACCTGAACCATCTCCCGAACCCCCTGCTGAAACGGACGAGAATTTGCTAGTCAAGGGACTAAAAGAAGAAGAAGGTAACGCACCACGCTTTGCACAGAAAATATATTCAGTGGTAAATTACAGATCGGTTAATAAACATGACTCGGTCATACGTCACGAATTGGCACGACGTCATGAAAATGAAACGTTTTATTCTTTGACAGGTCAAAGATTAATAAATGTTTTATATATTTCTAGCATTTTACATAATTGACGGCTTAAATTATCTGTGTCTGTTTCATTGCAGTAAGTGAAATGGAATCGACAATTGTTTTTGTAAAAATATCGCTTTTTACTTATTTTACCACTGAATGCATTTTGATTTTATAAATATAATATTTAAGTAAATGTACAGCAATTATAGCACAATGTGATTAAAATTTATTAACTGGATTAAAACGTAACATATTAACGTAAAATGCATAATTATAACTTACATTATATTACTCATTTTATTTACTGAAGTACTTAATTGGGTTTTCTATCTACATTTGCCTTGCCTATTTTCAATGAAACTTATCTCTCTAACTTTGACTATTTCAATTAAACCTATCTTTTTCACTTTGATTAGTTTCAACTAAACTTTGATACTTCGACTACTTTTATTGAAATTTATCTTTTCACTTTGACTATTTCCAAGCTTCTAATATTTCTTATTCTGCTTAGCCTTGCTTGCTTCTGCCTTTTCCAATTTTCAGGTACATCTTTTTCCTTTTCCCCATCCCTTTTACACCTAATTTTTGTATTTACTCTTTTAATACCACCGTCTTTTAATATCGTCTTTTTGTTTAATTCTTTGTTAATTCTAAAATTATCTTTATTTCTTAAACCCTAGATATATTTTGTGTTAATCTTCTATTCTTTTTCTATTTCTTCGGTTTAGGTAAAAAAAAAAAACTAGCAGAACTACTCTTCTAATTCTATTCTTCTGAAATTGGCTGAAGGAAATGGTACATGATAAAAGGTGGTGGTCTTATGGTAACTCCTTACGGACCGGTCTGATAATTTTTTTCAGTAGCATATCATGTATCTTAAAAAATTGCTAAAATTCGAATTTAGATCAAAGGTCACAGTGTTAGAACTAATAACGTAATACCAACGCAGAAATCGCGAAAAATACCAGCAGTTCCATACATTTTGTCAAGTGTCAATGAATAGCGGATTTTTTTCCGCGATTTCATGGTTGGTCCCATACTAAAATATGTTCATAATGATGAGTGTAATGGACCCCTTTCGGCTTAGAACACACCGTTTCCATGTAGCCCTGAATATAAAATACGGACCGGTTTGAAAACCTCCTGGGACCTTACGGTTATTTCTTAACGCGGGCTTGAAACAGCGCAGTGCGGAAAATCACGCGAACGTTGAGGTTTATAAGAATGTTTTTGAGATTATGGTAACCCACCTGGGGTCGTACGCCTAACTCTAACCGCGGGCTCGAATACACAGACACACATATTGCAAAATCACGCGAACGCGAACCTCAACCTCAAGATACGACTTGCGGTCGCGCAATCACCTAAACTGAATCGTTTATAACAGGTAGGCGTAAGGCCCCGGAAGTCAGCCAAAACAACGGGGACGTTTTAAATGTCGATTTTATCTGCTATAATAACATTGTCACGTTTCAGGTTATTTCCCTGCTCATGAATACGCGCCCAAGTTCGATTTCAATCCTATGGACTGCACCGATATAGTCATTGGAACTGCTAAGGGGAATTACCATCGAGTGCTGGATTACTATACTAGAGATAGGTGAGCCGACAGCGACGTACCATTCTCTAAACTAAAACAAAATAACAACAGGCGAGTTGGTGGTCAAACGCGGATTTATCGCGATAAAAAATTATAAATAAATATTTTTTATTCTATTCCAGAAAGGTATTAAATCAGCGGTAAAAAAAAGAGGCAAAGAGAAAAGGGTGATTCTCTTGAACTTATTCTCAATATGTTTTGTTTCCAGGTCTACTCCACGAGTAGACACATTCTGGGGCGGTCATGACGACATCACAGCCGCTTCCGGTTTCGAAGACAACGGAGTTACTACCATCATGTTTAGGAAGAAGATCCAGGTAATTTGGACACTAACTGCCCTTCAATATTATCAGCTTATCATGTTCCGACTTCTGGGACACATGCCTTCTGTCAGAGAGAGTAAAAAGGAGCTTTACAATTTGACGGTACCCGGTTCGATCCTCAGCCCTTCACCAATGACTTAATTAGTTTTTAAATAAGTTAGGTATGTGCAGTTTCGATGTCATCGCTCAAATAAGGTAAAGGAAAACATCGTAAGGAAACTGGTATGTCAAAGAACCTTAAAAGTTCAAAGACATTTACCAACATGCACTCCAGCATGGTGGATCAGTGCCCGTCCTCTCTCTCTAAGAGAAGGCCTGTGTCCCACATGATAGTGGGATAACTGGGAACATGGAAGGCTGATAATTAATATCTGGGATATCTGGGACATTATTGCACACATGGTTATCTGACCCCAAACTAAGCTTGTAATATGGCTGCCCGAGACTGATATAATATTTTTTTTTATACATACTTAAATAAATATTAACATCCAGACATAGAACAAACACAAATGTTCATCACACAAATGTTTGTCCTAGGTGGGAATCAAACCCACGCCCCCCAAGCGCAGAAGGTGGTACACTAACCAACTGAGCTAACGGGGCTGTCATAATGATGAATTTCACTGGGCATAACGAGTTTTAACATTGTTTTTAATTTCTTCTACATTAAATTAACCTGCCACCATCGTTCCAGGCCAAGGAACCGACTGACCACTCCATCGTAGACGACGCAATGCACGTCATCTGGGCACGGGGGCAAGAGCCGGGCAAGTACGTCCACCACCCCCCATCGGGGCTGGAGAAAGGGACGGCTTCTGTGGGGGACTTCTACAGGCAAGACGAGCTCAAGTACCACGGACATGGGAGCCAGAGAGGGGTGACCAGGATTAACTTCTTTGGTGAGTGTTTCTGAATTATATAACTGATAACAGATGTTGAACTGTATTTTTTTTACTAGTGGGGTGTTTTTTTTGGCTTTGCGTGATTGACGCATTTGCACTGTACAAGTTGTTTAGTGTTTTTTTTTAAATATAGAATTGATCCACTTTTGGTCACCAACTCGCCTGATGGTAAGTGACGGTGTGGCCGAGGATGGAACACGTAGTGTATTACGTTTTAGAATTTAAAGGACAAGGAAACATTTCTATTTTGTTTATGGTCTTTCTGTGATTTGTTTTGTTTGTCATCCCGAAATGGTAAGAACTAAGAACTCATGATACATACTTTGCTATTTTTTTTTTACTTTAGTTTTTCTTATTGTGATCTTCAGTTGTTTATGTCAGCTGAATTTTGATTATGTTTTTAGTTCTTTACAAAGTGACTAACACCTACTGTGCATACGTTTTTAAATTTGTGTATGATTTAAGCCGGGTCCGCTGCGGCATGTTTTCGTGTTAGCTAACACACTAACTGTTAGTTAACACGAAAACATGCCGCAGCGGACCCGGCTTTACTCATACACAACACATTATTTTTCTTACCTGTATAGTGGACATACACAGATAAACTTTTAGCTTTTATTATTTAACGAAGGTCTGGCCGTCGCGGGCTCTTGCTCTATAATATTTTGCAAATAAATTATCTTTATCTTATGTCTATCATTATCTTGGTAATAGGGTCCCGTTGAAAGCCATTAGAAACGGAACCCTAAAAAACGTAACCTTTCTTCTTACAGAGGAAACCAAAGCTCCCACTGCGGGTGACATCTCCCCTCTCCCCGACAAATGCGGCGCCCAATTCAAACTCCCCGCGAACTGTGACCCGGACGCAACCGCCACCAACAATACTTGTGAATACTTCGCGTCTTGGGAGTATCTGGGACAGAAGAGAGGGAAGGATTCCGTCAAGTTCGTCATAAAGACGAAGTACAGCAAGCACTGGACCGGAGTTGGGTTCAGTGACAATAAGAAGATGGTGAGTACCCTGGTACATGAGGTACTATTCCATTTGTACGACCCTATCTGCTACTTTGTATTTATGTGTGTACTTACCACCTAATCATTTCTACGAATTTTGCGAACCAGCAATGTATAGCGTCTTGTACACTTTACATTGCTGGTTCGCAAAATTCGTGCAGTTGGTGAATAGGTGCAGTTTGCAAAATCACACGAACGCGAACCTTAACGCGCCGCCTATTCGGGCCCGCGTTTAGGTTTGGGCGTAAGGCCCCAGGCCGCTCGTTGACTTCTAGAGTCAGCTGACACTTTATTTGCATTAGTTACTTCCGTAATAGTCTTTGATAAACCTGACTAGTAAATGATTTGATTTGAGTAATTTTATAGGAAAACAAGTAAACAAAATTAAATAACTTACCCTATTTCAAAATAGAATGGAAAGTTCTCATTTCGGTTGTATATTTTTTGTTTGTCACTTCAGAACTTTTGACTGGGTGAACCGATTTTGATGATTCTTTTTTTATTTGAATGCTGGTGCTTCCCTTGTGGTCCCTTATTTCAATTTGGTCCAGTTCTGATAATGTCGGATTTTCATATTGATAATTATTTTAATATTCTTGTTTTTCCATTTCAGTCTCAAACAGATGCTATCATAGGCTGGATGGACCCCCGTTCAGGCCGTCCGTTCCTCATGGACACCTGGGTGACGGGGTACTCCGCCCCAAGAGTCGACGGGAGACAGGACCTCAGCAAGGAGTCGGGTAGCCAGGCGGACGGGATCACCACGCTTAGCTTTGTGAGGAGACGAGATACTGGAGATCAGAAGGTACGAACATCTCAAATTGAAAACCCGTACGGAAGTCTGGAAATGTCCAGACAAATCTGGATAAATGGGTGGGGTACACCTTGGCTAATGACTTGGCTAATGACTTATTTGGTACTTAAATAAATTATATGCAGATTCGATGTCATCGCTCAACAACGGTGAAGGAAAAACATCGTGGGGAAACCGGTATGTCCAAGAACCACCTACCGACATTCACCAACATGCACTGGGCTAGCATGATGGATTAGGGCACATTCTCTCTCTGAGGAAGGCTATATATTTAACAAATACACAAAACAGTCAGCTGACAATTTATTTGTATTAGTCTACACTAATATTATAAAGAGGAAAGATTTGTACCTATTTTTGTATGTTTGTAATGAATAGGCTCCGAAACTACTGAACCGATTTGAAAAATTCTTTCACTGTTGGGAAGCTACACTATCCCCGGGTGACATAGGCTATATTATATTTTGTAGCGAGGCCGAAGGCCGAGCTTACACTCGTGCGAAGCCGGGGCGGACGGCTAGTCTATGATAAAACTATACATATTCAACAAACATTTTTTTTTATTTTCAGGACCTCGCGTTCACCGACACCCAGTGTTTGTACATGATGTTTATAACCCAAGGCGGTAACTTCGAGCCGGTCAACAAGAGAACCAGCAAACACTTGCAAACTCCCATTGTTAGCGAGGAGAGGATCTGCATCAAGCCCTGTGGACCTGGTAAGACCTGGGGCCTTACCCCTAGCTTCACTTTTGCGAGCCAACTTTTAGTAGGTACCTGATAGGTACCTAAAATTAACCAACTTATTTAAGCTGCATCATTTAAAAGCGTCTAACTTGAATGAACGATAATCACAATCACACGCATAGTAAAACGGATTTTCGTTCATTCAAGTTAGACGCTTTTAAACGATGCAGCTTAAATGAGTTGGTTAATTTTAGGTACCTATCAGGTACCTACTAAAAGTTGGCTCGCAAAAGTGAAGCTAGGGGTAAGGCCCCTGGCCCTCTTTTTAACCTTCCATTTATTATATTATCAATATGAAAAACTGACTTCATAAAAATGTTAGAACCGAACCAAATTGAATGGGACCACACGGGAAGCACCTTTCAAATAGAAAAGAATCATCAAAATCGGTTCACCCAGTCGAAAGTTCTGAGGTAACAAACAAACAAAAACAATCGAATTGAGAGCCTCCTGCTTTTTAACCGACTTCCAAAAAGGAGGTGGTTCTCAATTCGACTGTTTTTGTTTGTTTGTTGAATTAAATTATATTTCATATTTCAGAATTAATTAATCTTTGTTTCAGGTTAGGTTAATTTTCTCTTTTATGTAATTAATATTTTATTTCAAGTTAGGCAAAATTAAACTTAGCTAAATTGACTTCATTAACAAATATCTAACGAGTAAAATTTATCCCAAATTCCTTATTGTACTTGAAGCGACGTAGAAGCGGAATTACACTAGAAAATCATCAGAAAAACAGTTTTTATACGAAGTTGTTGTCCGTATTTGTAGAAAACAACATAAAATATCATCATCATCAGCCAGAAGACGTCCACTGCTGAACATAGGCCTCCCCCTTTAACCTCCACACTGAACGACATCCTGTCATCTGTATCCACTAGATGCCCGCGACTCTCACAAAAAACAAACAAAACACAACATGAAACAATAAACACAAAATTACATAAAAACATACAATTACATCACACTAATATCATATATGTGAAAGTTTGGATGTATGGATGGATGTTTGTTACTCAATTACGTAGAAACGACTAGATGGATTTGGATGAAATTTGGAATATACATTTCTTATGTCCTGGATTATTACATAGGCTAGTTTCATCATCGTCATCATCACCGATTTTCATCACCACGCGGGTGAAACCGCGGGGCGCAGATAGTATTTACATAAAAATATAAACTAACTTTATTAATTCCACAGAACCCCCAGAAGAAGAGTTCACTACGGAGGCAATAGTCCCAGGCTTATTGTCGTACACCATGCTGATCCGCATCACTAACCTCGCTGATTCATTCAAACCGCCCGCGCCGGGGAGCAAGGAGTACGAGGAGCTGAGCCGCCAGGTGGTGGACAGCTTGGCTGCTGAGATAGGGAGGAACAAGGGGTACCATGGGCTGCTCGTCAATGGGTTCAGTCAGTAAGTACCTTTAGGATTGTACATCATCATCATTTCAGCTATAGGACGTCCACTGCTGGACATAGGCCTCCCCCATCGATTTCCAAAAGGACCGGTTGTAAGCGGCGTGCATCCAGCGTTTTCGTGGGGTCTCTTTTAGGTCGTCTGTCTATCTTGTGGGTGGACGTTCTACGCTGCGCTTACCGGTCCGCGGTCTCCACTCGAGAACCTTTCGACCCATCGGCCATCTGTTCTGCGTGCTATGTGCCCTGCCCACTGCCACTTCAACTTGCTAATCCGGTGGACTATGTCGGTAGTTCGTCTACGGATCTCGTCATTTCTGATTCGATCTCGTAGAGAAACCCCGAGCATAGCCTCCATAGCTCGTTGTGCGACTTCGAGCTTAGCATTATACAAGATAATTATATTATGAAGCATGGTCTGCACACTAAAATTAACTCTAAAATAAAATAGATCGGTGGAAATCGCACACTGTGCGTTTTACCCGTTCCTTTTTGCCTCACACCTGCAATTTGTGGATTGAGCTCCCTCCTGCGGCATTTCTGAGTAACTTTAATATGGGATTCTTCAAAAGGGCTGTTAATAGTCTTTAAGGGTCGGCAACGTATGTGTGATGCCCCTGGTGTTGCAGGTATCCAATCTATAGGCGACGGTGATTGCTTACAATAAGGCGGCCCGTCTGCTTGTTTAAAAAAAACTGCCAAGTGCAAGTTGGTCTCGCGCACTGAGGGTTCTGTACCACCACATAAAATATAGAAACTTCATATAATAGTAGTGCAATAGATCATCATCAACACTTGGCCACCCATCCAAGTATCGACCGCGCCAGACGTTGCTTTCGGTGATTGTACGAGAACCGGTGGCGAACAGAAATTTGTCACCGACTCGCACTTGGCCACTGTTAATTATTTTTGCCACCTACCTATGGAATAAAAAAAGTATATAGACCCGAAAATCATAACCGTCCATCTTGGGTAGTTAGGCAAATACAAACTTGTCCAATGTGAGGATATGGATGCGTATTAGCATTTTTTATGCCAGAACATAGAAATCAGAAAAGTTTATTTTGTGACAATGAAATAAAGACAAATATTAAAATATAATATACAGGTACATTGTCACAAAATCCAGCCCCAACTCAAAGTCAAAGTCAAATCATTTATTGCACATTATGCTAAGTATAATAGTTAACACTTATATTAACACGATGACCCAATTTGGGTATGGAGCGGCCCGATCTGTTTAATAATTAACCGACTGTTTTGTCGTTAAGATAATTTTCTACTGGATAATATTGCCCTCCTAAGCCCAAGAGCGGTCAATAAAAAAAAAATGAGATTTCTGTTTTTTCGCGCATCTGATAGCTTACAAAATTTCGCACCAGATGGAGTAAGCAGAATAACCGTATCTACATTGGAATATTGAAATAAATAAACGAAATGACGGTATCTCATAAAAAACACAAAAACAATAATGTTGGGTTTTTAAACATATATTTAAGAAATATATTGGTCCTAACAAAAGCACATAAGTTATAATAAATTAAATGATATATCATTAGGGGAACGAAAAATCAACTTTCACAAAAACTCGATTATCTCGAAATACCCCTAGGCTGAGATACCGCTCTTGGGTTTATGACGGCAGAATAGCACTTTTCAATTAATAAGTTTTTCTAATTCTTTGCAAAATTTCGTTCGTTTTCGTCACACTTTAAGTAGTCTAGGAAATTTATTAAATATTTTTATAGCCATTGCATGAGGACCATTTTGAATGATGGTGTGATATTTTTTTTCCAGGAACGAAACGAAAGCTATCATAGCTGACCTGACCCTAAAATCCATAGACTCGAACACCATAGAAGGTTCGAGCGGGAGATCTCTGGACTCAACCAACGTAACCAAAGATGAAGACATGGAGAAATGGCAGAGAGCAGTACGAGACACTCTCGCGCAAGGCAGGGTCGGGAACCTCAACGTAGACCCGGAGTTTCTGGTGTTTGAACCTCAGAGTTGTAAGTAAATTTATGATTAAAGTAGGGCCAATTTAATAGATAACATTTGACATGTGTCAGTCTTAGAGTCTATGGAGTGATATTTTAATTTAAAAAAAATATATACATATATATAAAATCGACTTCATAAAAATGATAGAACTGGACCAAATTATAATGGAACCACACGGAAAGCACTAGCTTTCAAGTAAAAAAAGAATCATCAAAATCGGTTCACCCAATCAAAAGTTGTGAGGTAACAAACATAAAAAAAACAACAAAAAAAGTCGAATTGAGTACCTCTTCCTCCAGTCGGTAAAAAAACGATTAAATCGAATGAATCGATACAGAAAAATCACAACACAGATCGATGCAAACATCTGTGAATTGAATGACATCTGTCAAAGTTCCATAGACACACATTTTTTTTCTATTCATCAATTTCTCTATTTCAGTGGTATCAGAGCAACCAACAACAGAGTCTGAGGATGGCAACGCTCGTTCGTTTTTCGGTAAAGCAGAGACAAAGTTGTATGTGGTGGTCGGTTGTGTCGCGGCTTTGGTACTAGTCGCACTACTGCAGGCTGGATGTACGCTCTATAGGAGCAGGAGCGCGAAAACCAAGGTAATTAGACCTTATGTTGATTGGAATTAGGTTTAATCTATCTATACATATAATAAAAACGTAGAGATTAAAAAAAACGGCGTCTTAAAATAAACAGCTGAACACGTTGTGACAGTTTTTAAAATTTTTGTTTGTTTGTCGACGCACATCTCTTAAACCACTGGACGGATTTAAATGCGGTTTTCACGAATATGCTTATCTATGACCAGATTGATTAGGTACAGGCTATGTTATTTTGCGCAAGGGCCAGAATAAGGGAGGAAAAAAGGGTTGAAAGTTTATATGAAAATCTACACGTACGAAGTACCGGCAACATCACTAGTATTTAATATAAAGGTATCGAGGGAATTTGTGGCGTCATTAGTTGAATGCATTCAGTTGAATTTAGAAAAGAGTTCCGTAGACGTACGAAAGTTACCGACTTAGCCGGACCGGATTAGCAAGTTAAAGTGGTAGTGGGCAGGGCACATAGCACGCGGAACAGATGGTCGATGGGGCTGAAAGGTTCTCGAATGGCGACCACGGACCGGTAAGCGCAGCGTAGGACGTCCACCCACATGATGGACAGACGACCTATAATTATCAATATAAAAAACCGACTTAATAAAAATTACCATCAGAACTGGACCAAATTCAAATGGGACCACACGGGAAGTACCTATAAAAGTAGAAAAGAAATAAGGTAAAGGGAGAGAAGGAGTATTAAAGTAGCTATAAAATAAAAAAAGAATCATCAAAATCGGTTTACCCAGTCGAGAGTTCTGAGGTAACAAAGAGGCCACAGGAAAACGCTGGATGCAGGCTGCTTCCAACCGGCCCTTTTGGAGATCGATGGGGAGGCCTATATCCAGCAGTAGGCGTCCTATGGCTGAAATGATGATGATGATCAGTTCAATGCTAGGAAAAATATTACAGTCTGGGTTACTAATGGTCCAAGTCTTATTTGGTTCAATCATGAAAAGTCGTATTCGGTCCACAAGTAATTTGGCCAAAGTTGCATGGATTGGGGCCCATCCTCTCTACGTGTCCCAGCTGTGGGAACATGATAGGGTGATAATGATGATCATTTAATGAAGTATTCGTTTCCCAGGAGCCACAGTAAGTTTTTTTTTTAATTAGAACAGCTGCCATTGAGCAACTGTGTTAGCAACTGTGACGCGGAGTTCGACGCGTTGACATAAATAAAAATGTTCAATCACATATCTGTCACGATACCTGGCGACAGTTTCCTTCTCATTTCCATTCTATTTACTTCTCTTTTCTGTGGTAGGAGCAGCTGATCCCCAACGCGGCCTGGAAGGATTATTCGTCAAACACCAACTACGGATTCGAACCGTTCGAGAACGAAGACAAGTATAACAGCACCGCGTCCACTGCGCCACTGCGACACCGACCCGTGGCGCCTATTAGGTACCAACCGTAAGATATCCTTCCACTACTAACTACTACACTAGACAGGATTGCTAACTTAGTCTTATTAGGGGCTACATTTTGCCCTTATTCTGCTTGTAAAGCCCCGTATATGACAGTCCCTTTAGCTCAGTTGGTAGTGTGCCTTCTGCGCTTGGGGGCGTGGGTTCGATTTCCATCTAGGCCAAACATTTGTGTTTGTTCTATGTCTGGGTGTTAATATCTATTTAAGTATGTGTTTTAAAATATATATGTACTGTACTTGTATGTATATCAGTCTCTGGAAGCCATATTACAAGGTTTGCTTAGTTTGGGGTCAGATGACCATGTGTGCAATAATGTCCCAAATATTTGTTTATTATAAAAGGATTTAGCCTCTAAACTAAAATTATACAAATAATCATCCAGTTCAACAACCTTAGGGCCCCAAGGCCCTTCTGGGGTGCCAGGGCAAGTCTGATCCCCACTCCCGGCGACGGCCTAAGCCGAGGCTCGTACCTCCGAGGTGCCCTTGCGCTTGTCGCCCAAAATCTAAATCGTGTTAGCCCAACGCCCTCTGCGTTCACCAACTAGTCCGGTCAAGCTGTAGAGGCTGCAAGGCCAACAGCAAAAAGTCACATTAGAAATAAAAAAAATATTTGCTCCAAATTATCATTCGTCAAAACCATAGACAACCTGGGAATGAACTTTGGTTTTTATTGTTTGTTCTCCATAATCAATATTATTTATTCTCTCAGTTACATATAAACTGTTTAAAATAATATGTTTTTGTTGCAAATAGCATGTTAATATTGTAATTATACAACCAATACATATTTATTCCAAAATTTTGTATTTTAATTGTATTCTACACATTAAGTAGACAATTTTTATTATAAAAACAAGTAATTTTGTTAATATTCACCAATTTGGCCCAATTTTTGCATATTTGGGCTTATCTAGCCGTATTTTAAAGTCGATTTAGCCTAACAAAACCTTTTATTCAGGTGGCAACACTGCCTTTAGGTACTAGTCTATCCATAGTCAGCCTCAAGACAGGCACAACGCCCTATCGGAGAAATCCAAAATGTAATGTAAACAAAAAAAAAACACTTTAATTCAACAGACCAACCGACCCGCCGCCTCCTCGACCAACCAGCGCTGTATCCTCAAACGGGCACAAGTCCGCTAACGGGCAAAAGATGTCCGGTAACGGGCAGAAAATGTCCCCTAACGGGCACAAAATGCCCCATAACGGGAACGGAACCACGGGCCGAATGACACCAAAGCACGCAAACAGCGCCGCTCAATATTACCACGAGACGCGGTCACTGCAGAGGCCTAGAGGGCCACAACAACATCAAAACTATGGGTAAATATATTAGTGTTACATCTCAGATAGCACCATTGGTCCAGTTGGTAGTGAACCTGCCTTCTGCACTTGGGGGCGTGGGTTCGATTCCCGCTTAGTACAAACTAGTCATTCATAGTTAAATTGATAACCTCCTTTTTGGGAATCGGTTAAAAAACTAGTCGGATTGGAAACCTCTTTTTTTGAAGTCGGTTTAAAACCAAACCAAACTTTAATATCACATCAGTTAGCAACATCCGTTATCTATTTCTAAACATCAATTTTTCATACATTTTAATATGAACTCTATTTCCTTAGCAATATGGCATATTTCCAAAGGATGTTACGACCTTTGTGACGTGGAAGATACATAAAAGGGTGACCTATTGAGGGATGTAAACGTGTACAGAAATAGATGCGTAATTTCGTAACGTTTCACAAGCGACCGTGTGGCCTAATGGATAAGGCGTCGGACTTCGGATCCGAAGATTGCAGGTTCGAGTCCTGTCACGGTCGAGAGCAACTTTTTTGGTTTTGTTTCTTTTTGCATGATTTTGAGTAAACAAGATTTGTAATTTCGATAATTTAAGAGCCGTATTACAAATAAAAAAAACTTAATTTCTAGATTAACGGGCACGCAACGAAAAAATATGGTCGTAATTGTTAAGACATATAAAACTAGTGATTACTTGATTAAGTCCTTTTTCATGTTTTTTTTTTTTTATATTTGTAAACAAGGTTACTCATATAGACTGTACTAAGCAGAAAGGAGGTCATTGTATTGATCATTATGAACAACTTTCACTATGGGTTTTGATGAAATTTCAATGGAACCAATCTGAAATCCTTTCAAATAAATATAATAATTTTCCGAATTTCCGGTTTATAAAAGACTAAGAACGGAGATTAAAAAAAAAAAAAATACAACCGAATTTAACCTGAACTTTTTTCCCCTTTTTTACCCGACTTCCAAAAAGGAGGAGGTTCTCAATTCTACTGTTTTTTTTAAATGTTTGTTTCCTCAGAACTTTCGACTGGGTGAACCGATTTTGATGATTCTTTTTTTATTTAAAAGCTAGTGCCTCCCGTGTGGTCCCATTTCAATTTGGTTCACTTAAAAAGTAGGTTAAAAATGAGATATTTTCCTTTCCAGTTACTCGACGACATCCCGTCCAGAAAGAGCCGCCTACTCTCTCCCGCGGGGCGCGCGCCCTGACCCGGGACCAGGACACAATCCTGACTTCTACTTCATGCCATCGCAGAGGAAATACGAAGGTGAAGTGGTCAGGGTTTACGTAGACAGCAGGAGACGAGACCAGTAGACATGCTCCTAGTACTTAGTATTCACAGCGGGCGGAATAGGCATGTGGCCTAATCTTTAATTTATTATAAATAACAGGCTTAGCGATGAATATAAATAACTAAATACATTACACATACAGAAAAAATAAATTGAATTGGCTGATTAATCTCTGAGATATGAGCGTTTAAAGTTTTAAGTGGGGATAGAGAGGGGATACTCCATTCCTTTCTCGCAAAGCGTGTGTTAGTATAGCATTTGTATGCCGCGCCTGAGGCTTGACGTCATAGCTCAGTATAGTGCGCTCTCTGTCAAGTATGAAATTAAAATACTTATAACTTATTTATTTTTGAAGTAATTTAAATTTTGTTTTCGTTGATAGGCTCTATTGATGATCAGCTTTTTATGAAGTAATAAAAAAATACTAGGCATTATGCCTATTGGGGACGATAGTGAGAAGAATGAAAACAGGAGTGGAAGGAATAGAGATAAGTGTAAATAGTAATGCCAGTTATGGGTTTGGGAGGATTATACTTCGTTCTTGAAGGTTCTTGAGTGGAGACCACGAACTGGAAGACACAGCGCAAGTAGGCCTCCTAATAGATGGATCGACGACATTGTGAGAGTTGCGGACATCCAGTGGATGCAGATGGCAGGTTGTCGTTCAGTGTGGAGGTTTACGAGGGAGGTCTATGTTCAGCAGTGGACGTCTTCTGGCTGATGATAATGATAGTTCATTCAACATAAGTATATGAATGCACATCTAAAGTTCAAGGTTTTATTGGTTTTCTAATAAACTAAAGATGTTCTAATGTAAAGTCGAAATTGCCTGCGTCAAACATGCAAGCAGTTCCCATAGGAAAAAGTACTTATATCCCTAATCACACTTAATATTGAATAAGTATTATAACTGCAAAAGTTTGTGATTAAGTGTGTATGGATTTAGATGAAATTTGGTTTGGGAGTAGTTTATTCCCTGGATTAATACCGAGGCTACTTCTTATCTTGAATAATGTACGTCCTTGTAATGTCAAGTATATCCGTAGAGTGAAACCGTGAGAAGTATCAAGAAAAGGGATTGAAGGAGGATAAATTAGGATAAATTTGATAAGGAGTGGAAGAAATGAAGATCAGTAGACATCGTTTGAAACAACATATACGTACCTACACACACTGGAGAAAGCAGAATATACGTACAGCCGTATGAATGTGACATGTGTGATTCTAGTAAATGAAATAGGAATTGGGAGAACAAATAGTCAAAGAAATTACGATTGAGAGCGAAAGGAATGCTGATTAGGAGGTGAATGAATCTAGATTAGGAGGTGAATGAATCTTGATTAGGTGAACAAATCCAGATTAGGAGGTGAATGAATCCAGATTAAGAGGAGAATGAATCTAGATTAGGAGGTGAATGAATCCAGATTAGGAGGAGAATGAATCCCGATTAGGTGAACAAATCCAGATTAGGAGGTGAGTGAATCCAGGTTATGAGGAGAACGAATCCCGATAAGGAGGTGAATGAATCTAGATTAAGTGAATAAATCCAGATTAGGGGGTGAATGAATTCAGATTAGGAGGTGAATGAATCTAGATTAAGTGAACAAATCCAGATTAGGATGTGAATGAATTCATATTAGATGAACAAATCCAGATTAGGAGGTGAATGAATCCAGATTAGGAGGAGAATTAATCCAGATTAGGAGGCGAATGAATCCAGATTAGAAAGTGAATGAATCCAAATTTGGAGGTAAATAAAAGTGATGTGTAAATGAATATAACGTCTGGATTGGGATAGCTTATGGGATGGTATCTAAGAAAAATAGCAAAAAATTATATTGAAGGTTTAAAAGCTTTAATTAAATTGCGTACTTATATTCAATATATTTAAGGGTAAAACTAACATGATGTTATTATAGTTATAACTGAATTTAAACCAAGGCTTTATATATTGGTCGGTACCATTACAATCGCTGATTACAATAGATATTAACTTATATTAGAAAACGTGCCAGTACAAACTAATTCTATGTCTATTCTGTTTTACCATCTGAACTTAACCAAAACTTAAGACAGGACTAAAATTTGGCTGTCTTGTTCTTCTGAGTTTATTAGACAAGGAGGCAGTAAAATGATGTCAAGTTCAGATAATGGTAAATCAAAATTGACACTAATAAGTAGATAATACTAGATTTTTAGTAAGTATAACAGTAGGTAGTTATTGGGCACGCTGTACCACTTGGTCGCTGTTACAAATTCAGGTCGTATGCTCGAGGGATATCGACTGCGTTGCTCCACCTTCAGCTATCGCTTCAGGTGGAGTTCAACGCGGTCGATATCCCTCGAGCATACAACCTGAAGTTGTAACAGCGGGCCAAGTGGTACAGCGTGCCCAATCACAATGTAAAATTGAGTCAAGATAGACATTTAGATAATTATATCACTCACCTAGTCGATGGTGTAATTTATAACTTCACATTTGAATACAAAGTCACTTTCACACCACTTACTACTCTTTATAGCGATGGTGAGATATAATAACGTAACATAATGTGTATGAAAAATTGTGAATAAGAAAGAAAACTAGATAAAGTTATAATTTTATAGGTACTGTTCAGATCAGAATAGATTTATTGTACCTAAGTGGTTTGCTATTACTTCTCAAAGTCTCTGCGTACTGATTTTCATCGGCAGAGATAACACAGGAGTATCAGGAAATGTGCACCAATTTCAGTGTGCGTACTAATGATCATCCCCACAAGAAATTGGTACAAGTTCTGCAAAAGTGACTGCGTACTAATTTTCATCCCCAGTCGCTAGATAGCAGTAATTTCCACTCCACATACTACATAGAAAATGTGCTCGATTTCAGTGTGCGTACCTATGATCGTCCCCACAAGAAATTGGCACATGTTCTGTAATAATGACTGCGTACTAATTTTCATCTGCAGTCAGGAAGTAAATAGCGAAACCAAGGTAACTTTAAACTCTAAACTTGAAGCTAAACGATATATACCCACTAAAATTAACACCATCAATTAAATTTAATTATTTATGTCACCATCGCATAGCACTACACAAGTTCACAGTAGAAAAATAACTAAAATGTAGCTAACGTGATATGTGTGTGTATACGCGGAGACATTAAGTAGTTGACATAGACATATAGTACAGGAGCCCGAAGCTATTCAAATAACAATAAAGGTTACCGGTTATCTATGTGAAATTGGTCTAAATAACACCATTTTAAATATTGAAATCCAAGTCTCAAAGATCGTAAACCCGCCGTAACCATATACAGTGATAAAACAAAGATCTCAAAATGTGTTAATTATTTAATTTTCGAGGTCTTTGTTCAATTACCATAAGAAAGAGTAAGACTTTGGAAAGTTGTTATATACAGACATTAATATCATTTGAAGTCAGGGTATAAATTATTATTTAATCATTTACATTTAAGAGTACCAGTTCAAACTGAAACAGCTGACATTGCGGATTATGATTTGTAAGATTTGGGTTTTAGTATCTACTATGATGTAATTTAAACCAATTTCACAAAGATAACCTACTAACCTTTATTGTTATTTGAATGGCTGCGGGCTCCTGTACTAATATAACTTTATGCTTTATCTGCAAGTTTTATTACATATTCTGTGCCTTAGCAAGTAGTGGGAACGTTGTAAATTGATATTACTTGACCTCATTTCTGAATTAGGGTTCACCTATTATTTTTGTGATTTTTGAAAACGATTTTGCAAATTAAGAAAATATTAGAAGGATGGATTTGCATGAATTTTCGCTTATCTAACAAAATTCATCTAATGTATATTTTGTTTTAATTTTTCACATCTACCTATATTTCATAAGTACTAAATTAAGAGGTACCAATTACATTGTTATTGAGAAATAAAAGACAAGTAGACATACAAGATTTATAGAAAGTCTCGCTGGGATACAATCCGGGTACTATGGGTATCATTTGTTTATGATTCCTGACTTATGTCTAAATAATCGAGAAAATCGTGAGCGAAACCGCGGGCGAAACTAGTTAATAGGTTATATTAAGCAGGTGTAGCAGTGACGTCAATTCCTACCTTTAAATGTGTGTGCTGTATGCACGTCAGCATTTTCATGTAAAACTAATACGTAAATACTATGTGTTTTACAACACGTGGGAATGCCTAAGTCATCAATTTTCCTACCTAAAGCCTCGTAAATGCGGAAGTCTACAATTTCAAATCGATGCATGTATGATTATGATGTAAGTAATTAATTGCTTTTAAATTAGTAGTCATTGATTTGTTATTCTTGTCATATAATATGTGACTTAAGCTCTTTTGTTAAATTATATCATTTTATACGATTTTACGTATAAAACTCGAACCTGAAGGAATTGTTTCATACTGAATTCTGTCTTCGACGTGGACGTCAGCAACTTCAGCTTCACCAGCATCCTGAGCTTCTTCATCATCATCAGAAGTACCCTGAGTAACCTCGAGTGAATTTAAATTCATCATGTAAGTGAGTAACTTACCTTACTCTTAATTTTTGATATAATTGTGTTGTCTTGAGTAAGCTGATTCTTGAATATTTAGTACTTACATAATGTTTCAGTCATTTACATAAGTTTCAGTACTTTTAATTTATCATGAATTAAATAACTGCGCTCGACGCTTGTCATGTTTGACCCCATATATTTCATGTTAGTAGTAATTATAAAGTTTGTAATCAAAGTTTTTTTTTCAGGTCTGACTCAGAATCAGAAGCAGTACCCATCATCATCCCAGCAGCGCAGAAAAACAAGAGAGGAAAGAAATCTGCAGAAACGACTGCCAGTATCGGGAAGAAAAGAAAAGGAGACAAAATTACTCAGAGGTATTTTTCTTTTGTTAGATACTTATTTATTTTAATTTTAAATACTTACATTAAGTTTTTATTTGTACTGTCTTTATTTTATTACTAGCCGGCAGCCCCGGCTTCGCACGGGTCTAGCTCGGCTTTAGGCCTCGCTACAAAATATAATATGCTCTATGTCACCCGGAGATAGTGTAGCTCCCCAACAGTGAAAGAATTTATAAAATCGGTTCAGTAGTTTCGAAGCTTTTTTCAATGCAAACAAACAATCAAATCTTTCCTCTTTATAATATTAGTATAGATTTATTATGTCAGTATAAACAAGTGTCAACTAGTAATTCTTTAACTTTGTGATTTATTGTAGGTATGGTGGTAACCTTATAAACTATGGGTTTACTTGTTTAGAGTTATAACATCCATTAAAATTTTATTAATTGTTACAGCCTACGTGGAAAATCCCAACGCACGGACATTTTCGGACTAGAAGAAGCCCTCGAAGAGACACCACAACCCAAAAAATCAACCATCACCACCAGCAGCTTCGTCAACCGCGTGGCTAACGGCTCACAGCGACGAGTCGCAGACATTAAGGGTGATTATTTCATAGACCTAAAAATTTATGACTCTGAAGATGCTGATTCCACTGCTCCAGAGGAGCGGTGGAAAAAAGCATTGGTAAGAGCCAAACTCAAAATTGAACCAGACTCGTCGCAGTGGAGTAAGCTCCAGAGCTTTGTGAGGGACGCTCACAAGCTTTTTGAAGCTTGTGATCCAACATTTTATTCAGATAGTGTTTATTTCAAGGACAAGTAGTAGGATTGATTTGGAGTGTCCTATAATAAGAAAGGTCTATCATTTTGTCATTAAATATATTTTTATGTTGTGTTCTTTTTGTCACTAGATTTTACGCGGTATAATTAAGTATACTAGAAATAATTTGTGTTTTCGAATAATTTAGATAGCTTTAGGTGGCCTTATTATTAAGAAAATAAATATTATAAAACAATATACTAGTATTAAATATAATTTCCACCTTTTAGGGAGTAAATAAATTTGAAATACCATATTGCAAAAAATAATTATAATGGTTGTCATACACTGAGCTATAATAATATTCAAATATAACATACTTTCCGCACAATCTTTCTTATATTTTCTATTGAGGTATACTAACAGACAAGATAATTAATATTTAGATTTTTACACTTCTGAATATTTTGAACTAAAAATATAAAATATACATTATAGCTCAGTGTGTTATGTGCTTAATAGACGTTGCGAATAAGGCATGGTCGACTAATTTCAACTTCATTTACTTTTTACAATTGAGTGAACTTCAAACTAGATTTTATTCCTGTCGCAAATCATTTAGATACGTATAACTAGCACTAATAATAATTAAATAAACGGTTAACATACTAAATTACTTGTATTGAACAAAGTTTCTATAGGATATTGGGAAGTTTCTATAGGGAATTGTTAGAAATTTAAAATGCCATTCTGCAAAACGTGTAACGTTGACGTTGAAAAAAAATGTTGGTTAGGTCATACACGTAGTACTAAACATAAGAACCGTACATTTTTACCGATGTGTGATGGTATAGACATTATTGAGTCAGCATTTCGCAATCGCATAGCGAGTTATAGAGTCAAAGTATCAGATGATAAGGAAGGAATTTGTGTACCCACTTTCTTTAATGCTATTCGCACAAAGATTAATTTGCTTCTTGATCAATCACTTCAAACTCACACTTGCATTAAAGTGAATTTTGAATTGTTTTCTATGTTTCTTATGTTTAAAAATGATACACAGGAAATTAAATCTTTTTCAACCCCTAATTTTACACTTCATCTAAACTATGATTTCAATAACTTGTACACAAACATTTTAAACAGTATCATGAAAAAAATAGAAGAATTCCAAGAGAGAGACAGTGGGTGGACATTTTTAAACAATTGTCATCTGGAAATAAATATTTGTAAATATGAACCACTGCGAGGTTCAAACTTCATAAATTTACCAAAATTCATACAAAACAAAAAAGCGTGTTTAAACATTAAAAATAACGATGATTACTGTTTTTTGTGGTGTGTTATCGCTGCGCTTTACCCCGCAACCGAACACCCAGACCGGGTTACTTCGTATCCTTGTTTTCAAGACAAACTAAATATCAAAGATTTATCATTCCCTATGACTTTATCAGATATTTCTGTTTTTGAAAAAAATAATCCTGACTTGAGTATCTACGTTTATGGTTTAAGAGATAGTAAAGTTATAACCGGGCCTTTGTATAAATCAGAATCTAAGAGTTACAAACACCGAATTCATCTATTGTTCCTTGAAAATAACACGTCGTCACATTTTTGTTTAGTAAAAGATTTACCTCGTCTGGTGAGAAATCAATTAACAAGACATCATGGAAAGTTACATTGTTGCGAAAATTGTTTATTATTCTTTTCTTCAAATGAAGAGCTCGACCATCATGTTTGTGGGGGTATCGTTACTATTTTACCTGAAAAGGGGTCAGTAATACAGTTTAAAAACTATAATCGCAAGCAAGATGTTCCATTCGTCATTTACGCTGACTTTGAAACAATGTTACGTCCTGTACAAGGTTGTGAACTTGATCCCAAAATATCCAGCACATCTGATCGACATCATCACGTACCTGTCGCTTTTGCATATAATATTGTTTGCGTGCTCGATGAATCATATAACCGGTTCGTAAGCTATCGCGGGGAAGATTGTGTTACAAAATTCATAACTTCACTACTTGATGACGTACATAAAATTCATAAGATCCTTGGCAAAAAGACTCCAATAATATTTAACCAGCATGATGAAAAAGTATTTAATGAATCGATTCGTTGTCACATTTGTGGGCATTTAACGTGGGGTTGCAAAGTTCGCGATCATTGTCATTTAACTGGAAAATTCCGGGGTGCTGCACATGAGATGTGTAATCTAAATTACAAGCTACCAAAATTTATCCCAATTTTTTTTCATAACTTGTCCGGTTATGATTGTCACTTATTTATAAAAGAATTAGGAGAATTACCGGGTTCAATTAAAGTCATACCAAAGACAAAAGAAAATTATATTTCTTTTACTAAATATGTGGAAGTTGCCCTAGATGAATACATGCAGCTACGTTTCGTAGATTCGTTCAAATTTTTGAGCACAAGTCTAGACAAGCTATCTCAAACACTAAACTGCAACGATTTAGTGCATATGCATAGACATTTTCCGGACAAAAGCCAATTCGAGTTACTGACTCGGAAAGGGGTTTACCCTTATGAGTATATGACGAAATGGGAATGCTATACGGAACCAGCTTTACCCCCACGGGAAAAGTTTTATAGTTCTTTAAACGATACAAATATATCTGACGCTGATTACTACCATGCCCAGCTAGTTTGGTCGCAGTTCAACATCGAGAATTTAGGTCAATACACAGACTTATATGTTAAAACAGATGTTTTACTATTGACAGACACTTTTGAAAAGTTTCGTAGGACAAGTAAGATGCATTATCAGTTAGATCCAGCCGCCTACTTGACTCTCCCTTCTCTATCATTCGATAGTTTTTTATTAGGTTCTTCCGTCCAGTTAGAGCTAATCAATGACTTAGCAATATTACGTATGATACAAAAAGGAATTCGCGGAGGTGTGTGTATGTGTACGCACCGCTATGCAAAATCTAACAACAAATATATGTCTAACTATGACCCAAATCAAGAGGATTCATTTTTAGTATATCTCGATTGTAATAATCTGTATGGGTACAGCATGTGTCAGTCACTTCCGCTGTCAAACTTTAGGTTTTTAAGCCAACAAGAAATCAATACTTTGGATGTAATGAAAGTATTAGACAATGCTGATGAAGGTTACATTTTGGAAGTAGATTTGGCATATCCAGATATCTTGCATTTATCGCATAACGATTTGCCGTTCTGTGGGGAAAAATGTATACCCCCACACGGAAAATGTATGAAACTCGTTCCAAATTTGTACAACAAGTACGAGTACGTAATTCATTATGTCAATCTTAAGAAATGCCTAGAACACGGTCTGGAATTGCGGAAAATACATCGAGTGATCGCATTCAATCAAAGTTCTTATCTGAAAAGATACATTGAGGTTAACACAGTACTTCGTCAAAAAGCTGAATCCGTGTTTGAACAAGATTTTTTCAAACTTTTAAATAATAGTGTTTTTGGTAAATCTTTTGAAAACACAGAATCAAGAGTCAAAGTGCATCTTGTAAATCAATGGAACGATAAAAACAATGTTACTAAAAAAAGAACAAGCGCTGATAAATTGGTTAGTAGTCCATACTTTCATAGTGCATCAGTTTTTTCTGATAATTTAGTAGCAGTTCAAATGAAATCTGATCGAGTAATTCTTGATAAACCAATTTACATTGGATTTTCAGTCTTGGAATTGTCTAAAGCACACATGTACAACTTCCACTATAATGTCATCAAACCAGTGTACAATGATTGTGTTCAATTATGCTACACAGACACCGACAGTTTTATATACTTCATAAAGACACCCGATTTTTATAAAGACATGAAAGACTCGTTCTTGAATTATTTTGACACAAGTAATTACGAACGTAAAAATCAATACAATTTACCGTTAATGAACAAAAAAATACCTGGTTTGTTTAAGGATGAAATGGGTGGGAGTA
The DNA here is from genome assembly GCA_949125355.1 of Agriopis leucophaearia. Lineage (NCBI taxonomy): Eukaryota > Metazoa > Arthropoda > Insecta > Lepidoptera > Geometridae > Agriopis > Agriopis leucophaearia. The sequence continues at coordinate 2,239,896 of OX421285.1, read as the reverse complement.
TAATAACTGACTTTGTTGGGTTGCGGTCGAAATTATATTGCGTTAAAACTGAAAAACGTACAATAAAAAAAGCTAAAGGAGTAAAGACATGCGTGATTCGTAATTTTGACTTATCAGATTATCAAAACGTGAATTTTAATGAAAGCATTGTACGTAAAAAGAACTTATTGTTTAAATCGATAAAGCACCGAATATTTACTAAACAAGTAAATAAAATTGTTCTCTCCGGAAACGATGATAAGAGACGTGTTTCTAGTAATAGAATATCTACCCTGGCTTGGGGTAGTACTTATATTTTAAAGTCGTGATTAAGTATGTTTTAATTATGACCTAAGTATTAGTAAATAAGTACCTTATTATTGTATCCTTCAATGATAATAGAATATGATGTACTTACTTAGTACTTATAGTTTGTAATGTTTGTTAAGATTAGTTTGTAATTTAGTATGATAGACGATAGAAATAAATGATGTCATGTAATTTTGACTTTTACTAACTCTACTTCCTTAACCAATCATACCAACTTTCCTAAGTAGGTAGGACATCAATTTTAGTAGGTGAATGTGAGGTCTATATAAAATGAGCAACAAGTTGAAACAAGTTTGATTGACAGAGATAAAATAGATAACCATTGTCGTAATTTAATAGGTAGGTATTATAGTTACGCTGCCTGGGTTGATATTTGATACGTAGTGAGGGAGCCGACAAGTTATATCCTGCTCTTTTCGATTGATGTCAGCATTATTTGTGTTAATTGCTATTGTAGTTTTGCACATTCATTAATTATAATCTAGACTGCAGGCAGGTCGCATGCAAAAATATTTTTTACAACTCGCTAAATAAATATTTAGTATTGATTTGCGTTCAACACTTGATTCTATAAAGGTGAGCGTTTTGTTTGATTTGGATAAATTTATTAATGTTCTTTAAAGTCACTTATGGTGCATTTCTCTTATTTATCTCAATTTTTTTTCAGATCAACATGTCAACTGTAAATGATGATTACTATTCCATGCCTTGCGCACAGGATCCATTAGCAGGCTGGGACTCGTTTGAGGCAGAACAGCGAACCAAACGCAAGCTCGAACTAGCTGAAGCTAAACTCGCTAAAGTTGAGGCTACTAAGAAGAAAAAAATGATGAAAAAAAGTAAGAAAGAGACGCTTTCTTATGTTATCAATAAATCTTCAGAGAGAGGATATAAAATGCTAAAAATTCAAGTATACGATTTCAACGAAGGGGAAAATACCTACAGTGAATCGGTAAGAGTGCAATACATCGTGACTCATCCAATAGATGAAGTGTTAGACTCAGTTCAAAGTGTTGTTAATAAAATTTCAAAACGATTAAGTAATGAGACTCTGTGAATTAATAAAATGTAAACATAAATAAAATAAAAATAAGTAAATTTTAAAGTAATTTTTAAGTTAGTTAAGTTTTTAAATTAATGTATATATCCTTATTTATATTTTTAAATAAACTACACAGGTAATAAATAAGATTTTTGTTTCATTTAAATAAAACAATTTATTTTTTAAACATACATTTATTGATCATTATTACATACAATTATAATTTTTATCATAATTGGTAACATTTGTCAAGATAGTATTAGGTTATAAAATTGATTAGAATAAATTAGGTTATTGTATAATAACATAATATATTGCAATAGATATCTATAGACCTCATCAATTATCAACACAATCATAACCACCAGATTCACTAGAATCACTTTCCTCTTTGTCATTTTCAAAATTATTGTTTATTACTTTTTTGTGATTATTTTCACTGAAGTTTTCGAAAAATTTGAATACATTCATATAGTTATCAATAAACCATTTTTTAACTAAAATTACATTTTTTAATGCGCAATGTTTTTTATGATATACACAATTTAGAGAGTTTTTACCATTTTGATTATAAAGTTGTTCCAATAACAATAAATTAGGACATCCCTTTTCCCCAATGTCTATGATATCACAATTACTATTGCAAATATTTTGTAACCACTTAATCTTTTCCAAACCCTTAACGAAAACTTTTTTATTATTTAATAGAGTCCTGCTGACACGTTTAAATTCACTATAGTCGATGTAACCTTCGCTCCATAATATGCCACGATATCTTTCTAGCCATGAAACTTGTTTCTTTTCCTTTTCTATGAGTCGAGAGAATGGGTAAGGTGGTTTCACTAAAAACACTTGGGTGTATTCTACCGTAGCCAAAGCCAATTCTTTGATGATAAAAAAGTTATTGGTATCTTTAAATCCTTGCAAATCCACTATAATGTATTCCGAATTCATGATAATTTCTTGACAGTGCTACTCAACGGTTTGTATTCAACGATGCAATCGTTTAGAATCAAACAAAATGCTGATGTGTTTTCTGGAAACTCAATGGCGGTTTCAAGTTCAATTCGCACGTCTATAGGTCCAGATTTAAGAGTTTCGTTTTGTCTCGAACAATCTATCACAAAAAGAGGCGCCCTAGACTTAAAGTCTTCGTAACTTAATAACGGTTCTGGCCGACGGTTGTAATACGACTGTTGAAATCTAGTGTAGCGTTCATATATAAGGGAATAGTTATCGTCAGCGAACCTGGTATTCAGATTTTCATATGGAAAATAGCAAGAGTTTAGAAAAACTCTTAAGTTTTCTATGTCACAATGGTCAAACTGAGACATGTCGGCATCGGCACGACGCATACGGTTTGTTTGAAATCCTACTATTACATATCGTGGTTTTTCTATTTGGGAAGAAGTTTTTACAGACCATGTATGTTTTCTAGTTTTTGGAAGAGCAGGATATTCATAAAGATCCCAATTTCTATAAACCATGCTGATAGAACGATCTTTTTCCAGGTATTTGAGTAAATTAATCCGTTCACGATCAGATACTTTCACATGGGGTACGCGCCAGTTTATGTTTTCTATTTCAACATTATGAACATATTCACCCGCTTCTAGTTTTATTGCATTGAGATTCGTGCTACTCCGAAGTAATATCAACTCATGCTTACAATTCATAATAATCTTATTATAATCTTCAGCAAAACCTAGTATTTTATTAAGAGGTATAGACACTGAAAAATTACCTGCTGCTTTATTTGTGGTACCATTCATATCCCACCCCCATAACTTCGACATCTTAGACTCGTTATCATTGATTGAAATTAGAGATTTCATAGTGGTAGTAATACCAGCATTTTTTATTTTATCTATTTCTACTCCATTTAACTCATATCGAATGTCTTGAAAGAAAAATAATACTGGGTTATTTGTAAAATGAACTTTGGCTACAGCAGCTTTTGTATCACGTTTAACTACATGTACAACGCCTTTTATGAATAGAGTACTTGCCGAAGGTAGTACGCATAGATCTTGTTGATTAATAGGTATTCGTATTTCGTCATTTTCTCGAAAGCTATTGACATATGGCTTATATGTATGATATTCTATGCTTTCAATAGAATTATCAACATGTATCGTATCTGTTATACTGAGCATACTCATTTTAATAATCCGATTAGTTTCAAAAACTTCTTATTTTCTTTAGTTAGTTTCACTCGAGGTCTTCTTTTGTTGATGACACGGTTTGAAATGTGTTTATTTAGTGTTTGTACTATGGTTTTATTGTGGTCAATCATTTTCTTCTGATGTGTAAGTATAGTTGTATATCTTCACCACGTAAGTTTACTAAATTATTCTTAGCATCCAATATTCTGACGGTAATTGAGCTGATATTATTCTGGTTAATTGGGAAATAAATAATGTTCTTGGGTATTTCAATAATTCTGTAACCAGGAGGTACGTTTGGAGGAAATTCGTGAATTATATGACTGGGTTTACCGTCCGTGTATGAACCGCTTATAATGTCACATTCGATTCTTAGCACGGTCGTCGAAAGAATGTTGACTGGATAAGAGGATTCATTTAATATATTCGCTTTTAAAGTTTCTTGGTTGAAACCAAATACTCGAGCTAGCAAAGGACTTTTTTCAAAATGTATATCTTTAGAACATATGATGGAAGTTTTTAACGTGTTGTTATTACAAATTAATTTAAAAGAACAGTCTTTCATGCTCTGTTCCAAGTAATCGTTTATATCACTCAGCTCATACGATCCTTCGGGTATTACAACGACTTCCTTATCACCATAATGTAATTTGTTATTGTTGCTATCGATGTTAGGTATAGAATTAAATGTTGAGAAGTATAGCAGACCGCATTCGTATTCGCCATTGAGCTCTAAGCCAGGTGAATAATTTATCGTAGACAGTGGACTGGAGCTTGATATGGATAGTGTAAAAGACATATTGATACTGACAACAACTTAACGATTCTTTAACTTAAATTAGATTTCCAGAAGTTCTTCAGATATTTTATGCATAAGTGTCCGCAATTTACAGAATCATAACTTTGATATTTCAGGTAATTATAATAAATTTCATGATTATTAAAATACCTCAGTAATTCTAGCGGAGGCTTTAAATCTCCAAAGCTGTCAAAATACTCACAATATTCATTATTTTTTACATAGGCTACCCAGTGAGTGCCAGGATTTTGATGATCATCTAGATTAATTATACCACATTCAATCCGCTTGGGTTTTTTTGGTAATCTATCTCTCATGTAGACACCTCTAAAATAAGGTATATTAGCACTATACGTCATTATATCAATGTCAGTCAGAGCGCGTTTGGGTAGCCTTGTATTTAGTTTTTTGGAGCTTTTAAAAACAAACCACTACCTTTTTTGTATGGTTTTAAATAGCATCCCTTTCCTAGTGCTATTGCTTCCATTGTTCTATTATGACGTTCAGATTCTTGTAGGTCAAGTTTAGCTGATTTATAATCATGCACAGCTTTTGCAACACCTGCAGCACCGCCAGTTAGAGCGCCCAACGCTGATAGAGCCGCAAATATTGGTATTAACGGTAATATACCTCCAGTTTTTGGTATAGGTATAACACGCGGTACGCGAACTCTATTTTTTGTAAATACTTTTTTAGCAACAGCATAAGCAATTTTAATGGCAGCTTCATTATTTTTTGGTTTTAATTTTTTCAGCGTTGTACTAATTTGAGTAGTTAAAGCCTTAAATTTTTTGACACCAGCACCTAATTTAAGTTTTGATTTCATAGCTTTATTTACTACCCAGGAAGCAATTTTTTCACCAGTACTGGCATCTTTAGATTTTAGTCGCCTTTTAGTCATGTTAATGAGTTCTATATCAGCTTTGTGACGATCACCTAAATTAGAATTATTTGAGTACGCAATGTCGTGTTGTTTACAAGCTTCGTCTAGTTCATTGACTCCTCTATCACCACGCAACATCCGTTTTTGCAATTTTGTACCGGGACCACAATAATTATATCCAGGTAAATGTAACTCAAACGGTAATTTATTTATCACTGTGTTAATGAGACCACCTCCTTCCATCGATGTTATCTTAATAATGTTTATTGTACGGTCTCAACCATTTTATATATAATGTTAAAGAAATGCATTTTTATTAATCCACGAGTTTTCACTTTCACTAAAACCTAACCATTTAACATATAGTTTATTACCTTTTTGTTTCAATACTTTTTCTACTAGGTATACGCCAGGACAATTAGTCTTTTGGAGTTCTTGTTTATAAAATGAACCTAATATTTTCTGATTATGTTGATCTTCTAAATGGTAAGTCACAGGCTCTGTTTCATTCACTTTAATAATTTTAAACAATTCAGTAGACCAATTTGGTGTGTAACCTTTTTGAAAACATCCTTTATATTTGCTAATGCGAACCTGATCTCCAACATTGAAAGTTTTTTTCTTTTTAGAAACAGTTTTTTGACTTTTTTGTATATTATTCAATACAGAAATTCTATTTGAGGTACAAACATTTTTTGGTTCTATTTTAATAGTTCGATGTATTGAGCTATTATACGTGTTGATTATTTCTTGTACAGGTTTACCTATCCACTTATAGTTTCCAGCTAAATTGAAATATTTGTAAAGTTTGTTTTTAATTGTTCTTATAAACCTCTCTACAATAGATGCTTTTTTGATAGAATGTGTAGAATAATGATTAATTTTAAATTTATTCATTATTTTTTTAAAAGCTTCGTTGTAAAATTCTGTTCCTAAATCAGTTTGCAAATTAATTGGAATCCTTCCTTCATTTATCACTTTTTCAAACGCGCTTGCTATTTCACACATTGATTTGCTTTTAACAGGAACAGCCCAACCAAATTTGGAGAAAGCATCAATTATAACTAAAATATATTTATAACCGGAATTGAATAAAGATATATTTTTAATATCAATTAAATCTGCTTGCCATAGGTCGTCAATATCTTTAATTACCACGGAGCGCCGCTTATAATTCCTTCTCGCTTGTTTGTGGATTTCGTTCACTATTCCTTCCTTGCTCATTTTTAGTTTCAAGTTTTCTTGGATATGCGGTTTGTTCACTTCGATTATGTCTGTTATTATTTTCAATTTTTATCCTTATTTCGACAAATTTTGCATCTATTTCTTGCTTTGTGTAGAAATGGTTCTTAATAATTTGTTCATCAAACTCTAAAGCAGATTGATTAATTATTTTTTCGTGTAAACGTAGACGTTTATGAACGTGATTTCCAAATTTGTCCACATTCATAGCAGCAGAGGTATTGATAGCTGAACAGTTGATATGAATCTGTAGAAACTAATGAAATAATATTGTTTTTATTTAGCTAATAACACCACATTCGCGAAGTTCTTCGATTATTGATATTATTTCATTGTCTAAATTTGAATTTCCGGCATCGCGAGATGCTATTAATAGCTGTAATCTTTCGACTAATTCATTAGGATCATCCCAATAAATATAGTCTACTTTTGTTTTTACTTTCTTTAACACAGGCAATAATCCAGTGCCCTCTACTTCTTGATCATGACTTTCAGCACTCGTTGTACTTATTGCTCTGTCTTTTATATACTTGAAAAGTGGTTTTATGATGTATTTGTATTTGATACCCTTATTGGTTTTGATTGGCTTCTTTGGATCATAATCACGGCGATGTACATTTGTATCTATTAACATTTGTTTATAATTTTGCTTATCTTCTGCAGTTATTTTCGACATATTAGGTGTTCTTTTAAATAATAACTCGTACAACCCGAATGTTCGAGGATACTTTTGTCCCCCTACAGATATTTCAAAATCTTTAAGAACAAAAGTTGCAGATCCCATTTTAAGTTTTCCACGGTCTAATCTAACACCAAATGGAATTTCTTTAAATGCGGCATCTGCTAAGCTCCAAGACATATCATTCGAGTCTATGGACTTAAAAGATGAGGCACTTAGATTTTGATGATCAGTGTTTTTATCTCCAACATCTTCATTTTCGTCAGAACTTTCTGAGTTGACTTCACTTGATTGCGTGTCTAATGTGTGTACAACAGGTACATCAGACATTCTGTGTTTTTTGGTACCTTTATCAGACTCACTGAAATCCTGGTACTGAACATTTTTCAACCGTTTAGGTGTCCTTTCAGTCTTACTTTCATCTGATGATACTCTATTTGCAATTAATTTATTAAGAGGTTCCGTTATTGGTTTTAACGCAGTTTCAATAACCAAATCACTGTTTAATTTTAAATGTTTCATCAACTGAACTTTTTTTTTTACGGCATCTGCTGATTTAACAATTTGTTGTTTTAATGATTTTTCTGAATTATACATAATATATATTTTACTGTTATGCGACCTGTTCTTTCCGATGATGCATTAATGAATGAATTTGATATTATTGTTAATGCCGTTATATATTATTTCTATCAAACTAGCTAATGGAAAACAACAAACGTATCAAATTTTTTCCTATAAGCACCTTTATTTTTTTCACAATCCTTATTTATTACTAAATAATTAAATGGGATACTCCAGATTTCTTTACACATTTCACGAAACTGATTCCAAGACATATCTGTATTGACGTGCTCATCGTAAACATGTTTAAGATTAATATCATCTTGTCTAAATAGAACAATCATATTAGCGTTGTCCCTGATTAATTGTTTTGGTATCTTGCTATATGTTTGGTTTAAATAAAAACAATCAATATTTTTATGTCTCCCTGTAGCAAAATAATCTCGAATATTATTCTGTTTTTCGCAAGCTACATCATCAAATATAAACACTGAATCAGGTTTTGCATCTGCTGTACTCAATATTTCATCATTTTCTTTATACTTATATAAATTTACGGCTGGTACCATTTTCAGAACATTATCGAAAAACATATACATCGGTTGAAATAAAGTTTTGGAGAATATATATACATTTAAGTATTTTAATCCGTGCTCATGTAAAAGGAGCCCAATCATTAAATTGGTTTTTCCACAGTTTGACGGACCGCAAATTAAGCAGCGAATCGTATTTGGTAGAAGTTCACTATGTCTGTGTTTGTTCTTTTCTGACGGTAAAACACATAATCTGTTTAAATTTAATGTGCAAGGCTGTTTAATAAATAACATGTTTAAGTTCCTTGACTATTAGAATAGAAATGAAAGATTAGAAAAAAAATGCATCATTTATACTTTTGATGAAAAAAGCTTTATTGAACACAATACTGTCGCTTATTTAGTACGTTTCATGTAGGTGTTAAAGCGACTTTGTATTCAAATGTGAAGTTATAAATTACACCATCGACTAGGTGAGTGATATAATTATCTAAATGTCTATCTTGACTCAATTTTACATTGTGATTGGGCACGCTGTACCACTTGGCCCGCTGTTACAACTTCAGGTTGTATGCTCGAGGGATATCGACCGCGTTGAACTCCACCTGAAGCGATAGCTGAAGGTGGAGCAACGCAGTCGATATCCCTCGAGCATACGACCTGAATTTGTAACAGCGACCAAGTGGTACAGCGTGCCCAATAACTACCTACTTATAACTGCATGAATTATTTAATTAGTATATTTTAATTAAAGTAGAAATTGGGTTGTATAAATTATATTTTACTATGTAACTTTAAAATTTTATTTGAAATTGCACCCACAAAAAAACGAATTAAAATGTTCTCGTCTTTTTCAACGCGAACAGCGCTTCTTTTTATTTAAAATTGACATGATAATACTTTCTTTTTATAGAAAAATGGTTGCAGTTTCAACCTAAACGAAATTATTAATATGATGCCAATTCAGCGACTAAATTTTACACTAATGTGGTCTGCCGAAACTTGAAAAGTATACCTGCTTATTTATTTTATAATAACCGCGTTTAGGTTCACATAATTAAGGACATGACGTTTACAAAAAAAAATTTTTTTTTTTGTATACTTAAAAAAAAACTATTTCGGTTTATTAATTAAACCAAGAATCATAAGTCTTAAATAAATTAAAATCAAAAACTTTCTTAAAATACTTAGTAGGATAATCAAATAAATAAAATAAAAAAGGTATTTGCAAGTTTTGGCGACTCATAGAAGTGAAAATTAGGCGCCAAGGCTCTTAAATTTAAATTGAGACTGGGACGCTCATAGTTGCCTGACAACGCTTCTTACACCTTACGGCTACGTTATAAGCGATTCCGTTTAGGTGATTGTGAAAAGTTGCGCGACCGCAAACCTTATCTCGGCGCGTTAAGGTTCACGTTTGCGTGATTTTCCGCACTGCGCTGTTTCGAACCCACGTTAAGAGGTAGCCGTAAGGCCTGAGGGACTCAATTTTTGAATCGCTCGTATGATATTTCGCACGATAATAATTATCAATATAAAAAACCGACTTCATAAAAGTGTCAGAACTGGATTAAATTGAAATGGGAAGCACCAGCTTTCAAATAAAAAATTATCATTAAAATCGTTTTATCCAGTCGAAAGCTCTGAGGTCACAAGCTTAAAAAAAATTAAGACAAAAAACAGTCGAGTTGAGAACCTCCTCCTTTTTGGAAGTCGGTTAAAAAACAAACTCAAAGCAAAAAAAAATATCGAGTAAAATACGCAATTTCGGTAAAAATTTGCCACATATTAGATTTAAAAGCCAATTTATGTGGGAGCTATCTGAAAGTACAAATAAAAATAAAAATCCAAACCAGTGCATAAATGTCGGAGTTCTGAGGTAACAAACATAAAAAAACACAACCTAACTGGGAGAAATCAAAAAAGGAAGAAGTTTTGAAGTTGGTAAAAAATATCATGCAAAATGACCGACTTTCGAACGAATGCCGTATTTTTGAAATAATTATATCAATCGCTATCGCAACGAGTGGTTTGAACCATTCTAATTTACATTCTATCAATAGAAAATCTGTGATATTGCATTATACTTTCGTGCGAAATCATGGGAGCGATTTAAAAATCGAACCCCATGGCCCTTATTCAACTAAAACACGCATGTAACGCGCCGCGTTTGGTTAACCTCAAAAAAATTGGCCTCTATTCCCTAGAACAGCGTTTTTCAACCTTTTTCACGACGCGACCCCCTTAGTATGAAAAAGAATTTCGCGACCCCAACCCTCCACAATTTATAATCTGTATTTTATTATATTACAAATACGTACAACCTTATTTTTATTTTTATAATTACTCATTAATAAATATTTTCTAAGTAAAAATAATAGATTTATCCAATAATATATATTATTTTTTCAAGAGGTCGTGACCCACAGGTTAAAAACACTGCCCTAAGAAACAAAAGCCAACTATTAGAGGTTGATTAACGTGCCGCGTTATTTACGTGTTTGTAGTTACAGAATCAGGGCCCTGTATTTCCTAGTATACAAAATTTTATTTCGCACGCATGTAGTTATTGATATAGAAATGCTTGCAATATTAATTTTATTGGCTTTTTATGAATGAATTTACACCCTTAACTAAAATACTCTGAGAGTCCTTTACATCATCTATTTATTATTACTATAAAAGCTTTGTTATGAACATCTTATAATTTACGGGAACTATTTAACTGTACCCTTAGTACAAGATTTGACAGTTTACGAAAACTTTTTTCGTTTCCGTATTGTCCCATACATTTTAGAAAAGCGCCTCTAGCGGAAACGCGGATGAACTAAAATCGGTAGTAATCGGCAGTATAGGTTGCTTCACTGAAATACGAAAAATAGTTTCGAATAGATTTCAGCCCAGCAATGTATGGAACAAAACGAAAACGAAAAAAGTTTTCGAAAACTATCAAATCTTGTACTAAGGGTACTGCACATCAGAAATAATTACCACCCCATACGTCAAAATGCCTTCATCATTTTATACAGGGTACCGCGGGAAGGTTGTAGCCCAAAGGGGTCCATAATACCGATAATTACGAACAACTTTACTATGGGACCAACCCTGAAATCACGATAATGAGTACCCATAGTAACATTTGTCCATAATTATGGGTATAACGGACCCCTTTCGGCTCAGTCGCCCTTTTCGTGTTACTCTGCATAACAAATTTCATCAAAATCAGTCTCATAGTTTCCGAAAATTAATATTGAAAACATAGCTTTTTGGTGTGCGATTAAATATTCCTAATTTACCACACTTTGGTTATTGTATTATTGTGAAATTAATTTAAATTAATGGCGTCGATTATATTGTTCTGTTTGCAAACCTACTTAATTTAACAGCATCACAATTGTCTGAAAAGAATACGTGAGAAAAGAGTGGCAATAAATATCTATTAAAATAGTTCAGAAAATGGTCTACAAAAATCAATGCGAGTTGTACAATTTGTTTAACACGATTTTTAATGGTCCCTGGAGTCATAGATTTTAAAAACAAAGATGGGTCTAGTAAAATATCAAAAAATATATATTTGAGTTTGCTTCATAAAGGGTTTTTTTTAATGTTACTGGGTGACGAGATGAGCGAAGTCGCTCGCCTGATGGCTCTTCACGCTTGCCCATAACAGCACAACGCCACTCAGAATTTTGAACTTCAACAGTTCAAAACCGTGGATGGCAATGCACTGCGCTCGTTACCCCGAGATATAAGATGTCGAATCTCTATGTGCCCTGTAATTTCGCTGGAAACATTGCCCTTCAATCCGAAACACAGTAGTGTTTGCATACTACTGCTTGGCGGTTGAGTAACTGACAAAAGTGTGGTACTTCCCCAGGCGGACCCCTGCAAGAGTCCTACCACTACAATTTTTTTTGTATGAAAGATGGTCCGCCATTTTTATATCAATATCGTCTCGCACAGTGATACTGGCATATTTATATATGTATATTGTATATTTTGGGAACATGCAGACGAACAACACCCTACCGTTAAGGGGTCAGCGGAGGTGAAATAACACCTCCAGGGGCCTCATTAAAAATCGAGTTGTATGTAGATTCGGACGTCATAATGATTTAACTACAATTAATATTATAATAGGTACAGTATTTTGGGAACAATTAATATTTAAGTAGAACGCTTTATTTGCAATTAAAATTATTTAATTATTATACTTTGACAATTTTATTTTCCTTCCAACTTAATTCTGCTTTGGTGGAGAGGGCCTTAAAAGGTATGACTGTAATTATTTTACTTTTTCTATTAATATTTATTATAAATTATTTACTAAGTAGGTACTAGCTGCGCTTCGCATGGATTACTCCTTATATCATCAGCTATCTGTCAGTGAAAGTCCCACCAAAATCGATCCAGCCGTGTCGGAATAAATATAAATAAATAAAAATTTCGATTTATGGTCTTGAGTTCGTACAAAAAATCTATAGAATAAAATTTCTTTAATTTTTTCTCGGATTTTTCAATTTCCATGCCAATTTAAAAAAAAAAAAACTACTCTGAAATCTTTTTTCGGGCTAATTACGAACGTTTGTATGTAAAAAAATATCGATGAACATACAAAAAACAAAAAAACAGATGAACATAGTAGAGTCCTTTTTGGAAGTCGGTAAAAAATCCAAATCAGTTCACCCTTGCTCAAGTGATGCGCTTATTAACGAACAGCATTTTTATTTATTTATATATATAGCTTACTGCGCCCGCGGTTTTACCCGCATGGTGATGAAGAATGGTGATGGTGATGGAAAGTAATCTAAGTTACTCCTTACAACATAAGCTATATGTCAGTGAAAGTCGCGTCAAAATCGGTCCAGCCGATTTGTGGTCTACCTTTACTATATAGTAAAATTGCAGCTGTTAGAGCTAAAATAAACTTAGATCGAGTATAAGTTGTTCTGTTACGTTGTTATAGTTGCATATTCGTTTTATTAACCGACTACCAAAAAGGAGGAGGTTATCAATTCGAATGTTTTTTTTTATGTTTGTTACCAGATCTTTCGACTGGGTAAACCGATTTTGTGTTTTTTTTTTATTTGAAATGTGGTCCCATTTCAATTTGGCCCAATTCTATCTTTTTTATGAACTCTGTTTTTTATATTGATAATTATATTAATTAATTTCTTTGTTCTTTTACAGATTTTTAATGCTGACTCCGAGTTGAACGATATTTAGTTACCAACATTGAATTGTTGATTCACCGAAAAAACGTACCTATAAGCTAACAGATATTATATATTTTTATTTTATTTCATAACCGATCTAGTCTCATGTCACAGTTTTAAAATAAGTTATTTTTCACCTCTTTAATTATAATTTTGTATTATACAGTGTGATTATCGGTGAAGTGCAAACCAGAAAGAGGTTAATGTACTTTTTTATGTAGAATAGGCATTGAAATACAATACGTAGAGCCACAATCTTGCAAAATGTTCGAACCAGAACTCGGCGCACGTTACGCATTGCGCCGATTTTCTGGTTAGTTGTAAGGCAACCGTGATCCGACTACAACGCCGCGCGATGCCAGTGCTACGATGCCATAGCGGACAAGCAACGTTGAACATTATACAAGCGACATAACGTCTAAATTGAAGTAAATGTTGCACTGTGAACTATATAATTAATGTCTAGGTATGTACAACGAAGCTCTGACGTTTTTTGACTGTTTTCACTTAGAGGTTATGACTCTGTAGGTATTGTACTTCGATGAGAATGAATAGGTCTATGTTTGGCCACCAACTCCTTAGATGAGAAAGCGACGTTGTGGCCGGAAATGGAGCATACAGAATTAATAGGGTACTTATTCACTCTGGCTTTAAAACATATACTTGAGTCATACTACTAGTATTCAGTTTTTCAGATTATATTTTTACGATTTTAGAGTTGGCGCTACAGCAAAAGTGGTCCTTAATGAGAATGATTTATTGTGCAAACCGCTAGACTGTGGAATGCGCTGCCTGAATGGCCAATAGCTACAATCTGGGTGTCTTCAAGTCGCGAGTGAATCGTTTTCTTTTAGGCAAGCTTGCTCCATCGTAGACAGCATCAGGCTTGATGTCGGGCAAATGCAACCCTATTATTTATTAAATAAAAAATACAGGGGCCTTACCCCTAGCTCTATTTTTGCGAGCCAACTTTTGGTAGGTACCTGATAGGTACCTACGATTATTGCGACAACCAACTCATTTAAGCGCGTCTAACTTGTCTCTGACTGGATGCACGGCGGTTTAAAATCTTTACTTTATCTGTGGAATCTTGGTGTGTTGTGTATATCACGCCCGGGGTACCGAGTCCTACAGATTGAATGAAAGAAAATCCGTTTTACTATGCGTGTGTGCGTGAGAATCGCAAAGCTTGGCGGCTATCAAACAACTACCGCTTATAGTAGTACCAACCGTTTAGACAAATAACACCTATGCGGGTCAACTTTTTGAGCTAGGGGTAAGGCCCCAGGTAAGCACTTTATTGAGAATCACACTGTATATATTTGTAGACTACTACTTGCATGGCGATATAATATTTAGGAAATATATCGGACGCTCAAAAATATTGCCTATGTGAGTAGCTTTTAATATAAACGTAAAATGAATTAAGATAAACATAACATGACTTAAGATTAAGATGTAAGTATATTAAAATTACAATAGTTCGTAATATTCATCGGTAATAGTCCATAAAAAAGATTTACCATAAGATTTTTCTAAGACTACCCCCCCGTCCAATATTTTTACTAGCTTTTATTTAATTTGCAATGTTTGTATGTTTGTTTGTTAGGTAAATCTTGCAAGCTATTGGAACCAGTAACCTTATCTCAAAAACATTGTTATAATAACCTTACATTGAATTTTGTCTTGCTCTCTCGGCTAATGAGAGAGCAAGACAAAATTCAATGTAAGGTTATTATAACAATAACTGCGCCGAAATATCGGGAGCTCCTTCCACAACCTTACCACGGTAAATATCCCGTAAATAATCATATAACTTTATTATAACAATGTTTTTGAGATTATAACAACGCACCTGTTCTGACCGATTTTTGAACTTTACACGTTTAGTTCTGGTGGTCACAATATGAAATATCCAATTTTGTAACATTTTCAAAATGGCCGCTGCCACAAGATGGCGGATGGTGTATATTTTTTGTCAGCCCTGTAAATGGGCATCAAATGAAAGAGTAGGAAACGATGAAGTAACATCAAAACGCACGCAGGACAGATGGCCGATGGCCGAAAGGTTCTCGAATGGAGACCACGGACCGGTAAACGCAGCGTAGGACGTCCACCCTCAAGATGGACAGACGACCTAAAAGAGACCGCAGGAGAACGCTGGATGCAGGCCGCTTCCAACCGGCCCTTTTGGAGTTCGATGTGGGAAGGCCTATGTTCAGCAGTGGATGTCCTATGGTTGAAATGATGATAACGATGCTGTTAATGACTGTCTTATCCAGGATATATCTATCTCTTTAGCTGAAATGAGCTTTGTCTTGTTTTCTCGCGTCACATCCCGTCTGCGAGAAGTTGATAGATAACTTTGTGGTATAGATTAGCTTATCAGACGTGTCTGAATAAATGGTTTGTTAATTTTTATTTCAAAGATGTACTTACAGATAGATTTAATAAATACTTAGTGTTAAATAATATTTAATTTGATAATTGTAAATATAGTTGTATATTAAAGTTATTTTTAGTAACAATATAATTAAGAATTAAACCCGATAATTTTATAAAATAATTAAGAATTATAACAAAATACATACAGAAAAATTACATTTTGTACGAAGTGGCATATGAGTAAAATATAAAAATTATAATGTTAAGAATATCTTTTTAGTTTCGACAGAGTATAAAACAATATAAAAAGACATATACATATAACACAGATATAAAAAAGATATATATGTATAACACAGTATTAATAGTGGACATACATAATAAAATTATAAGTTTGTACCGAACCTAAGATTTGTAATAAAACATTTAATTTATAACAATTGTTTTATTTTCACAACACTTTTAGTATTTATATTATTACTAAAACCCTTGTCAAATTCTCAAATTTCTCTCTTCTATTTTCTCTTTTAAAATTATTTTTTATTGCCCTTGAAACGGTTATAACTTTAAATAGAATATAGCAATATCTGTCTGTTTAAATGTATCTACTTATTATATTTCTGTTGATTACTTATTAGGAATGTTACGGAGATTCGATTCCAAGTCGGAAGTAGTCGGAACTTCTGATTGATATTACACCTCCGAGTCCGACTTCGGTTCCGATAAAACCACCTCCGAAATACTACTACAGTACAATCTCACTAATCCGGCACAATTAAAAACCGGAGGGTGCCGGATTATTGGAATGTTCGGATTACTGGGTTATACTGAAAAAGTCATCGGTAATAAATAAAATAAAGCATTACATAGAGATTTATTTGACATTTTTAACTATAAACTAGTCTCACTTGAAAGAAACAATACGTTAGCACGTGCACGTGATAAGTTTTGAGGTTAGACTGCTAGTCGATGACGCAGCGACCAAAGCGCACAGGTATAGAGGGGAAAGGGAGGCGTGGGCGGAGGGTGCCGGATTATTGGACGTGCCGATCTATCGAAGTGCCGGATTAGTGAGATTATACTGTACTTATACTTATTATACATGTTACAAGTTCGATCTGACTCCTCTGACTTGCTTGCTTTTCATTCGCCACAGATCCTGAAACGAGTAACATTAATGTTTATAATAATTAGCAATATAAAAAACCGATATTATAAATATGTAGGTAGATATTTAGATCACATTATAATAATACGTTATACGTTGCGCGTTAATATTCGTCTTTTGTACACGGAACCTTCTATGTAATACCAGGGGCCTTACCCATAGCCTTCGACCAAAATAAAAGAATGGACGGCCCCTAACCATTGAACTTGATCAGTAAAAACGAGTCAAAACCGTCGGACATAATTATACTTCAACACCTAATTATAAAAATGTACAGTATATATGTTACAAAAAATAGATATCGGTTTTATTTGTGTATTTACACTTCGGTAAAGCATACGAATTCATAATTTTGTCAGATGTTTCGTTATCGCGTAACAATAGACTCGTGTTTCACTTCCTACGGCTAGAGACCGACTGAAACGAAATGAGAGCTGGCGCTCATTTTGTAATCTTCAAAAATGGTCTTCTACTGGGCCCGTCCATTCATTTTATTTTGGTCGAAGCCCATAGCTCGAAAAGTTGACCCACATAGTTGTTATTTGTCTAAACGGTACCATCAACTACGATAAGCGGTAGTTATTTGATAGCCACTAAGCTTTCCTATTTTCATGCACACGCGCATAGTAAAACGGATTTTCGTTCATTCAAGTTAGAGGCTTTTAAACGATGCAGCTTATATGTGTTGGTTGATTTTAGGTACCTATCAGGTACCTACTAAAAGTTGGCTCGCAAAAGTGAAGCTAGGGGTAAGGCCCCTGGCGCACTCCGCACTTTAGGTATGAAGCTACAAGTAGTCGTCTTGTAGGACTTGCCGTGCCCGCTGCCGTGCGATAGACAGAGATAACGCGACAAGAGTTACGTGATCGACAGAGAGGCAACTTCTAGGTTAATATAGCAGTAGGTAATTAGCGCTCGCACGTACTGAATTGAACTTTATTGTGTGGTAGTAACAGTCGCTACTTATTTAAATGCTTTTGCGGAGTGAACCTTCTGTATTTGTACTTTATGTATTCTATGGTAACACATACCACAAAGTCGAACTCTCCTCCTCGCTTCCGGATCTCCTTTTCCATGACGGTGGACAGCACTTCCTGGGGAGTTCCCTTCACGTCTATGTAGTGACAGTCGCTGTCAGCAAAGTGAGCTGTCATCGCTTTACGGAAATTCTGCCAGGACATAGACAAGGTGTAAGTATTCTTCCTCTACGCAATAATAGAACAACTGCGTTATAAATAAACAGCGGCCAAATGTGTCGGACTCGCGCACCGATGGTTCCGCACCCAAAAATTACTTTTAGGGTTCCGTACCCAAAGGGTAAAAACGGAACCCTATTACTAAGGCTCCTCTGTCCGTCTATCACCAGGCTGTATCTCATGAACGGTGATAGTTAGACAGTTGAAATGTTCACAGATGATGTATTTCTGTTGCCGCTATAACAACAAATACTAAAAAATATAATAAAATAAATATTTAAGGGGGCTCCCATACAACAAACATGATTTTTTTGCCGTTTTTATATAATAGTACTATTCGTGCGTGAATCCAACGCACTTGGCCGGTTTTTTTCCAAGCCCTCTCGTCCCGTATCGAGTCAGGGGCCTTACCCCTAGCTCTATTTTTGCGAGCCAACTTTTGGTAGGTACCTGATAGGTACCTAAAATTAACCAACTTATTTAAGCTGCATCGTTTAAAAGCGTCTTACTTGAATGAACGATAATCACAATCACACGCATAGTAAAACGGATTTTAGTTCATTCAAGTTAGACGCTTTTAAACGATACAGCTTAAATAAGTTGGTTAATTTTAGGTACCTATCAGGTACCTACCAAAAGTTGGCTCGCAAAAATAGAGCTAGGGGTAAGGCCCCTGACGTGGTTAATATACGATCCCTTTCTTAAGTTTCAAAGTTACGTTATTTTTACCTGTGTATTGTTAGCTCCCGAGCCATGCACCAGGTAAGGGTGGAAGATCACTGTGTCTCCCGGCTCCATCTCTAAATAAACCCTCTTCTCTTCCGGCGCCGCGATATCTGCACTCAGGATGCCGTGGAAGAACATCTTCTCTTCCTGATCATGAATAAAATAATATAAAAAACCGACTGGACCTAATTTAAATGGAACCACACGGGAAGCACCAGCTTTCTAATAAAAAAAAAAAAAAACGGTTCTTCCAGTCAAAAGTTCTGGGCCTTACCCCTAGCTTAACTTTTGCGAGCCAACTTTTAGTAGGTACCTGATAGGTACCTAAAATTAACCAACTCATTTAAGCTGCATCGTTTAAAAGCGTCTAACTTGAATGAACGAAAATCCGTTTTACTATGCGTGTGTGCGTGATTATCGTTCATTCAAGTTAGACGCTTTTAAACGATGCAGCTTAAATAAGTTGGTTAATTTTAGGTACCTACTAAAAGTTGGCTCGCAAAAGGGGTAAGGCCCCTGATGTAACAAACTTTTAAAAACAACAGTCAACCCTTTTTGAAAGTCGGTTAAAAAAAGATAAAGACATTTTTTACTAAACAAAAAGAAAATATGAGTGAAGAAAACAAAGGTTTGTAACTTTGCATGGAGTTGCACGGTTACGCTTAGATATACAGGGTTACCCATATAGACTGGACTAAGTCGAAAGGAGGTCATTGTACTCATCATTATGAACAACTTTTACTATGAACCAACCCTGAAATCGTGAAAAAATATCTGTTGTTCCATAAATAAATAACCGGCCAAGTGCAAGTCGGACTCGCGCACGAAGGATTCCGTACCATTATCTATAAAAACTGCAACAAAATCACGTTTGTTGTATGAGAACGCACTAAAACAATTATTTTATTCTATTTTTTAGTATTTGTTGTTATAGCGGCAACATAAATACATCATCTGTGAAAATTTCAACTGTCTTACTATCACGATTCATAAGATACAGCCTGGTGATAGACGGACAGACAGACAAACGGACAATAGCAAGCCAGCAAACGTCTAGCCTTAGTAATAGGGTCCCATTTTACCCTTTGGATACGACACCATTTTTTTTTTAACTTATAATGGCGCACCATGGCAGTAAAACCAACTCGCATGCCGTAACGGCGCGGCGTTTCTCATAACGGCAAATAACGCTCTCATATGACACATCTGCCGGGCTTCCAATGACAGCCAACTGTTTTCTCTCTCTTAAGGTTATCACTTACTGTAGACTTCTCTCCATGTAAGAACAGTGTCTCTATTTTATGCGAGCCTGGTACAACGTAGAGACAGCCGTTGTCCCGTGTGACGGGGTCCACCGCCGTCCACACCGTCACTATCTTGTCGGCTGGACGGATAGGGAAGTAGTATAGATCCTGAAATAAAATTAACTCCCTGATAAACTAGAGCAGGGGCCTTACCCCTAGCTTCACTTTTGCGAGCCAACTTTTAGTAGGTACCTGATAGGTACCTAAAATTAACCAACTCATTTAAGCTGCATTGTTTAAAAGCGTCTAACTTGAATGAACGAAAATCCGTTTTACTATGCGTGTGTCCGTGAAAATAGCAAAGCTTAGCGGCTATCAAATAACTACCGCTTACCGTAGTTGATGGTACCGTTTAGACAAATAACACCTATGCGGGTCAACTTTTCGAGCTAGGGGTAAGGCCCCAGGGTTTTGTAGTGGTTTGGTTGTGTATGACATGTGGTACCTGAGACGTCGTCCTTAACTGCTGGCCTTTTGGAAAAACTCAGAGTCACACAACGGGCAATGGAGAGATCGGCTATGCTCTGCAGATCTTACACTGTCTTATAAATGTTTGCCATATCTTGCAGCAGACCTAGTAACTTGGTAATGCTTTTTGTCCTTTGATAATATATAGTTTGGATCTGCCTTTAAACTCGAGCTAGTACCGATAAAAGTTATGACAAGCACAACTGCAAAAAATGTGCTCAAAATTTATACGAGTGGACGACCGAGGTTTAAACGCTAAAGGGGAAACTGTAGGTATAACGCTTCCATTTATTTATTTTTTCTCTGTTTTTGTCACGCAATCGAAATGTTTAAGACAAACTTTGTATGGCTGAAGCTTGTCATAATTTAACTCGTTCCAAAGTGTCAGCGACATCTTTTCAGAAGGACTACACAAATAATAATTAGTTGAGAGTAAGATAGGGTTTTCAGATCGGGATTCTCAGCAAATTATCTTCAAAACTTGCGATTCATAAACGGGCATAATAATAAGTAATCAACAGTTTTACAGTCCATAGAAAACCCAAAGTCCTAGCAAAAAAGCGCGAACAAAGCCAGCGCGGGAAAAAATGAACTTAAATCTTTACAGAAACTGTTATATGACCATCGACAAAGTACGTTACATCCATGTATATGACAGACTTTGCAAGAAAACGAGGTATAAAATAGTTTTTAATGATTAAATTAAATACATTGGGAATGCGTTTTGGAACGAAGTTTCTTATCGCGCGTTACGAAAGGGCGCGCTAGACGGAAAAAATTAAGACCAAAAGTTGTAACGACACTTTTATATATATTTATAGTTGTAAGCCGTGCGGCGTGCGCGTGTTTCTCTGACTGTCTCTCTCTTCTCTCTCTAACTTCGTTCCATCCGGGTGTCCCTTCACACCTCTCAAGTTTTTTTAAATTTTTTTGGTTTATTTAGAATAATGCCGCGAATATATCAATTCAGTATCCAATACTCAATACTCAATTTATTTATTGCGATATATGTATGCATGCAGACCTTAAATAACATGTTTTTGTCTTAACACATCTTAAATACATGTAGTACATATGACCCTGTTAGGGTATGGCAACAGAAAGAACAGAACGGTCTATTTGTAAATCATCAAAATTATCCTTGAAAAATTCGTCTAGGGTGTAGTAACATTTTGATTCTAGGAAAGTTTTGAGAACATTAGTGAAGCTGGGTTCTTTTTCTATGTCTTTTATTATATTTGGTAGCTTATTGTATATTTTTACGGCCATAGTTGTAGGGCCTGAGCTATGAATTACTAGATTAGATTTCGGTTCGATAAGTTTATGTCTATATTGTGATCTGATTTTTCGCGGCTTGTCAATTGCTCTTTTAAAGAAGTCGGGGTATTTTTTAACAAATTTGCTTATTTCTAATATGTAAATTGATGTCAACGACAGGATTTTAAATTTAATGAAGTAGGGCTTATGAAAATTTGTTATAGTTATATCAGGGGATTTTATATTGGCCAGAATACGGATACACTTTTTCTGAGCAATGAAGAGATCTAATGCGTTTACGCTGTTTTCCCATAATATAATGCCGTACCTGAGCCACGAGTAGGCATATGCATAGTATGCAGTAATGGCTGTTTTTTGATCCGTAGCTCGTCGTAGCTCTGTCAGAGCATAAGTGAAACTGCTCAATTTCATTTGGATTTTTTGTATGTGCGTTTTCCAGTTTAAATGTGAGTCAAGTTCTAAACCTAGCAGTGAAGTCGAATCTACGCATTTTAATATATTGTTACTATAAGAAAAATTTATGTCAGTATCCAATTATGGATTTTGGAGAAAAACGTGTTTTAGGTTGTCCCACGCGGGATAGGTTATTTCTGTGTCAAAAAGCGGGACGTTTTGAACCCAGGGTAATAGATAGGTGTAACATAGTTGAGAGTACTATGTACTGACGCCAACGACCATGCGAAGTACAGTAAACACTAAGCCGGGACAAGTGCAAAGCAGATGTACCTGATGCGGAGGATGTGGCTGCGTGCCGGGTGGTTTGTTGATGAGCATGCAGTTGACGGACGTCAGGCGCGTTCCGATCAGCTGGGCCATGATCTGCAGCAGTACCGGGGCTTCCGAATACTGGGAGTATACTGGGTCGTACAGGAGCTCTTGGATCTGCGAATGTATAATATTAGATATCCAAATCAAATAAGTCTCATAGAAAACAATTTATTTGTACTTTAAATAAACAAATAATGGTTGGATTATCCATAGAAGTTCTAATGGTGCAAATGCTCACACTCAGTACCAGTTGGCAGCGTATCCAGCATGCTGGCCGCATCATCACGCTGAATGGCAATCGTAACTACACTGAATATATAAATGCGATACTTTGTAAGTGTGTATGTTTATTCCCACTGGTTTGGATGAAATTTAGAGGTAGTTTGTAATATTTTCTGCAGGCCTAGCATGGGCCGTGGACAGATTGTCTTTCCACCGTTTTTATCCCGCTAGAAAGAGACAAACGTATCCATATTCTAGCTCTGTCGTGTCTACGCGATAAAAACGGTGGAAAGACAATTTTTCCACGGCCCGTGCTAGGCCTGCTGGATAAACAAAGGCTTTTTTATCTCGAAAAATAAAATGACTACAGAAGAGCGGGTAAAATAGCTGTGTCATAAAATATACCCCAGTTTAGGATTTGCTATCCAATATATATGCTATCGATAGCTGACCTAGATATTAGATATAATGCGTTTTTTTAATGTAAATGTATATGTTTGTTGGATTTTAACCTCATAACAGCTGGCTTACTCTCGAATCCAGTTCCAATCTCAATTACGATTGAAATCGAGTGTCAAGGGTAAGCCAGCAGATTTGAATAAAATTTGCCTTGTACTTTAGTGAGCCGTATTATTTTAAAAGTAAAGAAAAATCACTACATGGATATTACTCTACTCTAGAATGGCATGCCTAGGGGAAGGGGGGGCAAGACGGGGTAGCGGGCAAGACGGGGTACTGGGTCTCATCGGCCATGCAAAAGACCAATCACAACCGCTCTGGCTCATAATGACGCGACATTGTGTTGTTTATTAGTCAGGGCTGTGACCGGCTTGTGAGTCCACACGTTTTCTCCCTAGCGCCAAAAACTCGGTTTTTGCCAATTTCGTTGTGATTTTTGTGTTATACATAGCATGTGTTTTTTACCTGAACATAAGTTTTCTAGAACTGAATGAAAGTTATTTTTCTTTATCAATGATTACACCAGCAGGTAAGAACATGTTTGTTTTCATATTTTGATTTGATTTTTTAAGAAATGCTATTTTATTAAAATTTGCATGGAAGGGCAAGATGGGGTATGGGGTACCCCATCTTACCCCTCGAAGAAAATTATGATTGACTTCATGATCTTTTAAAGTTATTTGAGTTTTATCTTATTTTAGGATGAAATAGGATGATGAAAAATTATAAAAGAAAGACGGAGAGGGAGAATTGGAGTCAACAGAGTATGAAAAATGCGGTAGATGATGTAATTGAAAGGAGAATGGGGTATAAATTAGCGTCGAAAACATATTCTGTGCCACAAACGACCATCGAAAGTTAAATTAAAGCAGCTCGTGTAGCCCTAGAAGATCCTGCTGCTCCTCTTACTTCAGTGAAAGTGTCTTTACGCCCAAAAAAGCGAACATTTTCTGATGACGAAGAGAAAGAACTTTAAAACTATCTAATGGATATCGTCTTTATGGATTTAGGTACAACAAAAGAATAAAGGGCTTTGGCATACACTCTGGCAATAAAAAATAGAAAGCAACATCTCTTTAACTCTGAAAAAGAAGAAGCTGGCAAAGATTAGGTTCAGGGATTTTTAAACAGGCATCCAGAATTACGTTACAGCCTCTTCGGGAAATTGCGTGACATCTTCTCGTCCAGGATACCACAGTGCCTAAAGACAAGGGTCTTTGACCAGTGTGTGTTGCCAGATTATGTTACTGAGTTGTGGTACTTAACTGTTGGCCTTTTGGAAAAACTCAGATTCACAAACGAGCAATGGAGAGAGCTATGCTTGGAGTTTCTTTGCGCGATAGAATCCGGAACATGGATATTCGCCAAAGAACTAGAGCCACCGACATAACTATTAAAATTTGCAAGTTGAAGTAGCACTGGGCAGGCAACATCGCTCGAAGAACTGACAGCCGATGGGGAAGAAAGGTTCTTGAGTGGAGACCACGAACCGGAAGATGCAGCGTAGGTAGGGCTCCCACTAGATATTCCCACGACATTGTGAGAGTCGCGGGCATCCATTGGATGCAGATGGTAGGATGTCGTTCAGTGTGGAGCTTAAAGGGGGAGGCCTATGTTCAGCAGTGGACGTCTTCTGACTGATGATGATGATCCAGAATTGTCGATACTAAAACCAGAAATCACTTCAGTTGCACATGTCGCTGGGTTTAATAAACAAGCTGTTGAACAGTTTTTTAACTTCCTCGACAACGTTTATGATGACCACAAACTTTCGCTTGGAGATTGGGATGTTTGCAGCGATTTTGGCTGGATGACAACTGAATTATATTCCTTGGCTGGTTTAAGAAGTTTGTTGAATTTAGTGGTACAGCAGTTGATATTAGGTAGATCACCACAGCACCCACACCCAAAACCTTGACGTCGTTAATGAAGCTCGTTCCAAATTAGGGTTATTATATTATTCTCCTCACACTCGACTCATCACTCACTCGTGTGGGAATTGGGCACACTGTAGCTGTGCTGGGATAGATGACGAGGACGACGAGGCAGTATTTGTTTAAGAGTTTTGCAACCACAAATAGAATATGTCTCCCATACCCCATCTTGCCCCATAGGGTACCCCGTCTTATCCTACCTAGGGGGCAAGATGGGGGTGTTGACATTTTTGCCGAAATTTGTAAAAAAAACATCTTTTCCATTAGTATAAAGTTTCTGAAGTTTCTTATTTTCAAAGATAGATTATTTAAGTGTAATTATAAATAAATAAATATTGAAAATACTTAAAAATGTGTGTTCTATTACGCTCCAAACATTAAGGACCCCATCTTGCCCCCCCCTTCCCCTACTCAATGTCGGGTTTAGCACTACCAGGCGGCGTTTGACAAGATTCTGAAGGCGCTTTCGTCGACTTTTTAGACAGCTTGCCAACATCTATTCAAATTGCAGGCAATGCAGAAAGCCCTTTCGTGTCCAAGGCAAGAAATGTGACAGGCGCTAAAAAGGTGCCCAATCACGCCTGCCTTTAAAAGAAAACGTACAGGACTTAGGGAGACCCTTCATGAAGTTTACGGGGCGCTCAGCCTGGAAAGGAAAACCTTTTGGCATTACATCAACCATATTACATCAGGCGGTCGCTTATATACCTACCCTAAAAGCCACTGCAGGCGCTAAGGTGTGTTGTGTGCCTAGTAGTTTCTAAAATTAACCTTACAATTCCCTTCCCCACACCTACCTTATTGATATACTCGTCCGGTTTCACATTCTGCGCGCGCAGTTTAGGATCCTTCACGATGGAGTAGTGGAGTGAAGCATCCGGCATCTTCGCAATTTCTACGAATCGGTCCCTAAAATACACATACGAATACAGACTTTTATCATGATAAATAAATAAAAATATCTTAGTAAAATTCTATGCGGTTCTAATGCAATAAGTAGAAAATTAAATATGTAATTAGTATGTACTTAGGACTCTTACAGAGTCCGCTGGACTGAAGGGCAATGAATTAATGTTACCAGTGAAATTAAGTTTTAACTAACGTAAATAATAAATAATTATCAAAAAAAAAGCCGACTTCAAAAAATTTGTATAAAATAGGCGAGTTCTGTTACCTGGATGATCACATTGTCATCTACGGATTTCCAGTTAATTTAATTTAAAAGCCAAACTAATGAACTAATTTTGATTATATTTCTATGGGATTAATGTGAAAGTATATTCTAAAAAAAAAAACGGTTTATAAATGACGGAGTTCTGGTAACCAACATAAAATACAACCGAATTGGGAACCCCTCCTTTTTTGAAGTCAGCTAAGCCGAAGGGCCGAAGCATGACAAAATGGGGTTAATATCTCCGAGACCCAATGACTCTGGTGAGCTGTCAGATTCTGACGGCTCACACCAAAGTGTCATTGGCTGATATTCTCGCACTCTATGGATTGTGCACATCATCAGGCAATTAACGTCCACTGTTGGACAAGGCCTCCCTCATAGAGAGGGGTGTTGCCATAATCCCCACGCTTGGCAGGCAGCTTGGGGATCGCAGTACGTTCACCGCGTACTATTATGGATTGTGCAGCTTGCCCTACAACTTGCACTCTTAGGTAGGCAACGCACTGGCAATGCCCCGGGTATTGTAGGTGTCTATAGGCAGCGGTGACCACTTACCATCAGGTGGCCCGTAGCTTGTTTGCCACTTATTCTATTAAAAAAAAACGAAAATGGAATGGAATTGGAGGGTTTTATTGGGGTGGTCGAATTCTGGTCCAAAAACTAATTATACATTTTATTATTCACGAAATAATAAGAAGAATACAGGTAATAACCGTATATTACCTGAAGAGATTTAACAATGGGATGTCATACAATTTCTTGATCACTAAGTATCCATTGTCCCAGTAGAATTTTAGCTGCACTTCAGACAGTGGGCGTGGGTTCGACATGTTTGACTTCACACTGGAAAATAAAAAATAGAAACACAAGAATTTCCCGCCCTATAGGTAAGTTCCACCTTAAAATGTATGACCTTGGTAACTATTATCGTGTGATCGTTTTCAGAAATGCTAATAAGCAGGCCCTTTTTCCCCCTGGGCACTCTGGGCACTTGCCTGCGGTTTCTTTTAGGTCGTCTGTTCATCTTGTGGGTGGACGTCCTACGCTGTGCTTACCGGTCCGTGGTCTCCATTTGAGAACCTTTCGGCCCCATCTGTTCTGCGTGCTATGTGGCCTGCCCACTACCACTTCAACTTGCTGATCCGGTGGGCTATGTCGGTAACTTTCGTTCGTCTACGGATCTCCTCATTTCTGATTCGATCCCGTAGAGAAACCCCGAGCATAAAAAAATGTTAAAACTATTGTTTATATTCAATGCATTATAAGTATTTAGTAATTTTTAAACTGGCGATTGGAACACGTTTTAATGTTGGAACTTATCGCACCCGGCACTATATTTACTAGTCACGAGTGAATCGGTTTCTGATAGGCAAGCGTGATCCACCGTAGGCCGCATCATCGCTTAACATCAGGCGAGTTGGCGGCCAAGCGCAAGCCTATTCAACAAAAAAAAACTTGCATAGTTGGCATTATTTTACTACATATAATTTTGTAGTCATTGTAGAACAAAAATTTTACAGCCAAAAACTAATTAGATAGATACTTACATAAATTAACTTGTTATTAGCACTCTTTATAACTATACGTTGAACTAGACTTTAGTGCATGAACGTAATGTACGTTAAAATGAAATGACGTCTGTGTAATCATTTTAAATGCAGTAATTATGCACCTATTGTAATTTTTATTAATATTCATTAGTCTATACATACCGCGCCCGGCGGATTTACCCGGCGGGCACATTACTTATGATAAGGATTTTGTTAGGTCTATGTTCATCAGTGGACGTCTTCTATGGGTGATAATGATGATAAAATAATACCTTTTTTGTTACTGAGTGACGAGACGAGCGAAGTCGCTCGCCTGATGGCTCTTCACGCTTGCCCATAACAGCACAACGCCACTCAGAACTTTGAACTTCAACAGTTCAAAACCCTGGATGGCAATGCACTGCGCTCGTTACCCTGAGATATAAGATATCAAATCTCTGTGTGCCCTGTAATTTCGCTGGAAACATTGCCCTTCAATCCGGAACACAGTATTGTTTGCACACTACTGCTTGGCGGTTGAAGAACAACAGCTGTGTTGACAACGAAATTTTCAGCTGTTATGAAATTGAGTAGAAAACTACAAACACCAATAAATACGGCGCATTTTCGAATTGTTATTATAAGGTTAGGAAAAACTACAAAAAGAGCTACATTTTCAGTATTTTAACATAACTTATGAAATACGATCAGGGCTGGGCGAAATACATACTTTGCTTTAATTGAAATGCAATTAAAAAAATACTGTATCGCAAGTATAATTAAAATACTAAATACAAAATAAGTATGTATCTTTAAGTAAGGTAGGTATTTGAAATATAAAAGTTTTCTTTCATGAACACTGGATATTTAAATGTACTGTCAGACAAACAGAACATAAGACCTGCTAAAGAAAACAATCTTTCTACAGGTCCTGAGCATTTTGAAGCCTCAAGTATTTGAAATACTAATCACAAAATATCTGGGCGTCAGGTATTTTAAGCGATAAGGCCGCCTGTTAAATGCCTAAATAATTACTTTAATTTATAATGTTATCCTTGTTTTTGTGGTTTTTAATAGAGTTATTGTATTGTATTGCCGCCTGCCAAGCGTGGGGATTATGGCAACACCCCTCTCTATGAGGGAGGCCTTTGTCTAACAGTGGACGTTAATTGGCTGATGATGTAATGTGTGTAGGTATTGTATTTTTGAAATACGAATTACAAATTACATTTTAGGGAAGTAATTGATATACAAATACGTATTTATATTTCAATTACGTATTTTTATTACGTACAAGTAATTCAAATACTGCCCAACTCTGAGCACGATATTTAATCGCACACCAAAATATTAATGTAACAATAGTCCGATAAAAAAAGCTAATAACTTTAAAACAGCAAAACAGACTTTATTGATTCATAAATAAGAACAAACTCGATCAAGTCACCTTTCAAACAAACAAAAAAACTTAATCAAAATCGATTCAGACGTTTGGGAGCTAGAGCTGTGAATGCCACACAGGCGTTTGGCTGAACCGATTATGATTTCGTTTTTTTAAAGGTGACTTGATCGAGAGTGTTTTCTTAGCTATAATTATGCAGTTTTTTTTTAAATTAAAAATAGGATTCCGTTTGACCGCCAGCTCGCCTGATGTTAAGCGATGATGCGGTCTACGATGGAGCACGCTTGTTTGGAACTGATTCACTCGTGATTTGAAGACACCCAGATTGTAACTATCGGGGAACACCCATTCAGGTAGCGCATTCCACAGACTAGCAGCTTGAGCTACTTGATACATTACGACGTAGAGCTGTCAGAGTTGTCAACGATCCCAAGCTCACTGAACACCTAGAGCCGCTCAGCATGCGCAGAGACGTTGGGTCTCTTTGTGTCTTTTATCGCATTTACAGCGGGGCATGTTCTGAAGAACTGTTCGATCTGATGCCAGCATCGCGGTTTTATCATCGCACCAGCCGCCACCGCCTGAAAACTTATCCACATATCATAAATCGGTGGAAATCGCACACTGTGCGTTTTACGCGTTCTTTTGTGCCTCACACCTGCAATATGTGGAATGAGCTCCATCCTGCGGCATTTCCGAGTAACTATAATATGGGGTTCTTCAAAAGGGATGTTAATAGTCTTTAAGGGTCGGCAACGTATCTGTGATGCCCCTGGTGTTGCAGGTATCCATAGGTGATGGTGATTGCTTATATACCATTAGGCGGCCCGTATGCTTATTTGCCATCTATGAACATGAAAATCGGTTTAGGCGCTTGAAAATTATTAACTCTTTTATCGGCGGTTAAAAAAAAAACTTGTTAGCTAATAATGACCAACAACAGCCCTGTATGATATCTGGAAGATAATATTTGGTAAAGTAAGACGTCATATCATAGATAACATTTAAAATCTTTATAAATGACTTCGGTAACTCTTAATCTTCTTGCTTCTTAACTTCCAAAATACCTAAAACAAAAGGAAACACATTTTTCACATAATTAATTTACGTATTTTTTTTGTCTTTATTAACACGCTTTTATTAGCTTGGTATGTATCTATGTAACGGAATCTTTGAACGTGATTTTCAACCTTTTCAAAACGACGGATCGATTTGAAACTTTGCTCACCTATCATGGACCGATGACAATGTAATAATTTAAATAGTTTGTCCCATTATCCTTACTAGGATCTTCAGGATTAGCGATTTTAAAACGTGTTTTTTAGTTTTTCAAACTGCGAGAATTATTTTATGTAGTTAATACGCGATTCGAAGGTTGGTCCCATAGAAAAAGTTGTTTATAATGATGAGTAAAAATGATTATGTATTCTTATTCTGTTCCGTGTAACCTTGACATTTAAACAACAATACAATAAAAACTTGCACAATTATGAACCATTTAGAATAAATCGGCAAAGTGCGAGTCGGGCTCACGCACTGAGTACTCACTCACTTGGTAACTTTCGGGGACGCCATTCTTCTGTACTTTCTCCTCGAAGTCTTTGACCACAGACTCCTGCGTGGTGCCGGTCAGGTCGACGTACTCACAGGCACTGCTCATGAAGTGGATAGTCATTGCTTTGCGGTGCCCCTGTCAAAGTTTTTATTTACTTGCTAATGAGTATACAAAACCTTAAATTAATAATGCCCATCCATAAACAGATCTAGGGTGCTAGCACGCGCAAAATTTAATTAGATTAGTATTATAAATATATCAAAAGAATTATATAAAACCAAAATTACAAATAACCATAAAAATCCACGTAAAATCAATGGATGAAATCTATGCTTCATGAAATGGTTTAGGTAATAGGTATCAGAAAGACTCTTAAATTCTGCGGCCGCAATGATTGATGCCCCTAAGTACGTCACTGACATTATAAGCACAGTAGATATAAAGCAGTAAGTAAACGTCCATAATCTAGTGACGTAATCAAACGCCCCTTTCCCCCGCCCGCTACGATACTTCACGGTACGCTTAGAGCGATAGTCACGTGACTTTACGGATTTGGCGGTCCGTCAGCCAAGATGACACGGCTGTTAGGGCTTTTAGACTAGCTGTGTGTGTGCTTGTGAGCGTGTGTGTGTGTGTGCTTGTGTGTGTGTCGTCAGCGTAGAAGTAGCGTACAAAATAATGAAAACTTTCTAGCAGATAGATAGTAGCAACCCTGTTACCGACTGTAGGCATTTAATTTAGTTTTTTCTCTGGGTGCCCAAGTTACAGCTTAGCCTAGTTTGGGGTCCACTGCAAACTTTTAGCGTTTTTCTATACCTATGTGTCTTTTATAGAAATTTTATGTGCTGTTCTTTTAGAAATATATATATATATATATATGACAAGCTGCACCTCGCGGTTTCACCCGCGTGGTGATGAAAATCGGTCATGAAGATAATAATGAAAAGTAGCCTATGTGTTAATCCATTAGCAATGTATATTCAAAATTCCATTTAAATCCATCCAGTCGTTTCTGCGTGATTGAGTAACTCTTAACAAACATCCATCCATACATCCAAACTTTCACATATACGAGTATGATATTAAGTGTGATTTATAAACATGTCCTAGTCACATTACTGCTTTAGCTTATATCTACTGTAGTATTTATTACCTTGGTATTGTTAGGCCCAGAGCCGTGTATAAGGTGAGGGTGAAAGAGCACGGTGTCTCCAGGATTCATCTCCAGATACACTCTCTTATGCTCTGGGGCTAGTTTGGATTCCTCTTTGATGGAATGAAAAAACTTCTTCGAATCCTGAAATTTTGAATAAACAAAAAACCGACTTCATAAAAATTACAGAATTGGACCAAATTTAAATGGGGGCGCATTTTGGAGGGGCGCAGAAATGAGTGGTCAGACTCTGGAGGGGCACAGAAATGAGTGGTCAGACTTTGGAGGGGCGCAGAAATGAGTGGTCAGAGTTTGCGCCCTGTGCCTGGGCATCGCTGGCACAGCCCTATTTACGGCGCTGAGTAATATTGCATTACGGTCGAGGCAAGCATAATGGATTACAAATATATGATAAGTACCGAATTAGCAAGTTGAAGTGGCAGTGGGTAGCACATAGCACTCAGAACAGATAACTGATGGGGCCGAAAGGTTTTCGAATGGAGACCACGGACCGGTAAGCGCAGCGTAAGATGTCCACCCACAAGATGTAGGTACAGACGACCTAAAAGATACCGCAGGAAAACGCTAGATGCAGGCCGCTTCCAACCGGTCCTTTTGGAAATCGATGGGGGAGGCCTATGTTCAGCAGTGGACAGATGATGATGTTGATGATACCAGCGTTTAAATTACAAAATATACACAGGATGAAACATCTCTATTTAGCTCTCCTAAAAATCTAGGCTATGAATAATTATTAGAATTTTTATTTCGCGAGAGAATGGATTTCTTCTCGGCAACCGTACTTCATCGTAGACCGCCTTTGAAAACAAAATTTGGTCTGGTCCTGGTCCACACCAGGACCGATGCAGTTGTAGAAGCAAGCACCGGGCGCATAAAAGGCTAGTTACGGCACTGATATTACTAACCTGATAAACTTCGTGTGGTAATATCTCCAGGCTATGCGACCCGGGTACACAGTAGAGGCAGCCGTTTGCTACTGTGGCAACATCTATTGCAGTCCACGACGCTATCACTGTGGTTGGACGAATGGGGAAATAATATGCATCCTGGAAATTTGTGCACTTGTTATTACTATTTTTATATTTTTTTAATGTATATTTCGTAGGTATGATAATAGGTCGTAAAGTATTTTTCATCATCATCATTATCACAATTTTTCATCACCACGCGGGTGAAACCGCGTGACGCAGCTAGTAAGTATATACTTATTATTTAATAAGCTATATCGTCAATGGTTGCCTGGAACCTGGAAGAGATCGCTTTTAGCGATAAGGCCGCCACTTGTGGCACTAGCTCGTGTTTTCTATCTGTATGTAATTTTCATTTCTGGTGTACAAAATAAATAGTTTCTATCTATCTATCGTAAAGGCGGCCTATTTAAACTGGAATAAGAATACCAATGTGGGCTGATGAGGATGATGAAAACATACCTGATGCGAGGGATGCCGGGTGCTGGCGGGAGGCTTGTTGATGAGCATGCAGTTGAGAGCCGTCATCTCCTCGCCTATGAACTGAGAGGCGATGTGCAGCAGACGAGGATCCTCACTGTACTGCATGAATACTGGATCCTCGAGGATATCTTGGATCTGGAAGGAAGGTCTGTTCTTAAGGTGGCTACATGAGGACGAAGACTTGCTCTCCATCACAGATTTGTACTAGGCTTGAACGATATTCGACAATGCCACTCCCATAGTTTATCATCATCATCATTTTAGCCATAGGACGTCCACTGCTGGACATAGGCCTCCCTTACGGAACCTTAAAAATATACCACCTGCTAGCGCCATCTCTCGGCCCATCTGGTAAAGTTTCTACCCACCAAACATTGATTTGACACAGCTTTATCATCTGTGTATTGACTCTTGACACTCTATACCAGAGGTTCCCAAAGTGGTCCAGGTGGAGCCCCAGGGGTCCACGGGAGACTTGTCGGAGGTCTACGTTTTTGTCGAGTTTTGGGAATATGGTAGAAATGTAGGTGCAGAAGGTCCACCGGAACCAGCTAGATTTTGAATGTGGTCTAGGAAAAAAAGAAGTCTGTAAACCTCTGCTCTATAGGTACCTTATAGACACAATCCTCAGGGTTCGAATCAGTACTGGCAGGCTTTCTGTCCTTTATGATACTGCAGCTTCGGCTCAAAGCTTCGTCTTTACAGATATCTGTAAACCTTTGCCTGCAAAGTAAAAAAAATATATATATTTACTGAACAACATAATGGCCGATTTCATTCAATTTAAGCACGTTGCAGCAGGTACAAGTAGCAAGTACCGGATTAGCAAGTTGAAGTGGCAGTGGGTAGGGCACATAGCACGCAGAACAGATGTCCGATGGGGCCGAAAGGTCCTCGAATGGAGACCACGGACCGGTAAGCGCAGCGTAGGACGTCCACCAACAAGATGGACAGACGACCTAAAAGAAACAGCAGGAAAACGCTGGATGCAGGCCGCTTCCCCCGGTTAAAGTTGGGCGTAAGGTATGACGGTATCCAAAGTCTGCATATCTAAGACGTTCTTGATGGCTCAATATCCGCATCATCGCTTAACATCAGTCGAGCTGGCAGTCAAACGCAAGCCTATTTTTAATTTAAAAAAAATACCATTCTTCATCTTTGATGAACTCACCTGAAGATATCCAAAGACTGCATATCAAAGACTTTTTTGATGACCAAATATCCATTCTTCAAGAAAAAGTACTTTTCTTCTTCGGATAGATAATACGTTTTTGGACTTTTCGGGAGTACTGAAGTTCTAGAAAAATATGGCAAATATAGTTTGCAAACTAAATACCAAGATTTGCAATAATAAACACCTATCCAAGTGCAAATCGAATGATGAAACTTGTACCTATTTTCTTTCATTCAGTTTGAGATCTTTAGCGCGCGCTCAACTCGCACTTGGCTGAGTTATGTGGTGTTAAACTTACAAGTTTTTTTTTAATAAAAAGAGCGGCAAACAAGCATGCGTTCTGCCTGATGGTAAGCAAAACCGCCGCCTATGGACACGTGCAACACTAGCGGTGTTGACGGTGATTTGCCAGCCCGGAGAGGTAGTTGTAGACACCCTTTTTGAAACGCTTCATGCTGAAGCTCGGTGGGAAGACTTTTGAGGGAAGAATATTCCACAACTTGCAGGTCCGCGGGATAAAGGAGCGGAAAAATCGAACGGTGTGGGATGTCCAGCTTTGCAAGATGTGGGGGTGAGCTTTTTGACGGTGTCGGGATGTGCGGTAGTGGAAGTCCGTCGCAGGAAATTCAGGCAAGTGCGAGTCAGCGTAAGAACGAATGTATGAGCGTTTTTCTGAATTCAATTTTGGTGTTGAATTGTTGCTCGGATTCTTTCTTTTGTTGCGGGCTCTTGGCACTGTCCATTCCTAGTGTTCCAATGATGACCTGTTTCTGTAGTGTTAGTGTTAGCATGTATTTTGTTCAATTAGTTAAGGCACTTGCCTTACTCAATACTGCAATGTTGTAATGAGAGTAGATATCTGCCTACAAACTGATACGCAGTTTGGCAGAGTTGTATACAACTCTGCCAAACTGCGTATCAGTTTGTAGGTAAAGTACATGCTATGTATATATATATACATAGCATGTACTTTATACACTGAGATAAATAATTTAAAAAAAAAAAACCTTGCTCGTTTATGATCGATATAGTGCATTCCTACAAAGGAAATGTTTATAAAAAAATATACGACGGCCTGACCAATATTTTGTAGTGTATCGCAGTTTCACGGGTGAAAGCTGTGCGACGTCACAAGTCACGTATTAGGGTTGTGGGCATGCCCATCGTGCCCACAACGGTGGATCCACGCTTGTGTATTATAGTAACTAACTATGAAATTGAAATAATTATCTATATAAAAAACCGACTTCATAAAAATGACAG
Organism: Agriopis leucophaearia; assembly: GCA_949125355.1. Classification (NCBI taxonomy): domain Eukaryota; kingdom Metazoa; phylum Arthropoda; class Insecta; order Lepidoptera; family Geometridae; genus Agriopis; species Agriopis leucophaearia. The sequence goes on along the minus strand of OX421285.1, from coordinate 2,203,834 downwards.
AACTGGGGACCACGGAGGCACCACCTTTCAAATAAAAAAAATAACCATCAAAATCGGTTCAACCAGTCGAAAGATTACAAAAACCTACAAAAATAAAAAAACAGTCGAATTGAGAATCTCCTCCTTTTTGGAAGCCGGTGAAAAAAACCTTCCGATAAGGGCGCTGATAATCTTGAAACGGTTGAACAGAATTTATTGAATCATAGCTGACACCCCTCGATCAAGCCGCCTTGATCAGTGGAACCGTCCTTCTTTTTTGAAGTCGGTTATAAATTATGAAACATACTGTTATAAGAAACTTTAAGTAGGTACTTACATTTTTGACATAGCTTTTGTTTCACTAAAACACCTCGCGAAAACAAGCGTCCAGTATTGAAAGAATTTTATGAGACGAGAAGCATACACTACGACAAGGCTAACAATGAGTGAATGAGAGCGCTTTTACCACAGGCTTATAATACCTAAATCTGTTTATACAGGGCTATTGGTAGGTAACCAGTTTACGGCCTCAGTGCATCAAAACAAACAACTTTAGATCTACGATTTTTCAGTACTCCTAATATATGATGTAGTAGAGAAACACTGATTAATTTAGAGGTTTCTAATGTGATGTCGTAAATAAACACATTTTTGTGCGCTTAGGTACATTGCAAACGCTGGCTGAACCCTATGAGATAGATCAAAATAATGTACTATAGTATTGTACACCTTAAAAAGTTCCACAAAAAATCCGCAATGGTACATATCTATCTCTGAGGGATAACCCACAATAAACTTTTTTTTTTTCCTTTACTTCTTACGAGAAATAATGGATTATTTACGAGGCGATTTTAAGCAATACAGCATTAATCCTTATCCAATTTTTTTTTTCATCCGGTTTTCGGCCAGATAGTATTTAGGCTGCCGGATAGGCCGGATATCCGTTTCATATCTAATTAACACATTAAATTTACGTACCAGGCGAGCAGAAATACTAAGGAGGTCAGAAAAATGCGGATATTTATTTTTAAATTATGATAAAAATTAAAATGGCCGCTAAGGTACAGTTTCTTAAATAATTATTTTAAAAGGTGCGTCGCATCGCTGTGTCATTGACAAATGTGAAGGTTAATCGATCACTAAGTAAGTATTGTGAACGTGTAAACATTTAACTAAAGGCTCAGTGGTCCGATGATCTACACCGGACTACTGAGACGAATAAGTCTTAAAAAATCCATTTCTTGGTATAATAATAAACACGGCCAGGGGCCTTACCCCTAGCTTCACTTTTGCGAGCCAACTTTTAGTAGGTACCTAAAATGAACCAACTCATTTAAACTGCATCGTTTAAAAGCGTCTAACTTGAATGAACGAAAATCCGTTTTACTATGCGTGTGTGCGTGAAAATAGCAAAGCTTGACGGCTATCAAATAACTACCGCTTATCGTAGTTGATGGTACCGTTTAGACAAATAACACCTATGCGGGTCAACTTTTCGAGCTAGGGGTAAGGCCCCTGGACAGTATTTAAAACTTAAGTATATACAAAATTTCATTCAAATCGTTAGAGCAGTTTCCAAGATACGCGAAATTTGTATACAAGAATTGCTCGCTTAAAGTTATTAGATATTGTATAATTCTTATATCGATAACATTATAATAGTTTATTATGGTAAACAGGCCAAGAAAAAAATTCAGTAACAAAAAGTGTGCGTAGGCCGGGAATCGAACCCGGATCAACTGCTTGGAAGGCAACTATGCTGACCATTACACCACCAACGCGACTGAAAGTCGAGTCGAAATAAGCGAATCATTTGCCCCACGGCAAATGCGGGCGGTTGCCCGCATTTGCCGGTCATATATGGGGTGACAAGTTTGTGTTTTGAAATTTAGTACGTTTTTTAACTGACTTCCAAAAAGGAGGAGGTTCTCAATTACACTTTATATAATATTATGTATCTTTTGTTTGTGTGTCCGACGACATTGTGAGAGTCGTGGGCATCCAGTGGATGCAGATGGCAGGATGTCGTTCAGTGTGGAGGTTAAAGGGGGAGGCCTATGTTCTTCTGGCTGATGATGATGATGATTTTATTAAAAAACAAAATAAATCAGAATTATTAATTAGATATTGATATAATTATTATACAACATAGATCATTATTATTATCGCATGCAACGTCAATATTGAATCAAACAATAAAAATAAATTACACAATGCAATATACGATGTTTTTTTTACTTCACTTCAGTGAAAGAAACGAACAATCAAAATTAATATTCATTGTTAATTGATGATTTTTTTATTTAAATATAATATTATAGAATAAAAGAAAATATTAACGGCGAGGAATAATCTAATTTATTGTATCTGATTTTTAGGGTTCCGTACCCAAAGGGTAAAACGGGACCCTATTACTTAAGACTCCGCTGTCCGTCTGTCACCAGGCTGTATCTCATGAACCGTGATTGACAGTTGAAATTTTCACAGATGATGTATCTCTGTTGCCGCTATAACAACAAATACTAAAAAATAGAATAAAATAATTTTTAAGTCATGTTTTTTCCTATACAACAAAACACGACTTTTTGCCGTTGTTATAGATAATGGTACGGAACCCTTCGTGCGCGAGTCCGACTCGCACTTGGCCGGTTTTTATTTTCCTGACACCTGCAATTTGTGGAATGAGCTTCCTCCTGCGGCATTTCCGAGTAGCTATAACATGGGGTTCTTCAAAAGAGCTGTTAATAGAGTCTTTAAGGGTCAGCAACGTATCTGTGATGCCCCTGGTGTTGCAGGTATCCATAGGCGACGGTGATCACTTACCATCAGGCGGCCCGTCTGCTTGTTTGCCACCTATGACATAAAAATAAAATACTAAAATAGATTCAAAAAATATATTTTGTACCATTAAGATTAACCCAATAAAGTTTTTTTTTTAATTTATTCGTGACCATGGAAACGAAGTCCTTCAGTCGGAGTCTTAATAATAATTTCAAACAAAAAACCCAATAAAGTGAAATTAATGTATTGCCCTTTCTTATACTAAAAAAATATAATTAAAAACATCCGTAACTTATAATTACAACACCAATAATAACTTAAAACAAACAATTATATTTTACAAACACCAACAAAGTGCAATAAAACATTTACCATAAAAAACAGATAGGTAATTAATTATTTTCTTAGATCACAATGCATAAAAAAGCGATTTATAATTTAAAAATCCATTTCTTGGTATAATAATAAACACGGCCAGGATCCTTACCCCTAGCTTCACCTTTGCGAGCCAACTTTTAGTAGGTACCTGATAGGTACCTAAAATGAACCAACTCATTTAAGCTGCATCTTTTAAAAGCGTCTAACTTGAATGAACGAAAATCCGTTTTACTATGCGTGTGTGCGTGAAAATAGCAAAGCTTGGCGGCTATCAAATAACTACCGCTTATCGTAGTTGATGGTACCGTTTAGACAAATAACACCTATGCGGGTCAACTTTTCGAGCTAGGGGTAAGGCCCCAGATGACATTCTGAGACGCAAATGACGTGTTTGACACTTGAGACTAGATACGTAATCACTGGAAATATCGATTATTGCTTAAATTTAAATGATGTTACCGAAATTTTTTTTGTTCCGTACACAAAGGGTAAAACGGAACCCTATTACTAAGGCTCTTCTGTCCGTCTGTCACCAGGCTGTATCTCATGAACGGTGATAGACAGTTGAAATTTTCACAGATGATGTATTTCTGTTGCTGCTATAACAACAAATACTAAAGAAAACAGAATAATATAAATATTTAAGGGGGCTCCCATACAACAAAAAGTGATTTCTAACATTCGAATACCTTGATTTTGCTACTCAACACTAGATGTCTCCTAATGCATTCGAGGCCTAATGCCTCGAATGCATTACATTACATTGTATTATTGCCGCTACTCACTCATAGATGTCGTGGCATACAAAAATTTAATAAATAGGTACTATTTTGTTTATTAAAGACTAGCCGTCCGCCCCGGCTTCGCACGAGTGTGGGCTCGGCCTTCGGCCTCGCTACAAAATATAATATAGCCTATGTCACCCGGGGATAGTGTAGCTTCCCAACAGTGAAAGAATTTTTCAAATCGGTTCAGTAGTTTCGGAGCCTATTCATTACAAACATACAAACATACAAAAATAGGTACAAATCTTTCCTCTTTATAATATTATTACTAGCCGCCCGTCCCGGCTTCGCACGGGTGGAGATATATATTTTAAACATTCTATTAATATATATAGCCTATGTTACTCAAGGATAATGTAGCATTCTAATGGTGAAAGAATTTTTAAAATTGGTTCAGTAGTTATTGAGTAATTCGTTACAAAGATACAAAAAATAATATAAATAAAAAATAAAAATAATTTGTATAAATATACAAATCTTTCCTCTTTATTATATTAGTGTAGATATAGTGTAGATAATGGTACGGAACACTTCTTGCGCGAGTCCAACTCGCACTTGGCCGGTTATTTTATATTCTTTATAGTTAAAATAGCTCTGTTTCGTTTTCGCGTGTGTAGATTGCCGTCAGCGAGAAGTTGAGAAAGCAATTTTAAGCATAGATCATCTTGAGTAACGTTTTTAAGTAAGGCCAAAAGATTACACATTGATATACAAAGACATGGATGCTGGGTCCAGTACAAAATTCATGAAACAAGTCTGCTGTTTTTAAGACTACTTTTTAGGGTCCCCTAGCCCGGAACCCTTATAAATTCGTTCTGTCCGTCGTCTGCCTGTCTGTCCATCCGTCCGTCCGAATTTTAGAAAACCTTCTAACTTCTATAATTATTAAGATTTTTGTGTGGTTTTCACACATTTTATTTATATTACACAAGAATTAGTCAGTCACGTTAGATTATGCCGGATACTCCGACTATAGTTTCAACCGCATTCGGCGGTCTTTTACAAGGTGAATGCGTCTTGCTTTGCTTTCTTACGTGAGTAATTCCCGTGTAATATAAATAAAATGTGTGCACGTCAGTTACCATTCTCTCGTCGTTATAAAAATGTCTTAATAGAAAAATAATAATGGAATGTTGTTTGTTGTCTAACTAAAGCTTCCACAAATGTAGACTAAATATACAAACTACTTTAATAGTAACTACGGTTTAAGTCTACTACGGTTGACATTATTGAGCACTGACCCGATATCCATAATTTTAAATATCTTTGGGATTACAAATGTGATTTGAGTCCGGTGATACGTCTGCTCTTCATCTGCCATATTTGCTGCAAATAAAGAAAAAGAAACATCAAACTATATACGTTCATATTTTTAATATAAATAATACCACGCCTTTGCCAGTTATTCAACCGCCAAGCAGTAGTGTGCAAACACTACTGTGTTCCGGATTGAAGGGCAATGTTTCCAGCGAAATAACAGGGCACACAGGGGTGACGAGCGCAGTGCATTGCCATCCAGAGTTTTGAACTGTTGAAGTTCAAAATTCTGAGTGGCGTTGAGCTGTTATGGGCAAGCGTGAAGAGCCATCAGGCGAACGACTTCGCTCGTCTCGGTAACATAAAAATAAGAAAAGTGTGAAAACCACGTCAGTTTCTATAAAAATACATACGTAGAGAGATTGGTTCTCTCTGTATCTTTTATCGCATTTACAATGGGGAGTGTTCTGATGAACTATTCGATCTAATGCCGGCGTCGCGGTTTTATCATCGCACTAGCTAACACCCTTTGAAAGTGCATTCACATATCATAGATCAGTGGAAATCACATACTGTGCGATTCACACGATCTTTCTTGCCTCACACCTGCAAAATGTGGAAAGAGCCTTCCGCGGTGTTTCCGAGAAGCTACAACATGGGGCTCTTCAAAAGGCGAGTTAATAGAGTCTGAAAGGGTTGGCAACGCATTTTTGATGCCTCTGGTGTTACAAGTATACATAGGCGACGGTGACTGCTTACCATCAAGCGGCCCGTCTGCTTGTTTGCCACCTATGGCATAAAAATAGTTTGAAAAGTGAAAGTTTTTGGGGAACATATTAAATTTATTAGTACAGGGTATATGCGTTACACCGTTGATATAAAATAACCAGTCCGGTAGCCTAAAGGCGACTGTATCTACATTAATTTAAGTATTAGAATGAGTTATTATTAGAATGTATCCAATTTTTACCTATTGCACGCCCCGCCTTCTACCTTTTGTATGAATCCTCTCCATCTTAATACTGCCTGGAAGAGATCGCTCTTAGCGATAAGGCCGCCGATTGTTATGCTAGTTTTTTAAAGCTGTTTTATCGTGTACTAGCTGTGCCCCGCGGTTTAACCCGCGTGGTGATGAAAATCGGTGGTGATGGTGATGATGAAAAGTAGCCTATGTGTTAATCCAGGACATAAGCAATGTACATTCCAAATTTCATCCAAATCCATCAAGCCGTTTCTGCGTGATTGAGTAACAAACATCCATCCATCCAACCTTTCACATATATGATACTAGCTGCGCCCCGCGGTTTCAGTCGCGTGGTGATGAAAATCGGTGACGAAAATTAGCCTATGTGCTAATCCAGGACATAAGCAATGTATGTTCCAAATTTCATCCAAATCCATCAAGTCGTTTCTGCGTGATTGAGTAACAAACATCCATTCATCCAAACTCACATATATACGACTAGCCGTCCGCCCCGGCTTCGCACGAGTGTAAGCTCGGCCTTCGGCCTCGCTACAAAATATAATATAGCCTATGTCACCCGGGGATAGTGTAGCTTCCCAACAGTGAAAGAATTTTTCAAATCGGTTCAGTAGTTTCGGAGCCTATTCATTACAAACATACAAAAATAGGTACAAATCTTTCCTCTTTATAATATTAGTGTAGACTAGCCGTCCGCCCCGGCTTCGCACGAGTGTAAGCTCGGCCTTCGGCCTCGCTACAAAATATAATATAGCCTATGTCACCCGGGGATAGTGTAGCTTCCCAACAGTGAAAGAATTTTTCAAATCGGTTCAGTAGTTTCGGAGTCTATTCATTACAAACATACAAAAATAGGTACAAATCTTTCCTCTTTATAATATTAGTGTAGATATTAGTGTGATTATGTAATTTGTGGTGTGAATAAAGAGTTTATCTATCTATGTATCTAAAGGTGAAGTTACCGCAAACGTGACATCGTGGATGCCTCTCCTCCGAGCCTCGGCCTCCACCTCTTCAGCTGCCTGATGCTGCACAGTTCCCTTCACGTCGATGCACTCACAGCCGCTATTCGCGAAATGGAACGTGATCGCTTTGCGGTAGTTCTGGAGCAAAAGTGAAACACCATCGATCAATAATTATCAATATAAAAAAACAGACTTCATAAAAATGACAGAACTCGACCAAATTGGCACCAAAGTTTTTTTTGTTTGTTTCCTCAGAACTTTCGACCGCTACGCATGTGGCCTAATGTCTAATTTATCACAAATAACAGGCTTAGCGATGAATATAACTAAATACATTACACATACTGAAAAAATATATTGAATTGGCTGGTTAATCTCTGAGATATGAGCGTTTAAAGTTTTAGGTGGGGATAGAGAGGGGATGCTCCATCCCTTTCTCGCGAAGTGTGTGTTAGTATAGCATTTGTATGCGACGCCTGAGGCTTGACGTCATAGCTCAGTATAGTGCGCTCTCTGTCTAGTATGAAATTAAAATGCTTATAACTTATTTATTTTTGAACTAATTTAAATTTTGTTTTCGTTGATAGGCTCTATTGATGATCAGCTTTTTTAAGAGGTAAAAAAATATATTAGTCATCATGCCTATTGGGGCAGCCCCAACAACCTTAATTATTTACCTTAGAGACATTAGGACCGGAGCCGTGCACGAGGCACGGGTGGAAGAACACGGTGTCTCCAGGAGACATCTCCAGATGGACTCTCCTGGCTAGCGGAGCGATCTCCTCTTCAGATATAATGCCGTGGTACAGTTTATTGCTGTCCTGGACAAAAATTATATGAGATAAATAAATAAATATCTGGGACATTTTTGCACACACGGTCATCTGGCCCCAAACTAAGCAAAGCTTGTGATATGGCTGCCAGAGACTGATATACGTACATATATGTTTTTTAAATACATACTTAAATAGATATTAACACCCAGACATAGAACAAACGTTCATCACAATGAATGTTTGTTCTAGGTGGGAATCGAACCCACGCCCCGAAGCGCAGAAGATAAGTTCACTACCAACTGAGCCACTGGGGCAGTCCAAGATAATTAGATTAAAAAAAACCCTATTAACATTGTAAATGTAAGTGAAAGTAATTCTTGAATATACAATTTTACTATAAACAGAGTGCCTTACTTAAAAACGTTACTCAAGTTGATCTATGTTTTAAAATGCTCTCTCAACTTCTCGCTGACGGCAATCGTCACACGCGAAAACAAGACGGAGCATATTTAAGCGTATGTCAACTTGAGTAACGTTTTTAAGTAAGGCCAAAATCTTAACTAACACCAACCCTGAAATCGTGAAAAAAAAATCAGCTGTTCCATAGAAAACGATTGACACTCGACAAAATGTATAAACAACTGTTTTTTCGCGATTTCTGGGTTGTTCCTATAGTAAAAGTTGTTCATATGATTCAACGACCTCCTTTCGGCATAGTAGAATCTATATGCGTAACCCTGTATAAAATCTGGACGGTTGCGAAGTCAATACGAAAACAACGTGAGTCTATCAGTGCCTCATTCCCACCAATTGTGTTGTACTTTCTCGAGCATAGCGAGAATACTTACGATAATTATCTATATAAAAAACCGACTTCATAAAAATGATAGAACGGGACCAAATTGAAACGAGACTACACGGAAAGCACCAGGTTTCAGATAAAAAAAGAAGCATCAAAATCGTTTCATACGGTCGAAAGGTATCATTAAAAAAACAGTCAAATTGATAACCTCCTCCTTTTTGGAAGTCTGTTAAAAATAGAACAGCCAAGCATGTTTGAAGAAAGAGTAAATACTTTCCAAAATATAGGTCTTTGTAAAAAAAACTTGAATTTTATATTGAATTTTTGAAAGATGAGCATCAAATAATAGCATTTCTCTTATTTTACTATTTTTTGTGCCTTTATGACCTAAAGAAAATAAAGGTAAAAATAAAACATTAGTATATTTACAGTTATATGATTATTTACAGGATATTCCGTTTCCCGTTTTTGTCTTCCCGTGAACATGGTGCATGTAACTGCATGGAACTCCTTCTATAACCTTACCACGGTAAATATCCCGTAAATAATCATATAACTTTAGTGAACAACCGTGATAGTTTAAAATAGTGTATTAGTAAATTTATTTTGTTTCCAAATATGTATGTACTTTTTGCCTTAAATTATATTTTATTGATAACATCTAAGTACGCCTAAACGATGCATTGTTTTCTAAAATTGCCCATTTATTTTTATGCTTCAGATTAACTGAGAATTTTTGTTACTGGCTAGTTTTTTTGCACTATTGTTTCATTTCGTTTAATAAAACATTCTATAAAATTCTTTGTATCGATGATAACATAATCGTTTATCATGATAAACCGGCAAAGAAAAAGATCAGTAACAGCAAAAAGTGTGCGTAGGCCGGGAATCGAACCCGGATCAACTGCTTGGAAGGCAACTATGCTGACCATTACACCACCAACGCAACTGAACGACGTGTCGAAATAAGCGAATCGTATCTAAATGTATACGACTATTTGTACAGTTGACATCAGACAAGTTATTTTGAATTAAATTTCAAGCAATCGCCAACTTGCCTGATGTTAAGCGATGATGCGGTCTACGATGGAGCACTAGAAGAAACCGATTCACTCTTGATTTAAAGACACCCTCAGAGATTGCTTTAAAAAATAAAATAAAAGTATACCTACAGTTTCCCCTTTAGCACTTTCACCCCTCCCCTCGGTCGTCAAATCGTTTACATTTTGAAGTGTGCGTTTGTAGAACCTCGCCCACTTCAGTTTTGGCAGACTTTTTTTGGTACTAGCTCGAATTTAAAGGCAGATCCAAACTATTGTAACCCAGATTGTAAATTTTTAACCGACTTCCAAAAAGGAGGATGTTCTCAATTCTGCTATTTTTTTATGTTTCCATTTCTTTCCGTCATTTTTCTGAATCGGTTTTTTAAAATAAAAATAAAAAAACTGGGACATTATTGCAAACACGGTCATCTGACCCCAAACTAAGCAAAGCTTGTAATATGGCAGCCAGAGACTGATACATACATATATATTTTTAAATACATACTTAAATACATATTAACACCCAGACTTAGAACAAACACAAATATTCATCACACAAATGTTTGTCCTAGGTGGGATTCGAACCCACGCCCCCAAGCGCAGAAGGCAGGTACACTACCAACTGAGCTAGCGCGGCTGTCAAATTATAATGATGATAATAATTATAAATCAAATTAACTAAAATTTTGTTAGCAGCAGTGCAAGTACCGTTCTTTATCGATCGACAAATTCGGTAAAATGCCATAGAATCGATCATAGCGAGTACGGATCAAATGCCATTTTATCGAATTTGACGATTTAACTGTCAAATATGTCGATCGATAAAGAACGGTACTTGCACTGCTGGACGACAGTGTGATCATCCACTTGGATGATTATCATTATTACACATCAACACTCGAAAATACACAAGTTTGGGAAAATAATACAACGAGCCGACATGTTTTTCCACGTAGGCGCCAAAACCCTCACTTAAGGTGAAACGTTTCACGTTTGGCGGGAAACTCAAATTTCAAACAGTTTTTTTTGTTCTTGTTGACTCGAATTCCACAGAGTTTCCCCAAAAAATTATACCATAATTTAATTGTGGGCAAACATGACCATAATATGCACTTATTGCAACGGCTTTTGATGCAATGCTACTCACTATTGATAAAGCTTAGCAGTAACTTGACATTTTATTGCTAATTTTAGTAAGATGGGCTTTCCAGTTGAGATGGCAATCTAATGTAACACCTAAGAAGTTGGAGTCATTAACCTCATTAATTTTATCGCCATTATGTGCAATGTTTAGCATTGTCGGGTCCTTTTGTAGCTTCTAAATTGTAAAAAGTTCGTTTTCTTGGTACTTAATTTCAGGTTAACTGAGCCGAGCCAATCCGTGAGTACTTGTATAGTTTTATTAATTTCTATTTCGATAATGATGTTCGCGAAAATTGATTATTATTCTTTACAAATTCGCGTAAAGTTATTTATCTATAATGCACATTATTACATACATTTGTCAATAATCAAATTTATGCTGTTTCAAATGTAAGTAATATGGTGAGTAACTGATTAATAACTATACATGATAATGTAAAGAACACCAATAATTTTCGGAAACACTGTATTATTTCACAATAATTATCTGGGGCCTTACCCCTAGCTCGAAAAGTTGACCCGCATAGGTGTTATTTGTCTAAACGGTACCATCAACTACGAAAAGCGGTAGTAATTTGATAGCCGCCAAGCTTTGCTATTTTCACGCACACACGCATAGTAAAACGGATTTTCGTTCATTCAAGTTAGACGCTTTTAAACGATGCAGCTTAAATGAGTTGGTTAATTTTAGGTACCTATCAGGTACCTACTAAAAGTTGGCTCGCAAAAGTGAAGCTAGGGGTAAGGCCCTTGGCCTAGCTACAAGGACAAAAAAAACTGTTTGAAATTTGAATTTCCCGCCAAACATGAAACGTATCACCTTAATAATTAATGACGTACTCACTTTAAGGTTGCCATGTTCAAAAATGACCCCCTGTTTATGGGAGCCCGGCACGACGTACAGACATCCGTTGTCGGTGGTGACGTCGTCCACAGCTGTCCAACTCGCCACTATCTTGTCTGCAGGCCGGTAAGGAAAGTAATATAGATCCTGGAATGGAAAAGACAGGAGAATATAGGTAAGAGCACAGAAAATAAATAATTATTTCTGTTTAAATTAGTACGGCTGACAAGGCATTTTTGTAAGAAATTTGTTGTAGCGACTTGCACCCATATAAACCCATAGCAACTGTGTTAGCAACTGTGACGTGGAGTTCGATGCGTTGACATAAATAAGAATGTTCAATCATATATCTGTCACAATACCTGGCGACAGAGTTTCCTTCTCATTTCCGTTCTAATTAATTCTCTTTTCTGTGAGCTAGTGCCACAAGTGGCGGTCTTATCGCTAAAAGCGATCTCTTCCAGGCAACCATATACGAGGCATGCCTTTTAAGTTTTGTCATTTGAAGAAAAAAACACAACCAGAACCTTATAGTACTTTTTATTGTTTTTCAAAGTATTCACCACGTAGCTTAATACACTTTTCCATTCGCTCAAACCAGTTATTATAACATTTATTCCATTCTAAAGTGGGGGTGTTCAAAATGGCTGACTTGAAAGCGTCGACTGCTTCTTCACCGGACTGGAACTTTTGACCACGAAGACTTTTAGGAATTTAATTTAATTTTAGGAAATGTAAAGAAATCGTTAGGGCTTAGGTCAGGACTGTATGGAGGATGGTCAAGAATTTCTACTTTTTCCTGCTTCAAATACTCAATCGTTTGACGAGCGCTGTGTGAGCTTGCGTTGTCGTGGTGCAGGATGATGCGTCGCTTTGAGTTAGATTTTCGAAGTTTGGCGATGACTTGTGGTAAACAAACTGTGGTATACCACTCTGCGTTAACCGTTCTACGATCTTCAAGTGCAATAGTCGCAACATGGCCGGTTTTTCCAACGAACGTGGCCACCAACTTCTTTGAAGTGCTTCGTGAACGAACAACTTTAGTCGGCTTTGGCTCGTTTTGTAAGATCCAGATTGCAGATTGTTGTTTGGAATCAGGATCGTAGGCATAGATATAAGATTCGTCACCACTGATGATTTCGTAGACGTGATTTGACTCTCCTCGGTTGAACCTTTGCAGAGTTCTCTTACACAATCTGACGCGGGCCGCCTTGTGATCGTCGGAAAGCAGATGCGGTATCCAACGGTAAACTACCTCTCTCACACCAAGCGCTTCATACAAGATCTTCTGAATGGTTGTCCCCGAGATGCCTAATAGAGCCTCTATCTCTCGATACGTCACATGACGATCTTCGAGAATTAGTTGTCTCACAGCAATGATGTTATCTTCAGTGAAGGCGGATTTTGGGCGTCCTTCGCGAGATTTGTCACTAACACTAGTATGTCCACGCTGGAATTCTAAATATCAGCGTTCGACAGTCCGTAGACATGGGGCTTCATCATTGAATACAGATTTGCACGAACATTTTCCTTAGAAAGATTCATTTTCGTACGTAACCAGACAGATTTCAATCGACGCTGTAACTAAACAATAGCATTAATTCTAATACTTTCAACTGTTTTGAGATTCAAAATATAAACACATTCGAATATTCCAACCGAAAGAACAGTTCCAAATTCAAAATTGCCGGGAAATAGGAAACGACAGAACTTAAAGGCATGCCTCGTATGTGGGTAGTTTAGGTACCAGCCTTAACTAAGGTCGTTGCTTGCTGAATCATCCTGCAATCTTCACGACTTGCAATTTAAATAGCAGTTACCACGCTGATAGCCAGCTATTGAGGCAGGTCGTGACTAAAGTTAGTACAGTTTTAGTTGTTTTCTATTTATAATTGTTATTTACTTTGTTTAAAAGGTAGTTGGTGCAGCAATTGTTAACCTTCTTGCATATTACTTATAGACACGTAGATTATAAGGGCTCAAAACAGTTAAAAACCGGCCAAGTGCGAGTCAGACCCGCGCACTAAGGGTCCCGGACCATTATATATAAAAACGGCAAAAAAACATGTCTGTTGTATGGGAGGAGTAAATATGAATGTTTCAGAATGTTCAATCGTATATCTGTCACAATACCTCGCGATATAGTTTTCTTCTCATTTCCATTCTATTTTCTCTTTTCTGTGGATAAGAGCGATATTGCTAAGGGTCAAACCTGCACCAAAATAAGGGTAAGACCGAGGAAGATGACAGCAAGAGAGGAAATGATGGATTTGGATGGATGGATGTTTGTTACTCAATCACACAGAAACGGCTGGATGGATTTGGATGAATTTTGGAATATAAGTACATTGCTTATGTCCTGGATTAACACATAGGCCACTTTTAGACAATAGACAATATTTTATTTATAGCAAAAATCCACACACACTTAAAGCTACACACATATTAAAAAAATAAAATTTGGGTTTTTGCCACAAACCGGCCCCAGCTCAGCATGATGCCGTTCGTTACCAACCGGCGCTGGTCTTCCGATGGGACCGGAAGGTGACGTCACGCACTGCACGGTGAGCGTGCAAGTAATTAAATTATACATGACAAAAATTATTAAAAAAAGAGAACAAAAGACAATAAAATGCTATAACAAGATAATGAATAAAAATAGTTAAACTGGGAAAATATATTGTTCTCAAGATGTGCTCAGACATCCAACTGGAGTTAAAGAAAAAAACAACCAACATCTACAAAGTGAGTAATTTACCTACTTAGTATAGATTGACTTATAGTTTAGTAGTTTAAACAGCGCTTGTATCATTTCTTAAAAGTTTTTCTCCCTTTTGATGATTATAAATAAGTCTTTTAAGATGAAATCTAAAACATTGTATAGTTTGCAGGTTCCTTATTCTTATTCTTATTCGAGATGGGGGTGATAAGTCCTGCACTGACGTCCCGCTTGGGGTGTATTGTGCATTTCCCCCTACCAGAACCTACCCGAGCCAACCCAACTCCTTGAAATATCGGAGCGAGAATCTGGGGCGCTGGCACAGTTGCTCCAGTGGCGTAGATGGAATTGTGCGTAATGACGATGAAAAGCAGTCAAGCTGATATAGTAACGTGGATGATGAAGGTAGCGAAGCCTCATGCAACCCGGTAGCGATTCTAGTTTCCTCTGTGGCTTCACAATGCCACAGCACATGCTCTACAGTTTCCTTATTGGCGGAGGAATATTGTTCCAGCACTTGGACGCAGCATAACGGAAACTGCCCCTGAAAGCGGCTGAGCTGTGACGTTCCGTTAGGAGCTGCGTCGTACATTGGCGAAGAGGTCTACTATACGACTTCCATGACGACTTCTCGTATAGATAACTTGGACATTTGTATTTCATGACACCAAACATTAGACATGCTAAATGTAACTTGCGGCGGTGCATCATTTTTTAAAGTTTATGGTTATTAAGAAATGGGGTCACGTGTGACCTCAACGGAACCTCAAAACAAAAACGTGCACAAGCATTTTGCACCCGTTGGATGAGCTTTTTAGTTTTTGCTATTAGGCGTGGACCAAAAACTGTATCCTCGTAATTTAATTTTGAGAGAATGAGTGATTCTGTAAGCTGTATACGTAAATCTTCTTTTAAAAAGGGTCTAATTTTATACAAGCAATTTTTGACGCAATTATATGCTTCTCGTACCGCAACTCAGAGTCCATAATCAAGCCCAAATTTCGCGCTTCATAGACACGCTCTACAGGCTCGCCCATAATCGTGACATTTATTGTTGGATTGAGTCTATCGAGCTGATGCTTAGATCGATTTTTTTATTTTTTTTATTTTTTTTAGACATTATTGCACACATGGTCATCTGACCCCAAACTAAGCAGAGCTTGTAATATGGCTGCCAGAGACTGATATACATACATATATATTTTTAAATACATACTTAAATAGATATTAACACCCAGACATAGAACAAACACAAATGTTCATCACACAAATGTTTGTCCTAGATGGGAATCGAACCCACGCCCCCAAGCACAGAAAGTAGGATCACTACCAACTGAGCCACCGAGGCAGTCTGAGAGATTGATTAGATTCGATTTGATGCTTTTCATCATCATCATCGCCGATTTTCGTCACCACGCGGGTGAAACCGCGGGGTGCAGCTAGTGTTATTATAAATGCATGGTGATTATATTATGTTAGTATTGTTATTACCTGATGCGGCGGATGCCGTCCAGTGCCGGGCGGTTTGTTTATAAACATGCTGTGTATAGCGGTGACGTCATCACCGATCAGCTGCGTCAGGATGTGGTACATCTGTGGATGCTGCGCGTATTGGATGAAAACGTCATCGTAGAGAATTTCTTGAAGCTGAAAATTTACGAAATGCACCCTTATTCATTTCGAACGAGTTAGCTGTCTTGGTTAAGATTTATCACCATCAGCCAGAAGACGTCCACTGCTGAACATAGGCCTCCCCCTTTAACCTCCACACTGATCGACATCCTGCCATCTGCATCCACTGGATGCCCGCGACTTTCACAATGTCGTCGGTCCATCTAGCTAGTGGGAGGCCTACCTACGCTGCGTCTTCCGGTTTGTGGTCTTCACTCATTCGATGTGGCCTGCCCATTGTCACTTCAACCTGCAAATTTTAATAGCTCTGTCGGTGACTCTGGTTTTTTGGCGAATATCCACGTTCCGGATTCTATCGCGCAAAGAAACTCCAAGCATACCTCTGTCCATTACCCGTTGTGTGACTGTGAGTTTTTCCAAAAGGCCAAAAGTTAAGGACCACGTCTCAGTACCATATGTCATCACTGGTAACACACACTGGTCAAAGACCCTTGTCTTGCACTGTGGTATCTTGCTCGAGAAGATGTCAGACAATTTCCCGAACGCTGCCCATCTGAGTTGGCCAATTGATTGAATCATTCGTTTTTAATAATATGCATAATATTATAAAAATAAATGCAAATAGATTTTCTGGCTTTATGTAGATTGAAATAATTGCCAATTTAATTGAAGAAAAAAAAACAAGTCATTTTGACATTTTCGTCTTTTGAAAGTATTAAAACCGCCGCTTATCGCTTCGTCCCCTTAAAGCTTTAGGTGTCCCTTAAAATTATTGGGATCTTTGGTGAAAATGAGATAAGTACCTTATTAATAAAGTCCTCAGGGTTACTTTTCTTACGCACAAGTGATGGTTCTCTCATCACCGTCATGTTTCCTCGTGGCACGATGCCTTTAGCGAGTTGCTGGAAGCGCTGCCTGGAATTTAGTGGTTATATTTGTGTTTGTTTCTTTTATTACAGCTGTACAAGGTTATACGGAGAAGGGGTTTTAGTCTGAAAGGGGCTCATTGTAATCATTATCCCCCGACGCAGATGGGTGTTATAAGTTTAATATGTGTATCTGTGTCTGTCTGTGGCAACGTAGCTCACAAAACGGCTAAACCGATTTTGATTTAGTTTTTATTGTTTGAAAGGTGTTAGCTATGATTTGAGAAAATCTGTCTTGTCTTGTAAAGGTTTTTTATAGGATGTTTAAAAAAAACTATTTATACTTGTTTTTATTCGTGTTCTGTACCCAAAGGGTAAAACCCTATTACTAAGATTTTGCTGTCCGTCTGTCTCTTTATTTTGATATTTTCGCCCTGAAATTGTGAAAAAAAACTGCTATTCTATACCTCTGCATTGAGTGTGAATGTAATTTAAAACAGTTTATTAGAAAACCTTTTCACAAGATTTTATTTAGTTTCACCTATCCCGGTGTGTCTGTCTGTAATCAAATCTTGCAAGTTAAATTTGACCCACTTTCCGGTGTTCGATTGAGCTGACTTGTCAAATTCCGATGACAATATACAATGGTGACAGCAAGCTGATTTGATGATGGTGACGGTGGACAACGGCACTCCTCGATGGATAATAGTAAACTGGCAGTGTTCAGACTAATTTTGATCAGCACACCTTTTCGATTACTAATTTCATGAAAGCTTGGTTTGAAAAAGAAATTTTTCAATAAAATATAAGTAAAGTATTTTTTTTTTTTTTTTGTAGTGGTAGGACTCTTTTGCAGGGGTCCGCCTGGGGAAGTATCACACCTTTGCCAGTTATTCAACCACCAAGCAGTAGTGTGCAAACACTACTGTGTTCCGGATTGAACGGCAATGTTTCTAGCGATATTACAGGGCTCACAGAGATTTGAAATCTTATATCTCGGGGTGACGAGCGCAGTGCATTGCCATCCAGGGTTTTGAACTGTTCAAGATCAAAATTCTGAGTGGCGTTGAGCTGTTATGGGCAAGCGTGAAGCCATCAGACTTCGCTCCTCTCTTCACTCAGTATCACAAAAAGAAAAAAAAACTAGTATGAAAATATAATTTTTCTACATAACCAATCCAAACATTAATCTTCATTAAGAGAAAAAACCTGTAAATGTACATATGCTTTACATACAATTGGAAGAAAAAAAATAGAGATTGAAGGTGCTTGTTGTTCACACAAGCACAAGTTTTAACAGACAATTTAAAATAAACCTTATTCAATTTGATTGTAGAGCCTAATATTAAATATCAATATTGAACAAAACAATAGATTAGAGGTAATTAACTATGTTCAGATAATTTTGAAGTCTTATATTATAATGAGTCTTTGTTATCTTAGTCAACAAATCAATGTTTTATTACTATTATGCCCACAATGCAAATAGGACATCAATGACAATGGAAAAACAATTTGTCTACGGCAATTTTCTAGGCCCTCAGGAGCATCACAAATACGTGTTGATCTAAAAACACTTAATTGACAGCCCTTTTGAAGTACCCCGTGTTATAGTTACTCGAAAGTGCCGCGAGAGGGAGCTCATGCCACATATTGCAAATGAAATGCAAAAAAACACTTTCGCACCCTTGTGCCAATGTTTCCTGTGTCAGGGTGACCTCTTCTACACATGAACCGCGATGCATCTGATATTGTCAACCCTGCAAGATGGGATTGATTGTTGAGACAGACAGACCGATGGACTGGGAGATGGACAGACAGACAGATGGATAGAAGGACAGATAGACGGACTGACGACAGG
The DNA here is from genome assembly GCA_949125355.1 of Agriopis leucophaearia. Classification (NCBI taxonomy): domain Eukaryota; kingdom Metazoa; phylum Arthropoda; class Insecta; order Lepidoptera; family Geometridae; genus Agriopis; species Agriopis leucophaearia. Next base: position 2,185,021 of record OX421285.1, on the reverse strand, counting down.
CACGTCTCGTCTCTCATCCTTTCCGAAAACGGTTCAATTGAACGAACAAATAATTTCCATCAAAGTGAATTAACCAATCGAGCGGAGCTCGCTACCCATTCCATTTGAGTCTCATTTCCTCAGTGCCCTGTTTTGTATTCTACAACCCCTTTGCACTCTCTCTACTATTCACAGAGCAAGAGAAAAACCAAGTAATCAAAATAATGACCTCCTAAGGGATTATGGTCAGTGGCATAGCTAGGTAATCAAAGGCCCTGGTGCATAAAAAATGGGGCCCTATCTAAACTGGGTTAAGTTTTATCAAAAATATAAATACTTTAAAATTACAAAGCTTCTTTATTATCAGCTCTTTATTGTGCTCAATGCTACTTACTACATGTATGTGTATGAAGGGAAAATAATAGCTAATTAAGTTTGAGGTTTGTTGGTCAGGGTCAGAGAGCCCCCTGAGCTTGAGGGCCCCGGTGCACGGCACCGCCTAGCCCTCCAATAGCTACGCTACTGATTAAGGTAGGCTCTGAACAAATTAAACTTACTTGTAGCTATAGAGGGAACCAAAGTCGATGAGTTGTTTGATGACCAGGAAACCATTTTCTTTGTAAAAATTCAACTGTTCCTCTGACAGTTGGTACTTGTCTGATATTTCTGCAAACAGTCTGAAAAATACCTAAGTTTAATTTTCAAATCATGCAGAGGTAAAAAAAAGGTTAAAGGTTATTGCAAACTCGTAGAATATCATCGCAAATATCTTTTGAAGAGATGTCTAGGGAAGTACAATATAATTTGCGTTGACTTCCGCTAAATAATTTTTGCCAGATATTTAGCAGTGTGTTTCAAGGAAAGCTTCAACTTTTAAAGTTTGTGTGATATTTTAACTTTGTACAAGTTTTATGTACTTTGTAACCAAAAAATACTCACGGCTTTGCGATAACAATCTGTCGCTTTTGATTGGATTCCATCGCTTACGAATACGATATTCTCACACTGAACAAACAAATTATTTCTACAGCAGATAAACACTGATTAATTGATCGTAACAAGGGCCTCTATATAACTTGCTTTGTAGTTAATAATTTTAGGACTTTGCTGATAAAATATGGGAACTTTATTTATTTATATTAAGCACTATTTTATGGCCACACAAGCGAAGCGACTGAACTGAACTATAATTATTCTTGTTGTGTTAAAATAATAATTATTGATATTTGCTTTGTTTATTTGTTTGGCAAAGTTTGAAATGTACGTGTTGTGTTTGAGTTTGAATTGAATTGAACTTTGATTTGTCATTTTGTCAACGTCAACTTGAGCTATTTTTTTAAATGACTATTGATACAAAGTCTTTCAGTCGTAATATTATCAAGCTTACATAGCTCAAAGCCAGTTAAAATTTTCTACCGAATATGTACTTACCTATTACGTAATAATAAAAACATTAAACAATATAGGTGTCAACTAGAGAGCCTCTTTTCGGTCGTCGGTTAATAAATAACGTTTATGTGTTGGTACGTTTATGTATGTTTGTTCAATTCAACTCCGTAGTGTGATGGATTTGCATATAATTTGGTATGGAGGAATTTATATCCGGATTAAAACATCTCATACTTTTTATCCCGGAAAATCATACAGTTCCTGTAAGAGAAGGACGAACCAAGTCTACTTCTACTATAACTTATATGAGTGATGATGATGATGAAGAAGTAAGTGGTTCCATAACTTTTTTTTGAGGTCTGTGGTGCTTCTATTTTTATTTCAGCATGTGAGCATCAGAGTTGTCAGATTTAGTTAATTTAGATAATCGACGCGACCTTTGGTTCCTCCGTCTACGGACGCGACCGACACCATAGTTTTAATCCGTGAAGTATGTAGGTACCTACCCAAAAAAAAAACTATTTTATACTAGCGTTACAACCTCAGATCAGTCAAAGAAGGGAGATATGGTAAGGTGGCGTGGCGGGTACGATCTCATCAGGCCTATTAGCACAGCTATTAGATTTTTTTAAATTATTATTCGTGTTAAAATGTCTACTACTTGTAAGTACGGCACATTTAGCTTTACTAATTTTTCAGGTTCAAATGACCATGTGTGCGGTCTTGTCCCAGATATTTATTTACATATATTATTTATTTATTTAGTATGGACTCTTTTCGGCTTAGTACACCCTTTCCGCATAACCTAGTATATATCAATGACCCCTGACGATATTCTATCAATGTCAATATGACTAACTTCCAGTATTTACGCCTGAGGACTAATATAATATAGCCAAGAACCATAAAATTATCTAATGGCACCATATAAACTTGATATAAATCAAGAATTATGCTCGCGTAATAAAGGGTTTGGTACTAAAGTCGGTAAAACTAGCTTTTTTGCTCGGGATGGATTGTTGACCGAGCGAAGAGAGGTCTCTTTGTACTCTGGATGGATTATGAGGCCTTACCTGTGGCCTTAAGTTTAACTCTAACCGCGGGCTAGAATTAGCGAAGTTTGCAAATTCACGCGAACGCTAAATTTAACGCGCCGCGATACAGTTTGCGGTTTCGCAACTTTTTGCAATCACCTAAACTGAATCGCTTATTCAGGTAGCCGTAGCCGTCCAGCTCGCTTAGCGCGGTCACAAATTAGGAAAACAATCAAAGTCGTATAAAAATGAATATTTTCGAAGGACGTATAGATTGGCAATTTTCAGGGAATTAAGATTGGTAGTGTCATGACGAATGCATCATCATCATCATCATTTCAGACATAGGACTCCACTGCTGGACATAGGCAGAATGAATGGCCGTTACAACGTATCCACGGCACTTATATAGGTAGGTTTACTGCATAGTCAGTCACCAGAGAACCAGAGTCACCGACATAGCTATTAAAATCTGCAAGTTGAAGTGGCAATGGGCAGGCTACATCGCTCAAAGAACTGATTACCGATGGGGAAGAAAAGTTTTTGAGTGGAGACCACGAACCGGAAGACGCAGCGTAGGTAGGCCTCCTACTAGATGGATCGACGACATTGTGAGAGTCGCGGGCATCCAGTGGATGCAGATGGCAGGATGTCGTTCAGTGTGGAGGTTAAAGGGGGAGGCCTATGTTCAGCAGTGGGCATCTTCTGGCTGATGATGATGATGATGACTGGTCAGTACAAATCCCCATGCTACTACTATTAGTTCAACTTGGTAGTTTTGTGAGGATGAACTAGGTCTTACTACAAAACAAACAGACAGTATGCATCATAATAAAACAACTGTTAGGTACGCAGAGCCAGATGTCCTACGTTAGCATATTATAAGCCGTGATGTCATTTCAGCACGGTTCAAGAATGTGGTTCTGGATCCATTAATCTATGAATAGGCTAAGGTTACCTGATTGACGCAGAGACGGCTTAGGAAACATTTAAAAGAAAACTTCTAACACCGCAATATGTAGCCAAAATAGCATATTACACCTCTGACGTAAAGATGAAACTGACAGTACTTACTTACAGTACAGTACTTTATAAATTTTCAAGTTATTTGTGCTGCAAGAGGTCACAGGAAAAGACAAACAAACATCATCATCAGCCCGAAAACTCTCAGCCCGAAGACTAGGCTGCTCCACTGCTGAACATAGGCCTCCTCCTTAGATTTCCACACTGCGAACGACAGCCTGTCATCTGCATCCACTGGATCCGTGACTCTAACGATGTCGTCGGTCCATCTAGTGGGAGGTCTACCTACGCTGCATCTTCCGGTTCGTGGTCTCCATTCACCCCATTCATACTTGTTTTCTCGCACACACTAAGAAACTTTCAGCAACACCATAGGTACATATGCAAAAGGGCAGCAAAGATGTCTGCAGGGTGACTTTGAAGCAGAAATTTGCATCGCCAAATTTCGATACGGTGTTTTAAAACTTCGAGTAAAAGTGTGGAACAACACTTCATAATATAACTTTCGAGCTAAAGGTATTGTAATCAAATAAATATGGAACCCTAAACAGAAGTACTGATAGTCAGATTATAGTGTTTCTGCAAATAATACTTGTAGAAACTGTTTAATTACAGGATAATAAAAATATATACAATATATTATCGGGTACTTAGCAATTCTGTGAACCGTTTCCCGCAGAAATTAATATTCGAAGGTTTTAAAATACGAAAATTTGATGAGTGTGAAGTATGAGAGGTATGATAGGTCACTCTATTAGATAAAAGCTTCACACTTTATATTTCCACTGCACTAAATTATATTATCTTTGACACTACAATATCTTTGCATTACACGCTGAAGAAAACAAAAGCTCCTAAAATTTAACGTTAATATTTTATGAGCAAACTTAATATTATATAGTCGGTTAGGAAATTTAACTCTTTCGTTATAATTTATTTATTGACAGAGAAATTTCACAGTGAATTCAAAAAACTTGTGGTTTTGAATATGCTCCAGTGAACAGTGGTACTTCAGTTTTTTTATCAATAATCATGAAGAAGAAAGGCTTGTTGGCTATAAACTGTTCTGGAAGCAGCCTTGATTCTAAAATTGCTTCGTCCACAGCGGCTGCTTCTGTTCCATCTTCAGTAACTTCTATTTCTGCTTTTTGTATAAAATTGGAGACGTAAACATTGAATGCAGCCAGATCGTCGAAACTCGCTGAGCCATATTCAAACATATGCCTCAAACCCATATCTACTAATAACTCTTTCAAATTGTTGATGTCTGTTGTGATCTTAAATCTTGGGATCTGGACATTAACTATTGCCTCTCCTCGTTTTCCGAATAGCGCAAAAATAGTCGTTAAACTTATATTTTTGAGTTTCTCCACCATCTTGCCAACAGTCACGCCTTTTTGGGGTAAAAAGAGCAGCATTGAATATCTGTTCTGGTCTCCGTAAGGCAGTTCTAATACCTGAGCCTGGATCAACTTTGATGATGTGATATTGAATGTTCCGCTCAAGAACATAAGGTTCACGTCGCCGATTTGGATGCCTTTATGGTTGTAGAAAGCGCTGATTTCTGTTTCAGAGTATGGGAATGGTAACTTCCAGGCGCCTTTGAAGTATAGAGCATCTATCATTATTATATACGCTTGTTCGACGTCAGATGGTGTTACTATTTCATCGATGGCTTCATGCGTAGCTTTGCTGACGTACTCATTGATGTAAGCAGCAGTGGATGCGTACTCTTCAAAAGCTAACACTTTGATATCACAAATTCCAGCTCTATGGACGTCCTCATGAAAATCTTCTTTCACATCCACTTTTTGGTTCACAAACATAGCTGCGCTTCTTTCTAATATCGTGTCATTGGTCATGGAAGTCAGTTGGCGAGCAATTTCGAAGAATTTGTTGTTGAAACATTGATGAGGGTGCAGTTTCAGGACGCGAACGATTTCCACCAGAGTATCTTCCGTAGCTCCCAAAGATAAGGCTGATATTAGAGTCCATGGTGAGAGTCCGGAAGCTATGAAGTGGCCATCCGTTTCTAGATTTATTCTTGAGGATAATTGCACAGAGAAGTCGTAAACTGATCGCTTGAAGTACTGATGAGCCCTTTCATCGGTGCACTGCCCTGATATGAAGGCAATTAAACTGATAAATATAAATAGTCTAATTTCTGCCATTTTGTGTGTGGCAGTCGAAGAGGATACAATAACTGATACTATAGTGGAGCTTTATAACTGTTATCGAATGACCTAAGATAACACTGAGTTTAAATATATTGTATTGTGGCGTGCTAGTTTCGAATGTTTTATGTTCCTAGGTTTTAATTGGGCTAAGTGATATAAGATGCTTTATTTAGTAGATGTAGGTATCTAGAGATAAGGCGGGCGATCCGGCCACCCATCCAAGACCTGAAGCTGTTTTGATCAGGCGTTACATTCTGGCCATCATTTTGTATTACTAAGAACGCTCCGTGGTTTTATCCGCTATCCCCACAGAAAAGAGAAGTAAATAGAACGGAAATGAGAAGGAAAATCTGTCGCCAGGTATTGTGACAGAACCTTGATTGAACATTCTTATTTAGATCAACGCGTCGAGCTCTGCGTCACAGTTGCTAACTGATTTCGAATGACAGACGTTTCGTTTATATGGCTGCAACTGGCTACAACAAATTTCTTACAAAACTGCCTTGACAGCCGTTCTAATTTAAATATTTTTTTTTCTGTGGCTATCCCACATGAATCTTATATTTTTCCGGGATAAAAAGTAGTCTAACTACCGCTACACAAAGCCTCATCCATATCTACAGTTTTATGTTTTATGATTATTCACGGGATATTTAGACTAACAGGCGTTATAAAGTAATTTTTAGCTGACTTCCAAAAAGGAGGAGGTTCGACTGTTTTTTTAAAATGTTTGTAACCTCAGAACGTACGACTGGGTGAACCGATTTTGATGATTCTTTTTTTATTTGAAATCTGGTGCTGCCTGTAAGGTCCCATTTCAATTTAGTCCAGTTCTGACATTTTTCTGAAGTCAGTTTTTAGGGTTCCGTACCCAAAGGGTAAAACGGGACCCTATTACTAAGGTTCCACTGTGCGTCTGTCCGTCCGTTTGTCACCAGGCTGTATATCATGAACCGTGACAGTTAGACAGTTGAAATTTTGTTTTGAATTGTTTTTGAATTGTTAATAAAACGTATCCTAAAATGTTTAATATTCATATTTTTACTAGAATATCAGCGCAATGCTTCATAAAAGTACTTATCAAGCCTTGGCAGCAACTAAGCATTAATGGACTCATGTATGCTGGCCTCGCTTCCGCCTAGGCCCATACCCCGCTTCAGCAACATTTGTCGATCTTCTCCGCCAATATATAAAACGACAACGTAATAATTATAAATCTAAATAACTGGCCAAGTGCGAGTCAGACTCGCGCACGAAGGGTTCCGTACTATTTTCTATAAAAACGGCAAAAAAATCATGTTTTTGTATGGGAGCCCTTAAATATATATTTTATTATAATTTATTTGTAAAGTAAATATATAACTAAATTTTCTGTGCATATTTCAAGCGTCTATCTCTTGCCGTTATCAATATCGAGCAAAAACGAGCAAAAAAACACGGTTGTTGTTTGGGAGCCCCCTTAAATATATATTTTATTGTTTTTTAGTATTTGTTGTTATAGCGGCAACAGAAATACATCATTTGTGAAAAATTCAACTGTCTAACTATCACGGTTCATGAGATACAGCCTGGTGACAGACGGACAGACGGACAGCGGAGCCTTAGTGTCCCGTTTTACCCTTTGGGTACGGAACTCTAAAAAATACAGGCGGCGTCTGATTATAAATATTTTGCATACTAGCAAAAAACAGACTTTTATTAATAGTGCCAAATGATATAACGATGAAAAATTTGGAGCTGTGCCATTTCGCTGAGTCACCATACCAACTTATCTGGGCAGTTGACTAAAATGTCGAAACCACTTTTTTCTCGTGGAAAGCTGTGAAGTTCTGCTTAAAGGTTGCGATAGTGACGCCTTCATTCAATTCTACAGATAAGTTTGTCGCACTTTTCTAATGCGAAAGTCAATGTCGCTCGTAGAAAATATCTTTCAATACAGCTATTTTTATTTGAGAAAGATGTAACTTTAATTTACTGTATATAGTTCTTTCCGTTCGAGCTATGGAGAGGGCTATGCTCGGGGTTTCTCTACGAGATCGAATCAGAAATGAGGAGATCCGTAGACGAACTAAAGTCACCGACATAGCCCACCGGATCAGCAAGTTGAAGTGGCAGTGGGCAGGGCACATAGCACGCAGAAGAGATGGCCGATGAGGCCGAAAGGTTCTCGAGTGGAGACCACGGACCGGTAAGTGCAGCGTAAGACGTCCACCCACATGATGGACAGATGACCTAAAAGAGACCGCAGGAAAACGCTGGATGCAGGCCGATTCTAACCGGTCCTTTTGAAAATTGATGGGGAGGATGATATAGTTCTTTCTCTTTACCCGACGAAGCAAAGCTAATAATAGGTGGGTATATTGTGTTTAAGAGTTGATATCTCTATGTCTTCAACTTGGGTTGCGTTGCACAAATTTTCATAGTTTATAGCAAACAGGACCAAATTCATATTTTATATATAATCAAATAACTAAGTTTAATGTAATTTTAGAATAAACATGAATGTTTAATGAAACATAATATATGAAACTTTTCTCCAAAGAATAGTTAGGCGAAAACAGAATCTTAGACCATGTCGTCGCTTGCCATCAGGTGAGTTGTGTTGTGGTCAAACGCTAGCCCATTTAATCATAAAAAAAAACGGTCAAGAGCGAGTCGGACTCACGCACGAAGGGTTCCGTACCATTATCTATAAAAACGACAAAAAACATGTTTGTTGTATGGGAGCCCTCCTAAATATTTATTTTAATCTGTTTTATTAGTATTTGTTGTTATAGCGGCATCAGAAATACATCATCTGTGAAAATTTCAACTGTCTAACTATCACTGTTCATGAGACAGCCTGGTGACAGACGAACAGACGGGCGGACAGCGGAGTCTTAGTAATAGAGTCCCTTTTTAACCTTTGGGTACGGAACCAGTGGCGGATTTACACATTTGCCGCCAGTAGGCTATTCAAATTTTGCCGCCCCTACCGACCTCTACAATTCGATACCCTAGTTCACAATCACATTAGTTACATATTTTTGTGCAAGAAATCGTTACTTTATGATTTTGAGCACTATCGTCCTAATTATGTTAACTTTTTGCCGTAATTAATAGATACCTATGATTGTAAACTATAGGGAATCGATGTTTCATGTGTTCCTATATTATTTTTACAACCCATTGATTCAGTTTGTATAAGAAATAGTTTTGGTTAGGTATAATAGTTTAGACTACTTACATAATAAAGATTAGAAAGAATTATCTAAGTATTGAAACATAATTATTAAATGTTGAATTTTTTGTGAACCTAATAACATTTTGGTATATAAATATGAATCTTTTAATTTCAGTAAGATAAAAAATAACTGTGGCCCCAAATTTGCGCCCCTAAAATCTGCCGCCCTAGGCTCTAGCCTACTCAGCCTGCTGGTAAATCCGCCACTGTACGGAACCCTACAAAGATTAGTTTCCTATCTACACTATTGTTACTAATAATTATTATTGAAGCGAAAGTAACTGTCTCACTGTCTGTTTGTTCGCTTTTCAACGGCTAAGCCGATCTTGACAAAATTGCACATGATGATGGTGTATATCATAAGGACTGACATAGAGTACTTTTCCCAACCAGAAAATGCGGAAAAAGTGAAAGATCACGGGCTTCAGCTAGTACAATATAAGAAAGATTTTTCCTGTTTCGTGGATTCTATAAATATCTAGTTTTTGTTTAGAAAATGTATTACAGGAATGTAACACTTAGTGCTAAAAGCAAAACACATGCAGTCATTAGGAAACTGATGAATAAACGTTTATTTATATAACAAAAACAAACTCTACTTTGTATTGCCTAGAATCTAGATTCCAGATTTAGGTCTGACACAAGGTAAATATTTAACGAATCAGCACAGCTGTTTTAACAATATTTTTCTTTTCTTTTGTAACATATTTATGTTTTAGTTTCTGAGTGTGGAGGAGAGAAAAGATTAGTAGTAATAAATAGCTTTACATGATTTTGTCTTATCTACATAGTATATAATTATCAATATAAAAACCTACTTCATAAAACTGTCAGAACTTGACCAAATGGGAACACACGGGAAGCACCAGCTTTCAAATAAAAAAAAAATCATCAAAATAAAAAATATCTACACTAATATTATAAGGAGGAAAGATTTGTACCTATTTTTGTATGTTTGTAATGAATAGGCTCCGAAACTACTGAACCGATTTGAAAAATTCTTTCACTGTTGGGAAGCTACACTATCCCTGGGTGACATAGGCTATATTATATTTTGTAGCGAGGCCGAAGGCCGAGCTTACACTCGTGCGAAGCCGGGGCGGACGGCTAGTAGTATATAATTATCAATATAAAAACCTACTTCATAAAACTGTCAGAACTGGACCAAATGGGATCACACGGGAAGCACCAGCTTTCAAATAAAAAAATAATCATCAAAATCAAAAATATATTAAATAAAAAAGTATAGTGGAATTGAAAACCTCCTCTTTTTTGGAAGTCTGTTAAAAATGAAGTAGCTTTCCGCGTCTGTCTGTATCCGCTAACTTATAACTCACGCAATGGATTTTGATGCGGCTTTCACCATCATTTAGATAATTTTTCACGGAAGGTTTATGTATCTAAGTAGATATATATAAAATCAATTTGATGTTGTTTGTCTTGCTAAAACTCGAGAATGGCTGGACCGATTTGGCTAATTTTGATCTAGAAATATTTGTAGAAGTTCAGGGAAGGTTTAATTTACAATAAGTAAACGGCTGAACCGATTTGGATAAAATTTTGTGTTTCTTTAGCTAGCTTCTTTAGGTAGCGGGTATCAGCTAGTATATAATAAAACCTAATTAGGTTTTTATGTATGTAGAAAAAAATACAATATTTTGTAATCAAGTCGCCGAACAAAAGTTTTTTTTTCAAAATAACACCCGTGCGAAGTCGGGTGGGTCGCTAGTATCAAGGATGATTTATATGATCGTTCTTGCTAGTATATTAGTAAAAAAAAAACGCAAACAACCTCTTTACAATAATAACCCGGCCTATCTACAAGAACAAAAAAACTGTTTCAAATTGAACGTCCCGTCATAGGTGCTGTACGCGAAATGCTGCGCGACCGCAAACCGTATCTCGGGCGTTGCGTGATTTTCCGCACTGCGCTGTTTCGCACCTGCTTTAAGAGGTAGGTAGCCTTAAGACCCCTGATCTTCGATCAAAAAAATACAAAAATGCCACAATGACGCGCTAATCGCGGCAATACTCAATCTGGCTGACTTAATACGCAGACAGATTGGATCCACAGTCACGCGATAGTTGCACAAGCCGTAACACACCGTAAGAGCCGTCAACTTGGCTGACGAACTGCCATCTGACCAACGGGAGAGAAAGAGAAAATTGTCTCTTTCTTTCGGGACATAAGTTCCCACTTGCGATTCAGACGTAATCGCCGTCTCGCTTGCTCAAACCGAATTTGTGCAAATCAAACAGACATTTTAGAGAACTGAGCCGTAAATATATAAAAATACGGTTGGTTTTGGTTAAATACTTTTGTTTCGATATAAATTGTATACAGCTATGTTTGTATATGAAACTGAGGACGTTTATTGACTATAATTTTCTACGCGTTGTGACTTCTATGTATAATTTTTCGAAGCCCCTGATCTCAGAAATACCTAGTCGTATTTCCCAACAATCTTTGATCATAAAACATTAGTTCAATGAGAATAGATCATTAGCCACGTCTAGAAAACACTATAATTATCACATGAAGCCAGATTCATTGCTATTCCCGAGCTAAATCACCCATTGTTTTAATTGCTGCGCTTGCCTCAGGAAACTGGACTCAACTACTGTTAAAAATAAAGCTCAACCTGGTCTGTATTTATAAGGACTTTGTTAATTAAAATCATTAGACCTTTGATGAGTTTTGGTAGATCGTAAATTAAGAAGATGGTTCGGAGCATTTTTTTAGATTATCTACGCGCCAATAAAGTAAAGTTTATTTCCAAAAATAAACCTTGTTGATGGTATCGTAGAGAATGCCAAGAGTTATTTAAACTATAATGCGTAAGTACAATCTCTAGTTAAAATCATCCTTGGTACAATGGACCAGTGGACCCCAAACTCGGCTAGGCCGGTCTCTTGGTGGCCCTGGGAAGATTTTACAAAAGGATAGATCGCGCGCGCTTAGGAGTTTCTACTACTTAGGATTAGTAAATTAACAAAAAATAAATTATATCTACACTAATATTATAAAGAGGAAAGATTTGTACCTATTTTTGTATGTTTGTATGTTTGTAATGAATAGGCTCCGAAACTAATGAACCGATTTGAAAAATTCTTTCACTGTTGGGAAGCTACACTATCCCCGGGTGACATAGGCTATATTATATTTTGTAGCGAGGCCGAAGGCCGAGCTTACACTCGTGCGAAGCCGGGGCGGACGGCTAGTATTATATAGCTGACAAAAAACAAGTAAAGTTAAATTAAATTAGATAACAAAGCAGACAATATATACAAACAAAAGCACAATATATTATTGTAACCAATCGAGCTGTCAACTATGTGTTTGTTGTGCTACGTTGTGGGTGAGAGTGTGTGATGTGATGTGAGTGTGAGTGTGAGTTGTTTGTGTGTGAAGTTGTTTGAGGAAATTTTGCATAAGGAGTCGGTGTCATAGACTAACGAGTTCTTCAGTAGCTTTGTAACTGAGGGACTGGAGCCACGCCTTTTCTTTGGCTCTGGCTTTCCTGTGAGGAATTTCCTTAAGATTACAGTGCTTCCACACCAAGTTGTATGAGAAAACTTGGATGTATGGAGGATCATCTTAATAATAGTGATTTTGATTTTATAAAGATCTTTATTTATCATAATTAATTAAATTCTAACAATACAGACACGGTCTAATGTAGATAACAGACAAATATATTGACTTCTTAGGCTACATACACCTCTAACAGTCATTTAATAACTAAAAGTTAAATAATTTTGTTACATTGTAAAACGTGATGGTTAATAACGTATGGGTATATATTACATACAACTGAAGATACGATGCACAATTATGAGTCTTTTGTACCAGACTCATTTTTAAACAATGGTAATATTCTTAATAATAGTAATATTCTTCATATCTGAGGCCGCTAGTCATTATATAATAATATAATATTGATTAACAATGATTGACGTAGAAGGTGAGGAGTTCAACACATCAAAAACATTTGATTTTGTGGGTCAGAACGATAACAAAGAGCAAAAAAAAACAGCTAAATGTTTCAACGTTTGAAGTCAAATATTAAGACGGCAATGGCCAGCCTAATTTGCGGTCGGTTAACTCAGTTTTTGCTTACAATGTATTCATACCTACGTACTCACTTGTAAGAGATAACGGTCCAAGTTTTTAAACTCTGTGACAGCTGCATTATATTGAAAATAATATCTAGGCTAGATGACTTGTTTTTTTACTGTCTTATTAAAATGTAGCCCATAAATATAGCTGATTAATGAAAACAAAATAAAAATCTCATCAAAAATATAAGCAAGTTATAAGCATTTTAATAGCATGCTAGACAGAGAGCGCGAAACAGCAAATTATGACGTCACTTCTCTGTACGCCATATAAATTTTATTCTGACAAGTATGGCGCACAGAGGCGTGACGTAATTTTTTTATTGTGTGGGAAAGGGACAGAGTTTCTCTACGCTGCTCTTTCTTTCGATGCATCCGGTATTCTAAGCCGTTTCCATTCACTTTTTAAAATTTTATAGCAGCTGTCAGAACTAAAAAACTTGTCCCGTGTATAGTTGAACCACAAACGTATTATTGAATTTCTTGAACAAAACTTATTGGAAATGTTTATTTCCATCATTTGACCAACTCCAAATACCTGAAAGCGTAAGTCGATCACTGCGAATTGTAAACGAGCAAAACTGTGTTGTTCATTATTTCTCCTTTTGTTATTACAATAGCAAGGTTACAAAATTATTTTAACTGCAATTATTGTTTTCACTTACTGTATTGTCTTGCAAAGCTGGAAATCCCACACCGTTCGATTTTTCCGCGGACCTGCAAGGTGTGGAATATCCTCCCCTCAAAGTTCTTCCCGCCGAGTTTCAACATGAAGCGTTTCAAAAAGGGTGTCTACAACTACCTCTCCGGGCTGGCAAAGCACCGTCAACCCGCTAGTGTTGCAGGTGTCCATAGGCGGTTTTGCTTACCATCAGGCGGACCGCATGCTTGTTGGCCGCTCTTCTTAAAAAAAAAATTAAAAAAAAATATCATCACATAATAATTTATATGCTTAGGCGAATTCTGTTGCACGTCAAAATGTGGGCCGAGGTAATACCTAGCCAGCATAAAAAATAAATAGATAGATTTCGAAAACCTATATGTAGGATGTATCGTTGTAGGACCTAGTTTTCGAAATTGATCACAGTGTACCTCCGGAGTACAGAGTACTTTTTCTTTTCAACACGCTTTTCACATCAAATCATCAGCCAATTAACGTCCACTGTTGGACAAAGGCCTCCCTCATAGAGAGGGGTGTTGCCATAATCCCCACGCTTGGCAGGCGGCTTTCAACACGCTTTTATTAGCTTGGTATTGTATCTATGTAACGGAATCTTTGAACGTAATTTTCACCCCTTTCAAAACGTCGGATTGATTTGAAACTTTGCACGCTTATCAAGGACCGATGACAATGCAATATTTTATAGTTGGTCCCATTATCCATACAGGATCTTCAGTATTAGCGATTTAAAAGCGTGTTATTTAGTTTTTTTTTACTGAGAGAATTATTATGTTAATTCCCAAAAGGAAAGAAGTTTAAATTCAAATAATTATGTATGTACGAACACGTGTGTTATGTGTGGACCCGGGTATGTCCTAAAACTTCGACCAGAACCACCGGAGGATGAGCAGCAGCGTCCTAATAGTACACGGTGAATGTACTGCGATCCCCAAGCCGCCTGCCAAGCGTGGGGATTATGGCAACACCCCTCTCTATGAGGGAGGCCTTGTCCAACAGTGGACGTTAATTGGCTGATGATGTGTGTGTGTGATGTATGTACGTTATGTGTTAAGTAAGCACGAGATTCTGCTGAAAATTACGCATAATATTGGTTGAACTATTCACACAATATATATTTCTATTTGAAGAGTTAATATTAATACCTCTTCAAACTCTCGGTTCCGATCTACCAAGAAACGATGAATTAATGAATGAAATGATAAAGAATTAATATATTTTTGTATAAGAAGCTTCTTAATTGAAGTGTTTTTTAGGGTTCCGTACCCAAAAGGTAAAACGGACCCTATTACTAAGACTCCGCTGTCCGTCTGTCATCAGGCTGACTCATGAACCGTGATAGTTAGACAGTTGAAATTTTCACACATTATGTATTTCTGTTGCCACTATAACAACAAATACTAAAAAGAATAGAATAAACATAAAACAAACGTGATTTTTTTGCTCGTTTTTGCTCGATGTTGATAACGGCAACAGGCAGACATTATTCACATTAAAAATGTATGCTCCCATACAACTAACGTGTTTTATTGTCGTTTTTATAGTTAATGTTACGGAATCCTTCGTGCGCAAGGCGGACTTGCTCTTGGCCGGTTATTTGATGAATCATTTAATTATACGTGTTACAATATGCATGTTAATACTTAGTAGGGAAAATAGTTGATAACCAAAACTATCGAATAAGCTTAAAATCAGTAAATATTTATTTATTTAATGACCGAATGAACCTGACTGAACACCAACATGATGTACGTCATTATAATAACCCATTCAGTGGGAGGCAAGTCATCACCTGCCTAAATATATTTTGAGATGAGACAGGATAAGGCAGGTGCCGTTTCTCATTATATAGATCTGTTATTTCATCCACAAGTTGTTCACCTCAATAGCCCAGTCTTTTTTAATCCTATACTGTACAATAGTTTCATATTCCTTTTTATACATATTTCATAGTTGCATGTATTTTATATTCAAAAGGGCCTCTTGGTGTTGGCTTCGGCTCCACCAATGCCCACCAAATGACCGGGCTAGACCCGAGAATTGTTTGAAATAAGGTGTTATAATAATAATAATAATCTTTATTTCTAATTTGGTCTTAATCTATGGTTATTACATTACATTACATAGGAGAGACAAGGCACAAGAAATGAAATAAACGTCTCACAATTATAGGTGCAGACTGATGTTGATTCTGATGTACCCAGTGCCGGATTTATATTTTTTTAGGCCACTTGAAATCTGCCGCCCCATGTACCTTTCTAAAATAATATTTTTTGAGCTTCCTCTAAAATTTGATGAATTGAAATGAATTTGATGAAATTCGAAACTAGTAAAATGCAGGTATAACCACGTGTCGCGGTTGTTTCCTCATTGATACAACGCAGACTCGTTGACACGACTGCTGTTTCATGTCTTGAATTCTCGGCTGAATTTGTGCAATAAAATGCAATTGGCTTTATGTTTGCATCGCTTCTTGAAAATGTGGATTTCATACTGATCTTTGTGGAACGAACGTGAAAGTGCAACGCAACGTGCTAACTAAATTTGTAGTGTGTAGAAACTTTGCTGATTGTCACCCACGTGGTGATGAACATCGGTGATGATGATAAAAAGTAGCATATGTGTTAATCCAGGACATAAGCAATGTATGTTCCAAATTTCATCCAAATCCATCTAGCCGTTTCTGCGTGATTGAGTAACATGCATCCATCCAAACTTTCACATATATGATACTAGTCGACCGCCCCGGCTTCGCACGTGTGTAAGCTCGGCCTTCGGCCTCGCTACAAAATATAATATAGCCTATGTCACCCGGGGATAGTGTAGCTTCCCAACAGTGAAAAAATTTTTCAAATCGGTTCAGTAGTTTCGGAGCCTATTCATTACAAACATACAAACATACAAAAATAGGTACAAATCTTACCTCTTTATAATATTAGTGTAGACTAGCCGTCCGCCCCGGCTTCGCACGAGTGTAAGCTCGGCCTTCGGCCTCGCTACAAAATATAATATAGCCTATGTCACCCGGGGATAGTGTAGCTTCCCAACAGTGAAAGAATTTTTCAAATCGGTTCAGTAGTTTCGGAGCCTATTCATTACAAACATACAAACATACAAAAATAGGTACAAATCTTTCCTCTTTATAATATTAGTGTTGACAAGCTGATACCCGCTACTTCGTACGCGTAGAGCTCTTCTACCTTCGGCCTTGCTACTGTGAACTGCTCCAGGAACAAAAAAAAAAACATCCAAATCGGTCCAACCGTTTACTCACCGTTTAAAACTTCCAACTTCCACAAATATTTCAAGATCAAAATTAGCCAAATCAGTCCAGCCATTCTCGAGTTTTAGCGAGACAAACAACATCAAAATAGATTTTTATATATATAGATTTTAGTTTTATTTTTAATGTTACTTGTATTTTGTTTGGTGTATAATGTTATATTGTATTATATTGTTACTATGTATGTACTACACTAATAATAATTTTATATTGGAGTGTTCCACATAGGATTTACTAGGTAAATATTTACTTAAATGTATTTAGTTTTTTTTTTATTATCTAAGTATATACATATTAAGAAAAATTCGACGAAAGACATCGACACACTACATATATATATAGATAGATAGAAAACTCTTTATTGTTCACACCAAAAATTACAAACGTACATAGTAGGTAACATAAAAAACAACTTAAAAACTAGTGAAACAATTGGCGGCCTTATCGCTATAAGCGATATCTTCCAGGCAACCTTAATACACAACACACACAATACATTCTATACAGGGTTACGCGGAAAGGGTGTACAAAGCCGAAAGGGGTTCTTTAGGGGTCTAATAAGAGATAATCTCAAAAAATTTGGCCACTATTCCCTAGGAAATAAAGTCCAACTTTTTGAGGTTAACGCACCACGTTAGGAGTGCTTTCGTATTTAGTGAATCAGGGCCCAGAAATAATGAAAAAATATCAGATGTTCCATTAAAAAACCGAAGATTTAGGATCTGTGAAAACAACATTTTTTTATATATGTGAAAAAAACACATCAGTAATAGGACTGCACGTCAGAAGTGAAAACTTAAGTAGTAATTCACATATTCTACAAGAGATGGCGCTGTTTTAAATTACAGCGTTCGGTGACGATGTCGCGAGTTCCATGATTTTTGTTCACCCAAAAAGACCCAACGCGCCTAAAGAAGTTTTCATTTCATCAAAACAAAACGTTCATTGACACTCGACAAAATGTATGGAACAGCTGATATTTTTTTCGTGATAAATAAAGCTTCCGTTGCTTTTGGTTTTTCCAGATACTTCCCGATATTTCCACTGGGCACATAACCAGCTGCCACTTCAATTCTATTAGCGATGAATTGAACTTCAAAGAAGCCATTACTCAATATCTACTATTTAATTCCTCGAAACTCTCACAGATGTCTGCTTGAAATAGTGCAACATCGTTCGGGCAATTCCCAATAGTCACAGGACGATTTAGTAAGGCTATTGGGAACGACCTCATTTATAAATAAGCTAGCGTTCAGCGAATCAACTAAGTAATTGTAGTAGATCGCCAGGAAACGCCAGAATATGCAAGGGTTTCTGAGTTACTTGGAAATGATATCAGGTTTACATTCGCAGAATCCATGGACAATAATTTGCACTAAAGGTTGATAGATATAATAAAACTCTCTATTGCGTACATAGGTGGCGCATAGGTATACGTTAGTGGACAGAGCGCTCGGGGCGTATACCCGATAACGCAGGTTCGAATCCTACCAGTCATAATTTTTTTGTATTGTCTAAGTAAAAGGTAAAATTCAGCGGTTTCACACAACCAGCAAGATGTTGCGTTAGGTTAGGTTTTTGTGATAATGAACCGGTTTTCATGTTTTCATTGTCACAAAATTACGTTTTCTGACTTAGTAAATGACAGGTAAAATGACGAGAAATAACTACTTATTTTCCCAGCCACTTTAACAACAAAGTGCTATCGGTTTACTGGTTGCCAAGCCATTAGAGATGTAAGTAATTAAACGTTTTTCGCTTTCCCACGTTATTTCACTCTTCGTACCAGACACAGAGAAAGTATAGACCCTAGTGAGTGCTGTTTGTAAACTGCCTAGTCCCTCAAATGCAACATTGTGGTCGTATCTCATACTTAGTATAAAATAAAGTCGCTTTCCGCGTCTGTCTGTATATCCGTTAACTCCTAAACCACGCAACGGATTTTGATACGGTTTTCACCAACAGTTAGATAATTTTTCAAGGAAGATTTATAGGTTGAACTTTGATGATATATTTTTAAAAAATAGGTACATGGTTACACTGGCCAGCTTGGTGGATTAGGGTCCATCTTCTCTCTGAGAGGACTGTGTCCCATCAGTAGGAGTATAATTAGGCTTGTAATGATGATATTTTCCAGTAAGCCTGATATTTTTAACAAATTAAATACCTGTCCGAGTGTCCGATATCCTCATATAACCAAACTACATGGCATTCATCAAAAAGCAATTCTTTTTCATCACTCCGTCTTAACATGAACCTACATTCCATGATGAGTCCAGCCACCATCGACTAAAACAATTCTAACAGACTAATAATCAAAACTGTTTCAATTAATTTAGGAGTACTTCAGAATTGAAGGTTACTATGCGACCATCTTATCTTCAGAGGTGGCCAAATTAAGGAAATAAACATTTTCAAAGCTGCGTCCAACGAATTCGTAGTACCTACATTTAAATCGATGGCTGCGTCTCTTTTCATTTTCATTTCAATATATGTGAGAAAGGTGACAACAATTTTAGACCTGTCAAATTTAAATATAGTGGTTTCACCAAAGAGTTCCCTAGCCGTAATGTTGGCTCCCCTGCACTTTCCCTGTAATGTGTATGGGAAGTGCAGGGGAGCCAACATTACGACGAGGGAACTCTTTGGTGAAACGCAATATAATTATAACAGAAAATATTTTTTTTTGTTTTACTTCTCTTTCTCTCCACTTTGAAGGGGCATGACTTGGACTTTATCGTGCCTTTCTTGAATTTGACTGTGACTTGTTTGACGACATTTACTAAAATTATGAAACTACTAGTTGCGCCCCGCGGTTTCACTCGCGTGGTGATGATAATAATCAGTGATGATTATGAAAAGTAGCCTATGTATTTATCCAGGAATCAAGCCATGTATATTCCAAATTTCATCCAAATCCATCCAGCCGTTTCTGCGTGATTGAGTAACAAACATCCATCCATCCAAACTTTCACATCTACACTAATATTATAAAGAGGAAAGATTTGTACCTATTTTTGTATGTTTGTAATGAATAGGCTCCGAAACTACTGAACCGATTTGAAAAATTCTTTCACTGTTGGGAAGCTACACTATCCCCGGGTGACATAGGCTATATTATATTTTGTAGCGAGGCCGAAGGCCGAGCTTACACTCGTGCGAAGCCGGGGCGGACGGCTAGTATATGATATAGTGAACCGCCCCGGCTTCGCACGGGTGGTAGCTCGGCCTTCGGCCTCGCTACTATGACCCGCTCCAGGGTGGCTATCTCTGTGCCAAATTTAATCCAGATTCGTTCAGCTGTTCTGGTGTGATTGGGTAACAGACATCCATCCATCCATCCATCCAAACTTTCACATTTATAGGATTAGTGTGATTTACATACTTGACACTGGCAAATGCACATGACATGTTGCGCCAAAATCATCCACGGAGAAAAGAAAAATACGACAATCTTCTTCCCCTTTGATATTATTTTTTCTTAGATCTTCCCCGTTCAACTCTACAGTTAAACTGGTCGGTGTGGCTGTACTACTATTCATCAAATAAAATGTGTGTACACGACTATACATGTGCGTGATGTCCAATTAGAAATTCCGTTGGTCATTAATTTATTTCCAATCAATTTGTCAATTGGTCATCACTTGACTCGTCAGTTCGCCGTAGAGGGCTATGAAAACATTAGTTTTTAATCAGAAACAAATCGGGAGGAAAAGAGTTGTTAATATGTTTTTTTTTTATTTTTATTAATCTTATTTCGTTATTATCAATACATATTTATTTATTAAATCAGAGAAATACACGGAGCGCGTCTCGTGTTGGTGGCAAGCTAGCTGAAAGAGAAAGAGGGCGCTTTGATAGTTATAAGTGTGATAGTTATAAGTCAGTGTGTGTCAATGTCATTTGATAGTTATAAGTCAGTGTGTGTCAATGTCAAAAAGTGACTCGAGATTATTTTGGCATGGAAAGTCATGTGCCATGAGCCAGTGTCAACTATTATTGTTTTCAATGGAGTAAACTTCTTCTAACAAGTCATAGTCAATGTCACGGTCTAATTCAAGTCATGACAATGTAAAGTGGAAAATCTATAAAAATATATATTCTTCTATTGTATTCTCTTTGATATATATTACTAAACAAGACATTGGCCAAGTTGCGGCAACACCGCTGAAGCCATAAGCAAAAGTTGAAGTTGAAGTAAAGTGGACTCGCAAAAGCGCCTCTCGGTTAAGCATATGCTTTCATAATAACCCTGTGTTATTATTCCAGAGAGTTCACAGGAAACGTCAACCAAAATCCCCGCCATAAAACTCCCAGACACAAATTAATCCATCGAATCTGTTCTCCTGAAATATCTGGAGCCCTATTCTAACGCATTCGAGATTATCTCCGTCACTGACTCTCTCGTTAGAAATGTCAAAAGAGTGACGGAGAAAATCTCGAGCGCGTCTAAATCAGGTCTCTGTACCATATAATAATCAAATAATAACAGATGCTAGTATCCCGTTCATCTGAAGTCGATGAACCTCGTAGTGACTGTGACTTCTTCTGTGTCGTTCAATTCACGGTCACGACAAGACTTTTTGCTAAAGCTTGTGTCTTACTAGCTAGGCTCTGTGGTTTTACCCGCTAACCAACAGGAAACTTATGGTTTTACAGGTTAAAAAGTAGCCCATGTGTTTTTCTTAGGTATAAGAAAAACACATGGGCTCCATCCATACTGAATTTCATCCAAATCCTTTCAGCCATTATGAAGTTGAAGTTATAATCAAACATACTAACCCACAAACTTTCGTAGTTTAATAAAAGAGTGATGTTTTTAGGAACTTGCTTTGAAGCTATGATCTGACGTCAATTTGCGTTTGCATTTTTTTTTGTCATGTCATGGTCTCTTTTCAGTTTGGTTTTAACTATTTATTCGTGAAGATGTGGATTTTCCTTGTATTTTTCTGGTGTACAAATCTTGAATTACTCTTGTTGGCCCACACCAATTCACAGCTGTAGAAAGGCCTCGTCCAAAGCCTCTCACTTCATCAAAACTCGCGTGAGACTATGACATAATATGGTTTACAAGTAACCTTCATTTTTGTTTATGTAGTAGGTGGCAAACAAACTCATGGGCCGCCTAATGGTAAGCTATCACCTTCGCCTATGGATACCTGTAACACCAGGGGCATCACAGATACGTTGCTAACCTTTTAAAACTCTATTAAGAACCCTTTTGAAGAACACCATGTTATAGTTACTCGGAAATGCTGCAAGAGCATTATTTCACATAATTATTGCAGGTGTGAGGCAAAAAAGGATCGTTCTTCGCACAATAATCGCTCTTTCTGATCCATGACTACAAATTATATGGCTTTGGTTACGGAACCCTACCACATGCGTATCTCGACACGCTCTTGGCCAGCTATTTAGTTTTTGTTGTTTTAACATACTCGTAAATACATCATCTATGAAAATTTCAACTGTCTAATTATCACGGTTCATGAGATACAGCCTGGTGACAGACGGACAGACAAACGGACGGATAGCGGAGTCTTAGTAATAGGGTCCCGTTTTACCTTTTGGGTACGTGGTGGTAAATCTTCGCGTCAGACATTAGTAATATCTCGCCTCCTCTACCGTGTAGTTTCACCGCCGTTTCTATACCACTAATGTTTGAGCTATCAAAATATTTGTGTCTACGACGAATGCTAGTGTCGTGCTTGTTAGAAGTTGTTTGCTTATCGGTTATGGGAATTCGTATGATTGTTTGACCTTTATAGAATACCTAACGGAAACTGAGCAACGCTATAATCACTATATATATAAAATTTCCATGTCACAATGTTAGTTACCGTACTCCTCCGAAACGGCTTTACCGATTTTTACCAAATTTTATATGCATATTCAGTAGGTCTGAGAATCGGCTACTATCCATACAGGGTATAATTTATAAAGCAAAACAACGTTTGCCGGGTCAGCTAGTTATATATATATATAAGTAGCTTAGCATATCTCCGCCTAGTGACCTTACTGATAAGGTAATTTGATAACAACTTTATAATTAAAAAGGAATCTCGTTTGGTGGAGGCGACTGGGGACCGAAATGTTGGCACCTACTTTGGCCAAAAATTACTATTACCATAGCTACTCTTCGAAAAATTATACATAGAAGTCACAACGCGTAGAAAATTATCGTCAATAAACGTCCGCTGTTTCATATAACATAGATGTATACAATTTATATCGAAACTAAACTATTTTACCAAAACCAACTGTATACATTTTACGGCTCAGTGTCTGTTCGATTTGCACAACATCGTCAAAACTCGTGAACCGTCGTTGAGCAAGCGAAACGGCGATTATGTCTGAATAATATTTATTATTTCTCTCCCGAGAGAAAGAGACAATTTTCTTTTTCTCTCCCGTTGGTTCATCAGACAAACTGACGTGACTGTTACGGCTCTTACGGTGTGTTACGGCTTGTGCAACTATAACGTGACTGTGGATCCAATCTGGCTGCGTATTGAGTCCAGCCAGATTGAGTATTGCCGCGACTAGCGCGTCATTGTGGCATCTTTGTTTTTATTTGATCGAAATTAATATCGAAAAACATAACAGTGTGTAATGTAAACTATATGTAATGTCTAATGCGGGCATCACTGCAATGGCCTGGCGGTAGCAAGTGCGGTTTTCAATCTGACGGCACCCAGTTCGATTATCGGCCCTGCACCAATCACTTATTTTGACCTAAATATTTTTTTTACAGGGAAAATTCTGTCCATAGGCCGTTGACCGTCTAAAGACAATCCAAATGATCAATCCCACTATCAGTTGGCAGTGTACCCAACATGCTGGCACATTACCACGTTGAATGGCAACGCTTATGCGTTGAGCCAGATACACGCCAGCATTTTGGCCACGCGTCGCGTTAACCGTGCGCTCTGAAAGATTTTTGGAAATGAGGTGAGCTCCCGGTCCCCAAGGGCCCAATGTTTCGACCCTAAACGCCTCAAATATGTAACCACTGCCGAGGTTAATAAACTTAGTTTAGTTTAAATGCTATCGCTCAACAACGGTAAAAGAAAACATCGTGAGGAAACCGGTTTGTCCTAAACCTCAAAGTTCAAGGACATTCACCAACATTCTGTGCCAGCATAGTGAATAAGGGTCCATCCTCTCTCTGACAGAAGGCCTGTGTCCGAGCAGTGGGAACATGATAGGCTGATAATGATAATAATGTGCCTACATGACCGTAGCCTATGACAAATGGAAGGAATTGACTACCAAGACACGAGTTCCCAACACCTAGTTAGGTAGTTAAAGCCAATAACAATATGAATGAAATAAAAACAATATTATTTTTTTATGCTACCAGCTTTCTGGTCACTTTTACTACCAAGGGGCTATAATTATTAAAAAAATAATAAAAAAATGTTCTAGTTTTTAGTTATTTCCTATTAATAGATATATCGATGGATAGTTTGATAGGAACTATTTATTATTTTTTGTTCCAACTTAGGCAAATAGGTCGCACGAAGAATCCAACTCGGATGGGCAGCGTTCGGGAAATTGCGTGACATCTTCTCATCCAAGATACCACAGTGCCTAAAGACAAGAGTCTTTGACCAGTGTGTGATGCCAGTGATGACATATGGTACTGAGACGTGGTCCTTAACTGTTGGCCTTTTGGAAAAACTCAGAGTCACACAACGGGCAATGGAGAGAGCTATGCTCGGAGTTTCTTTGCGCGATAAAATCCGAAACGTAGATATTCGCCAAAGAACCAGAGTCACTGACATAGCTATTAAAATCTGCAAGTTGAAGTGGCAATGGGCAGGCCACATCACTCGAAGAACTGTTAACCGATGGGGAAGAAAGGTTCTTGAGTGGAGACCGCGAACCGGAAGACGCAGCGTAGGTAGGCCTCCCACTAGATGAACCGACGACATTGTGAGAGTCGCGGGCATCCAGTGGATGCAGATGGCAGGATGTCGTTCAGTGTGGAGGTTAAAGGGGGAGGCCTATGTTCAGCAGTGGACGTCTTCTGGCTGATGATGATGATCTAAAGCAATGCTACCTCCATATTTCAATACGTTTCATATTGAAATATTGAGGTACATACCATCATGCCAGTAATTTAAGTCAGCAACAGGATTTCAAGCTATATTTTTAAACATAAGACCTGGAGCATGCCACATGGCTGCTATTGATAAGGCAGGGCTTAATGCATTACATGGGAGATACTGTGAAAGAATTCACGGTTGTTTTAAATGTTTATCGGGACTTATTGAGCACTAGCTGCGTCCCGCGGTTTCAGCCACGTGGTGATGATGATGTAAAGAAGCCAGTGTTAATCCAGGACATAAGCAATGTATATTCCAAATGTCATCCAAATCCATCCAGCCGTTTCTGCGTGATTGAGTAGCAAACAAACATCCATTCATCCGTCCATCCATCCATACAAACTTTCACATATATGATACTAGCTGTACCCGCAACTTCGTCCGCGATTTCTTCAGAAAAAAATAGGCACATGCTACCACACGTTCATCATTATCATTTGTAGATTAACCTTTGTTATTTCATACATTTTTACTAACTTATTCAAGTAAATTTAAATTTTCACAGTACCCTCTGATAATGTATCGACCTTGTGAATCTGTTATGTTACTAATAGACTTTTCATACTACGCTATAGTAATTATATTGTAGATCGGACGTCATGATTTTATTTGGAAGTAGGTTTTTAGCCGTTGAATAAATAAATAAATTCAGTGTTTTCCTGCGGGCTCTTTTAGGTCGTCTGTCCATGTCCATCTTGTGGGTGGACGTCCTACGCTGCGCTTACCGGTCCGTGGTCTTGGCCCCATCGGCCATCTGTTCTGCGTGCTATGTGCCCTGCCACTACAACTTGCTAATCCGGTGGGTAATCTTTCGTTTGTCTACGGATCTCCTCATTTCTTATTCGATCTCGTAGAGAAACCCCGAACATAGCCCTCTCTATAGCTCGTTGTGCGATCTAAAAGAGACCGCAGGAAAACGCTGGATGCAGGCCGCTTCCAACCGGCTCTTTTGGAGATCGTGGGTGATCGTGATGGCCTATGTCCAGCAGTGGACGTCCTGCGACTGAAATGATGATGATGAAATAAATAAATGATTGACACGGTCTGAGAGCTATCTATTTCGAAAAGTTTCAGCAGAAAAGGTTTTTAGTACTTTTAGATAATGGTAAGTATGTCTATAAGAAACAGAATCGAACTTCATCCGATTTTTTGTGAAAATGGAAGAGGAAGGAACGAAAAAGTAAGAGAGAAGATTCTCGAAGTCGAGAGGTCGATGTATATAACTTTTTTCTGTGAGACCATGCACAACTTATTATTGAGTAGTCCGATTTTGATGTTTATCTTTGTTATCTTTTCTATCCTGTATGACGTATAGTTTACCCCAAGTTGGTATTTTGGACACAGAACCGTGTACTGTCGCGCTATAAAGCTGATAGACAAGGACAAGCTTTAAAATTAAGATTCAATAAAAGTAGCTTAGTCTGAAAAACTCTTAACTAAATCATAATATGTACAGAATAAGCCAGTCAAGCATGAAACGGTTTCATGGCTCGATGGTTCTGTAGACAAATGAGACAAATGCAGTAATGATGGGAAGAGACGCTGGTTTGTGGACCATGAAATGAGGAAGCTGTGTGGAGGCTTAGGTTTTTGTTGTCCGCGTGAAAAACGTGGACGACATTGTTGAAGTTTAGCGCCACATTAGTACTTTGCCAAGGGTCTTTAACCAGTGGTTGTTGCCAGTGATGACTCCTGGTACTGAGACCTGTTGTATTTTTGAAAAACTAGAGTCACACAACGGGCAATGGAGAGTGCAATTCTCGGAGTTTCTTTGCGAAGATAGAATCGGAACGTAGATATTCGCCAAAGAACCAAAATCAACGACATAGCTATTAAAATTTGCAAATTGAAGTGGTAATAGGCAGGCCACGTCGCTGGAAGAACTGATGACCGATGGGGAAGAAAAGTTCTTTAGTGGAGACCACGAACCGGAAGACGCAACGTAGGTAGGCCTCCCACTAGATGGACCGACGACGACATCGTGAGAGTCGCGGGCATCCAATTAGTTTGTCAAAGATAAAGCACCTCTCGTTTTCCGACGCCATCAGGCAATATCTTCTTATATCTACCTTGTTTGTTTGACCGGAGGATTCTAGATTATTAAATAAATTAACTGTGCATTTGTGTCTGTGTATCTGTCTGTGGCATCGTTGCTCACAAACGACTGACTGAACCAATTTTGATTAATTTTTTTCTTTGTTTGAAAGGTGTCTAAATCGACAGTGTTTTTAGCTGTGATGAAGAAAATCTGATCAGCAGTTTAAAGATTAACAGCTCTTTTATGGAGAGTAAAAAAAAAACTATTTAACCAAACTTGTTGAGAAAGGTAGTCTAGGATATCTATAGAAATATTATGAAATTGTTTACAAGTACCGTCAATGATATTTTAACCGACTTCCAAAAAGGACAAGGTTCTCAATTCGTCTGTTTTTGTTTTTAATGTTTGTTACCTCAGAACTTTCGACTGGGTGAACGGATTTTGATGATTATTTTTTAATTTGATAGCTTCCCGTGTGGTCCCATTTCAATATAGTCCAGTTCTGTCTTTTTTTAAGTCTTTTTTTTATATTGGTAATTAGAATTAAACGATTCCGTAGTCGCACACAGTGCCCGATTGTGCCTGAAATTAACGAATTTATTATTATTTATCAGGTGAAGGCTAATGTTGTGACGGTATTTCACGTTGTTTGAATTGAAAGATGTCCAATGTCGACTTGTGAGTTAATACTGTAGATGACATCTAGGGTCTCATGGCTAAAACATAAAATTACATGGCATGCCTTGAATATGATCCGTAGGCCAAGGTGAGGCGTTTTGTGGTTTATCTCTTTGATAAGATTTTTTGGCAATGTTTTAAAAGTGATGGTTATTTTTAACCGACTTCCAAAAAGGAGGTTATGAATTCGACTGTTTTTTTTTTTAATGTTTGTTACCTCAGAACTTTGGACTGGGTGAACGGATTTTGACGATTATTTTTTATTTGAAAGCTGTTGCCCCCCCCCCCCCCCCCCTGTGGTGTCATTTCATTTTGGTCCAGTACTGATTTTGTTATGAAGTCTGTTTTTATTGTCTGTTATTGTTGTATATTGATAGTTATATTCATATTAACTTTAGATATATATGACTGACCGTGGTAACCACGGGAAATATCCCGTTAACAATTAATACCAGGGGCCTTACCCCTAGCTCTATTTTTGCGAGCCAACTTTTGGTAGTTACCTGATAGGTACCTAAAATTAACCAACTTATTTAAGCTGCATCGTTTAAAAGCTTCTAACTTGAATGAACTAAAATCCGTTTTACTATGCGTGTGATTGTGATTATCGTTCATTCAAGTTAGACGCTTTTAAACGATGCAGCTTAAATAAGTTGGTTAATTTTAGGTACCTATCAGGTAACTACCAAAAGTTGGCTCGCAAAAATAGAGCTAGGGGTAAGGCCCCAGAATTAACGGATATTTTCCTTTTAAATTTGTTGTTTTCTGGAACTGGCCTTTATCATCAGACAAATATCAGTCGTTTTCAGATAAACAAATTTTTATTAAAAAAAAAATATACCCCTAAACCGCTTAGTGCAAAAACGTTGAGTACGACTCACTTATTTATTATATTTTATAAATATATTATATTTTCACGGAACTTAAACTTTTCAATAAAAAAATAAACCGGCCAAGTGCGAGTCGGACTCGCACGAAGGGTTCCATACCATTATGTATAAAAACGGCAAAAACATGTTTGTTGTATGGGAGCCTCTCTTAAATATATGTTTTATTTTAATTTATTTTATTTAATGATTTATTTAATCATTTATTTTTAAAGTGAGTATATAATTAAATATTTTGTGAATATTTCAAGCGTCTACCTGTTCCCATGTCAATATCAAGCAAAAACGAGCAAAAAATATCACGTTTGTTGTATGGGAGCCCTCTCTAATAATAATTTTATTCTGTTTTTTAGTATTTGATGTTATAGCGGCAATATAAATACATCATCTGCAAAAATTTCAACTGTCACACTATCACGGTTTTTGAGATTCAGCCTGGTGACAGACGGACAGCGGAGTCTTAGTAATGGGATCTCCTTTCACCCTTTGGGTACGGAACCCTAAAAACAGCCGAATTCAGAACCTTCATTAAGTCGGTTGAAAACTCTTTAACAAATGTATTACTTCGACATAAAAGGTAATTGAACAATAGTTAAGATTTTAGGACAGAGAGCAATATGAGTAAGTATATTTTTAAAACATGCCATGAGAGGACAATAGGACCATACTCGTATAAATCTTAAATCTTTATAGTGCATTGTTTCCTTTTTAGAAGAGTAATATCATTTTATATCCAATTTTAGGCGTCCATCGGAGAGCAGAGGCTGCGTCGCAGCGTCGCAGGTAGCAGCTAGGGTTGCCAAGTTATGGTACAAGAAATAAAGGTGGTTAAAATAGCAGCTCGCATCAACTCAAGTATCAGCTTGAGCCACTTGATGCATTACAGCATAGAGTTTTTTTTTATGATACTGGGTGACGAGACGAGCGAAGTCGCTCGCCTGATGGCTCTTCACGCTTGCCAATAACAGCTCAACGCCACTCAGAATTATGAACTTCAACAGTTCAAAACCCTGGATGGCAATGCACTGCGCTCGTCACCCCGAGATATAAGATGTCAAATCTCTGTGTGCCCTGTAATTTCGCTGGAAACATTGCCCTTCAATCCGGAACACAGTAGTGTTTGCACACTACTGCTTGGCGGTTGAATAACTGGCAGAATTGTCAACGATCCCAAGCTCACTGAACACCTAGAGCCGCTCAGCATGCGCAGATACGATGGGTCTCTTTGTATCTTTTATCGCATATGAATCTTGAATATTTTGAAGAACTGTTTGATATAATGCTGGCTTCGTGGTTTATCATCGCAGGAGACGCCACAGCCTGAAAGTTCATCTGTATATCATAGATCCTTGGAAATAGCACACTGGGCGTTTTACGTGACCTTTTTGGCCTCACACCTGCAATATATGGAATGAGCTCCGATCCTGCGGCATTTCCGAGTAACTGTAACATGGGGTTCTTCAAAAGGTTCTTTTTTAAAATCGTCAACGTATCTGTGATGCCTCTGGTGTTGCAGGTACCCAAGGCGACGATGGTCGTTTACCATTAGGTGACATGTTAGCTTGTCTGCCACCAATGGCATTTTTTTACTAAGGTAGTAATAATAATGGAAAATTAACAGTATATTAGATTTAAATTGATAATACCGACTTTGAAATTAGTAAATATTTACGCAATAGATATCGTTTACTTGTATGATATTTTTTTTTCAGTTATTATGATTTAAAAATAAAACTACTAAATCTCCACGTTTGTGACTCCATAGGAATTGTATCTTTATGCCTGAAACAAAAATATTTTCCGTACTTTATTTTTGTTCAACAGTAAACTCAGTTATTGAGCGAAATACAGCATGGCTGGCAACCCTAGCCAACTACTCAGGTACTTTATAAAAAAGTACCTAATTGTTACGGGAATATGATGATGGCGTGTTAAATGTTTTTATCTCCCTAATTTGGAAGTTATGAGCAACATTCCATGTATTGTCTAAAGTCCTCTTTATATCTATCAAATACGTAACGCTATTTGTTATTTCGTATAGCATTTTGGACATTTTCATAAGCACAAATATATATTTTAAAACAATCTCTTGCCATTATTAGAATATTACTATTCCTAAAATAAAAAATAAATAAAAAATTGTATAGGTACCTATTATGCTTTAATATAGATTTATTCATATTTTTTTTTATTATTCTATAAGGATTTAAACATTATTAAGAACGGTTTCACGCAGTTCATGGTTAATACCTTTAAAAAACCGGGCCTATTTTTTAGGGGCTTCTAATTTAATGTAAAGACCGGTAAATTGACCCGATTGGTTCAGCGTAACTCTACTTAGTTACTGGTTTTTTTTATGATTTTAGTAAATAAGCGACTAGAGGAATCGAAATTATTTGATTATTCGAACGTCATTTAACATAACTTTATGTGTAACACTGGTTCTCGAATAATAATTCTCAAATAAATCAAAACAATAAATAGTTTTACCCTACTAGGTACTTGTAAACTTCTCAGAAATTTGCAAAACCAGCCTCCACTAATGTTATTAACATTTATCGCTACCACATCTAGGTGCGTATTATTTAAATTAATGTTAATTTTTATCGTAAACTCATAAACGTAAACGTAAAGAATATACGGGATACGATCTCTTAACACCGGTTGAATTGTTAATGAAATTCTGCACATAAAAATTCTAAGCGTGGACTCAAAATAACTGGCAGAATTTCAAGCAGTTCTCAATCGAATGCTGGAGTTAGTCGCTTGCTACCGCTGGCAAAGAACCGACGTGCTTATCCTTCGCAAGTACGCGCGCACTACCGCCGCGATCGGTATCGTAATGGCGCTAAAACTTCTAATTCTATCAACCTTCTTATACATCGCGTTAGGAGAGACTGCATACTACTGCAGTCAAAAATCAGCACTTTTACTGTTAAAAAAACCCGTGTATGAGTTTTCTACGAGACTTTTAGATAGAGTCGCTGCAAACAGTTACTCTGAAAATAGTCATTTCGTATTTTCACCGCTTTCTACTTGGCTGCAACTCACAGCTCTAGCTGAAGGTGCCAAAGGGAGGACATTCACAGAGCTGAACCATGTCACGAAGCACCACAATAACAGCTGTTTCAAGGTGAACATGAGGCGATTGCTCCACAAACGTACCAAAGGACTCGAAGAGAAATACAGAAGTAAAAGTGTTATCGTCATAGATAAATACATGGGAGTGAAAAAAACCTACAAAAACGATGTGCTCAAATTTTTCGCTGTTAAAGTATTGCTGAAGGATTTCGACTATCCGGAGACAACTGTTAAGGAAGTAAATAATTTAATCACGAATAGAACGAACGGTGTTATAGACGAATCGATTTTATTAGAATATTTTACCGACAAATCAGTGATTTTGTTAAGTGACAATGTGTACTTCAAAAGTGCTTGGATATACCCGTTTGACGTCGCCTTTACAAAGAAAGAGCCTTTCAGATCAAGTTCTGGTAACTACATAGGAGACGTGAACATGATGAGTTACACGGGATACTTGAATACTACATACATGGGAAACATGAACGCTAGAGTACTGGAAATCCCTTGCGTAAGCAATTTTTCTCTGCTCGTTCTGATGCCTATAAGAAGCAGTTGGATAGGTGATACGTTTTATAACATGAAAAATACGAGATTAATGTCTGTTTTCAATAGATTTAAAACGGAAGGCGAGAAATTAGTACATGTTAAATTGCCTAGGTTTAGAATGAATTCAAGAGTTGATAACCTAGTCGAGTTATTATTTGATATGGGCGTGAGGAGCATTTTTGACCCAGATTTAGCTGATTTTCCGCGTATCAGTGACTATAAACCCCTTTACGTGTCCCTTATGACCCAAATAGCTGATATAGAAGTGACAGAAAAAGGTGTTAAAGCTTCCGCTTCATCGATGTCTCAGATCAATGAAACAGCGGAAAAAATAAATTTCTTCGCAGACAGACCATTTGCTTACATGATAGTTGAAAGACAAACACAGTTAATTTTATTCGCTGGCACGTATTCCGTCCCATCGGTCTATTGAAAATGTATATTTGAACCGAAGGTTACAGTGTCAATCGTAGATATCAAATCTACGAGCTTAGAGGTCGATGGAAGACAATTCTTCATTTATCTAGAATCTTTGAAATTTTCGTATATAGTCAAGGCCAATTTGATTTTTGCGTTCAGGGTAGTAAAAGAATCGAATATACATACATTTCTTATTATTCGATGAATGTGTAAAGTCAGTTCAAATTATTTAGCCCCGATAAATTTTAAAAAACTAGCAACCTTCTCGATATATTTTCTAGCGTTTTTTTTATTATTTTTATTTATATAATAAAATCCACAGCTCTCGAAATTAATACATTAATCTTATAAATATACTGACAGCCAATAACGGATTTACATTTTATAGATAAGAATAACGCTTGAAAATATGAGTCTAAAAGTTATGCGTCTGGCCATAATGATTTGAACAAACTACCTAATTCTAGTGTTTAACTCATTAATGTATGATCATGTTGCTTTCTCTGCTATATTTTTAGCTTCCAAGCGGTCCAATATTTATTTGAGCTAGACTATCGTACAGAGTTCCAACCTTTTAAAATTTTATTCAATCATGAAGATTATTACGTTTTTTATTTAAAACATATTAATGTCAAACACAAATGAAACCCATTGGAATGAAGATTTTAGTATTTGTAGTGCATTTATTGAAAATCTTACCTGGTAGATTTTTTCTTTCGGGTTAAAAGTGGGAAGGAACAAAACCAGTTATAGGTAACATAGTTTAGCATAGTCAGTGAAATAGTAAGTACATACTTAAGGCATTTCGTTTACCAGAACTGAACCACGCTCTTGGCGAGTTTGGTTGGAGCACTTAATAGATTAACATTTTCCTGTATTATCTGTTTTATTGTAATGTAGATTTTTTCTTTTGTTAAGGCACGTTTCTTAGAAATAGATTATTTATTTGTTATGTTTGTAGAATTGTTGACTTATAACACATTAGATTGTAGTAGGTAGATGTGGAATCTGTTTTGTGCAGATATTTAACACTGTGGACATCGGATCAGCGTTCAAAAATGTCTGAACCAGAACTAAACCAAAGCCAGACTAAAACGAAAGGCACTTTGTTCGCGATATTTTTACTATTAACATTCACAATCCATGATTGGTTTCTGCATTGATTAAGTCTAATATAGTAATAACAAAATTGAGAAACATGAATTACTTACTAAATACATAAAACAAAACTGACAAACTTATTTGAATCCTATGTCATTATAACGTCTAATTGAGGTTGCAAAATAAAAAAAATATATTTAAAAGTTAATGGTGTTACTTAATACATATTTAACTAGATGACATTTATTTTAAACTTTATTTAATTTAACATTGATACTAAAATCAAATGCTACTTATGTACTTGCTTAGGCTTTAGTCTACTTTTGTTTCGGACTTTTTTGAGCGCTTACTCGATAAACATCCATAGTTTTAAATATCATAGGTTTCGTGGATAGTTTTTTAGAGAGGCCCTAACATACGATCGGTGATAACTCTGAAAACAGAAGATTGTATATTGGGTAAAGAGACCGCGTCAACAACTTTTGTGCGACTTTTATTAATTTACTAGCTACACCCCTCGGTTTCAGCCGCGTGGTTCACTCCATAAATTATCAGCTATCTGATTGAAAGACCCGTCAAAATCAGTCCGTTTTGGAGTCTATAGAATAACATACAACATATACACATCGTCTTTTATATATAAGAAAGAAGAAGATAGTAGTTTTATTGTTGTTAAAGCTATTAACACGAGAAAATTATAAATATTTGGAATCATAACAAACTTACCTAAATTAAAATCAAGATTTAAAATAGACTTACATAATTTTACAATAAAACTACTATCTGCTTCTTATATATAAAAGGCGATGTGGGTATGTATGTGTGTATGTATGTGTGCATGGATGTGTGTATGAATGTGTGTGCGTGCGTGTGTGTATGGACTCCAAAACGGCTAGACTAGACTGCTGCCCACAAGCATCGTTCCCAAAATACTAGCCGCAATTCCACGCTAATTGGATTACAATATTGACGCGTTGCGTTATGTGCAGCCCTGTTATCTTTGTTATATTCTATATTTTTATAAATCTATCGCAATTATCACTCTATCACATTTATTTCAGGCTCGATCACGTCACTTTTTGTTGAATTACAACGGTTTTTATCGTATTAATTGCCACGTAATTCGGGCTAGATTATAATATACGGTTATATAGTCAGTGAAATTCTACTATGCCTTATCATTAGAGTTTTATCAGTTACGGCTGTCCTCAATTTGTTACTTAGGGCGGTTACACATTGGGCGAACAGCGTATCATCATCAGATGCCTTTTCTAATATACCTTTATCACAATAGTTCACCAAGTATATATGCCGTCGACTTATCTTACCTTCTTTTTTTATGATATAGGTACCTTAAACATTTAATTTTCTTGCTAACACCAACAAACCTCGCCGAGGTTTATCTTGTCATGCATATCTATCGTTCGCGCATTTGATCATATTAAGATTATAAAAACATTTAATATACTTATGTGAAAAAAGAAAATAACATCAAATATTCAGTAAAATTTTCATCATGATTCAAACAAGTTTATTTTTATGTTCAGCCGAATACCGAATGCTTAATGAAAATAAAAACTTATTTTGATAAAAAAAGTATGTATTTGATAATTTTGAAATGTAAAAAACACGTATTTCCACGGTAATACAATCTGCTTACAAATGTAATTCAAAGATCTGCCGAATATTAGGCCCTTCGGTCGAGATCAAAGCCGAATTTTTTGAAGTTTTAGCCGAATTGGTATCTACTGTATTCGGCCGAATTACTATTAGTTGCATCTATAAATGATGTAGTCCCTACGTAATGTGAAAGCACCCTTAGTGGATTTCTTATCTATCGCAGTAGGTTTACCATCCGTCCGGATTTGTCCGGACTTTTCCAGACTTTTAGATTTGACTGGTTTTTTGTTGTCCGGAATTTGTCTGCCTTTTTTTGCTTGGGCGATGTAATTCGAGTAAATCTTGATTAATGTCACCCTAAATATAAAATTTCTTTTAAACGTTAATTGTTTTAATGATTACCAACAAACTAAAATGTCCGGACATTTATTGAAATGTCAGGACTTTTAATATTCTGATATGGTAACCCTTATCGCGGATAAACTTGCCAAAGGTAGATTGCTTTGTTCTTTAGTCGCGCCTGCGGTCCAATCCGTAATCAGACATAACAGTAGTTTAAAATTAAGAAAGGCAAAATAAAATTTGAGCTACATCATAGCGCCAGGAAGTTCAAATTTGTTTAATGACACCACGCTTTAGTTTATACTATACCACGTTGTTACATCCGATACATGATGATGATGTTGTTGCAACCATACATTTTTAACCGACTTCCAAAAAGGAGGAGGTTCTCAATTATTATTATTTTATATTGGTTACCTAAATATTGGTATAAAGACTTGGACTTGACCGTGAACGTAATATCTCTGCTTGACTCTGACTGTGACTCGTTTGACGTGCAAATAGGTCATGAAAAAATAATTGCTGCTGTTTTTTAACTACTTCCAACAAGGAGGTTCTCAATTCGAATGTTTTTTTTTTAATGTTTGTTACCTCAGAACTTTCGATTGTAAACCGATATTGATGATTCTTTTTTTATTTGAAAGCTGGTGCTTCCCGTGTGGTCCCATTTCAATTTGGTCCAGGGGCCTTACCCCTAGCTCGAAAAGTTGACCCGCATAGGTGTTATTTGTCTAAATGGTACCATCAACTACGGTAAGCGGTAGTTATTTGATAGCAGCTAAGCTTTGCTATTTTCACGGACACACGCATAGTAAAACGGATTTTCGTTCATTCAAGTTAGACGCTTTTAAACAATGCAGCTTAAATGAGTTGGTTAATTTTAGGTACCTATCAGGTACCTACTAAAAGTTGGCTCGCAAAAGTGAAGCTAGGGGTAAGGCCCCTGTTCTGTAATATTTATGAAGCCGGTTTTTTATATTGATAAATTATTGGCGAATGCTGTTGAGTTGTTGTTGTCACTTACTATTTATAATCTGTGATATCACTTACCTACCTTATTATGTCTACAACACTCGAAACCTTGTCACATATTTTGTCGATATTTGCCTAAGATTCACCTGCGTATTTTATGAACTAAACTGTCAACCTTCCATAGTTTTTTAGATGTATCATTTTGCTACCTTTATGTAAAGTTCGTCTCTGGTAACTAACGGTGTCAACTGATGACATCATGGCAAGGTCCTATGTAAATGTACTGTTGAGTACATATACAAATGATACCTAAGCGTTTTGAGTGCTCGATCCATCAATGGAAATATCTATTTTGATATCAGAAGAATATTGCTAGTAGTATTATAATTTATGTTACATTCTTTACTCATATGGCAAAATTGTTGTTACTAGAATGAAACAGATAATATATATTTTTGACAGGACGGTGAATTGCAGGGTTGTACACTATTTTAACGCACTAGGGACCTGTAAAAGGCTCCTGGAACTGGAAAGAGAGACAGACGGATGGACAGAACGAACTCACAAGGGTTCCTTGTAGGACTCCGGAACCCTAAAAAGTAGAGGGCTGTCAATTTGCATGATTTCACGACAGACACACCTACACACGCAAACCGACTCGTATTAAATGCATACGGTGATGTAAATGTAGTTCCGAACTTGACCTTACATCTATCCGTCGATGATGTGATGATCAAATGACAACAGCTGCCGTTATTAGGAATGATGATGGAATAATGTTCATGCTCATAAACAATGACCAATGAGTCGTTTTTCGAAGGTCATAATTTTCAAAATCGGTTATTTGTACTTAGTGAATAAGTAATTGGAATGAAGAGGCTGATTGAAGAGCTCATCTCTTGCTTAGGTGTGCCGAAATGTTCTATTCACCTCATAACCTCAGAAAGATTATGTGACCTTAGTACGAGCACTTGCGAAAAAGTTATCATTACGTAAACGATAGCGAAATGTATGAAAAATTGAACAGTGCCTCTATCGGACGTGAAAGAAAATTGAATTTTTACACATTTTTTTCCCATCCATCCCAAAACAACTGTGGTTTTTTGGTCCAACATAAAATTAAAAATTGTATTGTTATGTATTAAGTAAATAAAAAATAAAAAACACATTTTGCTATCGTTTACGCAACGATAACTTTTTCGCAAGTGCTTGTACTAAGGCCACTGTTTATCATTCGAAGTGCATTTTAACCGCTAACGTGAAAAGTAGCTTTAAAATTCGAAACATTCTATTTAATAATTTTCTATACCGCCAGTCCACTGAAACTTCATGTCAGTGCGCCAACCTTTTTTTTAAAATAATCGCAATTGCATGAAAAAATCTTCTCTTTATTTCGACCGAAAGAATCTCGCCTGTTTCATCTACTCTTTTCCTGTTACGTTTTGTGCCTGAATTTTCATGGTTGAATCATATTTTTGGGAAAAACTTCAAAATTTATACTGAATTTAAAAAGTTGGCCTGTTCCACCAACTTTATTGTTCTTATGTTTTCTGCTTGTATTTTAATGGATGAACATTTGTTATTATATAAATTTTTTACGATAAATGTAAAAAAATCCTGCATTATTTTTTGAGAATATTAATCTTGAAAATACGAACTGAAAACGCACACAGCGATAAATAACCTCTACCAGCGCTAGGTCATAAAATTCTACTTTTCGCACTGAAATACCTATTCCTAAAATCTATAAAATTTATTCCTAGCCGAGCACCAAAGCACTAGTTAGTGTAAATAAACTCTTGGAATAATATTTGAAATGTTCAGTTATGATTTATGTTGCAAATTTAAACGTGCGCCAGAATTTGTTTTCTCTATTTATACATACTATATCTACAAGGTTACGCATATAGACTGTGCTAAGCTGAAAGGAGGTCATTGTAATCTTCATTATGAACAACTTTTACTATGGGACCAACCATGAAATCGCGAAAAAAATATCAGCAGTTCTAAACTCATTTATCATTCAACATTTAAGAGCGTAGCTCTTGTCGGTGGAGTAATTTCCAGGCATGACGGTCTTCTGCCAGCGTTTTCACCTCCCTGTACGACATGACATTTGCCTTCTCTTTTATTTGGTCTACGAATAATCTTCTTGGTCTTCCTAGTCCTCTCTTTCCTTCTATCTTTCCCTCTATGATGGTTTTTATTAATTTGTCATGTCGTACAAGGTGGCCAAACACCTTCCCTCTTCTAGTCTCTTTACTCACTAGTAGACTTCTTTTCTCCTCTCAAACTGTCATTGACACTAAAGAAATGTTATTACTTAGACGCCGATATTTTTTTCGAGATTTCAGGGTTGGTCCCATAGTAACAGTAGAGTACCGTTTACCATCAGTTAGCAAACATGATTGCCGCTATATTTATAAAAAATATTGAAAAAAAAAACATACTTTGTGAGCCTCGTCAGCTCAGTGTACCTGCTTTCTGCGCTTGGGGGCGTGGGTTTGATTCCCACCTAGGACAAACATTTGCGTGATGAACATTCTTGTTTGTTCTATGTCTGGGTGTTAATATCTATTGAAGTATGTATTTAAACATATATATGTATGTATATCAGTCTGTGGCAGCCATATTACAAGCTTTGCTTAGTTTGGGGTTAGATGGCCATGTGTGCAATAATGTCTCAGATATATTTATTTATTTTATTTATTATTTATACCTTTATCTATCTATAACCTCTTAACGGACTTTTGGCGCAAACGTGAAAAACGCATGCCGCCTCTTTGTACTCTGTTCCTAAGCTTATGTATTTTCGAGTATTAATGTGTAATAATGGTGGATTATTGTTTATTGAGCATTCGTGGACGTGTCGGAGTCATATAACGCGGTGAAACATTGTATTTTCATGTTGATTCCAAAGCTCTATATATAAGCCTCTTGTAAAGGGTCCACCACTTTACTGGGACATGACTTTGATTGACCGTGACTTACTTTACTTGACTGTGACTTGTTTGAATACATTTATCAAACTTGCTAATATTTTAATAATTGACACTGGCAAATGCACAAGAGTGCGACGCCAAAAACCTCACAGAGGAAATAATATAATACTCAATTTAAAAAACCGACTTCATCAGAACTGGAACCAAATTGAAATGGGACCAAATGGGAAGCACCAGCTTTCAAATAAAAAAATAATCATCAAAATCGGTTCACCCAGTCAAAAGTTCTGGGGTATCAAACATAAAAAAAACTGTCGAATTGATCCCTTCTTTATTGGAAGTCAGTTAAAAATAAAACCTCTAAGATTCAGATCATAGAATGAGTGGTATTTTGGCCTCGAGTGAAAGTATACCAAAACAATAGCCTTAATGAAAGCCCAAGAATGTACGCTCCAAATTATGTGAGTGAATGTATGTAGTGTCATGTGGGTTACGATTTTTGTTCTTATTGAATTCTACTGGAGCTGTTGCATAGAATTTAGCTTAGTAATTTTTATACAACTGTGATTAGACAAAACTTGTAAATAATACCTTAAAATCAGACTCTCGCTATTAAAACCAGTTCATTAGGTGGTAAACAAGCAGACGGGCCGCCTGATACTAAGCAGTCACCGTCACCTATGGATACTTGTAACACCAGAGGCATCACAAATACTTTGCCGACCCTTTAAGGCTGTACTAACTCGCCTTTTGAATGGAAAGAAGTTTTCACTTCAATAAATTCCTATGTAGAATTATTTTTAAATTAATGACTATAGTTTTTTTATGGTATAGCATTTTTATGTTGTATTTTTTTTACATACAATTTATACCTAGTTAGAATTGACATGTAAATTTATATACAATCATAAATGAATTTGACTGTGACTTAATATTTCACTGAAGTATATCTTAATGTAAATCTGTAAGTTGAAGTGGCAATGGGCAGGCCACATCGCTCGAAGAACTGATAACCGATGGGGAAGAAAGGTTCTTGAGTGGAGACCGCGAACCGGAAGACGCAGCGTAGGTAGGCCTCCCACTAGATGGACCGACGACATTGTGAGAGTCGCGGGCATCCAGT
Source organism: Agriopis leucophaearia (assembly GCA_949125355.1). Classification (NCBI taxonomy): domain Eukaryota; kingdom Metazoa; phylum Arthropoda; class Insecta; order Lepidoptera; family Geometridae; genus Agriopis; species Agriopis leucophaearia. The sequence goes on along the minus strand of OX421285.1, from coordinate 2,144,251 downwards.
GGATGCAGATGGCAGGATGTCGTTCAGTGTGGAGGTTAAAGGGGGAGGCCTATGTTCAGCAGTGAACGTCTTCTGGCTGATGATGATGATATCGTAATGTGCTACAGTCTTCGTGATCATAATTCGTGCTTTTCATTTAACTTCTTACCATGTCATTGCAGCTATCAGAGAAAAAAATGCATAGACCGCATCGAGATAGGTGTTATAACTCGATGATGGACCGAATAATTTCACATCAAGTATGTCAAATATATGTCACCAATCAACATCAAATATATATCAAAGATATGTCACCAATTGAATAACAATTAAAATATAAAACACGATATTGCGTTTCACCAAAGAGTTCCCTCGTCGTAATGTTGGTTCCCCTGCACTTCCCATACACATTACAGGGAAAGTGCAGGGGAGCCAACATTACGGCGAACTCTTTCAGAGAATAGGTATCTATAGAATATTGGATAACGTGTCCACATGAAACAGAAAACCATATATATCACCTCGGCTTTTACAGCCGATTATATAGCAAATTTCCATCACTAAACACTTCTAGGGAATATCAACAAAGTCACAAATGATAGAAATTTGTTTCACTGTTCTTTTCAGCAAAATGTCTTGATTGTCCTCCAATTTGTCTGCCACCAATTGCAGGACTGGCCATCAAATAACCGGACATTTAGTGTGGAAATAATATAGCTTTGTCCTTTTTCATTCATGACTAATTCTTCTATATAATATCCTTTTCTTGAAAGTGTGAAAGGACCGCGTCCCGATGTCTATTGTGTTCTTTGTCTTTGGAACTCTTTGGTGACACGTACTATAACAATATTTTGGGACATCATTTCAATATTTTGAGACGCTGTGAACTGAATAATTTATTGAAATAAAATAAAACCGGTTTACTTTTTCAGGTCTAGCCTGTTATGTAAAAATTAGACGCTGATCTAATTCTATAATTATTAGTAGTCATTCATTGTGTACACCTCTCTTTAAAACTATAGCGATGATCTGAGAACAAACTTAACTTTAATAAATTATAAAGTTAATATTACTGCATCCTGGGGCTTTACGCCCAACTCTAAACGCGGGCACGAATAGGTGCAAGTTGCAAAATCACGCGAACGTGCCGAGATCCGGTTTGGGTCGCGTGCTTTTGCAAAATGCACCTATTCAGGCCTGCATTTCGAGTTGGGCGTAAGGCCCCTGTAACCTAGTCCTAGCCATTAACATTTAGGATTCTGTTTATATCTAAATAATTTAATTATTACGATAACTGTATTTTGTACAAAAATGTTATTAATAAACTACACAAAGCATTGACCAATAAGTACATTTTTGTAAGGTATAATAAAGAAACGATCAATTATGATATTTAAGAATTTTATTTTGTATATAATTTCTCGAATAATGACTAGTATCACATCAATAGCCTCAAACATAGATAAACAATCTATAACATTAAAACTGTATCCTACTTTAAAATGTTACACAATCATCGAGATAGGGTCATAATCTCTAAATAAAAACAAGTTACAAAATGTCCGAGCGTAATCTAGGCATCAATTTTATAGTTCACAGCAGTAAGATGTAATAATAGAGCTGTTATAGGCGTACAATACTGCTTTAATAGTAGATTATGCACTAGGGAATAAAGCAGTGTCTTACGTCGCGGGCGGCATATTGAACCCTGAGCGTAACGAGGGAGTGAGTGACTGAGAGACGGCTGTAACGAGTACGGTAATGTACCTTACATTCGTCCAGTCAATATGGTGACGGGCACAACCTATCTACAGGTAAAAATATCTTAGGTTCAATGCCACATTTACTTCAATTAAGACGTTATGTCACTTGCATAGTGTTTAACGTTGCTTGTCCGCTGTCATCGTAGCACTGGCATCGCACGGCGTTGAAGCATATGTGTAATAAATACTACTTTATTACACATATGGTTGTAGTCGGATCACAGTTGCCTTAAACTAACCAAAAAGTCTCGCAATGCATAGAGTGCGCCGAGTTTTGGTACGGACATTTTTTTGACACGATTGTAACTCTATAGGTTTGTATTTCGATGTATACAATGTACAAAATATCAAAATTATAATAATATCGAAATGTTGTAATACATTCAATGATTATAAAATATCCTCGTTTAATTCAGAAACATTATTATTTAAAATATTTTATTTCCTAATAATTTAATACAATGTATTGGACATTGTATTAAATAATTAGGAAAAATACACTATTTATTGTACCAAAATATATTTATTTTCCTTAAGTGTTATTACAAAATTCCCTAAAATACGTTAAAAAAACTAATATTATTATATTTCTATGTTTTATATAAGTAAGTACATAAATGTTTTTTTATCTACTTCCTGTACCGTATTAATGTTAGCATAAGCACTTTATTTATAAGTAACTAAGATATTTCTTCTAAGAAGAATTGTTTAATGCATATTATTATTAATTTTCAGTATTTAAATGAATTGCTGGAGATCTGTACAAAATATACACTATTATACAAAATCTTGTACGTCTTTTATTTATAACACAACCATAATCTTCTTAAATTTATAACATTAGAATTATAATGGACGCTTTAACAATATAATTAAAGTTATAATTTAATAATTGTAATTTATAACAATAATTTACTTGATTGGTTAGATAGGATATGGATACAAATTAAGGACCTTTACTTAAAAACGTTCTCAAGTTGATCTATGCTTAAAAATGCTCTCTCAATTTCTCGCTGACGGCAAACGTCTCACGCGAAAACGAGAGCGCAATTTTAAGCATAGTTCAACTTTGTAACGTTTTTAAGTAAGGCCATAATAGTCTAACGGTTTTTGTACTCTTAGTTATAGCTAGTATTTTGTTTTGTTAATAACGGTATTTCTTAATAATTACAAGAGGATCAAATTAAAAACCGACTTCAAAAGTATATCAAAAACGTAAAAAGTGTCTATAAAATTTGAGGGTTGTCCTCGATTTCTCTGGGATTCCATCGGATCCTGACTTGGTGACAATCGGACCAAATTGGAAGTGTACTGTACCGAACAAAAGTAATTTTTTTCAACAATTAGCGGAGAAATCAATGAACATACATAAAAATACAGTGGAACACAGAATCGTGCTACTTTTTTGAAGTCGGTTAAAAAGATAGAAACTCCTTATTTTATTAAATGATTTAATGGGCGTTTCATCACAACTCACCTGATGGTAAGCGACGATGCAGTCATAAGATGGGGCACGCTTGCCCATGAGGTGCCTATTCACTCTTGTCTTGAAGAGACCCAGGCTGTAATTTATAGGGAACACCGAGGCAGAGAGCGCATTGTTTATTTTTTTTTATACCAGAATTAAAAGTTACACACTTAGGGCCTTACTTAAAAACGTTACTCAAGTTGATCTATGCTTAACAATGCTTTCTCAACTTCTCGCTGAAGGCAAACGTCACACGCGAAAACGAGACAGAGCAATTTTAAGTGTAGATCAACTTGAGTAAGGTTTTTAAGTAAGGCCCTTAAAGTATATATGAGATAGAAAAGTAAGAGCTAAAGCCACTAGTGGCGGCCTTATCACTGAAAACAATCTCTTCCAGACAAATATTGGATGGGTTACGATCTGTTATAAAATAAATATATAATTAACTAAATTATTGTGCCATAACCAAATTATATAAAACTTTGCCTAGTTCAAAAAATTTGCAGGCTACTTCCTTAATCTTCTAACAGTATAAGTAAAAAAAAACTTTTTTAACATTCTATTTAAACATTCTAGAACTTTTCCCAAAGTAAGTAGCGAGTTAGTATTTTATTTGACCCGGTTTAAAACTGTGGTGTCATAAAATGTAGGCATAGGCATACGCCATCAAACAAAATATTTGTGTTAGAGAAGTTGCAACATGTATGTATGTATGTCTTGTCAACGACAGAAAATGGAGCAAAATTATGTAGATACGAAACTAGATGTAAGATACGGTCATTATAATCATCATCAACCAGAAGACGGCCACTGCTGAACATAGGCCTCCTCCGTTAACCTCCACACTGAACGACATCCTGCCATCTGCATCCACTGGATGCCCGCGACTTTCACGATGTCGTCAGTCCATCTAGTGCAATGTTGCTTAAACTTTTTCTAGACACGGACCACTATCAAAATTTCAGAAATACTACGGAACCCTTGCGAAGAAAATTTTAGAATAAGAAAACAGAGATTTTGAAAATAATTAGATTTTTGATTTTGTTTATTAAATAACTGCATACTTAAACTTTTTTATTATTATTGTAAAATAGGTTTGCGCTTGGCCGCCAACTCGGCGATGATGCGGCCTACGATGGATCACGCTTGCCTAGAAGAAACTGTTTCACTTTTCTAGAAACTTCGGGTTTTTGACGCGAGTGCCAGAGGTCCACTCTGGCACTCGCGTCAAAAACCCTGATCTAGTGGAAGGCCTACCTACGCTGCGTCTTCCGGTTCATGGTCTCCACTCAAGAACCTTTCTTCCCCATCGCGATCGGTTATAGGTTCTTCGAGCGATGTGAAGTCCATTGCCACTTCAACTTGCAAATTTTAATAGCTATGGGTGTATGTGACTTTGATTCTTTGGCGAATATCCACGATAAGATACGGCACAGTTTGTAAAATAAGGTTTCAGTTATCTACATAACAGTGTGACTACTGTTTAGCTGTGCCTGTGTGGTTTCACCTGCTATATATACCACAGGATATGTATCTTTTTAATCCCCGACACAAAAAGAGGAGTTTTATAAATTTAACATGTGTTTCTCGTGTGTCTGTCTTTAGCATCTTAGCTCCTAAATGGAAGAACTAATTTTGGTTAAGTCTTTTTTAACCAAATTCAAAAAAAAGGACGGTTCTATGTTCGACTATATTTTTTTTATGTATGTGCACGGATTTCTCCGCCAACTGTTGACCGATTTAAAAAAAAAACAATTGTTCTGTAATATGTTTTCAATTTGGTCCCATTGTCACCAAGTCAGGATCTGATGATGGGATCCCAGGGAAATCGAGGACAACACTCAAATTTTATAGACAATTATTACGTTTTTAATACATTTTTAAAGTAGGTTTTTAATGTACACTTGTTGTTTGAAAGGTTATTAGACCCTAAATATTTTAGCTATGATTTGACATAATTTGTTCAGCCGTTTGGTGGTTATTTTTAATTTATAATTAAATTGGTACCACATAATAAAATGTTGTTATTTAAATTAGTACGGCTGTCAAGCCTTTTTGTAAGAAATTTGTTGTAGCCACTTGCACCCATATAAACCCAACTGTGTTAGCAATCGTGACGCGGAGCTATGACGCGTTGTCATAAATAAGAATGTTCAATCGCATATCTGTCACAAAATCTGGTGACAGAGTTTCGTTCTCATTGCCGTTCTATTTCTCTTTTACTTCTCTTTTCAGTGGGTACACGATTCGCAAGTTTGCCCTTCATTTCTTTATATCTCACCCAGATAGATATCAGTGGATTAAACATTTTATTTGACCTCCAAACTTTTATCGACAATTCGCATACGAGTAATTATATAATATGTAATTAAATAAATAATTGAAATGATAAATCGTTATCTAACTCGATACCTACTTGGAATATAAACTATAGGTACTTACCTACTTACAAATATTGCATAGGTAATTATAGCAATTCATTCCCGCAATTGGCCTGTTTTATTTAATTATACCTAATCATTTATGTTTTTATTTTTTTGGACAAACGAGTTAATCCGAATAATGGTCATCATCGTTTGAGGATTTGCGGGAAACACTTTTTTTTTTATACTGGGTGATGAGACGAGCGAAGTCGCTCGCCTGATGGCTCTTCACGCTTGCCCATAACAGCTCAACGCGACTCAGAATTTCGAACTTCAACAGTTTAAAACCCTGGATGGCAATGCACTGCGCTCGTCACCCCGAGATATAAGATGTCAAATCTCTGTGTGCCCTGTAATTTCGCTGGAAACATTGTCCTTCAATCTGGAACCCAGCAGTCATAAAAAATCTAGTCATAAAAAGGTCATAAATAAACAAGCCCATGTGCGTTTACTTGACCTGAATTTTTAATTTAATTGAAGGTTGATTGGCTTGCTTAATAGGTGTAAATAGAATCTACCTATTTAGACTCTTAGTAGCGTACGAGGCAACGATTCTTACGATTCCTGAATTTCATAGTATACTCTTTTTAACCGACTTCAAATAATGATCACTATAAAAACCCGACTTCATATTTTTTTTAGAACTGAACCAAATTGAATTGGGACCACACGGAAAGCACCAGCTTTCAAATAAAATAAGAATCATCAAAATCAGTTCACCCAGTCGAAAGTTCTGAGGTAACAAACAAAAAACAATACGAGTTGAGAACCTCCTCCTTTTTGGAAGTTCGTTAAAAAGGAGGACGGTTCTTTGTTTCACTGTATATCTTTATTTTATTTTAATGTATATTCACCGATTTCACCGCCAGCTGTTGACAGATTAAAAAAAAAAAACTTTTGTTCTGTAGGGTACAGAATACTTCCTATTTGGTTCCATTAGGCTATCTCGATGCTTTGATATATATTGAGTGGTGATGATTGTATGACGCCATTCTGGCCTTGGTCCTGATTTTCCTGATGTTTCTCATTAAATGCATCGGGAGAGATGTAATCAGGCGAACTGATATTGATCAAGAGTGCTAAGGTATAAACATGCTAGGATCTGGGTGTTTTTAAGTCGCGATTAAATAGTTTTTTTGCAAGTTGAAGTGGCAATGGGCCACATATCTCGAAGAACTGACGACCGATGGGGTAGAAAGGTTCTTGAGTGGAGACCACGAACCAGAAGACGTGGCGTAGGTAGACCTCCCACTAGATGGTCCGACGGCATCGTGAGAGTCGCTGGCATCCAGTGGATGCAGATGGTAGGCTGTCATTAATTGTGGAGGCCTATGTTCAACAGTGGACGTTTTCTGACTGATAATGATGATTCCTCGTTATAAAAATCAGGTTATAGGTATATCATAAAGTAGATAGCTAGTGTTATAGTGGTGAGCTTTAACCCTAATTTAGTACCTGTCTTGTTATTCATGCCATAACACAAACGAAACTGTTCTGTATCAAAAAGGGACAAAGTTAGCTCTCCTTTAAACGAAATGTAATTTGCATGCTGTACCTATTCCTCTCAGCTATTTGAAAGTAAACTCTATTGAATAGTGATAAGTTTGACTTTAATATGTAGTGTTTCTGAATGAAATTATGGCAGAGCTTTTTCACAGGCTTTATCTTCGACAGGTTCCGTTAGTTTCTGAATGGAGTTTGCTCCACAAGATATCTGAATTTAAAGATAGCATATTGAGATTATGATGAAAGGTTCAGAAGATAACCTTTCATCATAATCTTTATAATTACAATAATAAAATCTTCGAGGCGAATTAAAATAAAATTAGGCATTACCTTTAACACGGCAAATATATCGATGTTTTATTTTGGCGGGGCGACGAAAAAAAAACTATTCTTTCGAGCTTTTTTCGACGTCGTCCGCCATCCTATAAAATAGCAACATAAAAATAGCTTACTTTGACAGAGGGAAAAGCCATGTTGCTCTGAAGAATATATTTAGTTTCATCAAAAACGGACAAGTTTATTTAAAAAAATATATAATTATTACTGTATATTACCGAGCGAAGCAAAGTAGGTATAATTATTTAAAAATTATGTCGACGTTTGTATGTTTTTTGGTTGGATGATAACTGAAGATAAAAAATTTATGAATTTTTTAACCAACTTAAAACATTTAGATCTCAATTCGGTGTTTTTTTCATACTTTATTTATGAAACGATTTGAAAATGTCTCTTTGTATTTGAAAGAATATAATTTCAGATTGGTCCCTTAGAAATTACATTAAAATCATTCATTAGTAGTTTTGCTTTTAAATCAAAATAACTAGATGGACCGACGACATTGTGAGAGTCGCGGGCATCCAGTGGATGCAGATGACAGGCTGTCGTTCAGTGTGGAGGGTAATGGGGGAGGCCTATCAGTTCAGCAGTGGACGTCTTCGGCCTGATGATGATGAACTGGAGAATGACATAAACTGTCATCCAAGTAACCGAAATTGCGTATTTTACTAATTTTGAAGTCGGTTTATTAAATTGATATATATAAATTTATTGTGTTTGTTCGTCCACGCACATCCTAAACCATAGGGCGGATTTAAATGCGATTTTCACGAATATGCCTAGCTATGACCAGATTGAAGTATAAGCTATATTATATTGCGCAAGGGCCGGATTTAGGAAGGAAAGGGTTGCAAGTTGATATGAAAATCTACGCGTACGAAGTTGCGGGCATCAAATAGTAAACGTGCGACGCTAATTATTACGTGTAAGGTTACCTTAAAGGCCACTAATGAGGAATGTTACCTTCAGTTCCACCTGATCCAACATTAATTTATATTCTGTGTGTCTAAAGGCCTCAAAGACTACGCATATAGGGCGGTTAGTGACTAAAGCAATTTAAAATGAAGTGAAAATCGAAATTGAGTCCGTAAATATGTCGCAGATGGATGAATCAACTGTTTTACAAAACCACTAGTAATCAGAGAGGAGTGGAAGAAAGGAAGGGAGGCCTTTGCCCTACAATGGGATGATCACGGCTGAAATAAATAAATAAACACTAGTTATTTTACAAAGCAGCTCCGTTATGTAAAACATCTGAACAGTGTTCAGCTGAATTGCCATTGCGCTACGTTTAATAAAACTGCTACCCAAATTTAGACGTAATGCAGAATGGCTTACAATCGGTAGTTATTTATTACCTATATACCTATAATGATTTATACTTATAATAAATAAATATTATTATAATAAATAATTTTGCGGTAATTTTCACTCATATTACTCGTTTTATTTATTAATCATGGCAAACAACTTTATGTTTCGGACGCCATTATTGTTGTTATGACACACAGAGCCACGAGTGAGAAACTTTAGAACTAAAATCTGACGTTTCATTTTACGATGTTATATAACCTCTAATCTTTGACACGCTGCATTGATAAATGCAAAACGTTTATGCAATTCTGCGTATTAAAGTTCAGTATGAAAAAAGTGCTAAACGTCGTTCAGCTGTTTCACATAACGGTGCTCTTTTGTAAAACAGCTAGCGGTTATGTAAAACAGCTTGATTAAGCAATCCTGCGACTTATACACGGTGTTGTGCAAGTCGTGCCCGACCGGCGCGGCGAGGAGCAAAAATATGTCCCAGTAAACATCCATACAAAACCAGTTTATAATACTTTTTGTCGATGATAGTACTAACCAGTTAGGATATTAAAGGATGTTTAAGAAAAAAAAATATGAAATTATATTTACCTACTGTCAAATTTTCTATGCAGATAACTGTAGGTATCTATTTTTTTTTACTTTATGCGACTTTAAACAGAAATACACTAGACACAGTACACTCAGAGTGATTATTTAGATTGTTCGTCCTTCACGTTGTGTCGCACATCAGTCTAGCTCGTAAAATAGAAATAATAATGTAAAACGTCATGTCTATAAAAAAATCCTGTCTCAGGACTGTACAATTCAACTCAATGCATCGAAATAACTGTTTATTGCACTGTATGAAGTAAAGGTCTATTCAGATTGGTTAGTGCGAGTTTTTTCAATTGCGTTAAGAGGCCTCTATTCGTCTGCGGCTTTCTCGCTCGCACATTTGTACATTATTGACGATATAAAATTACTGAGTGTGTATTTACAAAAAGTGACACACTCAAGTTTTGCTGACTCATAACATTATAAACAAAAAATGTTTCGTTTCGATATCTTTTAATTTGACGGAGTGAAATGGTAACAAGTGATATTTTTTTCATGTTACTCCGCCATATTAAGAGATATCGAAACGAAACATTTTTTGTTTATAATGTTATGATAGTCAGCAAAACTTGGGTGTGTCACTTTTTGTAAATTCACACTCAGTAATTTTATATCGTCAATAATGTAAAAATGTGCGAGCGAGAAAGCTGCAGACGAATAGAGGCCTCTTAATCTATAATAATATGAGGTATTTTGGCTCCCGTCACACAGTCTAGACTAGTTCTGAGTGTCCGAATCGTCACATTTTAATTTTAATACTTTTTTCACTGAAGATTAGGATACAAATAAAAAAAAACCGGCCATGTGCGATTCGGACTCGCGTACGAAGAGTTCTGTACCATTATCTATAAAAACGGCAATAAAATCATGTTTGTTGTATAGGAGCCCCCATAAATATTTATTTTATTCTGTTTTTAGTACTTATTTGTTGTTATAGCAACAACAGAAACACATCATCTGTGAAAATTTCAACTGCCTAACTATCACGGTTCATGAGATACAACCTGGTGACAGACGGACGGACAGACAGACGGACGGACAGATGGACGGACAGCGGAGTCTTAGTAATAGAGTCCCGTTTTACCCTTTGGGTACGGAACCCTAAAAACAGTTTTGTACAGTCAGATAAAAAGTTTTAAAATATAGTAAGTCAAAAAAAGCCTGTCTGTTGTGTCAGTTGTCTGTGTATTGATATGCTATCAAGTGCACCTACTTTAATATGAGTACCGCATGCCTTTTGTAAGGTCGCTCAATTAATTTGGTCAGTTCGCTTCCTTTGACTTTTACGAGCGTGTCAAATTAACGGGTGATTTATTATTATAGAAGCACACTTTGTTTTTGTTCAAATTAAAAAACGTGACAATACTAGTAAATTGGGTTTGCCAACTGTCAATGGCGCCAATAAAAAACACTGGCCAAGTGAGAGACTCGTGTACCCAGGGTTCCACAGCAAAAAAAAATATTACGTAATTAAAGATTCAGTTCAAGCCGCCACCTGGCCTGGCAGTGTTTATCATAATTTGTCGTTTTACTTTAGGGTGTGTCTGTGTACTATAATTATGCCTAATTTAACGATTGTACGTACCGTTTTTACACTCGAACAAAGACTAAAATACTTTAAACAGGCATGTTTGTTTTTTATTGTAAAATAGGCTTGCGCTCGGCCGCCAACTCGCCTGATGTTAAACGTTGTTAAGGGGTTTGCCCCCCTTTACTTTTGATATTATTATTATATCTTAGTTAATCCAAAGTAATATTACATATTCTGTGATAATCTGAGGCTATCTCATCATTATCATTTCAGCCAGGACGTCCACTGTTGGCAGGATATCTCTTACTACTCAAAAGTTACATCCGTAAAAAGGAAGGACAGACATATACATACAGTCTAGGCTTACTAATTGGGTCCCGTTGACACCCTTTGGGTACGAAACCCTAAAATGTTAAAATAGTTTTTATCTGTCAAATCTATTTTCTCGTCGAGGGTTTGTACCGGCTAAGATTATTTCCACCAAATTAGTTTTCGAAATTTAATTTACCTACTCTTTTCTGTAAAAAAGCAAACCTCTTTCGCCTTTTCTACAATTTTTTTGGAAAACACCGGTACTAGCGATACGCGTTTGTATTCTGAATATGCCTTTACCTAATAAATTATGTTAGCAACGAAAAAAAACTGCGACGACATTTTTACCATCGGATGCAGTTTGGTTATAAATTGTATTTTGTTATGTATAAATTGTATAATCAGTGAGATGTAATATAATAGAGGCGTTATAGGCGAACAACACTGCTTTAAAAACTTACTAAAAGTGGCAACCGGCTCGCCGCCGCCGTGGTGATCGGCTGAATTCGGCTTTGGTCGTCGATTATGCTGCGATCTCTATCATTCTCTCACACAAGATGATCTACACATCTCGCTCATACACTTCGTAGTGACAACACCCGCCTAAGATAAAACAATTTATATTATTCTTCTGTTTTAATAAAAAATACAGTAATTACGCGTGAATTTAACATTTTTCTTGTCTCTCACAGAGCGTGTGTAGTTTGTGCAGTTTATAAAGACACAGGAAGGCATTTTATTTCAACAATTTTTGCTACAACACTTAATTAACTGCGATGTGTTGCCGGACACTCCGAGTGCGTGACTGAGAGACGGCTGTAACGAGTATGATACAGTGCCTTGTTCGTCTAGTCAATATGGTGACGGGCACAACCTACGAGTATCTACAGGTAAAAATATCTTAGTGTATATCAAATGTAAGTATTGATACCATAGGTATAACTTCGGTGAGGTTACTAATTTTAATTGATCGCTTTGTTTCCTATGATTTTACGAGCGCACCAAATTAAGTAAATTATTGTTCTAGAGGTGGTCATTATTAAAAAAAAGGTATGGTAAACATGTACCACAAAATGGGCCTTCGAAACAAACTTAATTACTAGGTAGGTATCCTCTTTAGAATATTAATTATTGGGTGAGGCTTCATTCTTAGATAGATACTCTTTATTGTGTACACCAGAAATAAAAATTACAAACATATAGATAACACATACGAGCTAGTGCCACAAGTGGCGGTCTTATCACTAAAAGCGATCTCTTCCAGGCAACCAGTGGATGGAAATAATTTTCTCTTAGTGAGGGTGTGGTGGTGGTGTGTGTGTGTGTGTGTGTGTGTGTGTGTGTGTGTGTGTGTGTGTGTTGTTTGTGTGTGTGTGTGTGTGCGCGCGCGCGCGTGCGTGCGTGTGTGTATTTATTTTTCCACTCAAATCAGAAATGGGTTCCTAGTTTGGATGAAATTTGGTATTACATATCATATCATCATCATTTCAGCCATAGAACGTCCACTGTTGCACATAGGCCTCCCCCATCGATGTCCAAAAAGGCCGGTTGGAAGCGGCCTGCATCAAGCGTTTTCCTGCAGCCTATTTTAGGTCGACTCTATATATCTTGTGGGTGGACGTCCTACGCTGCGCTTACCGGTCCGTGGTCTCCATTGCAGAACATTTCGTCCCCATCGACCTCTCTTCTACGTGCTATGTGCCCTGCCCACTGCCAATTCAACTTCATTATCATCATAATCAGTTATTAATCCACTGCTTGACATAGGCCTCTCCCTTTAACCTCCACATTGAACGACAGCCTGCCATCTGCATCCACTGGATGCCTACGACTCTAACAATGTCGTCGGTCGGTATAACGCTTCCATTTATATATTTTTTCTGAGGTCAGGTAATACGTAATTCTTATGAAGTAGCATTTAAGTGATTGGTTGGTGTAATTACAGTTTGATTTATGGTTATAGTAATCAGCTAACTTCACATAAATAAAATCGTTCCAATGATTTTAAATATGAATCGATAAATAACTTCAAATTGGTTAAAAATATTAACGAAAACTACTTTAGTAACCCAATTAAGGGAATATGAGTTCCAAAATGCTTTTTTATGTTATTTTCACATATAAAGCTTTTAACTATGACACACGTTGATAAAACATTTTTACCTAGTAAAGTACTACAATTTTTACATGAATTCAGTACTATTTTGGAGGCTTTTCTAATGTAGGACACAATTAATTTCAATAGGCAGCCGTTTTCTGGCCTAAACTTAAGCCTGGTGTCGACTTATGCGACGTCAAATTACGCGACTTTTACCTCATACAATGCCTTAATTAACGAAACGTGTGACAACATGCACCTGAAAACATTTCAGACCACATACCACGTTGCATAAATGGACATCGGGCTTTAAATAGCCAGGGGCTGACAAAAAAGTTATGGCACTGTTACCTTCCTGTTTTGCGGTATCACTTCACCTGTCGACATATATAAATCACAACTTACAATAATATTAAAATTTCACTTCAATTGTCGACATCTTTCACTTCACTTGTCGACATGTTTCACTTCACTCAGTGCCTTTCGCTTCACTTATAGACATTTTCCCATGATTTTATGACATTTCTTCATTGAAACGCGAACACCATGATCAGAATAGGAACAGCAATGACGCAGAATAAGTATATAGAGGTTCTTGGCTCACATTCTGATATGATCACGAACTGCTCGTTCCAGAGGGAGTCGTTGTCTCGGAGTGGAACTTCTAGAACTACCTGGAACAATGGATAAGTAACAATTGGAGTATTTTTGTAGTGGTAGGACTCTTTTGCAGGGGTCCGCCTGGGGAAGTACCACACTTTTGCCAGTTATTCAACCGCCATCCTACCGCCATCTAGGTTGTGGAACAAGCTCACGGGAAAACATGCATGTAACTGCGCCGATATATCGGGAGCTCCTTCCACAACCTTACCACGGTAAATATCCCGTAAATAATCATATAACTGTGGAATGTAACATGTTTAAATCGTTTATGCTAAATTAGCACTACTTCAATGTTTTAGTTCTTTTTCTGAGTATAAAGTAATATCCATGACATTCTGAAGTTGTCGACTGCTTGCCAATCAAACATCGTTTTTGTTAGAGGTGACAGAATGAGGAAGTTTACTTTTTAGTGTGTTATTTTTTGTTTGGCTAGACTGCGACGGCGTTAGATTTTTTTGTTGGTAGATTTCGAAAAAGTATGAAAATCTTATTTGTACCCGACTATCCTAAGGACAATATATTTTCATGTTAGTATAAATATGTACCTTCCTATGAGAGTTTGTATGTATTTAACCACCGACGCAAACAGATGGGGATTATATTTTTAACGTGTATATGTGTCTGTGGCATTATAGTTCTCAAACGGCTGAACCGAATTTGTTATAGTTTTTGAAGGAAAACTTCATTAGGCGCGTTGTGCACTTTTTGGGTGAACAAAAATCATGGAACTCGTGTCATCGTCACGCTGTACCGTGTATTTTTAAACAGCGCCATCTCTTGTAGAATAGGTGAATTACTACTTAAGTTTTCACTTGTGACGTGCAGTCCTATGACAGATGTGGTTTTTTTGTTGAAAGGTGACTTGATTGATAGTGTTCTTAGATACGATTTAAGATAAAATTAACGTTTGAAGATTACCAGCTCACTTATATCGAGGCTTTAAAAAAATATTACTTATGCAAATGAAATGGCAACTTCGATGCAAATACTACTTTAGCTACAGAAATTTGTCAATAATTATTTATTTTGTGAATGAGTAACATTATTAATTGATTTCTAATTCCTCATTGCAAGGATTATGACATTAAAGCAGAAATACATTTAAAGCTTCGTCAAAGAAACATTTTATCCAAAATGTATTTAATTTCAATTGCAATTTTATTCCGCGGTTTCTAATTTTGATGTCTGTATTTTTATTATCTGAAATCTACCTCGCGGACTGGCGCCTGACTGACTGGTCAAGGCTTTTTATAGCCTCAAGGCAAAAAGTCTAAACTGACACTTGATATCTCGATATGTGAATTATGAGCTGAGATTATGAGCCTGGTATTTATAAAACACTCGTCATAAATGAATTCAATCTATGTAATTATAGTTCTATGCAAAAAGATGATTGGTGAAAGCGGCGCACGAGTGGCGTCCTCATTGGGGAAAGGCATTATAGGGCCTTACGTCCAACTGTAATCGCGGGCCCGAATAGGTGCAGTTTGTAAAATCACGCAAACGCGAACGGCCGAGATACGGTTTGCGGTCGCGTGATTTTGCAAACTGCACCTATTGTCGAATTGAGAACCTCCTCCTTTTTGGAAAACGGTTAAAAGTAACCTTTCTCACTCTAGAATAAGGTCAGACTTATTCTAGGGCGAGATAGTATGGGATAAGAATCCTGTGCCATCTTATTCTATACTATCTTTGTCTCTCTATATTTCGTGTCGTATCGTGTTACACCATTCATCACGAGGTGAGCGAACCGAGGAAGCAGATGAGATAAGACAAGACAGGAGAACAGAATGGGTCGAGTTTGGTTTGAGATAAATATTAAGTTTGAGATTAGTGTCGATGTATAATTTCTTACCCTCTGACTGCTGAATATATCAAGTGACAGATGACAGCTGTCAGTGCTGTTGGTGCACTCCCGCAGCTTGGTGCGTGTGACGTCGTACCTCGTCTTCTGAAGGTCAAACTTGGCTCGGATGTAGTTCTTCTGGACCTCGTTCTCAGAGTTGAACACGAAGAAATAGTACCCGTTAGCTGGCACCCTAGAACGAAAGTTCGGACTTAAAATTCACTGTTTTAACTATCACGATTGTTCACTACAGTCATATGATTATTTACGGGATATTTACCGTGGTAAGGTTGTGGAAGAAGCTCCCGATATTTCGGCGCAGTTACATGCACCATGTTCACGGGTAGACAAACACGGAAACGGGGACACGGGAATATCGGGAGCTCCTTCCACAACCTCACCGCAGTAAATATCCCGTAAATAATCATATAACATGTAGTTAAAATTCCCTGACTTGCATAATGTGAACTTATTGAATATGTATGGAATGTTGGGTACCTATTTTAATCTTTTATTTTGTAAGCGTGCGGTGAATGTGAACGTCATAACAAACCAACCGTAGTTGTTTGGTACAACACTTCGCAGGCGCTATTGCAGAACCAACAGGCGCTATAACAAAATGATCGACATTGCATAACCAACAGGCGCTATCAAAATTATTGATATTGGAGAACCAACAGGCGCTACAAAAAAATATTAATATTGCAGAACCAACAGGCGCTATAACAAAATAATTGATATTGGAGAACCAACAGGCACTATAACAAAATTATTGATATTGGAGAATCTACAGGCGCTGTAAGAAAATTATTGATATTGGAGAATCTACAGGAGCTGTAACAAAATTATTGATTATGGAGAACCAACAGGCGCTACAACAAATTATTAATATTGCAGAACCAACAGGCGCTATAACAAAATTATTGATATTTCAGAACTAACAGGCGCTATAACAAATTATAGATATTGCAGAACCAACAGGCGCTATAACAAACTTATTGATATTGGAGAACCAACAGGCACTATAACAAAATTATTGATATTGGAGAATCTACAGGCGCTGTAACAAAATTATTGATATTGGAGAACCAACAGGCACTCGAAGAATTTTATTCGTAGTATTAGAGTTGGTTCAAAAACTATTGAACTCTGACGGGAAAGCCTATCTTTAGCAGTGGGCGTCTTCTGGCTGATGATGATGAACTTTATACCAAGTAGTATCATATCATACTAACCCAATGCTGGATATTAAGCCGCTCCCAAGGTAAGATACTCAGCTCAATCTTCGACTTGTTATTTCTAGAGCAGCCTTACGTATATCGTCACTCCAACGAGTGTCAAGTCGTCCTACTCTACGTTTACCAATTCGTGGTCTCAAGAATACGTCTAACCCAACGGTTATCGGTTCTGCAACATACCGCAAACCTTTTTTTACCGACTTCCAAAAAGGAGGAGGTTATCAATTCGACTGTTCAATTTTTATATTTGTTACCTCAGAACTTTTGACCGGGGCAACTCATTTTAATGTTTTTTTATTTATTTGAATGCTGGTGCTTCCCATTTGGTCCCATTTCATTTTGGTACAGTTCTGTTGAAATCATTTTTTTATATTGATAATTATTAATACATAGAAGATAAATTACCTGTAAGTGAGGGCGTTAGCCCTGGCAGCTTGAAAGGCCTCCTCCTCCGAGGCCTCCTTCCTGCAGCCGGCGTGAGGCTTCAGAGGAAGGTTCAGTATGAGTCCATCACACTCCAGTAGCCTCTCCTCGCTGGAGGAGAATGATGACCAGAACTCAGAGTTGCTCATGTCGAAGGCGGTAGTTTCGTTCACTGTTGAGTGGTGTTCAGCGTAGCCATCTGGTTCGAGACCCTGGAAATCATGAAAAATCACTTTTAACTTTTCTTTACTTCTAATAGTCGGGGCCACTGGGAGTCTATTTTGCCTCACGCACCTGCAATATGTAGTATTATTGAGCTATCTTCCGTGCTGTTTTCGATAGTAGCTAGTAGTAGAACAAGAAGGAATTCATACCACATTTTAGATTGAATCAGGCGTTTCATTGCGAAATTTCATCTGCAAAACAGAAATATGTTCATGTTTTGAAGATGAACTTTCGTAAAGTAACGCCTGATTTAACCTAAAATGTAGAATAAATTCTAGTAGAGTAGCTACTATCGGAAACACCACGGAAGGTAGCTCATTCCACATTTTTCAATTGTCTTCGCCGCGTCTTGTGTCACGTTATCTCTGTCTAGCGCGGCAGCGGGCACGGCAAGTCCGATAAGACGACTACTTGTTGCTTCATAACCTAAAGTGCGGAGTGAGCCAGGCCTGGTATATGTATGTAAGTGTACGCACCTCTTCAGCTGCATAGTCTCTCGCCTCGTCGTCTTCATTCAGCTCCCTCGTGAGCTCGATCTGTCCCAGCATCAGCTCTCTCTTGGCGCGCGCTTCCACCATAGAGTCTCGTCTCCTTTCTGTAACAAATAAATCATCGTCATTATCCAGCCAGACGACGTCTACTGTTGAACATATGTCTTCCCCTTAGAATTTCACACTGAATGACAGCCTGTCATCTGTATCCACTGCATAGCCGCGAGTCGCACGATGTCGTCGGTCCACCTAGGGGGCCTAGAGTTGGGTTTACGTATGTATGAATTTGTGTATGAGGGGGTTAATGTGTGTGTGTTGATGAATAAAAATAATTCTGAGTGTATGTGGTTTGTATTTGTATGAATGTGAGGCATCGCTACGTAATATAAACCTTGAGCGAGTTGGGTTCATGGCGATGCCCTAGTATATGTATGTTTGTATGTATGTATTTAAAAAAAAACTCTATGGGGTTTTGGTACCTGCGTAGTCTATTTCATCCAGGCATTTAACAATCGGTCTTTTAATCTGGTAGTATTGCCTATTTTATCCTTAAAAAGGTTATATGTATAAATGTGAAGTTATATGGAGATAGTGTCTCTGTGCAAAAGTGGACTTTGTAGCGGGGATTAAACACTTGTTTCATCTTTACTTTTTTCACTTGTTTGCTTTGGTACTGTGCATTGGTCATATTTTCGAATCAATCAAGAAAAAGAATCGGACCTAATGATATGGCAAATTTCACGATAGGACGATATTTTTGTATTAAAAAGCTTACCTGCTCTCTGCGAGTGTGTCTTCTCCTCGTCAATAGCTTCCACGAGCACCTTCCGCAGCCGGTCCAGCTCCTCCCCGCTGCCACTTACTGCTGACATGATGTCCGACTGCGCGGGGTTCTGCAAATTATCAGGACATCGTGAGAGTCGCGGGCATCCAGTAGATGCAGACGGCAGGCTGTCGTTCAGTGTGGAGTTCTAAAGGGGGAGGCCTATGTTCAGCAGTGGACGTCTTCTGGCTGAAGATGATGATAAAATCTAGATCGTTAATCATTTTTACATCAATGTAGGTAACAATATCACATATCCGTATTAGGTTAGATATATACCTTAAGTTGGATCAGTGCTTGGAATTAACTTTAGTTCAATCTCTGTCGTCTTGCCAGTAGCACGTCAGAAGTCCATACAAAAACGTTATATTGCATCAAAGTAAACTGTAAAAATTATCTGCAAGCACATGGCCGTGTGAATGAAGCTAATCTACAACTAAATTGCTCTCGTGACGTCTTAGTACGTACAAAAACATGCGGCACGCTGGGATTTCAAACTTGACATGCTTACAGTGTCTATAAAAGTCTATACTTGAAGTCTGTGTTTCAACCGCATTCGGCGGTCTTTGCTGTGGAATTCATGGTATACTATTGCCCTCCCAACTGTCTTTCTTACCTTTTCATGGTACTCCACCCCCATGCTCTCGTGAAGTTTGACGAGCACTCTCTTCCCCCTGTTCCCCAGTGCTTGCAGCCTGTGCAGGACGTCTTCGAACACTTCCTTGGAGTTGGGTTCAGCTTCTGTTGTCTGTAATGTTACAGGTTTTGGGGTAAGTAATTGTGATTAGATATGTATATCTCGTAATTTTAGTGAGTATCGTGATAGTTTAAAACAGTGTGTATAATATTAGTATAATGAATTCAGCGTTTTTTTGGTATATTTTATCACAAGTATATAAGTATTCATTTTCTTTTTGTTTATCTAAACCGAATCGTTTTGTAATTACGTATCTATTCCTAAAGATAATAATTCAGATCGAGATTTATTAATGCTCTTATTTGCTACTTGTTAGCTTCTATACGCTATTAAATACCTAATATCCAAAGTATGTGTTTTGTCCATCAATAAAAATCTGTCTATTGTCTAATGGATTCGCACATATTCATAACATCATAAATGACTACGTTAATAGTTTACGCAGAATCTTATATTGTCTTATTTTGTATTCTTGGCCATTTATCAGTATGATCATCTTTATCAACAGATAGCTTACGTACCTTGACTGGTACTTTTCCATTCTCCTATTAGTTATTTATCTTTCTATAACAATTTATTACTTTACATTTTGATTTCGATTTCAAATATATTATTTAGATAGCATCTAATCCTAAAATATAATAATTTTAAGATTAATCCTTTTCAAACAGCAAATTGGATATTTTCAAATCATTGTGGCTCTAATAAATTTTGTTTATTTAAAATATGTGCATATGTCATAACTATTTTAATAACAAATAGCATACACATACAAACACATGGATGATGTGTTAGATCTAGCACAAAGTACACAAATAAAAAAAATATGTGTCCTGAAAATTTGATAAATTTTAGAAATACTGACAGACTAATTAGTCTGTCCTATATACAAATGTATGAAGTCCTATGTCGTCATAACAATGTCTAACGTAGCTTGCAACAATTGTAGTCAAAATGCTTAGATTACTGAATAGTGACCGATATGGTTTTACTCTACCTTGGTTCCGAAAATTGTAAGCTCTGATCCAAATTCATATTTTTAAATATCTTCGAGATCAAACTTACCGGAGTCGGGAATTCTGTATCCACAAATTTTAAGTCAATTGAACTTCTTTCCGGTTTATTTGAACTTGTTTCTGTTTTGTTTAAATTTATTTCTGCTTTGTTTAAACTTGTTTCTTTTTTACTTGTTCCAATATCTTCTTTTATATCTATTGTTCCCTCAATTTCTTCTTCTATTTCATCCAATTTGTTGCTCTCTTCTTGAGTATTCCTTATTTGTTCCAATGAGCTTGTTGTACTAGATTTAGTACTAATATTTTCTGCTACAGCACTTTCATAGATGCTGTTATCATCATGGGCATTATAAAGTTTAGTAGTACTATCTAGAATATTCTTATCAGCTATATTATTAGATCTAGATTCATTAATTTGATTTGTAAGGGTATTATTCAATATGCCTTTGTTGATAGGAATTATTGTAGTAATATTTTGTCTTTGAGTATTCTCTTTTGTCACAGCTTCACTGATGTGTCCATCGATATCTGGAATAATAAAATAAGAAATTAAATTAACCAGTTGCGTTACATGGCCGGGGGTATATTGCACAAACAAAATTGCAAGTCCTTAACATTACATCGCTTCACTACACTAGGCCTGACAATCTGCCGCGTACTCAGTAAAAGCACTGCCGCGTTAAATAGCCTAGATTTAAATTGAACAGAGAGAGAAAGAAGAAAGAAATGAGGTAGACAAAGACACTAGGATGAAAAATATAAATATAATACAAACCTTTAAAAGACAGAAAGCGTCTCTCTTCCTTATCTACATTGGCATCTCTGTGCCTATGAAGGGCCGGAAGAGACATCAAGTGTGACGGTGGATGGTAGTATTTGAGAGATTCTGTCTTCGCTGCTTGACGGAGCGCGTGTAGCCTTTCTAGGATTTCTTTCAGCTCCTGAAAACAGTGTTAACGTTTGATGACACAATGTTATTGGATATTTCAGTTTTTTTTTTTTAATTTATCAAAATCATATACAAGCGGTAAGGGAAACGCTCACGAAAACAAAAACTGACGATTAATGATACGATACCGAAGATAAGATTGATAAGAGGTCAATCGGCGAATCGAACTCGGCTGGGCAGCGTTCGCTAAACTTCGCAACGTCTTCTCGTCCAAAATAAGTCAGTGCCTTAAGACGAAAGTCTTCGACCAGGAAGACCAACAGCTCGCTGTTGCCCGCACTAGCTTCCCGGAGCGTCCTCGGTGACCCGAGTATAGTTTGTTACATTATGGATTCCTCATGATGCTTCTTTTCCTTAAACCTCCAAACCTAAAGTGCATGTTACTCCAAAATAATGTAAATAAACCCTCACCTTAGGATCATGGTCAGTGACGTCAACGTTAGTGGGGAAGTCCTCGGAAGACGTCGCATTGGTCACCGTGCTGGGATCGTGGAAACTGACGCCGGCTTTGTGTCTTCTCATTGTATCTGAAGAGATATGTGTGCATTTCTTTGAGAATGTTTAGTGAACTTTTTAAATGGCTGCGGGTTACAATGTCTAGAGTGTCAAACCATTCACAACTGAACATCTGAACATCTGAACCGAACATTTGAACTAAGGGTTCACAACTCTACACATAGTATCAGTTTGTCATGTTCCCACTGCTGGGATACCTACAGACTTTCTCTAAGAGAGAAAGAGAGGATGGGCCCTAAATTCATCATGCTGGTCCAGTGCACATAGTGAATGTCATAATGCCAGATTTTTTTAAGATACATACTGGTATCACGATGTTTATCTTCACTGTTTTAGCGATTGCAACAAAACTGAACATAATTTGTGTAAGTACTAAAAAGTCATTGAATCTGGCCCGAAGACTTATTAGGGGTCTTATAAGGCCAATTTAAAAGATCAAATTTGACACTTCATCAAAATTCAACAATGTATAATTTTTTTCAAAGTTAGAACTGCACATTTGCTTAACTTTTATTAAACTTAATTAATAAAAATACTAATTTATTGCTATAATGACAAATTAATTTACTTTAACTTATAAACAATAGACTGACAGATGTCAAATGTAATCTATTAAATTGGTCCTACTTTAA
Source organism: Agriopis leucophaearia (assembly GCA_949125355.1). Lineage (NCBI taxonomy): Eukaryota > Metazoa > Arthropoda > Insecta > Lepidoptera > Geometridae > Agriopis > Agriopis leucophaearia. The sequence goes on along the minus strand of OX421285.1, from coordinate 2,121,396 downwards.
TCAAAAACAAATCAACGGATTCATTAAAAGGCAGTTGATAGAGATGGTAGCTGAAAGTCTTCAACCATACTGATGATCGATAGACAGATAATACTTAAAATTCAACACCAGAAATGTCATAAATTACTCAAAAATTACTTTAAACAACAATGCAACAACTGGCGGCGCTATAAGCAATCTCTTCCAGGCTTTTATTAGTATAATCTACTCTAAGCAATACACGTTATTCTATTCTGTTCTGTCCCTGCCCGTCCCGTCTTGTCCCGTCTCGTCCCGTCCCATCCCATCCCATCACGCGATGAAAGCTAGATTCAACCTTGTTTCAATTACTTAGCACTACCATTCCTTTAACGATATTAAGTTACCTATGTATCTCACGTGATGCAGCGGCGTGCCGCGGAATCCAATGGAATGTCGCGACGTGCCTAAGCATCCCTGAGAGTGTCGCAGCGTGCCTAAGCGTCCCCGGGAATGACGCGGCGTGCATAAGCATCCCCGTAAATGACGCGACGTGTAATGTTTCGACCTATTCGTGTTGAAATATGGGAATGTCAGTGCTTAATTAATTGATATAAGGTTGAAAACCATTTGTTAACAAAAAAGTCTTTTAACGTGCCGTATCGTGCCTCGCCGTCTATGAACGGTTCCTTTAGGATAGTGCATGGGCAAAACCACTAGTAGTAGAGAATGTAACGAGAAGATAAGTTAGGAATGTACAATTAACAGTCTTTCTTTTCTTCTTTCTAACTACTGAACTAAAAGAAACCACATAATTGTTTATTATCAATGCCTCAACAGACATAATAGTTATTATATTGTGTTGAATGACAACTGATAACGCAGTTGACACGTGTAATCTTACATTTTATTGTTAGTATAGCAATAAGATAAAATTTTATAGTATCTATTACTTACAAGGAAAATTAAGCTAAAACTCCTGAAAAATGTTCCAAAAGCCAAGATTTTAGAGTTAGAATGGAACGCAGTCATTTTCATAATTAAGAATACCTAATACCTAAACATACCTAATAGTACTGATTGGCTCTTTTATCAGGGCTTTTTTTTAAATATCAATAATAGAAGATATAATAGAATAATTATCAATACAAAAACCCGACTTCATAAAGATGTCAGAACTGGATCAAATTGAAATGACACCACACGGGAAGCACCAGCTTTCAAATGAATAATCATCAAAATCGGTTCACCCAGTCAAAAGTTCTAGGGTAACAAATAGAAAAATACGATACAAAAAACAGTCGAATTGAGAATTGACCTCCTTTTTGGAAGTCCGTTAAAATACAAATAATTTTCTCTAGCATATTGTATAAAACACACACTCTGGTCATATGTGTAATAGTAATTATTACACATATGACCATTATTACACATATGACCAGAGTGCTCTGGTGGAGACTAACTTTTTATTCACAAATTCACAATTTATACTACTATTCAAATTCATCATTCAACGTCTGTCTGATAATTAAACCCAGAACATTCGGGTCATAGGCCTACCTGAGCCATACCAGTTGTCAACAGAGCTCTCTGAAATTCGACCAGCAAACTCACCAGGGTCATTCGCCTTTCCATCGACCTTCTTCAGCCTGATCTCCTGTATCTTCTCCATGAAGGTGGTATTACTCATCAGCCCCAGGCTGTATGCCTCCACCAGTTCGTCCACCTCCTCTGAAGAATCGTCTCCGATGTACGCGCACTCTTGCAGGTGTTTGTAACCCTTTATCATAATAAGCGATGCGCCGGGATAACTGGAAACGAAGAAAGGCTCATTTACAACTGGTGTTTGCAATAAAAATAAGCTTTATGAAGAAGAGTGCTTCATTACTCATGATAGATTTTTATTGACATAATAATTTACAATTTTGTAGAACTTTTTTAGGCTAAGTAACAATTTCTCTTATTAATAACATTTTCTAGCCTAGGATCACTTTTTTTAACCAACATCCAAAAAGGAGGAGGTTCTTAATTCGACTTTTTTTATGTTTATTAACTCAGAACTTTAAAATGGGTGAACCGATTTTGAAGATTATTTTTTTATTTGAAAGCTGGTGCTTTCTGTGTGGTCCCATTTCAATTTGGTCCAGTTCTGACATTTTTATGAAGTCGGTTTTTTAAATTGTAAATTATTTGTCTAAACGTAATGTTTGCTATTGAGGGTAGTTCGAGAACATGATGAACTTGCGAATAAATACTGGTTTGCTATTTAGCTTGGTAGGGTATTTTTTGATCGAAGATGGTAGGTGAAAAATTAACCTGCATGCATGCTGGCTGATATATTTCTCAATTCAAATGTGGAAGCTTGGTAAGCTTGTGGATCATCATTCTTCATTGAAGATATATTTACATATTTAGTTAAATTTTTATGCTAAAGGTGGCAAACAAGCAGACGGGCCGCCCGATACCTGACTCGAAAAGATGAAGATTGAAGAATCTCACCTGACACAGGCGGAGACAGTGACACTAGATCCCTTCAGCAAGTAGAAGCCCCAGTACTCCTTCATGTCGTCTTCTAATTCAAGTTCCCTCGTCATGGAGACTGGAACCAACTCCTGACTGAGCTCTGGCAGACCGGGAACGACGAACGCGTTGAACGTGGCATTGGAACGGACCACTTGGCGCTATGGGACAAAAGGGAAAACGTTAAAAAGTATTTTACAAGTCCCGGTGTCTTTTAAACGGGACATTTTTGCACACACGATCATCTGACCCCAAACTAAGCAAAGCTTGTAAAATGGCTGTCAGAGACTGATTTACGTAGGTACATTTATATTTTTAATAACTTATACTTGAATATATATTAATAAATAATAATAAATATCTGGGACATAATTGCACACATGGTCATCTGACCCCAACCTAAGCAAAGCTTGTAATATGGCTGCCATCAGAGACTGATAAACGTACATATATATTAACACCCAGACATAGAACAAACACAAATGTTCGTCACATAAATGTTTGCCCTATGTGGGAATCGAATCCACGTTTAGGATATTATTACTCCTATTATTAAAACAATTTATTTTGCGGAATCGAAAACATCTATTTTTCACCTCTTGACAGATCTCTTATGAAACAAAACACAACTCTATTGAAATAAAATAATAAAGGCGACCGCGAAGGTCGCACTGGTGAAAAAGAGTTCCGCCACACCACCCCCCCACGGAGAAAGGAAGAATAAGCTGAAAAATTTATAAATAAATAAGATAATCACATATCTAAAATATTTCTAAACTTCACCCTCCTCCCGGACCGGGTGATGACAGGAGCTGGTGTAGGTGCAGGGACCAACGCAGGCGTGAAACTGCTAGCTGGAGTTGGCGCAGGCGGCACAATTGGTTCACAATTGCCAAACGCCGAATCCAAATGGGCAGGCTTAACGCGATCTATGCTAACTGTACGTTCCCTTCCATTAATATCGAGAGTGATCGTTTTGTCTCTTCGCCCGATGATACGATGAGGACCGGAATAAGGCGGCTGCAACGGCCTTCGCACTGAATCATCGCGTAGCATGGCATGCGACGCCTTAACTAAATCTTTAAATATGAAAGTCGATGGCTGGGCGTGGCGTGTAGCAAGGACAGGACGGAGAGCTTCCATATATTTGCGCAGCTCACGGACGAAATCTACAACGTCACTTGGGCTCTGCGATGTTATTGGAGGTATGACGAGTTCTCCAGGCAAGCGAAGAGTCTCTCCATAAACGAGCTCTGCAGAAGATGCCTTCAAATCTTCTTTGAGCGCCGTTCGCATCCCTAATAAAACTAACGGCAAAGCTCTTACCCATGTGTCATTATGACACATCAAAGATGCTTTAAGCTGCCGATGCATGCGTTCCACCATACCATTTGCGCAAGGATGGTAACTAGTCGTGCGCACCCGTTTGGTACCACATACATCCATTAGACGGCGAAACAACACAGATTCAAACTGCCGGCCCTGGTCGGTTGTCAAAATGTTTGGTACCCCAAAACGGGAAACCCAACCAGTTACGAATGTATCTGCTACCTCTTCTGCTGTGATTGATGACATAGGCCATACTTCAGGCCACCGTGTGTATCTATCAATCGCAGTCAGGCAATAATTGTACCCTTTCGAGTGAGGAAGTGGTCCAATAATGTCTAAATGCACCGACCTAAATCTGTTTGACGGTAATTTAAACTCTCCAAGTGGCGAATTAATATGTCGAGTTACTTTACTGAGTTGACAGCGTAAACAAGTTCGAGCCCATTCACGGCAATTTGCGTTTACTTGAGGCCATACATAACGCTCAGTTACCAAGCGAGTGGTTGCCCGCGCGCCAGGGTGACTGAGGTTGTGACACCTGTCGAATGCAGCTCGACGGAATGCTGGTGTCAGGTATGGACGTGGTCGCTCAGTTGAAGTATCACAAATTACTGTGATATTTGTGCCAGGGATGAGGATGGGTTCGAGCTTCAAAGACGAATTCCCACGCATACTAGCTAGCTCCTCATCCGATTCTTGCGATAACGCGAGTGCAGCAAAATCCTCTTCAAGAGAAATAGACTCAACGCGCGACATGGCATCAGCTACGATGTTATCAACCCCTTTAATATACACTACATCAGTAGTAAACTGGCTGATGAAAGACAGCTGGTTTAATTGGATAGGCGGCAATTTCTCACGTCGTTGTACAAAAGCGTATATTAGCGGCTTATGGTCAGTGTAGATAGTGACGTGTTGTACCTCCAACAGGTGCCTGAAGTGTTGAACACTCTCGTACACCGCAAGGAGTTCCCGATAGTACGCCGGCCACTGAGCCTGTTTAGCAGTCAGCTTTTTACTAAAATAGGCTAGTGGCTGCCAATCATCATTATCGACGCGCTGTTGTAGGCAAGAACCAACGTGCGTTCCTGAAGCGTCAGTAAACAACCCAACCTCAGCACTGTTATTTGGGTGTGCTAAAATTGTAGCGGACGTCAAGCTTTTCTTGCATTCTTCAAAGCACTTTTCTAGCTCAGGAGTCCACACAAAAGGTTTATTGCCTTTGCCTTGAATAGCAGTGATTGCTTCAATTAACGGCGCTTGGTACTTAGCCGTACTTGGCAAAAACCGGCGGTAGTAATTGACCATGCCTATGAATCTGCGCATACCCTGAACTGTCTTTGGGGGCGGGTAATCCACCAGAGAACGAATTCTGTCCTCAGGAGGACGCGTGCCCGCAGCATTGACTCGATGCCCAAGGAAAGATACTTCTGCGGCACCAAATACGGACTTGGCTGTATTAATCACAACGCCATAGTCGAGCAATCGCTGGAACAAGATTTCCAGATGCTGCGCATGCGCTATTTGGTCTTTTGAGTAAACCAAAATGTCATCAACATAGACATAGCAAAAATCTAAGCCACGGACTACTTCATCGATAAATCTCTGAAAAGTCTGCCCAGCATTACGCAAACCAAAAGTCATATACAGAAATTCATATAATCCAAATGGAGTAGTTATCGCTGTCTTGCACACGTCGCCTGGATTCACCGGTATCTGTTGATAGGCCTTGACCAAGTCTATAGTACTAAAAACGGTACAGCCAGACAAGTTGTGCGCATAATCACCTATGTATCGGACAGGGTAGCGATCAGGAATCGTTCGGGCGTTTAATGCACGATAATCACCGCAAGGACGCCACGTTGAGTCCTTTTTAGGTGCGAGATGCAGAGGCGATGACCAAGAGCTATCAGATGGTCGGCAAGTACCAGCTCGGACCATATCTTCGAACTCTTTCTTTGCAATGCCCAGTTTTAATGGTGCCAACCGACGCGGTCTAGATGTCACAGGGGGACCGTCGGTAGTGTTTATATAATGTACGGTGCTGTGTTTAATAATTCTAGGTGCACCAGGTGGTCGCGTTATACTTGGGTATTTCTCCAAGATCGCTGTGAATGGCGAGTCAGGAAGAGATACTACCTTCACACTTTGCTGTTCCGCGGTATAAAGGTCCGCGGACGAAATAAGCCCAGTTTTACTATCGCACAGCTTACCTTTTGAGCAATCGGGTAAAAGCTGGTAATGCGACAAAAAATCTACGCCAATAATACCACTTTCCACATCCGCCACGACAAAGTTCCAGGTGAAATCCCGTCGTAGCCCTAAATTTAAGTTCAACTGTACCAGTCCATATGTGATAATCTTACTGCCATTAGCTGCAACTAAACTATATGATAATGGCTGAAGCGTACGTCCTTTTATAAAGCTACGAGGAACGCAACAAATATCCGAACCAGTGTCCACCAAAAATTTCCGGTTGGATCTCCGGTCGGTCACGAAAAGGCGGCGACTAGCTGGCGAGCAACTGGATGTCGCCTTTAACAGTTGCTGTTTTGGTTTCCCTGATCACTAGGCGGGGAACCGGACCACTTACATGGAGGCACACATTTAAGTGCTTTTGTCGCAAAACGGTCATGATAAAAGCACAAATCATAGTTACGTGAACGTGATCGGCTGCGACTACGATTACGGTTACGATTGAAGTCACGACCACGCGTACCAACATGCGAGCTGTAACCAGCAGAGGAAAGTGACGCTACTAAACGGGTCAATTCATCAACTTTTTTAGTCAGCTCCTGTACAAGATCAGTATTCGAGTTAGGCGAAACCGTACATACCTCCAATGAAGTTGATTGAGCGTTAATTTCAGCCAAATTGTCCGCTAGTTCGCTTAGCTCAGCCAACGATTCTAATCGTTGAGCAGCCAAGACAGTTTGAAGATATCGTGGCAACCTGCTCATCCAAATTGTCTTCAGAATATCCTCCGGAAATGCTGCACCGGCTAACGATCTCAGATGACGCAGAAAAAACGACGGCTTTTGATCGCCGATCTGCTCCTTCTCTAGAAGACGGCGTATTTTCTGCTCCCGAGAATCTGAGAACCTAGATATTATTGCGTTGCGCAATTTCGTGTAGGGTTGCTCCCTCGGAGGTTGGATTATGAAATCCTCTGCTTCGCGAGTACAATTGGTATCGAGGTGCGCAACTGCGTAATTAAACTTTGTGATTTCTTGGCTAATATTATTGATGGAAAATTGCGCCTCTAAACTCGCAAACCATAGGGCCGGGCGATCTCTACAAAATGGAGGGGTACGTATAGATACTCTGTTAATCATTACCTTCTCCGTACCGCCTGTGCCAGATCTGCTGTCACTGCTTGACATTTCACGTCCACCCGTACCCGCGGAAGCTGGTTTGAAGTCTTCCTGCTCACTGTCACTCATGACGTGTGCTGTCATGAAAAACCATGCTAAGAGAAAAACAAAATTCAAAAACAAAAACTGAAAACAAAAGAAACGTGGGAGTGTGGTGTGCGAATGCCCTACAAAAAACTTTGGTATAAAAATAACTTAAAAATATGTACAAAAATTCACCAAAATAAAATAAAATTAAATACACACACAAAAACACACAACAATATAAATCACACTTAGTCTTTTTAGTCCACACTGGTTCTTCCAAAAGATACTTCGACTTTAGTCTTGACGCGCTCCATGCGATTGTTGCCAGCAGTCAGCAGCACAGCTCTCGTAGTCGAATTCACCACTTCTTTTTCTACGTTTTCGTATTCTCGTCGACGAACAATCAGACGACCGTGGTCACTTCACTCGTACCACCAAAGAAAGTACTCGTACCTATTTGCGTACCTTTGCTCTTCTTGTGTTCGAATCGTCTTAATTTATGTTGTGTTCGTATCGGGGTCACCAATTTAGGATATTATTACTCCTATTATTAAAACAATTTATTTTGCGGAATCGAAAACATCTATTTTTCACCTCTTGACAGATCTCTTATGAAACAAAACACAACTCTATTGAAATAAAATAATAAAGGCGACCGCGAAGGTCGCACTGGTGAAAAAGAGTTCCGCCACACACGTATTAAAATAATTTTAAGTTTTTTGTAATTACTTTTTGTAGCGTTTATAAAAACACAGTTTTTCTCTTAAAACATTTTTGCACAATTTTGGGTTTTAACTCTTAATTTAAAATGGACCCAAAAATATGCCAAACTATTTCTACGAGGTCGATACAGTACACATGTCACGGTCAGACTAGTTTTGTCCAATCTCTTGAAACTAATAATTCTCAATATAAAAAATGACTTCAAAATTTGTAAGAGCGCGTTCATACGACACGATTTCAACGCGCGCTGATCGCGTTCGAGACTTCGGGTAGCTTTTCATAATGAGGGTAGAGACGGCGCGCCATCTCTACTCCCATTATGGCGCGCGGGCACTGCGCGTGCGCGACGCGGGTTGATGCGTTTTCTATTCGGGCGCTGAGCGTGCGCGCGTAATTTATATCGATAAAATATGTACTTTATGTAAAAGACATAAACAATAAATTACAAAGTTAGAAAAAGATATTAACATCCCTGATGCAGTGCTAGTTCCTTAGAGCAAAGTACAAAATACCTACAAACTTCAAAATCCCGTCACCTTTGTCATTTGTTTCATATGACATGACATATTATTGACAGCGCCGTTAGCTTAGTTGGTAGTGAACCTGCCTTCTGCGCTTGGGGGCGTGGGTTCGATTCCCTCCTAGGGCAAACATTGGTGTGATGAACATTTGTGTTTGTTCTATTTAAGTATGTATTTAAAATATATATGTATGTATATCAGTCTCTGGCTGCCATATTACAAGCTTTGCTTAGTTTGGGGTCAGATAACCATGTGTGCAATAATGTTCCAGATATTTAATTTAGATATTTAATGATGCACACAACATCATCGTATGTTATTAGAAATTATATTTTTTATGAAACAATAAAGTTTCTTGTTTTGTTATGGAACCCTAATAGTAGGCATTTGGTTCCTTAATTTCAGCACAGGACGTATAATGCATGTAACTAAAGGACATTGAAAAACAAATTCTAATTATATAACCAATGACCCAAATAATTATAATATTTATTTCTTAGGTCATAAGGCCTATCAACTAGGCATATTTCGACGAATCAGTAGGCATAATATATTTTAGCAAGACGTACGATAACTATTATCTTGAAGTATTTACTATCTTTGTCTGAGTGGCATATATAAATAAGCCGAGTTGTTTGATAATACACGTAATAATGTAGGTATATGTGCACCTAAGTGTTATTGGTATAAGAATTATATTCAATTCATATCATACAATACAATATCTCTTTACAACACACCGAAAATTACAAATGAAACTTAAACTAAAATTTAAAAAAACGGCAGTGTAATGGGCGGCCTTATCTCCTAAAGCGATTTCTTCCAGGCAACCTTTGGATGGACAGGACTAAAGGTGGTGCACATAAAATATAAATAAATAGATAAATCCCTATTACAAATTGTTCTTTTGTATGCAATCTTTACATGTGTCAAATATTTAGTTTTTTGTAAATATTATTATTTTCATCTACATCTTAAAAACCCTTTTTGCCTATATTTAGGTACATTAGTCAACAAAGAGAAAACGAAGTTTAAGGCAGGGGTTCCCAGACTTTATTTTCTCATAGACCAGTTTCAAAATTTAGCTGGTTCCGGTGGACAACTACATATCTACCGTATTCCCAAAACTTGTCAAAAATGTACGCCTACGTAGACCCCCGTTGAGTCTTCCATAGACCCCAGGAGTCCATCTGGATCTCTTTGGGAGCCTCTGGTTCAACGGCAAGAATAGAAGATACAAGGTAATACACACCTACCTGACACCATGTCGGCGAGATCTTACTGTCAATCAGCCTCATATCGGTCATACTCATCGGGTACATCTGGCCGAGGAACACGCGGTATCTGAAAACAAAATAGCTGTTGAGGACAGACCTTAGACGAAACCAAACAGGGGAAGACAAGTGACATTTTAACATTTCAATCACAATTTTTGCAGATGGCAGGCTGTCGTTCCGTGTGGAGGTTAAAGGGGGAGGCCTATGTTCAGCAGTCAGGCAGGACGTCTTCTAGCTGATGATGATGATGAATCAAATTTTTTTATGCCATAGTTGGCAAACAGGCTAACGGTTCGCCTAATGGTAAGCGGTTACCGTCTTCTATGGATACCTGTAACATCAGAGGCATTGTATGAATGGATGCTCCCGTACAGATACAATCTAGGTGTCTTCAAGTCATTATTGACTGGTTTTCTTCCAGACAAGCATGCACCATCGTAAAGCCATCATCATCACTTAACTTCAGGTGAATTGGCGGTCAAATGCAAGCCTATTTATTAGTGGGCAGCACGATGAGTACTGCTATTAGCCAAAACAGCCTGAGCGGGTCGCAGTGTAGCGTGATCCTTCGTCTCTCCTATTGGAGAAGTGGGTAACATCTTCAAAATTTTCTTTTTCTTACTGTGGCTGGATTTTGGGGGAACACTGTCCCCAGGGAATTGATCCCTCGAGGGCGCGAGTGCCTTGCTGCTCCTTGAGCCAACTCTGTGGTTTAATGGGGGGTGCGATCAAGCTCAATGACTACCGGGCATCTGCCGGGGACGCCTAGGCGCCCCCTGTGCGCGTTAGCGGGTGCGTCGGCCGTCAGCTCCGTTAACAAAAACGGGCGAGGCCGACTGCGCTGACGCAACAGTGTGATGGTAGTGCCCGGGGAATCGCTCACCTGGGCGCCAGGTAGTGTTGGCCCCGGCTCCCGCCGTGCGCAGATGCGCAGGGGCGTTTGATCGGGGCATGGTGGTGTGCCGGCCGGCCATGCGCCATGTGCGAAGCTCCGAAGTCTGACGAGCGGGGCGCGGTTGCACGACAGAAATGATAAGTAGCAGTGGCGATATTGTAGCACGATAGAGATAGTAGCAGAGTTGTATTCGTGAAGATAGTTACCTCATATAGAGCGGGATCATGATGAACATGGTGGGCAGCATGATAAGTAGTACTAGCAGCCGACACAGCCTGAGCGGGGCGCGGTAGCATGACCGGGATGCTAAGTTGATCGATCGAGATGGCCGAGGTTGATGCGGTCGGATCGGCCTTAATAAACCAGCTGGAAAGAAATACTTTTTTATAGTATGAACGACTGTTCAAAAAGAGTTAAAATTAAACAGGCAGCTTGTGGGAATAGCACAAATATTATTGGTAAATGGTACAAATTACTAACTTGCAACTGCGCACCATTGCCAAAAATATTTGCGACAGTGCTTATAGGCCTGAAAAACTGAGAGAAATGCGAGTAAAATATGCAATGTAACAAGAAATATACGTAACTAATGTGTACATTGCTTGTTACATCTTATCTATATAAAAATATAAAAAGTTTTTTTTTAAATATATCTCCAAGCTTTGGAGATCTATGGAATAAACTTAGCTGTACCAGGGACCAGGAGCAAGACAAAGATGAAGAATAATTTCATTATATGACTTAATAAATGACAACATAATTAATCTTAAACTTACCCTCCAATGGGACCAGTTCTTGAGGATCCATTATAAACACTTCGCATCAGGATTATTTCAGATGCTAGACTCTCGCTACATGTGTCATGGCACAGATGTACCTAGAACAATTTGTAAGTATAAGTTAAAATAAGTTACTTAGTTATCTGTATTTACTTATATAAGTATGTGTGCGTAAGTATCCTTTGACGTATAAAAAAACATCATCATTAGCTATTTTCCACCCACTGCTGGGTATCCTTTTCATCACGCCATCTTTTCCGGGCCTGTGCTGTTTTGTCCACTGATTTCCTGCTGCCTTGGTGACGTCGTCCTACCAGCGGGATATATGGTTTATGGTCTTGCGCGTGACGATGGAAAGAGGTCTGATGGTATGACACTTGTTCCGTGGAAGTTGGGGCGGCCCCTTGTATGGGACGTGACTTGTGTCGATACTTAGACACCGTCACATCTTCCTGAGACACAAGGTAGGGCTGGTGCAGCTGCCAATTCGGCAGAGCAGCACAAGCGGCGCAAATATGCTAACCTCGGCAGTGGTTACATATTTGAGGCGTTTGGGGTCGAGACGTATTGGGTCCTTCGGGACCTCACCTCATTTCCAAAAATCTTTCAGAGCGTCTGGTTAATGCGACGTGTGACCGCTGGCGTGTTTCTGGCTCAACGCATAAGCATTGCCAGTCAGCGTGGTACTGCCGCCTTGATTATTGCTATGCTATTGATTACAATAGGCACTCATAGTTAAAAAAGTTAAATCTACCGTAAATGAGTACACCGATTAGTTAGTAGATAAGATATTTATTTGTTACTAGCTGTACCCGCGACTTTGTCTGCGATTTCTTCAGAAAAAAATAGACTATGTCCGTCCTCATGATACATTCTATTACCTCCCAAAATTTTATCGAGATCAGTTAAGCCGTTTAGCTTTGATTATGTATCAAACAGACAGTTACTTTCGCATTTATAATATTAGTGTGGATTCCATGTGTCATTCTATGAGGTATGACTTATTTACCGATGACAACATGTTTACATATAATTTGCTTTGTTTAGCTAATTCAGATGAAGTACTTAAGATATTAAATATTTAAGTATTGCAACTATTTAGGGATTCAAACCTTCAATGTCATCGGACATTATTACCGCCAGGGCATGTCTTTTTGTCCTACTTTTTTGCACTTTAGTAGTTAAAAATTTATGTTGTGGTACGGAACCCTCAGAGCGCGAGCTCGACTCGCACTTGGCCGTATTTTTAAACTGATTTTGAATAGGCGAGTTGCCCGTTTCATCACTCTTCACATAAATGTGAAAGCTTGGATAGATGGATGTTTGTTACTCAATCACGCAGAAACGGCTGGATGCATTTAGTTTAAATTTGGAATATACATGGATTGTGGTAGGCTATTTTTCATCATAATCATCACCAATTTTCATCACCACGCGGGTGGAACCGCGTAGCTAGTAAATAAAATACATGGTAAAAACTTTGATATATCCCTGAAGCCGGGGTCATAGAGAACTGCTTCGGTATTCCTGCTTGTCTTAAGAGTTGATCAAAAGGGGGCTTTTGTGCTCGCGGTTGGTCAGATTTGGGGATCTACCTCCCAAGCAAGCCCAGGGAACACAACGGTGCGGTGTGGCCCGCACTATTATAGAGGGAAGAAGGATAAATGCTCCGAGCATATTTTTTTATCGCGTATAAGTCCGCGTTTATCCACAAACTCGCCTGTTGGTAAGCGACGATGTGGTCGAAGATGAAGCACGCAGGCTTAGAAGATACCTATTCACACTCGCCTTGAAAAACCGGCTTCCTTGTTTTCTGAGAGATATAATCTGGGATATCTCTCAGAAAACAAGGAAGCCGGTTTTTCCAATCTTTTGGCCGTACGGATTAGAAACGTAGAATCTAAATATTTGGTACGTATCCAAGGAAAGACCACAATGTATGGGTGGTAATGGCCCGTTTTCCTACTTGTCCTGTAGTAGAAAGGGGATGGTAGGATAAGGTCGTGTAGCTCCGATGCACATTCTCCGAAATGAATCCTATAGAAAATTTACAGACTCGCTACGGCAGTGTTTTAGACTGAAAAGATTCTTAGCCACTAACTTCTCGTCGCCAATAAGTCGAGCAGCACGCCGGTCTACCAATTCAAGAGCTTCGAGCTGGTATTTGGCTGAACCGTCCCAAAGATGACAGCAGTATTCCACACACGATCGTACTTGGGCTTGATATAGAGTAAGCAACTGCCCTGGATTTCCCGGGAGTGTTGGTTCAGGCACCATGCTAGGAGGGTACGTTCCTATAGAGATCCCGGTTTACTCATCAAGCCGAGAGGCCGGTAACTAAGGGGGTTTCAGTGGGTGCAATCTCACATAACCCGGCCACCCTAATGCAGATGGGTATATTTCGAAGATTTGCCCGCATTACAAAAAAATGTACTTTGACATAACAAATGAGTTAAGAACTAACAAGTAATTAGGTTAGGTATCTTCCTAGTTGCGGTAATTAAGATATTGGTTGAACATTGTAAACAAAATGCTTGATAACAGAGCGTCAGAACATTTTTAACCAACTTCCAAAAAGGAGAAGGTTCTATGTTCGTCTGTATATATTTTTTTGTGTATGTTCATCGATATTTTCGCCAATTGTGAAACGATTTAAAAAATATTTTTTAGTTCAAACAGATATACTCCCGAGATGGTCCCATTATCATCAAGTCAGGATCAGATGATGGAATCTCAATGAAAAAAGAGAAAAAACTAACTAACTAACAATGTTTGACCCACTTCTGTTTCATTTTCATCTATATCTATACATACATTATAATAAAAACGTAGAGATAAAAAAATCTGTAATTGCGAGATAACAAAAAAAAAACCACACAGGGCGTCTTAAAATAAGCAGCTGAACACGATAGGACAGTTTTAAGAATTTTTGTTTGTTTGTTTGTCCGCGCACATCTCCTAAACCACTGGACGGATTTAAATGCGGTTTTCACGAATATGCTTAGAAATTACCAGATTATAACATAGGCTATGTTATATCATTTATTTTCACTTTATTATTACCTAAAAGAAATTAAAAAATCAATGATTATTTTCTTCGTTACCCGAAACGTAATATGAGGATCATCACATAGCCTCAAGCAAGGAGGTCCAAAGTAAAGAGAATGTTATTGACATAGCCATTATAAAAATTTGAAACTGTCAACTGTCATTCAGATAATCAGTTTTAATCACAGAGTGTATATCTGTGGTTTTAATTTAAAGAACACAGATCTACTATTAATAAAAAAGGTTCCTTAACCTTCTTAGATGAATGAACGTGTAGATCAAGGATGTTATAAAACTTAGGCCTTACAACCTCTTTGGTGATTCAATCCAATGCATTTTGCAAGACAAGCATATGTTAGGGTTCCGTGGCCAAAGCCATACTTGTGGTCGTATTCATATAGTTCAGAAATTGCATGGTCATAGAAAAATTCGAACGAGCGAAGCTGGACAGTCAAATTTCAGAGATGTATCATCCCGAAAGAAAACTTCAAAACATGCTCTGCACTGTGGTCACATTATCTTTTTGATTTGAAAACTGTTGACGGTGTTTTTACTGTTATGCTTCTATCAATACTTCACACAGGGCGACTTAAAATAAGCAGCTGAACATGTTAAGGCAGTTTTTAGAATTTTTGTTTGTTTGTTCAAGCACATCGCCTAAACCCCTGCAGGCCTAGCACGGGCCGTGGACAGATTACCTTTCCACCGTTTTTATCCCGCTAGAAAGAGACAAACGTATCCATATTCTAGCTCTGTCACGTCTACGCGCGGATAAAAACGGTGGAAAGACAATCTGTCCACAGCCTGTGCTAGGCTGCTGGAAGAAAATGCGGACGGATCTAAATACGGTTTTCACGAATATGCTTAGCTATGACCAGATTGAAGCATGGGCTATGTTATTTTGCGCAAGGGCCGGATTAAGGGAAGAAAAAAGAAAAGAAAAAAGAAAATTTATATGAAAATCTACGCGTACGAAGTCGCGGGCAAAAAAAAAATAGTTTCAAATAAAATTATATATCATGTTTCAGAATTAATAAATTTTTGTTTCAGGTTAGGTTAATTTTCTCTTTTATGTAATTAATATTGTATTTCAGGTTAGGCAAAATAAAACTTAATTAAATTAACTTCACTAACACATATCTAGCGAGTAAAATTTATCCCAAATTCCTTATTGTACTTGAAGTGACGTAGAAGCGGAATTACACTAGAAATTCATCAGAAAACAGTTTTGAAGATGGACTTTCGCAAAGTAACGTCTGATTCAATCAACCATATTGAACTTGCTTCAACAGTACTTATGTAAAATCTAAGTAAAACGAAAAAAGAAAATAACGTAACATGATTCAATTAGAACCTTTTTTGACGAACCAAAATTTATATTTATCAAAATAAAATGAATGGACGGGCCCTAACCATTGAACTTGATCAGTAAAAACGAGTCAAAACCATCGGACATATACTTCAACAACTAATTATAAAAATGTACAGTATATTTGTTACAAAAAATAGATATCGGTTTAATTTGTGTATTTACACTTCGGTAAAGCATACGAATTCACAATTTTGTCAGATGTTTCGTTATCGCGTGACAATAGACTCGTGTTTCACTTCCTACGGCTAGAGACTGACTGAAACGAAGTGAGCGCTGGCGCTCATTAAGTAATCTTCAAAAATGCACTTCTACTTCCCGTCCATTCATTTTATTTTGGTCGAAGTATCATATTATAGTTTTTTCAGAACCATGACTAATATTATAAGCGAAATACCTACCAGCTTACCTATAGTGATGCCGGTTAACCTTTCTATACCCGCGCCAAATTTTGTAACACTTATACCCGCGCGCGGTGTCACAGACCGAAACTTCGGAACCCTATTATATAACTTTTAGGTTGTAATCCCTATTTATATATTATGTATTTCAAAATTTGATAATATAATGAAACAAAACAAATTGCATTAACTACACATATTATTTATTTATCACTGACTATCAGTCTTTGTTTCAGTCTTAAAAAAATCTTAATTTTTTCGTTGGGTGTACGAAAACTAACCAAAATATTTTTTACTCATAAAAAAACCAAAAAAAAACTCCTAAATCTTAAAGATAACACATATTGTAGTAACTTTTTAATTACTCTGACTTGGATAGAGCTTCACCATGACAGGCAGGGCATACCATAACGGCATGTTCTAAACAGAAATATTTTGCACAAGTAGCGCAGTTGTACCGTGTTTTTCGGTTCTTTTTTGTTGAGCAATACCCACAACGACCTATTTTATTGTTATTAGACGTCGCTGCAGTCTCAGGGCCATCCAATTTGCATATTTCCGCAAGCCTTAGCTTCAGTGTCCTTGGTAGCGAGTCCTTGTCCTTGGTGGTTTTATTCCATCTCGTCCGGCCATCCTTTCCGAGGAAATAATCACGGGAACTTTGATGATCTTCCAACTCTATATGAAAATCATCCTCTCCAGAATGGTCAATTTGTTCATGTTCATCATCATCATCTTCTTGCTCCGTACTATGCGATTCCTCTTGCGTTTCAACAAAATCCTCGACCTCGCTGCCATTTTCGTCATCATAGTTGGAGTCGGATATTTCTTCTTCCAATATCAATCTAATTTGTTCATCGTTCATTTTGGAGTAAGCTATGACCTAAAAATAATATAAATTGTTAAAACTCAAAAGACAGTAACAATATTACAAAAAAACAGTAAAACAAAAAAGTTGACACTCACATGAATTGTTGCACATGTACCCGCGTTGGTCTCACGGACCGATTCGCGCCAAAAACGCCTACAAGTGCTACGCGCACGGGTGCGTGCGCCGTACTGACATAAGCCTAACAACAAATCATGAAGCTAGCAAGAAGCGCACACTCTTAGCTTTTTCAAAAAAATAATTATCTGTGAAAAACAGTTTCGTCGGTCTGACAGACCAACGCGCGGGTATAGAAAGGTTAAGGAAAGCTGAAAAACAGCTGTTCAAATATTTTAATCAGTTTTAAAATGTCTGCTTCAATTTTACTATGCGTACAGAAAAAAAACCGGCAAAACTTATTTATATCCAAATATAGCCACGGTGTTATTTGTCCTTTCTACAGGTCCTTTCTATTCGTTCATTCCCCGTGGCCTTGGAGTGCTTTTCATGATAGAATTCACAAACCCTAGTTCGATTGTGACTGAAGTCGATTAGGCCCGTGGGCCTAATTTGTGCGCTTTACGTCTAGGAGTTCGTCCCGTATCTTCCCACTATTTCCTTACATCAAAACTGAAACTGTAGTAAAGAAGACGTGAGAATAGTTTTTATTTATAACGCAGATAAACTTATTAATCACGAAATCATACAAAGTGTGCTATCCTTCCTTACAACGTAAGGTCAAATATTATAAATAAGTACCCTATCTGTACTTGTGTCAATTGCGAAAAAAGCGTGTGGAATCTATAATCTATTAAAAGTAGCTTGATTGAAATGACATATTATTATGTCAAAATCCTGGAATAGTGCTGGGAAAATTCGGATCAAATCGAAAATAATGTCTGTGTTTATGTTTATCGATTGGAAGTGTTTTGCACCAATAATATTTTCAAAAATCGTGTACTAACTACAACCTTATAATATGTTTGAGTTACAAAGATATGTCGTGAAATGCCGTCAGCTGTCATTTCAATCAAGCTACGAGTACATATAGGTGGAAACTTACGTATCAAACAAAGCAGCCAACAGATCCTCAAACTAGCTCATGGAATTGTTTATTCATGAGCGCGAATTTCAAATTCGTTAATCGACGAATTCTAGTGGTATTATTATCACAACACAATGTAGTGTCTAATTTTATCCGTTCACAATAAAAAACACGTTTTACCACGCACAAAATTAACACCCACGGAACAAAACACGGATTACCGAGTAAAAACTATTGCAAAATTATTTGACAGTTCGAAAACTAATTATTTAAAAACAGAAAGACGTCTAAAACTTTTCGCGGTGCTTCATTTTTAATTTAAAAAAGAACGCAAACTTTTTTTTCTGAGATTGGCGGCAAATAAACACGAACGAAAGAGTTTCGTATCGTCACAGAGTTTAATAAAACAGATGTGGCACAAGCGTGTTTGTGCTTCCGACTCTAGAACAAGACTGATTTTAATACGCATTTATCGAAATGTTATCGCATTTTAATAGGCAGTCAGTTCAAAAATCTTTTTATCGAGACGGATTCAAAAGAAGAAAACTAGCCTCTACTTCATAGCAATACGGTTCACAAAAGTTTGAGGTATAGATTTTATTTATACGGTGTAATTATTCAACCAGTTACCTATGTATTAGTAAAATAATATTAATTGTATGTCCATGGCTAAAAATCGTGATTGCGGGACAATGACCTCTTTATTTGTCAACATAGCACAGATTAAATAGGTAGGAGCATAGACGAAACTATGTTTTTTAGTCTATGGTAAGAGTTAGGGTAGAATTAGGTAATTAATCATAATTTTTCCTAATACAAAATTTGAAAATGTATTTGTTGTATTTTTTTATTTTTTTATTCTTTTACAGACGAATCCTTTTCTTTACTGCTGGTGATAATTTTAAACGGAAAAGTATTAAAAAAACAGTGGCCGTTGTTTACATAAAAATTATTTGCAATGATAATTATTCAAAATACAAAATTTGTAAAATTATTTGTTGTTTTGTTTTTTTTTTTCTTAATTCTTTTACAGACGAATTCTTTTCTTTACTGCCGATGAAAATTTCAAACGGAAAGTGAAAAAATAAAATAAAAGTAAAAAACAGTCGTCATTGTTTGAATTTAAATTATCTGCAATGAAATTTTTCAAAATACAACATTTGCATATTTGTTTGTAGTGTTTTGTTTTTTAAATTCTTTTACAGTTTTTTTGTTGCACCGAATATTTTATTAGAAAAAAAACGCGACATTTTCAAAATTACCCATCTGTTTTTTAAGTTGTGCGTATCTAATTACTATAAGTAATATCAGTCGTAAAATAAGAGTAATAAGGGTGCATATTCACAAGTATATCTCTTTCTGGCATTCATCACACAGAACCCTTACAAAATTGCATGAACAAGGAAAACCCATTTCCACTCCTCCCCTTTTCATTCCCATTGGATGAAACCTGTTCCACCTAAGCCAATCACGAAGCGTGCGTCAACCCTGTTTCGACATTTAAATATTGCAATATTTTTTCCTCAGTAGCGTTTGGTCTGTCGTAGAGTGAACAGCTAGGTTGTGTTTTTCTGGTTCCGTGTTATTTAGTGTCATCGTGTTTTTATGCCGACCATTACGGACCTAAGTGGGAAAAGCGGTGATTATTCCCTAGTTTATTTTGTACCACAAAAGTATTTGATACCTACAGCTGCTGCGTTCAACTTGACTGCCCCGGTGGCTCAGTTGGTAGTGAACCTACCTTCTGCGCTTGGAGGCGTGGGTTTGATTCCTACCTAGGATAAACATTTATGTGATGAACATTTCTGTTTTTTCTATGTCTGGATATTAATATATTTTAAGTATGTATTTAAAATTATATATGTATGTATATCAGTCTCTGGCAGCCATATTTCAAGCTTTGCTTAGTTTGGGGTCAGACGACCATGTGTGCAATAATGTCCCAGATAATTATTTAACTTATCTGTGTTAGGTGATTAAATGAGTAAGCTAAGATTTGCTATTTTTTTATTATTATTTTGTTCAGAAAATTTGCTTGTGGTTCTGACCACTACAGGGAAGTAAATCATAACATCATACATACCTATATCATAATAGCTTTAAATTTATACTTTATAGCTCTATATTACGATTATAGAGATAGATAGATAGAAACTCTTCTTATACAGATATAAACCCTACGAGCTAGTGCCACAAGTGGCGGCCTTATCGCTAAAAGCGATATCTTCCAGGCAACCATTGGATAGGAAGAATTTACGTAAAAGGATCGACGGGCGATGCTAAAACACTTTTAATGGTACTATAAATATTACTACTACTACTGATACTACTATTGGTACTATTTTTGTTTATTTTTTTATAGAGGAGGTATAAATGAATTAACGTTAGAGAAACAGAAATAGTATAAGACAACATCATTTTTTTTTTTATTTGTATTTTGAGGACATACAGACTACTAGATTATTACTACTAGAGATTCGTTAAAGAAACAGTTTTGGAGTTAACATTTATTTTAGTTTGTATTTGTGTGTAAGTGTCGATTCTGTTATACCGTTTTCTAAATTAAACTATTTTTGACAACAATAATAGCCATCTTTTTTTTAACAGACTTCCAAAAAGGAGAAGGTTCTGAATTAAAATGTTTTTTTTTTTTTGTTTGTTACCTCAGAAGTTTCGACTGGGTGAACCGATTTTGATGATTATTTTTTTATTTGAAAGCTGGTGCTTCCAGCTGGTGCAAAATTATCTGCATGATAATATTGTGAATTATTATCAATATAAAAAACCGACTTCATAAAAATTTCATAACTGCACCAAATTGCAATAGGCCACACGGGAAGCAACAGCTTTCAAATAAAAAAGAATCATCAAAATCGGTTCACCCAGTCGAAAGTTAGTCGACTGGGTAGCCGAAAGTTCTGAGGTAACAAACATTAAAAAAACAGTCGAATTGACAATCTCCTTTTCGGAAGTCGGTAAAAAATTCAGTGGAACATAGAACAGTCCTTCTTTTTTGAAGTCATACGTACTCTTTAAATCAGATGGCCTTACTTAAAAACGTTACTCAAGTTGATCTATGCTTAAAATTGCGCTGTATTGTTTTCGCGTGTGACGTTTGCCGTCAGCAAGAAGGTGAGAGAGCATTTTTAAGCATAGATCAACTTGAGTACCGGTTTTAAGTAAGACCCGGACTGTTTAATTATTAAGTTGTTTTTCTTCCATTATGAACATCAAGATAAATGCAAGTATTACCTACATACGTAGTTATGTATATTTCTTCTATGTCCACACAATACAGACAGATAAAAAAAACAAGCTAATAATTAAAAAAAAACCATCTAAGTACTTACTTATTTTTTATAGAAAAGTAGTGAATGACAAGTCCACAGTTTATTTATAGCACTTCCTGTGATAAAATATATCCTGCGATAACCAACATAAGTGAGCTTTTATAATTTAAGCGCGCTTTTGTTTCTCACAATAACGAACAATGATTAATAAAATATTTTAAGTTTCTTTTTAAAGTTTAGGGGTGTCTGGGGGTAGCAACTGTGAAAAGTGTCCAATGAATATCGAGATTTCTAAAGATATTCTGGAGAAAATATAAGAAAATTGAACTTTATACTTTAAGGAATTTCAGGTACTATTTTATACACCTTTACTACCTGTTACCTGCCCAAGTAACCACAATCGAAACTATATAGTCGCGGGTCGTTCTTACCTTTGTTGGAGGCATACACAGAGAAACTTTCAGCTTTTATAAAATAACGAAGGTCTGGCCGTCGTGGGCTCTTACTCTATTGAGAAAGAACAGAATTAATCCAAACCACAGAAAATAAAATTTATTTTGTTCTTTTAAATTAGAACGGCTGTCAAGTCATTGTTGTAAGAAATTTGTTGTAGCCACTTGCACCCATATAAACCGTTAGCAACAGTGACGTGGAGTTCGACGCGTTGACGTAAATAAGAATGTTCAATCATATATCTGTCCCAATACCTGGCCACAGAGTTTTCTTCTCATTTCTGTTCTATTTACTTCTCTTTTGTGTGGTCCAAACCTTCGACCACAATAAAATGAATGGACGGGCCCAGTAGAAGAGCATTTTTGAAGATTACAAAATGAGCGCCAGCTCTCATTTCGTTTCAGTCGGTCTCTAGCCGTAGGAAGTGAAACACGAGTCTATTGTTACGCGATAACGAAACATCTGACAAAATTATGAATTCGTATGATTTACCGAAGTGTAAATACACAAATAAAACCGATATCTATTTTTTGTAACAAATATACTGTACATTTTTATAATTAGGTGTTGAAGTATATGTCCGACGGTTTTGACTCGTTTTTACTGATCAAGTTCAATGGTTAGGGCCCGTCCATTCTTTTATTTTGGTCGAAGGTCCAAACTACGTTTTTCCATCACATTTGTACCTATTTCTTTATTACATTAGCATAGCTTAAACTAATTATTTATTTAAGCCTTATTTTATTTCCTGACAGTTTTAACTATGCTAACTATACTAAACTTATGCTAAATTCTTATAAATTGTATGTGTTTGCATGTATATTATTATTTATGTTCGAATTAACTTTATCAGAAACCCCTCTCAGGTGAAGGCCAAGGATTGCCATCTTTCCTTTTCCACCTTGAGGAATATTCTCCCCCCAAAGGTCTATCTTCCGAGCTTCAGCATGAAGCGTTTCAAAGGGTGTCTACATCTACCTCTCCGGGCTGGTAAAGCACCATCAATACCGCTAGTGTTGCACGTGTCCATAGGCGGCAGTTTCTGCTTACCACCAGATGGACCTCGTGCTTGTACGATAGTCTTTATAAAAAAATAATACTAAGTGTATCATATAATAACGATTACAAACCAAGGAAGTGACGTTCTAACGTTTCAATCACAATACATGGTCCCAAAATTCCCCGATTAAAACGACAAGGCACGCGTATGATAAGGATAGTGATACTAAAACATTCGTGGAAGAGAGACAGCGTCAGAAGAAGTGTACCTATCGTTTACTCGAACTTTGATCTCGACTTGATTTTGTATTCGTCTGTTTAAACCCGGCCTTGTTATTTACGCCCTAAGATATTTTTATCAGTAGATAGGCAGTGGCGTAGCTAGGTAACCAAAAGCCCTGGTGCAAAAAAATGGGGCCCTACCTAAACTGGGTTAGGTTTTACAAAGTAAAAATATTAATACTAGGTACAAAGCTACTTTATCATCAGCTCTTTATTGTGCTCTAAGCTACTTACTACATGACTTGTGTGTATGAAGGGTTTCTTTTTCTAAATTTCAGTTTGAGGTTTACTGGTCAGGGTCCGAGGGCCCCCTGAGCTTGAGGATCCCGGTGCACGGCACCGCCTAGCCCTTCGATAGCTACGCCACTATAGATAGGTTGTGCTCGCCACCATATTTATTGCCTAGACGAATGCAAGGTACATTACCGTACTCGTTACAGCCATCTCTCAGTCACGTACTCCGAGTGTCCGGCAACACATCGCAGCTAGTTAAAAAGTTTTAGCAAAAATAATTACAGGCCTTTCTCTGTCTTTATAAACGGAACGGAAACTACACAAGCACTTGTACACAATGTACTTTTTATTGAAACATAAAAAATATATATAAATTTATTATTTTAGGCGGCTGTTGTCACTATGAAGTGGATGAGCGAGATGTGTAGATTGTCTTGTGTGAGAAAGTGAAAGAGATCGCAGCATAATCGACGACCAAAGCCGAAAAAAGTCGAATTCAGCCGATCACCTCGACCAGCGGCGAATCGTAGTTAGTTTTTAAATCTGTTTTGTTCGCATATAGCATCTCTATTATATTACATCTCACTGTTTAGGTTTTCATATTATTTGGAATTTGATTATTTAATATGGTTAGTTATAGTCATTAAATATAATTATATTAATACTGTTTCTTTTAGTTATAAACTTTTGACATATTTTACTTTTGCATGACATTATTATTAATCTTATTTCATTGTTATTAATTTTTTTGAGCTTCTTATTATTATTGTTATATTTTAATTGTTTATATTGATAGGACTACTTAGACTAACTCATTCTCTAGTTTTATATTTTATTTTAAATGTGATAAACCTAAATATTTTTGTAAATTTGACTAGCCAGTTTAACTGACAATGTTATAAGGCCAATAAAGATTTTTATTCTATTCTATTCTGTTTACACCTAATTTTGTAATGCTCACAGTGCAAGCTATGGCTTCGGATCAAGAATCATGTTCTGACGAGGAACCCGACAGTGAAATGCTGAGCGACGACCCCTGCCTGCCGGACAGCGACGACGAGTCGAGGATACACTGCAGGAGTGTTCAGGTATCACTGTGGCCTTAGTACGAGAACTTGCGAAAAAGTTATCGTTACATAAACGATAGCAAATGTATGATACATTCAGTTTCCTTTCACGTCCGATAGAGGCACTGTTCAATTTTTCATACATTTTGCTATCGTTTACGTAACGGTAACTTTTTCGTATGTGCTCGTACTAAGGCCACTGGTCTGGCTTCGTTAGCCATGTCCGCCTTCTGTCAGTAGTCTGGGGGATATCTGTACTTAGTCTTGGCAAGGATCCATATATACTAGAGGTCTTGGTCACGCATTGTGTTACTATGAGAGTTAATGATCATCTTTGTTGTGAGTGTTCCATGGAATTCCGGAGACGAGGTCACCTCATGGTGAGCGATAATGAATTTGATTGTATGAAACCATTACGTGAATGTGTCATAAATCATTATCAAATGTGTATGATTATGTATTCGATAATATTCTCAAAAATTCTCGATTAAGATTTGTTTTGGTTTCCAGCGGAGGTTGATTGTTTGATGTCAATTATGCTCACCATTGTTAAGGTTGAGAAGATAACATTTTTAGTTCTTGATAGTCTGCGGTCAATGTGAATAATCCTGATTATAATAGGTCGGGGAAAAAGTCTTTTCGTATTTTGTATGTATAAAGTTGTAGTAAAAATCTTATCCGTTGTACTGTTTGTATCTGGCTGGTTTTGATACCATTAAAAAGATGACATTTTAAAAAAGGAATACAAAACGTAAAAAGCAATTTCCCGCCATTTTTCAATTGTTTTATTGTTCGATAAAATGAGTGAATCTAACGAACAAATTCGATATATTGTGAAATTTTATAACAAAAAAGGGAAAAATGCGACACAAGCCGCGAATAAAATTTGTGACGTTTATGGACCTAATGCAGTGTCATCAAGAGTAGCACAATGTTGGTTCAAGCGTTTTCAGTCCGGGAATTTTGATGTCAAAGATGCAGCTCGCTCTGGTCGCCCTGTTACGGATAAAGTCGATGCCATTTCTGAAAAAGTGGACCAAGATCGGCATATTAGTAGTTACGACGTAGCTGAAGAACTGGGGATTGACCACAAAACAGTTTTGACCCATTTGAAAAAAACTGGGTATACAAAAAACTCGATATTTAGGTGCCACACGAGCTCACTGAAAGAAACCAAATGAATCGTGTACTCATTTGCGATTCTCTATTGAAACGTAACGAAACCGAACCGTTTTTGAAAAGATTGATCACTGGTGATGAAAAATGGATCACCTACGACAAGAATGTGCGCAAAAGATCATGGTCAAAGGGCAGTGAAGCACCACAGACTGTAGCGAAACCCGGATTAACACGTAATAAGGTGATGTTGTGTGTATGGTGGGATTGGCAGGGCATCGTTCATTATGAGCTTTTACCGCCGGGCAAAACCATCGATTCGGATCTCTACTGCCAACAGCAGATGAGACTCAAACAAGAAATTGAGAAAAAACGGCCGGAATTGATCAACAGAAAGAGTGTGGTCTTTCATCATGATAACGCCAGACCGCACACATCTTTGGCCACTCAGCAAAAATTTAGAGAGCTTGGTTGGGAAGTGTTAATGCATCCACCATATAGCCCAGACCTTGCACCCTCAGATTTCCACCTGTTTCGATCTCTTCAGAATTCTTTGGGTAGTGTTAGATTAACATCAAGAGAGGACTGTCAAAACTACTTGTTGCATTTTTTTGATCAGAAGTCCCAAAAATTCTACAGCAACGGGATCATGTCACTACCTACAAGATGGCAACAAGTTATCGAACAAAATGGCACATATATATTATAATTAAATGTAATTAAACTTGAAAAAAATATGTCTTGAATTTGTTTAAAAAATACGAAGAAACTTTTTCCCCGACCTTAAATGTGAGCATTTTTTAAGTATATCGCAAGTCTAATTGTAGTGGTAGGACTTTTTTGCAGGGGTCCGCCTGGGGACGTACCACACCTTTGCCAGTTATTTAACCACCAAGCAGTAGTGTGCAAACACTAATGTGTTCCGGATTGAAGGGCAATGTTTCCAGCGAAATTACATGGCACACAGAGATTTGACATCTTATATCTCGGGGTGACGAGCGCAGTGCATTACCATCCAGGGTTTTGAAATGTTGAAGTTCAAAATTCTGTGTGGCGTTGAGCTGTAATAGCAAGCGTGAAGAGCCATCAGCCGAGCGACTTCGCTCGTCTCGTCACCCAGTATCATTAAAGTCTGAAACTCTTTAATTTTCAACAGAGTCTCCCAGAAGACCTGCCTGCTCTAAGTTCCTGCCTCCTCCGCCCTCCACGCAAACTCTTCACAAACTGCCGCGAACGGTGGCGTCAGCAGAATGTCAGCGGTGCCTTCGCAGAGCTACGGCGCTTAGTGCCCACTCACCCACCAGATAAGAAGCTAAGCAAGAATGAGATATTGAGGATGGCTATCAGGTCAGTTACTGTTACTTTTTAGAATACTCTGGGATATTATAGGAAGGAGTTATTACAATGGCAACAGCAGAATGTCAGAACTAGAGACAGAAATTGATCAACAAAATTAGTCGATGGTAAGCTCAATAATTGTCTCATCCCTGGAGTCTGAGAAAGCATACTCAAAATCAGTCAAAAGTGATGCCGAATATTTAGATAGAGGCAAAAACATTACTAAATTTTTCAGTAGAGTAGACATGCACGTCAATAGCTTGCTACAAAACTAAACTGTCCACGTCTTTTACAGGTACATAGGCCTACTTTGCGAGGTTTTAGAATGGCAGAAAAACCACAGCGTGAATAAAGAAAACTCTGCTAGCTTAGCAATCAAATGCGAATCACCAGGAAGTCCACAATCCCGCCGCCTTCGACTAAAACGGCCTTACTTCGAAGACGACGGGCCAAGAGCTAAAATACTCCACGAAAACGAGTACAAACTCTTTGGCAACGAGGAAAATGAGCAGAGAAATCAGAAAGCCAACTTTTTTTTCCACAAAGATCATATGAGGGTACTTCGAAATCAGTTTTATTTTACTCAAAGATGGCGGCAAAACGTTCCGTTCAGAAACTTGGCCGATCGAAATGGTAATAATTTGCTGATGATTGCGCCGGTTAATGGTAAAGAAGATGAAAAAAATAGGAAGGAGAAAAATGATAAAGATAAATAAAATCACGCAATCAATACGAGTACTAAATATTTAGCATTTAGTCTTAAATGTAGACATTTAGCTAAAATGGATGTAAGCCTAAAATGGTGAAGGCTAGAGGCTTCTATGGAGTTTTGGAAAAATCACGAAAATGCATGTTTCACCTCGATATATCACCGTCCACACTCGATCACTTAATAAATAATAATCCACCATTATTATACAATGATCATCATCCAGAAGACTTCCGCTGTTGAACATAGGCCTCCTGCTATCTGCATCCACTGGATGCCCGCGACTCTCATGATGTCGTCGGTCCATATAGTGGGAGGCCTGCCTACGCAGCGTTTTCTGGTTCGTGGTCTCCACTCAAGAACCTTTCTTCCCCATCGATTCTTTGTTCTTCAAGCAATGTAGCCTGCCCATTGCCACTTAAAATTGCAAATTTTAATTGCTGGTTCTTTGGAGAATATCCACGTTCCGGATTCTATCGCGCAAAGAAACTCTGAAAATAGATTTCTCCAGTGCCCGCTGTGTGACTCTGCATGAGTTTTTTCCAAAAGGCCAAAAGTTAAGGACCACGTCTCAGTACCATATGTCATCACTGGCACCACACACTGGTTAAAGACCCTTTTCTTTATGCACTGTGGTATTTTTGAAGAGAAGTTGTCACGTAATTTCCCGAACGCTGCACATTCTAGTTGGGTTCTGCTGGCAACTACCTCTTTGCCTAAGTTGGACCAAGAATGAATGATCGTTCTTGGTTTGATTTACCCAACTGAACAATCTGTCCAAGATAGGTGTAATGGTCAACAACTTGAACACAATAACACTCTAAAATACATTTTATAAATATAATATAATGAGGCGCCATGTGTTATTACTTTAGTAGGTATAAACGTCACACTTGATGGAGTGTGCAGCGTGCCCTGCAGCCTGCACACTAGACGACCTGAATGAAGCCACGGAGAGTGCCATTAGAATGGGGGAATTTTGGTCCAAATACGTAATTTAAAATTAAAATAAGTGGCGAAACATCGACTCGAAAGAAGAAGAAGTAGGTATAAAAATAAATGTTGTAGTGACTTTGACACTTAACTATTTGCTTTTGGATTTGTAAATAGTGTGGATAAGTACATAAGCATTTAGTTATATGTATACCAAAACTATAATTTTCTGTCATCTACATTGCATCCACGTACAAAATATCTATGGTGGATTAGGTAGTAATCTAATTAATTTAAGTAGGTAGTGATTAGATTTAAAAATTATCTATGTAAGTATAGTAAAATGATGTAAATTTATTTAGGTAAGGTTTGTTAATCTCTATGATGAAATAAAAGCATATTGCAAAATTGATGCCTAGTCGTAATTTGGTCAGTTTTTCTTTTACTAGCACAGCGTCCCGTAGTTCACTCATGATTTGCTGAAGACGAACTGGAAGATGCAGTGTAGGTAGGCCTCCCACTAGATGGACGGACGACATCGTGAAAGTCGCGGGCATCCAGTGGATGCAGATGGCAGGATGTCGTTCAGTGTGGGGGTTAAAGGGGGAGGCCTATGTTCAGCAGTGGACGTCTTATGGCTGATGATGATGACCTAGAGCTGTTTCTGGGTGTGATGTGAACCGCCGCATTATCCATGAAGAGGATCCCGTATGCCTCCTCATGCACACTATTTCTTTTCCCAATAGGCTATTGGACTGATTATGTTTTATTATTCTCATTAAAAAAGCTGACCATTAAATAGAGCAGAACACTGAAAAAGAACACTGTTTTAAACTATCGCGGTTGTTCACTAAAGTTATATGATTAATTACGGGATATTTACCGTGGTAAGGTTGTAGAAGGAGCTCCCGATTGATGTCTTCCCGTGAACATGGTGCATGTAACTGCGTCGAAATATCGGGAGCTCCTTCCACAACCTTACCACGGTAAATATGCCGTAAATAATCATTTATTTATTTATTTATTTATTTATAGACAAATACTCGTCACACTTACAGCTACGCCAAGGCATGTAACGAGTCATACATTAAAAAAATTACAATAAAAATTAAATTTAAATAAACTATTATACATTCATGTCAATTCAATATTATGTAAAATAAGTCAATCAAAATTCTTAAAAATTAGAAACATTCAATGAACACACAAACATTAAAAATAAACATAAAATTATCTTCACAAATCACAATGTCAAAAAATTTATAAAAATGTAATATAAACTAACACAGAAAAATATTAATACAAACATTCACAAACATTGGTAGTTTAATGTGAAATATATCAACGTCTGGCTGTTGAGCGATCAGGGCGTTGAGCAGAGAGATGGCCTGGGCCGTGGGAGCAAACTGAGCCGTGCACGTGCGCGTCCACGGAGCCGCGAGCAGGCGCCGCACGTGCGGCCGCCGGACCCGCTCCGGTGCCACGAGCGCGAGACGCGACAGAGTGCTCGGGTTGTCGATCCTATTGTGGAACAGCAGGTAGTAGTGAACCATTATAGCACACTTGCGCCTGAGCTCTAAAGTGTTCATACCTACCATTCCCGCTATGAACAGGGACGGATACAGGTAAGGATAATATCCATACAGCTTGTCGTATAGGTATCGTGCAAACCGCTTTTGTACCTTTTCTACCATGAGTTTGTACTTGTCTTCGTGGGGGTCCCAGATTATGGAGTTGTATTCCAGTTTACTCCGTACAAACGCATAGTATAGAGTAACAATAGTGCTCCTATCTTGAAATCGTCTAGACTGTCTCATGACGAAACCTAGAGACTTGTGAGCGCGGCTGCACATCTCGACAATGTGTTCATTGAACGTCAGCTCGGTGTCCAGGATTAGACCAAGGTCGCGAATACGCTCTACACGTTCGAGAGGGACACCGTGTAAGTTGTAGGGGTATATAGTTGGTGAACGAGCACGAGTGAAAGTTATAGTTTTGCATTTAGATGCATTAAACTCAAG
The DNA here is from genome assembly GCA_949125355.1 of Agriopis leucophaearia. Lineage (NCBI taxonomy): Eukaryota > Metazoa > Arthropoda > Insecta > Lepidoptera > Geometridae > Agriopis > Agriopis leucophaearia. The sequence goes on along the minus strand of OX421285.1, from coordinate 2,090,820 downwards.
GTGATTCCGTTCACACCACGCTACAACATTATCAATGTCTCTCTGCAGCGCCTCGCAGTCAGCGTCAGTTCCTATACCCAAGAAAAGTTTCAAATCGTCAGCAAACATGAGGCATCTAGCTGTCTTGACGACACTTGGCAAGTCATTGACCATAATAGAAAATTGCGTCGGACCTAGCGTGCTGCCCTGGCTCACACCAGAGCAGGTCAAATACGGATCTGAGCGGTGGTTAGAAACCTGGACATATTGAAACCTATTTGAAAAATAGCTGGCAAAAAGTTTCAGCAAGTTCGGAGTGAACCCTGCAGCTGCAAATTTGCTAAGCAATACGTCATTATGGACGCGATCAAATGCTTTTTTTAAATCAAAATAAGCCGCGTCAACTTGCTTTTTAATATCCATTTCTGCAACAGCGTAGTCTACAAAATTGATGTGGTTTGTGGCGGTAGACCTACCTGTCCGAAACCCGTGTTGTGCGTCGTTCAGTTGCGCGCTGACCTGCCTGGTGATGTCACGGTTCAGGATAGACTCGAAAACTTTGCCAAGTGCCGACAAAACAGCTATAGGTCTGTAGTTCTCAACTTTAATTCTAGAACCTACCTTGGGTACAGGAGTAACCCTGGACACTTTCCACTGTGATGGGTACGTTGCAGTGCTTATGGCCAAATTAAATATAAATAAAAGGGGCAGTTTTAGAATTTCATGACAATCCTTGAGAATAAAAGGCGGTATGCCATCCGGTCCTGTCGAAGAATGTGCCTTCAGTCGACGAACTGCAAAGAACAAATCGCGTGGCCCGACACTGTCTACCGCGATACGGGACGAGCAAAGCGAGCTGGCTGCCTCGCACTCCGCTTTCTCAACCGACAGGGTCGGGGTGTCACTTAGAAATACAGATTTGAAATAAGTGGCAAAAGCATTTGCGGCATTAGCACCAGAAACAGTATTGCCGGCATATTCAAACACACAGTTGGACTGTCTGGCTGCCTGCTGATCTTTAACAAATTTCCAAAACCGCCTCGGATCACTTTTAATATCGGCCTCAGTTTGGGTTATGTACTCTCTGTAAGACGCAGCAATCAGATTTTTTACCTTTTCTCTGTAGAATTTATACATTTCCCAGTTAAACTGTGCATTTTGTTGCCTGAATCTTTTTAAATGAAAGTGTTTAGTTTTTATGTTACATATTGTCTCTGCAGTAAACCACGTAGGATACTGATAGCGCGAGTTGGAATTCAATGGCCGCTTAAGGGGAACACAACTATCAAAACAGGTACCTAATATGTTGTACAAAGTACTCACCGCCATATCAACGTCCGTCTGTACGTATATCTCATCCCAGTCAATAGCAGCAAGAGCAGCGTATAACGAGAGAAAATCGGCTTTACGGAAGTTCCATTCGAACGGTATTTGATCGCGGTCCGGGTGCGGCAGACGAGCGCGCGAGGCGCCGTCCCGCGGCCGCAGCGGACGCGCGCTGCGCACGCTCACCCACAGAGGTGGATGATAACCATCCACCTTATCGGGTACTAAGGGTTCCGTGTCGCCACTCACCTTGACCCACTCATCGCCATGATCGCTCAACACCAGATCCAATATTCCACCGCATTTATTAGTTATTTTATTGTGTTGTTTTAATTTACATGATGAGACCATAGACTCATAGTGCATACGAATATCCTGACTACACGAATTTAAATTAAAGTCACCCAATATTATGGTATCTAACTTAGGGAATTTGGCTAATACATTTTCAAGAACACTAAACGTATTAAAATATTGGTCCTCAGTAGAATGCGGAGGAATATACACAACACAACAAACAATCTTCTTATATTGCAAAGTGAGCAACGCGACCACGACTTCAATCTCGTCTGAATAGCCCTCGATGTCGTGAATGTGTTTTGCGTTGAGCGAGTCACGCGCCGCCAGCAGCACGCCGCCCCAGCCGGCGTCGCGCGCGCGGTCGCGCCGCAGTACGGTGTAGCCGGCGGGAAACACCTCCCCGTCGTAAACACCGGACACCAGGAATGTCTCAGTGATCGCATAAACGTCGGCTGATAGCGAGAGTATCGCCTGCTTGGCAGGATCGAGCTTGGTACGGAGACCCCTGACGTTCTGATAGAAGAATGTGTAATACCTTGATTTTTTGTTTCTATTCGGCTTTTTGTGGCTTGCGAAATCCACTATGCCATGGTTTGATATGCACATCCTCAGCCCAGTGTTCCGGCGATAGGTACCTCTCGACGTCCTTAGTCGGCACTGTTAGTTTAAATGAAGCGTAGTCACCTCGAGATTTTAAAGCATCTGCGGAGCACTTATTACCCGGACAAATATTACTCAGATGGGCCAATACCTGTTCGGTCGTAGTTCCAGTAAGTACGTAGTATAAGTGCAAATAGGATTTACGCTCAGCTGCCATTAAGGTACAAATATGCGACCCCGGGGCGGCAGTGCCGCGAGTCACATTGCTGGGTGGTATCCGACGAGAATGACGACTTTTAATTTCGGTCCACTCTCCAGCATTATCATCCAAGTCAGATTGCGAATGATTCACCGCCATTGGTTCCGTATTCTCACACACGGATGCAACCTGCAGCGACACCTGCGGCGGCGCGGGCGCCGGCATCAACAGCGGTCCAGTTGGGGTGGGGGGCGCACTGCGACGCGGGGAAGCGGTATCCTCGCAGGTGGGACGAGGCGAAACGTTGCGTCTCACTCCGGCCTTCCGACCAGCAACCACGATCGCCGCCGAGGCCCGAACGTGCGCCTCTCGGACCGGCCTCTGACTCGCTGGCTTTGTACTCGGAGCGCTCCTGCCTTCATTTAATTTTGCCGTTGGTCTCGAATCTTGATGACCACTCACAAGTTGTAAAATTAGCTTATTTTGATCAAGCACTAACTTTTCCAAGGATATAATCTTATCCTGCATGGAGTTCACTGTTTTGGTTAACTCGCGAATAGCAATATCGGTCGATTTATCCGACATTTCTAATTTGTACAATTAAAAACCCACGGAGCTAAGTCAAACACCTCCGACCTCAGCGGTGGCGCGGGGGAGAAGTACTAAGTCATATAACTTTACTGAAAAAGAAATTGGAATATAAATATCTGGGACATTTTTGCACACACGGTCATGACCCCAAACTAAGCAAAGCTTGTAATATGGCTGCCAGAGACTGATATACATACATCATTTTTAATACGTACTTAAATGGGAATTAACACCCAGACATAGAACAAACACAAATGTTCATCACATGAATGTTTGTCCTAGGTGGGAATTGAACCCACGCCCCCAAGCACAGAAGGTAGTTTCACTAACAGCTGAGCCACCAGGGCATTTTAAATTAAAGAAGATATAAACATTTTAATATCTTGCTAGACATAGAGCACACTACACTTATGTACACACACTACCTTACATGTAAGTACGCCATACAAACTACATACTGGCATTCATCTTGCGGGAAAGGGACAGAGCATTCCTTCCTAAACCGAGAAAAAACTTTAAGATGTTTATATCTCAAAATTTTACTAGCTATATTTAAATAGTTTCTTCAGTAAGTGTATTTAATTAAATTTTACCCTAAGCCTATTAATTTAACAAATCAAACTCTTGAAATAGGATATATTTTATTAAGTTCTGAGGTAACAAACATTATTAGGTTCTGAGGTAAAAAAACATCCGTATTGAGAACCCCCTACTTTTTTGTAGTTGGTTAAAACATCGTCTTTCAGTTATAAACCAGTAAAGGGGTAGATATTTAAAGTACGTACATAGTAGTTGATTGAATCAGGCGTTACTTTGCGGAAGTCCATTTTCAAAACTGTTTTTCTGATGAATTTTTAGTGTAATTCCGCTTCGCGTCGCTTCAAGTACAATAAGGAATTTGTGATATTAAAGTTAATTTAATTGAGTTTAATTGTGCCTAACCTGAAATAAAATATTAATTACATAAATTAAAAATTAACCTAACCTGAAACAAAAATTAATTTATTCTGAAATATTATTTAAATTTAATAATTATATATATATATTTTTTATTAATAAAAGAGTAAATTAGAGTAATCTGAAACAAAAATTTATTAATTCTGAAATATGATAATACTTAACCTGAAAAAAAAAACAAAATGAATTAATTCTGAAACATAAAATATATATTAATTGAAAGGAAATGTATTTTAATTGAATTTAAAAATAATAAATTATATCCGTTTCCTTAGTGCACTTATGTCGACACGTGTTTCGCCTCTTCACGAGGCATCCTCAGGACGTGTTGACTCTTCGAGCGCTTGGCCGAGAAACACAGTACAGTTGGTTAGTACAGTACGTACTTGGTACTGTACTAACTATAATTGCTAACAACTTTAACTACTAATTAAATAACTGATATGTATTTGGTACTCACCAAGTACCATTAAAACCACGAAACCGTGAAAACATAAAATCGTTTTCAGTATTTTTTCGTGCCTTGTACAAAGAAAAAATTTTGCTGCTGTAAAACTGACAGGCACCCAGCAGGTACCTTGTATCCCAAAATCTTCTTTCTCCTTCACCCAAAGGCGTGTCCAAGCCACGCCTACCACCCTGTGTCCCTCACTACCTTGCTAGGGGTCCGCACAAAGGGATGTGTGTTAGGAGAGATAAGGAAGGTGGCAAATTGATACGGGGTGAGTGGAGCGAAAATAATTGAATAGGGGAGTTTAGTAACAGTGAGTACTAAAATATTTTCATTTGTACCTTTAAAGGGTCCCATTGCAGTTCAATCATTTTTAAAAACTGCCGGTAGGAGTATTTTTCTTGTCGATTACTATAGATAGAGAAATATCAAAATATCGAGTGATCACCCTTGACTGTAGTCCCTTAACCTTATAGTTCGATGTTTTGACATTTATCGGCAGTAATATAGGCAAGAAAAAATCACATTCACTTAGCTTATTACTTCACTTGCGCGTTCATTTAGGTTGCAGAATAGACCGGCAGAGCGCCTGGTGGTGCGACGCGTGACCAAAATGCTGGCGTGTTTCTGGCTCAATCAAGCTAATGTCATTTTCATACATTTTTATCTTTCCGCAGGCGTTAACGCTAACAGACAGAGGTTCTTGTCAAGACCCATTCCGGGTCGCTGCACCAGTGGAGTAAGTATGTTTCGACTCTACCTGCACTATTTTATGGTTAGAGTCAGAATCGTGCCAAAAATGTCCGAAATAAAACACAGCGCGCGCTACGCATTGCGCTGACTTTTTGGTTAGTTGTAAGGCAACCGCGATCCAATACTCAATATGTTTATTGCGACATTTGTTTGCAAGCAGACCTTAAATAACATGTTTTTGTCTTAAATAACACGTCTTAAAATACATGTAGTACATATGACCCTGTTAGGGTATGGCAACAGAAAGAACGGAACGGTCTATTTGTATATCATCGAAATTATCCTTGAAAAATTCGTCTAGGGTGTAGTAACATTTTGATTCTAGGAAAGTTTTGAGAACATTAGTGAAGCTGGTTTCTTTTTCTATGTCTTATCCGACTCGCCGCGCGATGCCAGTGCTACGATGCCCTAGCGGACAAACGACGTTGAACACTATGCAAGCGACATAACGTAATTGAAGTATTAAATGTGGCATTGTGATAATATAATTGATGTCTAGGTATGTACAACGATGTTTGGACGCTTTTTGACTGTTTTCACTTGGATTTTGTGACTCTATAGGTATTTTATATGCATTTTTACTTATTGTGACATTAATTGATTTTATCTGTAATTTATCATCCATGACATGTCCCTGAATTTTACTATTGTTTTTAATTTTGTATTGTTTGTTAATATATTTGCATTGAATTTTTGATTAGTGTAATGACGAGTTATATGATTTTGTAATATTTTAATAATTTATCTAATGTAATTGGTTGTACCGTGTTAGTTAAATAAATAAATAATAATAATAATTGTATCTCGAATTATTGATGTAGCATACTCTGTTTCGTAAAAAAGTCATCTGGGATATTTCTGGTATTCCTACTATACTAACCATTTTCAGGGCGTCACGTCGCCAACAAAGATTAAAAAGTTTAAGGTTTCTCACAGCTTTTTAATCCAAATTACGCTTTTATTGCTCTCACCCCTCTAAGCTCCCCTAATCAGCCCTTAACGACGACAAACTACTGACTCGTACCAGAGAGATAAAGCAGATTTGACAATTCAAACTTTTGTTGCTTCCGTCAAGTCGTTAACCCGATGGAATAGGGTTCAATTTTAAGTGAAGAAAGATTTTTTGGGTTTTAGTGAAGAATTGGACGTATAAAACGTTGGAAGTGATTGCCAAGGGCCAAGTACTTTTACTAGTGAAATGTCTTAATATGGATTTAAAAGAAAAGAAAGAAATATACACAGACTAGGTATAGCTACTACGTAGCCCAGACTTGTAGTTACGATTATTTTCAATGGAAACAGTTCAGTCAAATACCTGAGGGGCGGGGTGAGGGGTTACTAAATACTAATTGGTCCATTCAACGTCAGTTCAAAATGTAAACAAAGCATCGTGATGGCGTACCTAAGGTATTGGTCGGAAATGACGTGAGGTTCAGTGGAATCGTGTTTTTTATATCAGTAGTGGTCAACTGATGAAATGTCTTAACATGTTCGCCCTGCATAAATGTCTAGTTATAGAAAGTCTTTGGAAATATATTTATTCTGTAACACCAACACTAATGACAGAACGGTGATTATGGAATTCGATACGAATACTTTTTATTATTAACAGTTATTTTAATTCGTAACGTCTCGAACACTTTACAGTGTCAGTGGTTAAATAAAAACTTCTCAGTTCAGTTTCTTTAGCAAATAGATCTGTATTTCTTTATTGAAAATAGCGGCTTAAAGTTTTGGAAAAACTCAACATACTAATAATATTATTATATTATATATATCACCTTATTACCTCCAATTTACAAAAGTAGTTTTTTACAGCGAAAGTTTGAGAGTGGATTTCGTTCAATTACTGACTTTAAATTTTAATGTTATGTTTTACTTGTTATATGTTATAGTCTTGACAGTTACGGCTTTATAATAATATTTTCGTTTTATGCCCGCAAATCCAAATACTTAAAATTTAACGGTGCATTTTGTAATACGGCCCTTAACTATGTTTTTTTATTCCGTATATTACAATTGTTTTGACTTTTAGACCTTTTTTATTATTTCTTAGTTAATCCGCCGTAAGATTACATATTATGTGAAAATTTCAACTGACTATCTATAAAGGTTCCAAAGATACAGCCGTTTAAAAGTAGACAGACAGACAGCGTAGGCTCAGTAATAGGGTCTCGTTTTTACCCTTTGGGTACGGAACCCGAAAAACTTGGGAAATAATATAGGACCGGTGGTATTAACCTGAAAGGAGGTAGTTCTGTGATGACTGTGTAGAGAACTGTTACCATAGCTTCAGGCGTTTCGAGTCCCATGATTATTTCATCTATGAGTTGAAATTTAAGGGTGGAAGTAAAGTTAGCTTTTCTCGATGGCTACTTATATTTAATATTTTTTAATCCCCGATGGCGATGCAGGGCTTAGTTAGGCACGCGACCGAGCGACGTCCGCGCCGTGGTCGGTTATCAATTGGTAAAACTTTTGAAGCGGAAAGCTGTGACTTTTTTACCAATTGATTTTTATTAAGATAAATACGCTAATAAGATTTAAAAAAAAAACGAATGTTCTAAAACGTCTTTGTTTATAATTAAATCTAAGATTTTAAATCGTTCTTGAATATGAATGATCAATTATGTTTTGTTTATTTTCATATTTATAACCTTTGTGCATACGCCTTTTTTTAGAAAACCAAAATGAAACCTCTTTGATTATACTCGAGTAATCAAAGAGGTTTGATTTTGCGACGTGCGAATAATATTCGCACGCAATTTATTAGCGAACTTATTATGCTCTAGTGACAATAAATAGAGATACGGGCAATGGAGAGAGCTATGCTCGGAGTTTCTTTGCGCGATATAATCCGAAACGTGGATATTCGCGAAAGAACCAGAGTCACCGACATAGCTATCAAAACTTGCAAGTTGAAGTGGCAATGGGCAGGCCACATCGCTCAAATAAGAACCGACAACCAATGGGGAAGAAAGGTTCTGGAGTGGAGACCACGAACTGGAAGACGTGGCGTGGGTAGGCCTCCCAGTAGATGGACCGACGACATCGGGAGAGCCGCGGGCATCCAGTGGATGCAGATGGCAGGTTGTCGTTCAGTGTGGAGGTAAAAGAGGGAAATATAGGCCTATGTTCAGTATAGGACGTATTCTGGCTGATAATAATGATGATGATAATAAATAGTTCCCGTAAATGTAGTAAAAATAAATAATTAATTAACTCAACAATACTTTATTACAGATTACAATACAAAACACAACCATTAAACCTATTTTCAATTTATCTACAACTCAGTCTTTCCACTAGTCTTCGCGAGTTTCCTGAACGCCGTAACAGCCTTAAGCACATCCTCAGCGAAGACCTCAGGCAGCTCGAAGGCTAAAAAGTGGCCTCCATCTTCGATGATGGTGGTATCAACCAGGTTGGGGAACTTGAATTTTAAAAGATAACTCGGTTGGAATGCAATTTCATTTTTGGCTTGGATGGCCCAGGTAGGTACTGGCGTTGGGATTCTGGAAAAGAGAAAAAAAAAAACTAAATCCACCACATAAATTGTTAATAACGTAGTTAACATATTATATTTACTTAAATTACATCAAGAAGACTTAAGAGAACAAAACCGTTCGAGTTAGTGTAGTGAAAAACAAAGTGTTAGTGTTAAGTAGTGTAGCTACCTATAAATAACATGAGAACGAAGTGTCTTCGTCTTAATAGAGACAATAAGAAACGTGTTAATGGACACATTCTTAGTTTTTAAAACATCATACTTAGAAGTTTAAGTTAGAATTAAATTACTTATTAGCTTAACATAAGCTAGATTGTAATTAAATTAAAGGGCGCTAATTACTAGCGCAACTTATATTTATAAAAAAAAGAGGAAAAAAATACGTCAAAGCTATTGGTTTCAATGATATAAACATCAGTCATCTACCCTTTTGCCTATTTATTTCTCAAGCATCATGATTGCTTCAATCGAAGGGGTTAGTCGTAGTTGTAGATATGGACTCCCATCTATGTCTATATCAAAATCTGATGAACGGTCAACCGTTTTAGCAAAATAAGAGCATGGAATCATTGAGAAGCACAGTCTTTAAGTGAAAACAGTCAAAAAAGCGTCCGAGCGTATTACATACCTAAATATCAATTATATAATTCACAATGCCACATTTACTCTAGATGTTATGTCGCTTGCATAGTGTTCAACGCGCTTGTCCGATAGGGCATCGTAGCACTAGTATCGCGCGCCGTTGTAGTTGGATCGCGGTTGCCTTACAAATAATCAAATATTCTGCGTAATGTGTAGCGTGCGCCGAGTTTTGGTTCAATCATTTTTATGGCACGATTGTGACTGTATAGATATTGCATGGAATATAAAGAAAAAGAAATACTTACTCATCCATGCGCAAACCATAATGCCTACTGGTAAAAGACTCCGCGTACAATCTCATTGAAGTGGTAATAGACCGAGTAGACCAGTACATCATCAGGTTGTCGATCAGCTTCTCAGGAGTCCACCTGAAGCTGAGGCCGCCGTCTGCCTTCTGGCGGTGGTCTAGACGGGTCCAAGTGGAAAACTTCTCTAGGATATAGGCAAGTAGACCAGCAGGAGAGTCTGTGAGAGCCACACCTGAAAAATTTGACAATTGTTATGCTTGGAGATTTGAAACACAGCTTAAAGAGGAACGTTTCACCTATGGCACAGAACACATATTAGTACAGTACAGAAGAATCACTCCGTAAAATCATTTAAATAAGTAGCGACTCTTACTACTACACAATAAAGTGCCATTCAGGACGTGCGAGCGCTAACTACCTACTGCTATATTAACCTAGAAGTTGCCTCTCTGTCTATCGCGTAACTCTTGTCGCGTTATCTCTGTCTATCGCGCAGCGGCGGGCACGGCAAGTCCGACAAGACGACTACTTGTAGCTTCATACCTAAGTGCGCCAGGCCTGCATAAGCCGGGAAATTGAGTTTTCAAAGTTTTTGTCGTTAGCTAGGCTGGTAATTATTGTAAATGATCACGGTGTTTGCGGAAACGTTAGTGATAAATAGCGTTAAATTACATGATAATGTAAAATAATAATAAGTTCCTCCTTTACTTCCGACAACAACAGCTTGTTTTAATAGACTGACAGTGGAAATCTAGTTAGTTCTTACACATGCTGATCAAAAAGTACTAGGAAATAGCGTGTTAGCTAAAACATGCATCCTTCAACGGTTACAGACTTGAAGATCTTCGAGTTTAGAATCAATAAGTCTATAAATCAATGCTAACTGGAAAATAATTGTTGCAAACCAAAAAACAAAACACAATCGCCATGTTGGCGTCAGTCACTATTACTTTGGGGGAAAATATGAATATATTTGAGTATTATAAAACTTAAAAACTCATTTTTACTTGTTTCTTGAAACGATCGAAGAAATCTGAATTAATAAAATACTTTAAAAAATCCTCAATATTAATATGTTACCATCTGGTCAAATGGATCACATTAAAAACCGACTTAAAAATAGATGAAAAACGTGATAAGCGCCTATAACATTTGAGGGCTGGGCCATGTGTAAAAAGTTATCGCTTCTACTTACCTAAGGTATCAGGCTTTGTAGACTGAATGTGCAAGTATCCCATTTCTTCAACCATGGTAGCGTACTTCTCAGACAGAGGGTACATCCTGTCGGCGTATTTCTCGTCCACGATCAGAGAAGGGAAGAAGGAACAGATCATTGAGATTATGGTGACTTGAGGAGCGCTGCTGAAAGCCATGTTGGTGTGGAAGCCGAGAGCTTCCTGAAATGAAATTTTATAGCTAAGTATTGTGATTATTCCGGATTGTCGCACACTAATAAACACATTCTTTGACCAGTGTGTGTTGCCAGTGATGACATATGGTACTGAGACGTGGTCCTTAACTGCTGGTCTTTTGGAAAAGTCAGAGTCACACAACGGGTAATGGAGAAAGCTATGGTCGGAGTTTCTTTGCGTGATATAATCCGGAACGTGGATATTCGCACAAAAAAACAAAATCACCGACATAGCTAATAAAATTTGAAAGTTGAAGTGGAAATGGGCAGGTCACATCGCTCGAAGAAGCGATAACCGATGGGGAAGAAAGATCCTTGAGTGGAGCCCACGAACCGGAAGACGCAGCAAAGGTAGGCCTCCCACGAGATGGACCGATGACATTGTGAGAGTCGAGTGGATGCAGATGGCAGGAGGTCATTCAGTGTGGAGGTTAAAGGGGGAGGCCCCGTCTCCATGGGGTTAAATGAGACCTCAACCCCTGGCTTGCTCTAACCAGCTGTCTGACGTTGGAAACAGCAAGAAAAATAGCACTATTTTTTGGTCTGGCCGCTGTACTATCTGGCTGTTGGTGTTATCTTTATTACACATATGATGTTATGGCATTTTCTATGCAACCACTTCTACTATCTGTATAGCCTACATGGCCTTGTGGTTTTGTTTGGAGGCACCTACTGCATGATTCAGTTCTACCAGACTCCATCTGCTGTATTATATATGAACCTATCAGAACCTGAAGTTTCACTCACGTTTGGGAACAAAGTGACTAAGTTGCTTCCAATAAGCGATCCCCAGTCACCACCCTGCACGTAGTAGCTTTTGTAGCCGAGTCTTTGCATGAGATTCCTGAAGACCACGGCCACTTCAGTAGCCCCAAGTCCAGGACGAACAGCGGGCTGAAAGTAGAAAAAGTTATGGATTTAACGCAATGGGACCCAGTTGTATAATATTATAGATATTATAGTTCAAAAGACATGTGAAATGTCTGTGGGCATTCCAAAGGGGCTATATGAAGTAGTTTTAGCCCCCCAGTTCAAGTTGAAAGCACAGAAATGATCTTCGATGATTTTTTTAGTTTTTGCCCTTCAAGTCTAAGTGGCCACCTAAATTCCATACAGCATAACTACTCAACCACTTCTCAACGGCTTAACTACTTGAATTTGGGTACAACAACGAAGTTTAACCGGTTAAACTGTAGAGAACCAAAAGATAGACTATATAATTAAATCTAAATGAATTATATACAGTTTTGATGTCATCGCTAAAATACGGTGAAGGTAAACATCGATCGTTAGGAAACTGAAAAATCTTAGAACCTTAAAAGTTCAAAACCATAATTTTATGACGTTCACTAGTATACTCCAGCTAGGTGGATTAAGGCCCATCCTGTCTCCCTGAGAGAAGGCTTGTATCCCAGAGGTGGAAACATGAAAACCTGATAATGATAGCTTAAAATAGAGAGTACATAACTGGTTTAAAGTTTCTAAACATTACGTTCAATAATGATATTAATGATACTTACATCAGAGAATCCATAGCCAGGCAAGCTGGGAGCAATTATTTCTAGAGCAAAGTTTCGGTCCTTGCTGACAGCTGTGAGAAGAGGGATGGCTTCGTAGAACTCTCGGACGGAACCTGGCCAGCCGTGGAGGAGGAGCAGAGGCACTACTTTGACACCAGCAGGTACCTGGAAAACATTGGTACATAGTTAAAAGAAATCAATTAGAAACATTTTAGGCTTGTAGTCTCTGCAGAGACTACATAATTATAAAATACCTATATATTGTAGACTCTTATGAGACTATGGTTGAGATGTTAGATTTCAAAACTATGGAGTGACCGAGCGAAACCCAATGCCTAGGAGTGTCTTGGTAAGAGTAAGTTCCTATAAAGGCTAAATGTCCAACCTTGATGTCAGAATTTTAGAACGCTTGAAGAGTGTGCACACTGCACAGACTGTGCAAATCAATGGCATAATCTGCCCACTTCGAGGTATAAGGTCTTTTGCAAGTTTTCCAATTTAGCTCGAATTTCTATTTTTCTTTGTTAGTCGTTGCATAGAAGACACTCTGCTGAACATAATTACACACACACTGAACGACAGCCTGCCATTTGCATCTAAGGGATGCCTACAACTCTCACGATGTCGTCGGTACATTTAGTGGAAAAACTACCGACGCTGTATCTTCCGGTTCCTGTTCTCCACTTAAGAATCTTTCTTTTCCATCAGTTATTTGTTCTTGGAGGGGTGTAGCCCGCCCATTGCCACTTCAACTTGAAAATCTTAGTAGCTATGTTGGTGACTGCTTTACCGCTTTTACCATCTATATTATTATTGTCAATCCATAGATTCACAGGGATACAGATGTTTCCACTATCATAAAGATCGACCAAATGACTTCATTTCTAGCATTAATTTTTTTTCTAGCATCTTTCTTAATTACAAAAAACTACCAGCATTTTTAAGACCTTACCTTAGGAGTGACCTTGATGAAATGGATGTCCAATCCCTGAATGTTGGTCTTGAACTGAGGGAACTGGTTCAAAAAGGTTTCCCTTTCAGCGAAGGGGTATTCTTCGACCCAGTACTTGAGCCATTTGTTGAGCTGGCCGGTGTTGAAGCCATATTCGAAGTTGACACCTTCAAGAGGAGGCGTGTAGGAGCTCCTCCGTTTGATTCTTTCTTGGAGGTCTTTTACCAGCTGTAATCAAAATTATTGATATTTAACCGATTGGTGTGTTTTTATTATTTTAATTATTGAATGAGTGACGACATGACCACGTAGTAGACCATTGAGGGCCAGCAATATGCCTACTCATTATTAAATTGGATTGCCACTCATAGTCTTGAACTTTAAGATCTACCCGGCACTGAGAGGTGTCATTGCTCTGAAATATCTGATTTTATTTGTTTAATAAAATAAAATACTATGATACTATGAATATAAATTACTAGCTGCGCCCCGCGGTTTCACTCACGTGGTGGCGAAAATTGGTGATGATGAAAAGTAGCCTATGTGTTAATCCAGGACATAAGCAATGTGTATTCCAAATCCATGAAGCCGTTTCTGCGTGATTGAGGAACAAAAAACTTTCACATACGTATATAACATTAGTGTGATGTGATGACGTGTTATTCTATATATAGAATTAAGATGATTCTATAATATAAATGTTGGTATCGAATTCACAGTACATCAGAGCAGTGGCATTTATTTCTTTAAACCGACTGCAAAAGAGTCTACTCTTACAAAAGGTAGATTAAGTTAAAAAGAAGCATAAAGTGTAAAACACTTAATTGGACGTAGTGGTGGGAGAAATATAAGAGAGCGCGACTTGGCACCCACTTGCTTTGAAGCAGTGCTGAGGTACCTTTCCGCACTCGTTTCATTTGTATAATTGGTTGTATCATGTTAGGTCAGGGTTGCTAGTAAACAACCAACTCACCTCGTTACTAAACTTGACTTTAAAAGGTTTGATGCTTTTGTTCTGTTCAGACTTCAGCTCCTTGGGCCCCCACCAGGCGTCTAGGTCCACATCAGGGAGAGGCGGCGGGCCCTTCAGGAATAGGTAGTAGATGGGGAAGAAGGTAAGTACCAAAAGGGGGGCGATGAATAGAACGCGAGCCATCTGAGGAAAAGAGGAAAATAAGATGCTAAAAAACTTAAAAAAACTCTAAACTATTCAAACAAACAAAGGAACCAAAACTCTAGGGGATTATTGGTACCTATTGAACAGTTCCACAATCCATATCTCAGCTCTATCATCAGATCCTCGTCACCAAATGTCATGTAGGTATACGACAGCCCCGTTAGCTGAGTTGGTAGTGCACCTGCCTTCTGCGCTTAGGGGCGTGGGTTCCATTCCCACCTAGGCAAACATTTGTGTTTGTTCTATATCTGGGTGTTAATATCTATTTAAGTATGTATTTAAAAATATATATGTATGTATATCAGTCTCTGGCTGCCATATTACAAGCTTTGCTTAGTTTGGAATCAAATGACCATGTGTGCAATAATATAAATAACCGGCCAAGTGCGAGTCGGACTCGCGCACGAAGGGTTCCGTACCATAATCTATAAAAACGGCAAAAAAAAAACACGATTTTTGTATGGGAGCCCCCACTAAATATTATTTTTATTTAATAATTTATTTTTCAAGTGAATATTTAACTAAATAATCTGTGAATATTTGAAGCGTCTATCTCTTGCCGTTATGAACATTGAGCGAAAACGAGCAAAAAAAATCACGTTTGTTGTATGGAAGCCCCCCTTAAATATTAATTTTAATTTAATTTAATTATTTATTTTTAAAGTGAATATATAACTAAATATTCTGTGAATATTTAAAGCGTGTGTACCTGTTGCCGTTATCAATATCGAGCGAAAACGAGCAAAAAAATCATGTTTGTTGTATGGTAGCCTCCTTAAATATTTATTTTATTCTTTTTTTTTGTATTTGTTGTTATAGCGGCAACGGAAATACATCATCTGTGTAAATTTCAACTGTCTAACTGTCACGGTTCATGAGATATAGCCTGGTGACAGACGGACGGACGGACGGACAGCGAAACAAAAAAAAGCGTAATAGGGTCCCGTTTTACCCTTTGGGAACGGAACTCTAAAAAATAAATGTTACGTAGGTACACTTATATGCTTATTTTTCGTTTTTAAAGTTTGTTTTTTAAAAATATTTTTTACCATGTTTATGTGCAGCTAAGCGCTTCCAGTACATATTTCAACAATTTGATAAATTGCACGATAATGAGCTATCGGACGTAATCCATTTGTAATCACGCCACTCCTTACGAACGCTACTTTATTATGTGGTCCAATCAAATGCAACAGAATCAGCTAGATTTGTTGGCGCTTATCATAATAATTGATGAGATAGACCGATGACATACAATAATTATCAATTTAAAAACCGACTTTATCAAAACGTCAGAACTGGACCAAATTAGAATGGGACCACACGGAAAGCACCAGATTTCAAATAAAAAAAATATCATCAAAATCGGTTCACCCAGTCAAAAATTCTGAGGTAACAAACAAACAAACAATCGAATTGATAACCTTTTGACTTTTTGGAAGTCTGTTAAAAACTGCTGGAAACAATATATGTGACTGGTGAGAGACCGCGGAGAGAGGCATAAACAAAGGGAGGCCTAATCCTCTCTCTGAGAGTAGGCCTGTGTCCCAGCTGCGGGAACATGATAGGCTGAAATGATGATGATGGTGAAATTTGTTTTAAATTTAAGATACTTTGCGTTGTGTAATCGAACCATTTTTTTATATTCATAGGTGATCAAAAGATTCCGAAACATTAATTTGAACGGAATCGCCTATTGGCACCCAGGTAATTATATTCACAAGTGATCAAAAGACACTAAAGAGTCGCCTTTGATCACCCAAGTGCTCAAAGTGGAATAGACCATACCCAGCAGGGGGTCATCATCATCATCAGCCAGAAGACGTCTACTGCAGAACATAGGCCTTCCCCTTTAAGCTCCACACTGAACGACATCCTGCCATCTGCATCCACTGGATGCCCGCGACTCTCACAATGTCGTCGGTTCATCTAGTAGAAGGCTTACCAATGCTGCGTCTTCCGGTTCGTTGTCTCCACTCAAGAACCTTTCTTCCCCATCGGTCGTTCTTCGAGTGATGTGGCCTGCCCATTGCCACTTCAACTTGCAGATTTTAATAGCTATGTCGGTGACTCTGGTTCTTTGGCGAATATCTACGTTCCGAATTTTACCGCGCAAAGAAACTCCGAGCATAGCTCTCTCCATTGCCTCCATTGCTCCATAGTAGGGGGTTATTCAGGACTAATGATAATGATGATGATAATTAGCACAGTTTTCAACCGAATTCAAGAAAAGAGGTCATAAATTCGAGGAAGGCTATTTCGAAGGTGGGCTACCTTCGAAATAGCCTTCCTCGAATTTAAAATTTAAAGAAAATATGGGGAATATTTTCTTAAAATTTTAATGGGCGGTTTTCTTGGGGTGTAAAATTTGGGGTTGAACTCTGTTTATTCAGCTGTCTATTGAGCGGTGAAATAGCTGGTTTTTGGTGAAATACTGATCAAATCATTTTGGATTACATACACAGAGGTACATACAAAGAATACAAACACATACCCTTAGAGATTGCTTTTAACGATAAGGCCGCCACTTGTGGCACTAGCTCGTAAGTGTTTTCTATCTGTTTGTAATTTTTATTTCTGGTGTACACAATAAAGAGTTTATATCTATCTATACCCCCTACATACACACATCCTATACACAATATCATATTTTTTATACCTGTTATCTGAAACATAATGAATAGACCAAGAAGCTGAATATTCATATGGCCGAAGACAAAAACTAGCTTCTAAAAAAGTTGGTCTGCGAGCAGGCAATGTACTCGTACATAAGGTCAGTGAACGCATATTTTATCTTCGTTCAAAGTTCAAATGCAGCGCGAAAATACATTGCTGTCGATGCTGTCATACTACACTACACATTTTTTACTAGATTAGTTAATATATTAATCTTTTTTTTTTTGTAAATGCGGATACATAGGGTACTTATATGTGTCTACATTATTGTAATATAAAAAAAGTTGCACGTCCGCTATAAGGCAGTTTGAAATAAGTTGCGCTAGTAATTAGCGCCCCTTAATTTAATTACAATCTAGCTTATGTTAAGCTAATAAGTAATTTAATTCTAACTTAAACTTCTAAGTATGATATTTTTAAAACGAAGAATGTGTCCATTAACACGTTTCTTAGTCTCTATTAAGGCGAAGACACTTCGTTCTCGTGTTCCTTATAGGTAGCACTACACTACTTAACACTGACACTGTTTTTCACTACACTAACTCGAACGGTTTTGTTCTCTCAAGTCTTCTTACAATGTTTATGTGGTAGTCTTCTATTAAGGCAGATTGTTGAAACTAAGCGTTGGACACAGTTATTGTACACAGTTTATGCGATAAACTGTTATGTTTATTTACGGGATTTACCGTGGTAAGGTTGTGGAAGGAACTCCCGATATATCGGAGCAATATTTTGAGCTCCTACCACAACCTTACCACGGTAAATATCCCGTAAATAATCATATAACTGCCGTGAACAACCGTGATAGTTTATAACAATGTTGTTGATAAAAATTTACTTCACTTTACTAATATAAACTAATTTGACTCGACAAAAACTATCTGCATCTCTTTTCATTTCAATATGTGAGAAAATGACAACAATTTTAGTGCTGATAAATTTAGTTTAGATAATGATAATATAATCGACATCGTTATAAATGTATTTGTTGGTTTGTTTGTTCCTCTTTCACGTAGCAACAGAGCAACGAATCGACATGTTTTTTTGCATAGAGTTGGAAGGCCGAAGAGTGACATCATATTTTTATCTAAAAAAAGCTATCCTAAGACATTTTACTGCGAGCCGCAACTAATAAACAATTATTTTTTATGATGAAGGAAATGTGAAGTGACGGTGTAGTTATACCTAAATAGTAAACAAAAATGAAGAAGCAAAGCGCTTTGATTCCACTTTTACTGAGCGAACTGCTAGTCTGTGGAATCTGCTGCCTGAATGTGTGTTCCCCGATAGTTACAATCTGGGTGTCTTCAAATCACGAGTGAATCGGTTTCTCCTAGGGAAGCGTGCTCCAACGTATACTGCATCATCGCTTGACATCAGGCGCGTTGGCGATTAAACGCAAGCCTATTAACACAAAAAAAACAATACACCTAGCCCGCAGCGGTAACTGGCCCTCAAGACAGATTGAGCCGGCCGGTAAACATCAAGAACATTGGTTTATGCATAAAAATAATAATATTTGATTCAAATAAACGAGTTTGTAACGTAACAATTTTTTATGTTATAGTAAATATCAAATCATTTTCTGGTAACACGTCAAACAAAAAGATTATATACTTAGTTTTCGAATTTTCGAGTAATTACATACCTTGACACACGAAGATTAGTCTGATAACTTTTAATCACTTTTATATCGGCATTTATCTATAAATTACAACAAATTGTGACCAGCCACGTCCGTCCCGGATGAAGGTCGTAGTTGCACTGAAATTATTTGTTGAATTGTTGTGTTGATAAAACTTACGTAACCCGTCATGCCGGTAACCGGTCTCACAGATACCCAAATAAGATAGTAAGATACCCAAACTGAGACTGGTTGAATGACTTGGTTCGGGTCATTTTTGCACACACGGTCATCGGACGCCAAACTAAGCAAAGCTTAGAATATGGCTGCCAGAGACTGAAATACATACACTGTTTTAAACTACCACGGTTGTTCCTTCCACAGCCTTACCACGGTAAATATCCCGTAAATAATCATATAACTGTAGTGAAATACATACATATAATCATTTCAACCATAGGACGTCCATTCCTGGTCATAGGCCTCAGCCATCGATCTCCAAAGGGGCCGGTTGGAAGCGGCCTGCATCCAGCGGTTTCCTGCGGTCTCTTTTAGGTCGTCTGTCCATCTTGTGGGTGGATGTCCTACGCTGCGCTTACCGGTCCGTGATCTCTACTCGAGAACCTTTCGGCCTCATCAGCCATCTGTTCTGCGTGCAATGTGCCCTGCCTACTGCCACTTCAACTTGCTAATCCAGTGTGCTATGTCGGTAACTTACGTTCGTCTACAGATCTCCTCATTCCTGATTAGATCTCGTAGAGAAACCCCGAGCATAGCCCTTACATATCCATAAACGGCCCATACATACATATAATTAAATATATTTAAAATACATAAATAGAGGGTTACACATATAGACTGTACAAATCTGAAAGGAGGTCATTGTACCTACTTATGTTAATAATAACTTTTACTGTGGGACCAGCCCTGCAACCGTGGAAAATATTAGTAATTGTTCCATACATTTTGTTGAGTCAATAAGCGTTTTCTATGGAACAGCTGATATTTTTCGCGTTATCAGTGTTGGTCCCGCAGTAAAAGTGGTTCATAGTTGTCTTAGTACAGTCTATATGCGTAACCTTGTAGATATTATCACTATTTATCACCCAGATATGGAATAAACACAAAATGTTTATGTAGTGGTAGGACTCTTTTGCAGGGGTTCGCCTGGGGAAGTACCATACATTTGCCAGTTATTCAACCGCCAAGTAGTAGTGTGCAAACACTACTATGTTCCGAATTTAAGGGCAATGTTTCCAGCGAAATTACAGGGCACACAGAGATTTGACATCTTAATATCTCGGGGTGACGAGCGCAGTGCATCGCCATCCAGGGTTTTGAACTGTTGATGTTCAAAATTCTGAGTGGCGTTGAGCTGTTATGGGCAAGCGTGAAGAGCCATCAGGCGAGCGACTTCGCTCGTCTCGTCACCCAGTATCATAAAAAAAAGTTTAATTCATATTTCATTGGTTCCATTTCCGGCGATGGATAGTCAAGTCTAGGTTCCATTCTTGAAGATGCTCTTGCGCTGGTCGTCCCAAAGGTGTATTATGTATTCTGTGCCAAAGGTACCAAAACAAGTTAGGGTTAACGACATCTCTTCATTTGCCAACTGTCTGGTATGTTAACGAGGCCGTCCGAGGCCAACAGCTATTGTAATTAAAAACAAATAAACCGGTCAAGTGCGAGTCGCACTCGCACACTGAGGGTTCCGTACCACCATAAAATGCTAAAAGTAGTGGAAAATGACAACATCACGCCTAGGCGGTCACCCGTCCAAGTACCGACTGAGCCCGTCGTTGCCTTACTTGGTGGTGAACCCGACTCCCACTTGGCCATTATTTTTTATGTATTTGTTGCACCAAATTGAAATGGGACCACACGGGAAGCACCAGCTTTCAAATAAAAAAAAGAATCATTAAAATCGGTTCACCCAGTCAAAAGTTCAGACAAACTTAAAAAAAACCAGTTGAATTGAGAACCTCCTCCTTTTTGGAAGTCGGTTAAAAACTAATAATCTATTTTGAAGTCTGTTGATAAAAAAAAAATTGTTGCCACCAACTCAATCTCCCTAACCAGTAACCCATGAATATCATTTTCAGATTAGCAAAATCAACGCCCTAAATAAATATCAATTCGAATGCGACCCCCGAGACACGTGACGTAATTTGCCCATAATCCATTAGGCACTTGACTTCACTCTTCGAATGTAGTTCAAGCCAAAATTTATGCCCGACCCAGAATTTTAACAGTTGAAAACCATCGTCACCCTGAGAGGTAACTTTTAAAAGACTTCAAAAAGGAGGACGTTCTATGTTCCATTGCTTTTATTTTATTTTTTATTTTAGGAAATCTTACAGCTAGGTTTGAAATTTAATTTTAATGTATGATCTCCGAATTCTCCGCCAATTATGAATTGATTTTGATGATTATTTTTTGGTTTGGTAGGCCATACATCAAAGGTAGTTCTATATAAATTTCAACAAAATCGGTTTAGTAGGTTGGGTTTTAAATAAAAATACCTGAAAAAAAATGTCATCCAAGTAATCAAAATTGTGTATTAACTAATTTTGAAGTTGGTTTTTTTAATTAACAATTACAATGACGTTTGAGGTTTGGTTCAACTAAGAATAAATGAATGGCTTTTGTATTGGCCAGCGAGTTAGGTTAGGTTAGGTTCAGTGTGGAGATTAATGGGGGAGGCCTATGTCCAGCAGTGGACGTCCTATGACTGAAATTATGATAAAAAATAAAATAAAATAAAAAAGCCTTTTATTTCTTCCAGAAAATGCTAGTTTACAAAGTTGAAATTGTTTAATAGTATCGTAAAAATATATTAGTTAGTTTTTAATAATTAGTAGTTTCAAAAATTTTGAATACGTCAGTAGTTTGTAATGTAGTAAAATTATTCTGTAAGAACCCCTCTACAGGTAAAGGCTTCCTCCAAATTGAGCCAGTTTTCTCTGGATTGCGCTATTTGTGTCCAGTTTGGACCCGCTATGCGTTTAATTTCATCCTCCCATCTGTTGCGAGGTGAAATTATGATAATGATGATGAAAATCTAAGAAATCATTGGTTTTCTGCTATTAAAACCAGAACGATCATAAAGTTTGGTATGAACTTACGTATACTTGTGCCGGGGTATAAAGTATAAAATACCCCTGGGAAGCCACCCTTATTGATATTGCAACCCCTAATGTGTGGTGGCGACTGATAAGACAACTGATAAAAATTGGCAAATAAGTGTATGACTTTTATCCGGACTGCCCCGGTGGCTCAGTTGGTAGTGAACCTACTTTCTGTGCTTGGGGGCGTGGGTTCGATTCCCATCTAGGATAAACATTTGTGTTTGTTCTATGTCTGGGTGTTCATATCTATTTAAGTATGTATTTAAAAATATATATGTATGACATGTATGTATATCAGTCTCTGGCAGCCATATTACAAGCTTTGCTTAGTTTGGGGTCAGATTGACCATGTGTGCAATAATGTCCCAGATATTTAAAACTGTTTTAATGATGAATTTCTAGTCTAATTCCGCTTCTACGTCGCTTCAAGTACAATAAGGAATTTGTGATAAATATTTTGTTGATAATGTTAATTTTATTGAGTTTAATTTTGCCTAACCTGATATAAAATATTAATTACATAAATTGAAAATTAACGTAACCTGAAACAAAAAATTAATTAATTCTGAATTATTTTTAATTATAAAATTATTAAAGTAATCTGAAACAAAAATTAATTAATTCTGACACATGAAATATGATAATACTAAATCTGAAAACAAAAATGTATTAATTCTGAAACATAAAATATATATTAATTGAAATTACATGTATTTTAATTGAATTTAAAAAGTAATAAATTGTACCCGTTTCCTTAGTGCACTTTGTCGCCCATCATTCGTCATTTGTTTGCCCATCATTTAGCTAGTTAAGTAATATTAATTTTAAGGCAGGTAGCTATAGCTTTTTGGGCACCTTACCCGAAAACAGTGACCTTAATGCTGTTTTTAATCTATAGTTTTGGATAGATCAGGATAAGTATTCAGTTTAATTTAGATTTTTATTTAGTGAGGTATTCATTTAGTTACTTTAATATAATTATAGAGAATTTCATAACAAAATAATTAGTTTATAATCTTTTAAATAAGATGGATGGATAATTATTATATCAGTAAGGCGTTTTTAAATGGATTTTGTATTAATAAGTTGATTTTTAATAAATAATGTGAGTTGTTCTTTTGGAAATAGTACGCGCAAGATTAATCGTAAAACAGTTTTTGAAAATTAATCATCATGACTGTCTGTTATCTACAGTATATACATACTTAGTTATCATAGTGCTGCTATTTAAATGCACGCTACGCCTAGATAATAAACACAAATTGCGTAGAAACGTGTGGTAAGTGTGGCAAAGTCAGGATATGAACGTTTCAAAAGGCCTAATACATTATAATTAAATAATTAGATAGGTACTATATACTAGTTAGGGTAAGGCCGCACTGGGGCACCCAACGATGCGACCGATAGAGGTCTCCTCGGCTTCATACACGCCCCCTTGACGTACGTACCTGGTGCTCCCGCGTGAGCTTCTTCTGACGGACTTGGATGAGGACCACGAAGAGGATGACGCAGGCGGCAGTCCATGATGAGCAACAGCTACCAGAACACAGATATGACTACAGGACAAAGAGCCGCACTGAGGGGCTTGAGACGGCACCTGGTCACCTTGCACCGGGTCGGGTACTCATCCCTCCAACTTCCCTGGGGGCAGTGTCCCACAGAGCCCAGCCGCGGCAAAGAGATC
Source organism: Agriopis leucophaearia (assembly GCA_949125355.1). Classification (NCBI taxonomy): domain Eukaryota; kingdom Metazoa; phylum Arthropoda; class Insecta; order Lepidoptera; family Geometridae; genus Agriopis; species Agriopis leucophaearia. The sequence goes on along the minus strand of OX421285.1, from coordinate 2,067,094 downwards.
CGACTCGACGCTGGTGTACGTACCTCAACACCATTTGGAAGTTGAAGATGACCAACGATACGATACAGATATCTCCTCCAGAAAGCAAAAAAGCAAGAAGATGATCCGGCAAGCTAGTGGGTAAAACCCACCGGAATAACAGCCAGTGGGTAAGACCCACAAGAAGAACAGCTAGCGGGTAAGACCCGCAGAAGATGAATCAGTGGTTAGAAGCCACGAAGAGAGAACAAGAAGGCAATCGGACCCCGGTCCAGAGAGGTTGCTTGAAAACAGCCCAGCATTCAACGCCGAGCTAGATTTTCGCCCCTCAAATTTCAACAACCAACCCTAATATCAGCTGTTCCATGGAAAAAAATCATCCTCACTCAACGAAATGTATGAAAGAGCAGATTTTTTTTTTCCCTATTTCAGAATTTCAGAGTTGGTGCCAGTAAAAGTTGTATGTATAATATATTATAATTATGAGCACAGTGAAAGCTGAATACATCCCAAGCTTGACGTTCATGTTTGGCACGAACTTGTGCAATAGATGGATGGCGCCTTGTTATCTGGGGGAGGCAAAGATACTTTCTGGGTCGCTACGCCAGATAAACATCTGGGATGCAACACATTTCTCAATATAGTGGTCTAGTGCATGTTTAGAGTTGAGACAGTGACTTACCCGTGGCACAACTGCATAAAACTACTCGTTGTGCCATGGGAGACTGCTGTTCCCTTCCTGTTGTACCAAAGAGAAATATACTTTCCAAATGACATAACCAAACAATGCCAGTAGTGCCAAGGGGAACTGCTGTTCACACGCTAGATAGTATGGTTCCGTATAGTAAGTATAGCTCAAAGGATTAGTAAGCTGAAGTGGCAGTGGGCCGGCCACATTGCCCGAAGAACCGATAACCGATCGGGTAGACGAGTTCTGGAGTGGAGACCACGTTTAGGTAAACGTAGTGTAGGAAACGGCGGCCAGGTAGAGTGACGACCTGCGTAAAACGACGGGTAAAAACTGGCTGCCGACTGCCGACCGAGTTCAGTGGCGTGCATTGGGAGAGGCCTATGTCCACCAGTGGACAGCTACAGGCTGATGATGAATAAGTATAGGACCTACACTTATTTTTACGTATTACATTTTTTTTTCTAACTTTTTTTTGCCAAAGTCTATCCCATTTTTTTCTTGTACAACATAGAAAACATCATGTTGGGAAGGGTACCCACCAAAATACATGTGTTGTCACTCCTACTTTGATGGCTATGGCTGCAAATCTAATGCAGTAAATAATTATTAATTTAATTGGCGATTCACGCTAAATATCGCATACTAATTGCTCTGGTCATAAACCTTACTTACGTTAGCAGTTCTTACATTATTTTGGTATTTTACTGGAAACAGGACAGGAAGGGCAAAAAGTTCAAAGCTACTCAATGTACTGAGTAATGTCATGGTCACATGATGGCAATTCAATTTTTTTTTATGGCTGGTATTTACCACAAAGATTAAAAATAGCGACGGTTAATAAACTTAATTATCTGTATTACTTCAGTCAAAGTTATATATATGAATACGTTTTATCGAATAAAAACAAAAAGTATGAAATTCTCGACAAGCAAGTTTCGGTTGCGATTTCGCGAATTAATTTTCCTACGTCCGGCTATTATAGTCTGCAATAGTTTTTTTATTATGCTGTGTACATACACTTCCAAACGAAAGCGAACAAATGTCACTAGACATTTTTTTTATCATAGGTAAGCTGACTATACAATTCATAGTTAGTTATTTATGACCTTATGGTATATGGAAAACAAAATAAAATGTGTGTAAAATTAAGAAAGATATAAACATTTTAATGTATTGCTGTGCGTGCGCACTAAACTTACAAATGACGTCACTTGTAAATACGCCATACAAACTCCATATTGATGCTCACTTTGCAAAAAAGAGACAAAGCATCCCTTCCTAATCTGACCAAAAACTTTAAAAGCGGAACTTTACTAGCCGATTAAATAAAGACTAGTATACTTATACTGACCTTTACCAAATCTAACGGGGTTGTCTTCACGTATCCTGGGATCAGAATTAATTAGCCACGAAACCCGGAGAGTTGTATCCACTGATACCGGGATTTGTTTCCTTCAAAGAAACGAATTAAAATTTTACGCGTTGATCACGGTATCAGTGACTACAAGAAATATAATACAATAGTTTTACACACAGAAAAGAAACACATCAGTCATAGGACTGCACGTCAGAAGTGAAAACTTAAGTAGTAATTCACCTATTCTATAAGAGATGGCACTGTTTTAAAATACATGGTACAGCGTGACGATGACGCGAGTTCCATGATGTTCACTCAAAAAGTACTCAACGCGCCTCAAGAAATTTTCACTTGTAAAATCGTTCCCTTCTCTTTTTATTGAGGTTTACTTACATCTATCCGGTAGCGTATTGGTGTGGACGTGTCAGGGAAATTGAGCGCATGCGAATGAAGGATCGCGTGCGCTAGTGCTCGCCGAATGTTACATTGAGAGCGAGGGTGGCAAGAAAATATATAAACTGGAGTGTACATGTGAATTAGAATCACAGTCCGACGTTATGGATCTTGACAGCACGCCAATAAAAACGATGTCAAATTGTGCCACACTCGGGACAACCATTTATTTGTTCTGACAGCTGCTGTGCAAAAACATTGTAAAAAGCAATATATCTAACTGTTTTTGTAGTGTTTTTCGTTTAGTTAATAATGATTCAAAGAATATTTGAATATTTTGCTGTAGAGTATCAGATACCTGCTACAGCATTACGTTCAAAAACATTAAAAATTATCACAATTTGTGGTTTGTTTCAGTTTTTTACAATTTTATTGTAGCTGTCAGAGTATATGACCTTTGAACCGAGTTTAAACTGTAAACACTTTTTGAAAGCAGTTAGCCGTGGTGATAACTACCACTAACTTGTTCCCGTGCCTGCACCTACTCATACTATCACGCGGCATCTACAATCTACATAAAAGCGGCACGCCGGGTTTTTATTACAAATTGACGTACTTGCGCTATCTATCAGTATAGTTCTGTGGTTTGGATTAACATGCGTGTGGTGTCAAGCGCATTCGCTTACGTTCACCTGATAATGAGTTAATCATGTTAGGTATAATACCTACCTGGATAAATTAACACAGTCTACTTTTTATCCCGGAAAAAGGATAAGGCATATTAGATAAGCAGGTGGACTACGGGTTAGTGGAAGTACCGGCGGCCATGGTGGATCACTAGTCAATGTAAGTTTCCGTAGTTCACCCAGGTGGGTCACTGGTCAGTGTAAGTTTCCGTAGTTTACCCTGATGGATCACTGGTCAGTGTAAGTTTCCGTAGTTTACCCTGGTGGATCACTGGTCAGTGTAAGTTTCCGTAGTTCACCCAGGTAGATCACTGGTCAGTGTAAGTTTTCGTAGTTTACCCTGCTGGATCACTGCTCAGTGTAAGTTTCCATAGTATATATACCCTGCTGGATCACTGCTCAGTGTAAGTTTCCATAATTAACCCAGGTGGATCACTGGTCAGTGTAGGTTTCCGTAGTTCACTCAGGTAGATCACTGGTCAGTGTAAGTTTCCGTAGTTTACCCTGCTGGATCACTGGTCAGTGTAAGTGTCCGTAGTTCACCCAGGTGGGTCACTGGTCAGTGTAAGTTTCCGTAATTCACCCAGTAGTTAGGTCAGTGTAAAATTTCCGTAGCTCATCCAGGTCATGAAAAGTCCGGACGAGACCCGAGAATGTTTATCAATAAATATCTAGGACATTTTTGCACACACGGTCATCCGATCCCAAACTAAGCAAATCTTGTAATTCGGCTGCCAGAGACTGATATATTATATATTTTTAAATATAGGCTACAGGTATTCAAATTAAATAGGTGGATCCCTGGTCAGTGTAAGTTTCTGTAGTTCATTCAGGTGCATCACTATTCTGTGTAAGTTTCTGTAGTTCACCCAGGTAGACTACAGGTCAGTGTTTGTATCCGTAGTCTTGATTTTTTTTCTAAAGAAATTTTTCTGAAATAATTGAAATAATTTGGACTTAGTGGTTATTGGGAAAATAATCAAACTAAATATACTATCAACTCAATGCTCTTCATTTACGAATATATTTATTTTAATAAAATTTTCACTGTGTATTCGTAATACTTTATAGTGATCTTTGTTACTTTGAACTATAATTATCAATACGAAAAAACGTCTTCATATTAATGTCAGAACTAGACCAAATTGAAATGGGACGACACGGGAAGCACCAGCTTTCAAATAAAAAAAGAATCATTAAAATCGGTTCACGCAGTCGAAAGTTATAAGGCAAATAACATTTAAAAAAAATACAATTTAATTGAGAACCTCCTCCTTTTTTGAAGTCGGTTAAAAATGCAAACCGTTTCTATTGCTGGCGTGCCCAAAATATTGTGTCGCGTGTCATTAAATAAAAATCTGGAGACATTATTGCACACATGGTCATCTGATCCCAATCTAAGCAAAGCTTGTAATATGGCTGCCAGAGACTGATATACTTACATATATATATTTAAATACATACTTATACTCCTTATTCGTAACACGAGTTACATGTCATGAATTAGTTAGCTAATTGCAATAACAATTATAAAAAAAAAAATAGCACATACTGTCAATAGTAAATGATTCCAAAAAAACATAAAATTATAATCATACTTAAATAGATATTAACACCCAGACATAGAACAAACACAAATGTTCATCACACAAATGTTTGTCCTAGGTGGGAATCGAACCCACGCCCAGAAGGCAGGTACATGAGATAACGGGGCTGTGTCATTGCTTTGCCATCCCTGAGCTAGGTGGACATAAGCGTTCGCTTACATTTCTTCTATAAGTCTGTACGCAGCCTTACTTGTGGTAGTACATTCTGGTGCATTACAACTACCCGGCCGATATAATTTTAAGTTACTGCAGTCCGTAATATCATTATTTGCTGGTATATGTCTATCTGCTTCCGAGCCGCGAGGTTTCTGCGTTAACATGAACGTCTCAATATGGTTATCAGATATTGTGATTGTTACATTGTTTGTTTTAAATTCCTTTGAGTGTACAAAGGCGAGAGTGACTACGGGAGAGCATTGGTGGGGTCCAGACGATCTTAGAGGATGGAATGATACGTCGATCAGACCTTTCCAAATTGTTTTCGACGAAGATGTAAGTATTTTAGAATTGGTATCTATATGTAACTGTATCTAATATATGATTATACATTAAAATGTAACTAATTGTCAAATATAATTATTAGTATAAGACTATATTTATTCACTAACCCCCTTATTAATTTTTAACCTTAATTTATAATATGAGCAAGATAATAAAATGTGAAGTGCGTTAAACGAGAAAAATATATATATTAAAAAAAATGTTCAATTACACATACTTAATTATTAGAAAAAAAAAGATGGACTCACTAGTATTTAAGTTTAATCTAAGTCAAGTGTTGTTAATATTTTTACGTCTAAGAAAAAAATATTTTTAAATGAGCAAACAGAGACATGGCCAATTTTGTCCATGGTGTAAATGTATTATATATATTTAAAAAAACATTATTAATAAACGTGGAGTAATCTTGGAACAGTAACGCAGAGTTTTGTCTTTTTCTCTCTTTAAAATTTTGAACTCGATCGAAAAAGAAATAAGATGGAGAAACTAGTCCAAGCCTACTCTACGTTTATTAATAAGGGGGCTTACGTGTATTTATATATTTTATTTATGGACCCGGATATGTCCTAAAACTGCGACCAAAACCACCGGAGGATGGGCAGCAGCGTCCTATTAGTACACGGTGAACGTACTGCGATCCCCAAGCCGTCTGCCAAGCGTGGGGATTATGGCAACACCCCTCTGTGAGGGAGGCCTTTATTCAGCAGTGGACATTGATGGCTGATAATGTGATGTGTGATATATTTTATCTATTATATATAAAAATGAACCCCTATTTCTCGTGGTCACGCAAAAAAAAGGAGGGGTTATCAGTATTTTTTTTTTCGTTTTAGGGACCTCAGAACTCTCATTTATAAACCGATTTGAGTAAGTTAGGTATTTTAATAATTTTGAAGTCAGTTTTTTTAAATTGATAGTCGTTAACCGACAAAAAAGGAGTCTCGTCAACATTTTATTTAATTACAATTTGTCAAAAACTTACAGCTACTTTAATTAAGTGTTCTTTCTCTGAATTCCAGATGATACAAGACCTCCGGCATCGTCTCTGGAACTACCGACCATCCAAGCCGACCCTCCCTGACGTTGGCTTCGAATATGGCTTCAACACTCGAGAGGTGCCCTCCTGGATCAACTACTGGGCCAATGAGTACCCCTTCCAGCAGCGGGAGGAGTACTTAAACATGTATCCTCAGTTCCAGACCAATATCCAAGGGCTGGATATTCATTTCATCAGGGTGATTCCGAGGGTAATACATCCCACTTCCGGCTACATCTATTTTTCGCACTCATTTTTGAAGATAAAAATTGTGTGAGAGGAATTGATGAACGATTGGAGAATGTCTTTTAAAGATAAAAAGAAACAAACTTAAAAAAAAAAATACTATTCCGTAGGCTTTCAAATAATTTTAATTTCGATATTTGTAAATTTGTAGAAGAGGAACAAAAAATAATAGATAGATAAAACTCTTTATTGTGTACACCAGAAAAAAAAAAATACAAACAGATAGAAAACACTTACGAGCTAGTGCCACAAGTGGCGGCCTTATCGCTAAATGCGATCTCTTCCAGGCAACCATTGGATGGAAATATTTTACGTAACAGGATCGACACGGGATGCTAAAACACTTTAACGCTTTATTATGTATTTGTGAATGTTACTTTGAAACATACAATTATTATTCTAAACATTATAATGACCGATAGCGTTTTTACTTCCACTCAGTGTTTTTTATCTACAAAATTTATCAAAACGTTCGAAAGAAATCTGAACGAACCGCCTGAAAGTTCTTTCACATATCATAGATTGGTGAAAATCGCACACTGTGCGTTTTACGTAATCTTTTGCCTCACACCTGTAGTTTGTGGAATGCGGCATTTCCGAGTATGGATTCTTCAAAAGGGCTGTTAATAGTCTTTCGGCAACGTATCTGTGATGCTAGTGTTGTAGATATCCATAGGCGACGGTGATCGCTTACCATCGAGGGGTCCGCTAGCTTGTTTACCACCTATGGCATAAAAAAAGAGATTCCTCTAGCTGTCCGCTAAAAAGGAGAGCAAGTGAAACCGTTCGCGAGTAAATAGTACGTGATCAGTGACGTAGCTAGGTAACCAAAATCTAGGTGCAAAAAAATGGGACCCTACTAAAATTGGATTAGGATTTATCAAGTAAAAATATAAATAATTTAAAGGTACATTTTTCAAGTCGGTTTTTAAATTACGGATCTCTGAGTTAGCATATAAAAATAAAAAATACAACCAAATTGATCACCATTACGAAGTCGGTTAAAATTATATATAATTGTTTTAAGTATATAACAACATTAACACGATTCCAGAGCATTTAAAGCATCATAGCTTCCGTAATTACTCTATAACTCGTTGGCTTTATAATCATGTATAACAGTTATTATATATCAAGTTAGATTTCTATATAATCGTTTTATGCAATGAAATAATTTTAAAACAGAAATGCGGTTATTACGAGTTTCCACCTCCATTAAAACGCATACCATTAAGTATTTATGAAAACACTGTTTTAAACTATCACGGTTGTTCACTACAGTTTTATGATTATTTATGGGATATTTACCGTGGTAAGGTTGTAAATGGAGCTCCCGATATTTCGGCAGTTACATGCACCATGTTCACGGGAAAACTTCCCGTGCGCCAAAATATCAGGAGCTCCATTCACAATCTTACCATATTAAATATCCCGTTAGTTGATGAGTAAATCAGGCGATACTTTGCTTTTAGAAGGCCATATTCAAAACTGTTCTTGTCTAGTGTAATTCCGCTTCTACGTCGCTGCAAGTACAATAAGAAATGTGGGATAATTTTTACTCGATAGGTATTTGTTAATGAAGTTAATTGAATTAATTTTAATTCAGCCTAAACTGAAATAAAATATTAATTACATAAAAGAGAAAATTAAACTAAACTGAAGAGAAAAAACTTTTCTTTTTGCCAAGCGCTACCAAGCGCTTATTAATTATGTCTGGTTTTTATAAATAACTAGCAACCCGCCTCAGCTTTGCATGGGTGTAAGTTTTATTATACATAAACTTGCCATAACCTTATAAGTATATATAAACCTGCCATGAAAATTACTTACGGATGGTGAAAACCGCATTAAAATCCGTTGCGTGGTTTAGGAGGAGTTAGCGGATACAGACATACACGGAAAACACCTTTATTTTAAACTACGTAGTGATTATGCAAAATCCGCTTGGGAAAGTACCACATTGCCATTTATTGAACGACCACACAGTCAGTATGTTCCGGAATCCAGATTGAAGGGCATTGTTTGCAATACATATAGTGATTCATCATTTAGTACAGTGAAAGCACAGTGCATTGCCAAGCACGAATTCAACTTCCTGTTGCCCGCGTAGTATAGAAATCTACTTTACTCCCTTCCCGCCTTTCCAGTTTTAGGTCCCGCATCCGACCTGTAATCCATTCTAGTCATGTACTTTCTTTCTGCTCCAGTTTTGCTTTTACTCTAATCCCATTCCACTCTTTCCGATACAGGCCCGAATCCGTCCCGTATCTCCTCTTCTTCCATCCCGTCCGAACCGTGCCAGTCCTGTCCTGCATTTTTCTTTATCCCGTAATCTTCTTTATTACAGGCTTACCCTTTCCATTCCAACTCGGCATCCGTCCAGTAATCCACTTTACTCCCTTTTCACCCTCTTGAGATTCAGCCCCGCATCCGTCCCGTAATCGACTCTACTTCAGTCCCACCCTTTCCGATCTAGTCCTGCATCCGTCTACTTCACTCAACTCCCATACTGTAACCCACTCTACTCCCATTCCACCCTTTCCACTATAGTCCCGCATCTTTATCGTAATTTACTCTCTGGGTTCGATTCCCACCTAGGACAAACATTTGGGTGATGAACATTTGTGTTTGTTTTATGTCTGGGTGTTAATATCTATTTAAGTATGTATTTAAAAATATATATGTATGTATATGAGTCTCTGGCAGCCATATTACAAGTTTTGCTTAGTTTGGGGTCAGATGACCATGTGTGCAATAATATCCCAGATATTTATTTATTATTTATTTATTTATTATTAGTCCCGCTCTTTATGCTCAAATCGAGCATGTATACACTCCCATCGCACCTTTTTCGTCATAGTCTCGCATCCGTCCACTCCACTCTCATACAGTTATCCACTCTACTTCAACGTCGTAGCGTAGGTAGGTCTCCCACTAGATGGACCAACGACATTGTGTCGGCATCCAGTGGATGCAGATAGCAGGATGTCGTTCAGTGTGGAGGTTAAAGGGGGAGGCTTATGTTCAGCAGTGGACGTCTTCTGGCTGATGATGATGAGGTTTAGATTTAACTCATTTTATTAAACTAATTATCATCTGCCTACACTGAGCTGAGAAAAATATATAATAAGAGATGGTAGTGGCAATATGGCGGACGGTCACTCTGGCGCCGACCACACGATAGACAAGAAATTTTCTCTAAAATTGCAATGTGTTGCAATATACTGAAATTACATCCACAATTGTTTAATTTGCCGCTCTGATTTAATACAGGTTCCACTTGGCATGGAAATAGTACCATTGCTTATCCTTCACGGATGGCCAGGTTCAGTGAGGGAGTTCTACGAGACCATACCATTCCTGACTTCAGTTAGCGGAGACAGAAACTTTGCACTGGAGGTGATCGCACCCAGTCTGCCTGGCTTTGCGTTTTCTGACGTAAGTATATAATGAAGTGTGGTTAGTGATGGGTCTTTCACAACCATATTTATACAATTTTGCCAGTTTATATTTTCGTAATTTGAAAATAAAAACTGGACAAGTGCGAGTCGGGCTCGCGCACTGAGTAATCCGTACCAAAATACAATAATTATGAATTTAAAAACCCGATTTCAAAATTAGTAAAATATGCTATTTTCATTCGGTGAAATCTAAATACTTATATGATCTCATCACCTCTTATTTCACAGGCAGCTGAACGTCCTGGAATGAATTCTGAGAACATGGCTGTTGTTCTAAGGAACTTGATGCACCGACTTGGTCATAGGAAGTTCTATGTGCAGGGAGGGGACTGGGGGGGTGTAATCGGAGCTGATTTAGCTACTTTATTTCCTAGGGTAAGTAAGCAATCATTACTTTTTTACCCACACCGTGGAAAACAACCATTCCCACAAGAGGTCCTGGGTTAAAAAGGCTCTGAAATGGTGGAAACGAAACGGCTGGTACGATTTTAATATGCTTTTTTTAACCAACTGTAAAGACAAGTGAATAATCAAACACTGCTTCAGATAGCCACAATTATAATAGGTCGGGGAAAAAGTCTTTTCGTATTTTGTATGTATAAAGTTGTAGTAAAAATCTCATCGGTTGTACTGTTTGTATCTGGCTGGTTTTGATACCATTTAAAATATGACATTTTAAAAAAGGAATACAAAAAGTAAAAAGCAATTTCCCGCCATTTTTCAATTGTTTTTTTGTTCGATAAAATGAGTGAATCTAACGAAAAAATTAGATAAATTGTGAAATTTTATTACAAAAAAGGGAAAAATGCGACACAAGCCGCGAATAAAATTTGTGACGTTTATGGACCTAATGCAGTGTCTTCAAGGGTACCACAATGTTGGTTCAAGCGTTTTCAGTTCGGGAATTTTGATGTCAAAGATGCAGCTCGCTCTGGTCGCCCTGTAACAGATAAAGTCGATGCCATTTCTGAAAAAGTGGACCAAGATCGGCATATTAGTAGTTACGTCGTAGCTGAAGAACTGGGGATTGACCACAAAACAGTTTTGACCCATTTGAAAAAAACTGGGTATACAAAAAAACTCGATATTTGGGTGCCACACGAGCTCACTGAAAGAAACCAAATGAATCGTGTACTCATTTGCGATTCTCTATTGAAACGTAACGAAACCGAACCGTTTTTGGAAAGATTGATCACTGGTGATGAAAAATGGATCACCTACGACAAGAATGTGCGCAAACGATCATGGTCAAAGGGCAGTGAAGCCCCACAGACTGTAGCGAAACCCGGATTAACACGTAATAAGGTGATGCTGTGTGTATGGTGGGATTGGCAGGGCATCGTTCATTATGAGCTTTTACCGCCGGGCAAAACCATCGATTCGGATCTCTACTGCCAACAGCAGATGAGACTCAAACAAGAAATTGAGAAAAAACGGCCGGAATTGATCAACAGAAAGAGTGTGGTCTTTCATCATGATAACGCCAGACCACTTCCAGACCAGACATCTTTGGCCACTCAGCAAAAATTTAGAGAGCTTGGTTGGGAAGTGTTAATGTATCCACCATATAGCCCTGACCTTGCACCCTCAGATTTCCACCTGTTTCGATCTCTTCAGAATTCTTTGGGTAGTGTTAGATTAACATCAAGAGAGGACTGTCAAAACTACTTGTTGCATTTTTTTGATCAGAAGTCCCAAAATTTCTACAGCAACGGGATCATCTCACTACCTACAAGATGGCAACAAGTTATCGAACAAAATGGCACATATATATTATAATTAAATGTAATTAAACTTGAAAAAAATATGTCTTGAATTTGTTTATAAAATACGAAGAAACTTTTTCCCCGACCTTATATTATCCAACTTTTATACACATTAGCCGTAACCAAAACAATCCAATATATCTATCTACATCCGTACCGATCCAACACTCCGTCTAGAGTGCCCGAATACCCACTCTTGTCGAGTGTTTCCCTTAAAAAAATATTAAATATCCCTACTTGATGTAATTCCACTTCTAATATTTTCTTCAGGAAAAGATTCTTCAGGAAAATCATCGATGAAGTGGAAAGAAGTATGGATTTGGTCTTTTTCCGGGCACAACAGACTTCCAGCTCTGAGGCCTTACCCCTAGCTCTATTTTTGCGAGCCAACTTTTGGTAGGTACCTGATAGGTACCTAAAATTAACCAACTTATTTAAGCTGCATCGTTTAAAAGCGTCTAACTTTTATGAACGATAATCACAATCACACTCATAGTAAAACGGATTTTAGTTCATTCAAGTTAGACGCTTTTAAACGATGCAGCTTAAATAAGTTGGTTAATTTTAGGTACCTATCAGGTACCTACCAAAAGTTGGCTCGCAAAAATAGAGCTAGGGGTAAGGCCCCTGGTCATGTACAACCAGCAACATCCTGAGTTGGGACCGGTTTTGTGAAAATTGATTTTAATATGTCTTGTTTTTATTTAATTGTCACGAAATAAACTTTTCTGATTTCTTCTTTTGTAATTCCCAGGAGGTGCTCGGTTTCCACACCAATTTCGCAGTAACTGCGACGTACAAAGGGCTGTTCCTGCACGTCGTGGGAGCTGTGTTCCCCCCGTTAGTGGTGGAGTCTGCTCTAGTTGACCGAATGTACCCTCTGGTGAGGGAAATCTTGTTTCTATTGACGGAGAGCGGCTACTTGCATCTACAAGCAACTAAACCTGATACTCTTGGTAAGAACTGTGGAAAAATCACACTCACACTGGATATAAAAGCGAAATTCTCACTCACTAATCACGAAATCTCAAGTTTTCAACTACAAGTGGCGCGGGTCTGAGCGTGGTTCGCGCATATTTTTGCGACCTTTTTACGTTATTAATTTCATTAAAAAAGGAACAAACTATCACAAAACTATCAAAAGAGAAAATGGTTGAATATAATTACCTACCAGTACATGCGATTTCCAGGCTGTTACGAGCCGGCTGCGGCTGCGGGAGCGGCTGTTCATTAAAGCATAACACGGGAAAAAAACATTAAATTCTACTAAATGGACTTTTTTCGTTTTTTTTTATCGAGTAAAGTTTATCTTATCTTTGTACAATTATCGTTCCTGGTCTCCGTGTGTCACCTACTTTTTTACCATACCACCAAAACCGTCAGTACGGAACACTTACTTATATTTAACGCACACTAAGAAACTTGCAGCGACACTAATGAACTAACGAATAGTCCACATGCAAAAAAAAGAATCAGTCATAGAACTGCACGTCAGTAGTGAAAACTTAAGTAGTAATTCACCTATTCTACAAGAGATGGCGCTGTTTTAAAATACACGGTACAGCGAGACGATGTAAAGAAGTTATTACTTCAAAAAAATTTGGTGCAGAAAATTTCACAGTTCCGTTAATCGCGGAGCTGAAGATATCGACTATTCATCTGTAATCTTTAAAATTAAAATTTGAAAGGTTCTCGAGTGGAGACCGCGGACCAGTAAGCGCAGCGTAGGACATCCACCCACAAGATGGACAGACGACCTAAAAGAGACCGCAGGGAAACGCTGGATGCAGGCCGCTTCCAACCGGCCCTTTTGGAAATCGATGGGGGAGGCCTATGTCCAGCAGTAGACGTCCTATGGCTGAAATGATGATGATGATTTGTCATCTTTACAGGTATCGGTCTCTCCGACTCCCCAGCTGGACTCTTATCATACATTTTTCAAATTGTCTCCTCCGCGACTCGAAGGTACTACGTCTCCAGAGAAGATGGCGGTCTCAACCACTACCCCAGGGATACCCTCATAGACAACCTGATGATGTACTGGACCAGCAACTGTATCACGACTTCATTTAGGATTTATACGGAGACTTTTAATAAGCAGCTCTCTCTGGATGGAGCGTTTACGTGAGTCCAGATTTTTAACCGACTTCCAAAAAGGAAGGGGTCCTCAATTCGACTTTTTTTTTTAATATTTATTTCCTCAGAACTTATGACAGGGTTAACCGATTTTGATGATTCTTTTATTATTTGAAAGCTGGTGCTTCCCATTTGGTTCCAATTAAATTTGGTCCAGTTCTGATGAAGTCGGTTTTTTATATTGATAATTATAACATTTTACAGTTTATAAATTCCTTTTTCGACCTCATGGTCACTTAATATCAAATAAACTGTGGTCAAACGCTAAGCTGTAGCCGTTCGACCGCAAAAAAAACACCACTTAGTGACACATGACCACTGAAGTGAGAATTTTTTCGTTTAGATTAGAAGGGCTGTCAAGGCATTTTTGTAAGAATTCCGTTGTAGCCAGTTGAACACATGCAAACGATACGTCAAAATATAAATACGTAGGAAGGACTGCAGTAATTCGTCAAGATTAGTATTATTTCAAAAGGTTATGAACACCATTTTAATAAAGTTTAAAATTGACCTTCTCGTGGTGCAATACGGTTCAGTTCCCCTTGAATTTTGTGCAATTATTTTGGTAAATGTTGCTAGTGCAAAAAAACTGCACGATTATTGTGCGGTTTATAATACTAGTAGAGAAATATAGACCGTATCGTAAATTAACGTACCTCATTATTAAAACAGTTCTACCTTAAACTGCACGAAAAGTGGTTGGTAAAAAATTCGAGTTAAAGAGTTTTTCAACAATTTTGTTTATTTTAATTAACAAAAGTTGTGTATTAACGCATGTAATTGTGTTATACTAGTGAATTATTATCCTTTAAATACTATTAAGGTAAGTTCGTAGGTTTGCATGAGTGTGGGCAAACAATAGGAAGTAAAAAAATATATTTTCGGTTTTGCCCCAAAACTCCGCACAAACTTAGCTAGATAAGTTTCCATGACCTTAATAGGTCATGCTTTGACCATGATATCGATTTAGGCTATGTTTAGAGCTCGTTTTATGTGACTTTAAATAGGTAGAAAAATAAATATTATTTGATAAGGTTAAATGCAATATCCATGCGAAGCCATTGAAAATAAAATGATATTATAAAATTTAGAATGTGGTATCACAGCTAGTGATGGGACAGTTTTGTGTGCAGTTTTGATTTTATCGATAACCTGTTATTGTATACCTTATAAAATATTTTATGGTAAAACTTGCCCTAGTCGTTTAAAAAAAATTACAAACTCTTATTTAACTTGCATCGTTGGTATGTCTGTCAGCTTCCCGATTCAAAATTTCTAATCCATTTTTCTAAGCACGTTTCAGTTGCACTAAGTAAATTTGATGTTTGTAAAATAATATGGTGGTACTTAACTGGCCTGATGATGGAGCCAGAAAAGTAGGCCATAGTAACCTCTCTACTACATACTTTTACTTATTACTCCGTCGTGTTTGGACTCGTTGAATTCATTTTGATAAGGACTATTAGACCAAAAAGACAAAAACAATATTTCACATCACATCATCAGCCAATTAACGTCCACTGTTGGACAAGGCCTCCCTCATAGAGAGGGGTGTTGCCATAATCCCCACGCTTGGCAGGCGGCTTGGGGATCGCAGTACCTTCACCGTGTACTATTAGGACGCTGCTGCCCATCCTCCGGTGGTTCTGGTCGCAGTTTTAGGACATACCCGGGTCCAAAACAATATTTATTGTCTGTCTAATAATTCATAGATTTACTGACGACTTGCAGCGCCCCGTGGTTTCACCCGCTATCCTATAGGAACTGCTATTTTTTCAGGGTAAAAACTATGAGTCAATCCAGAATATAACCTACCTCCATACCAAATTTTATTTTAATCCATTCGCTTATTACAGAATTCAGTGAAAACAAACATATTAATACGCAGACTTTCTTATTTATAATAATAGTGTGATAATGTTGTTGTCTACATCTACATAATAAGACAAATGAATAATAACACAATAAAGTTTAATCTTCAAAAAATACTCCTAAAGTAGGTATTGTAGGAATTGTTGTAAGAAAAATAAAAAATTATCGATATCGATAAAGTTATGGTAACCACTATTATTGTCAACGGCTTGTCAAGGGCTTATAATTTAAACACGGTGAAATCACAAAATTATCAACAATTTAGACTATACCGGAGATAGGAAATTCCTCCTTTTAAAAAAATTAAAATCCATTCTAGCTCTACCACACGTAATTACAGCGCAAGACGGCATTGTGAATAAATCCGATGGAGCAGCATACGAATTCGAATTCAGTTAGCAACTGCGATGCGGAGTTTGACGCGTTGACGTGCATACTCATGTTCACTCGTATGCCTCGTAACAAATGTTCCATCTCTCTTCCGTTCTATACCCTTCTCTTTTCTGTGCACATGACATTGATTAGCTATCTTCTTCTTACATAAAAGGTGATGTGTGTATACTGTATGTATGTTTATATGTATGTATGTACGTATGTATGTTCCTTATGGACTCCAAAACGACTGGACCGATTTTGACAGGACTTGCACTGGCAGATAGCTGATGATATAAGAAATATTCTTTGAGGAATAATTTGACAGCCCTATTAGCTTAGTTGATAGTGAACCTGCCTTCTGTGCTTGGGGGCGTGGGTTCGATTCCCACCTAGGACAAACATATGTGTGATGAACATTTATGTTTGTTCTATGTCTGGATGTTATTATCTAAGTAAGTATGTATATTAAAAAAATGTATGTATATCAGTCTCTGTCAGCCATATTACAAGCTTTGCTTAGTTTGGGGTCAGATGACCGTGAGTGCAATAATGTCCCAGATATTTATTTTAAAAAAAAAAAACTACGTGGGTAATACCGCGGGGCACAACTAGTTGTTATATAATATTGCTCACCTGCCAATATAAATTAATGTTGCTGATGTTACAAAATAAAATTTTATTTACTTTCTTTCTTTCTATCTTCTTTTTAGGGTTCCGTAGCCCGACAAGGAACCCTTATAAATTCGTTCTGTCCGTCCGTCTGTCTGTCTGTCTGTCTGTCCGTCCGTCCGAATTTTTTAAAACCTTCTAACTTTTATAATTATCTAGATAAGTGAATGAAACTTTGCATAATAACAGTTGTAATATAGATCTCAATTTTAAAAGTATAAAAAATATATAATATTGCATTTTAGGGGTGGCTCTGGTACATGTGAAATAGGGATGATTTTTTTTTCGCTCCAGCTATTTGTGTGGGGTATCGTTGAAAAGGTCTTTTAAAATGAAGGTAATGTTTAAAAAAAAAGAATCTTACAATACAGCTAAGTCATATTTAAAACCTTCATTCAAAATTATTTCGAACATTATCTGGTGATGAATTTTTGAGTAACAGCGATAAAACTGTAATAAATTAAAAGCGTTCTATCTCATAGGTCATTGACCTTTTTGTAAAATGGTCTTAACAAATAATGTTTCTCAATCAGTTTTATCTATGTTTAAACCATAAAAAGTATATGCTATGTCGGGATGGTACATCTCTGAAATTTGGCTAAGTCCACAGAGTTTCGTTCGTTCGAATTTTTCTATAACCATAATTTTCTGAACTATAACTACAATTATATGGCTTTGATTACGGAACCCTACCATATGCGTGTCTCGACACGCTCTTGGCCAATTATTCTTTCTTTATTTCTAATTTTTGGAAAAGCGCAAGCCTACTTTATAATGTTTTTTTTATAACGTGTACTTATGCTAAATTTCAAGTCAATCGGTTAGGGAAACTGTTTTAAAATTCAGTTGCAAGATTAGATTAGACCCACACTATGCATGTAATAAAAGCTGGTAAAACGTAACCGGTTAAATTTTTCAGCAAACCGAGTAAAGTCCCATATTGGGTACTCCAAGCTCGCTGGGAGGTCGTGTACCAGTCTCCAACCATCCTTAAGACCAAGTTTCCGAACCTCATCCACACCACGGTCCTCAATGATGGAGGACATTTCATGGCGCTGGAGATGCCGAAACTATTCGCTCATGATGTCCTGAACGCAGTGGAAGGGTTCAGGAGATGGCATAGAAAAAATAAAATTTAGTAAAAACATAAGATAATAACGCCTTTTTATTTGCTAAGCTAGCACACCGATGAAGTTGAAGTAGGGAAGTTGATGAAAAAGTGCGTACCGTATGACCTCGCAATAATTATCAATAATAAGAATCGACTTCATAAAAATGAAAGAACTGGACCAAATTGGAACCACACGGGAAGCACCAGCTCTCAAATAAAAAAAGAATCATCAAAATCTGTTCAGCTAGTCGAAAGGTATGAGGTAACAAACGTAAAAAAAAAAAAACGAATTGATAAGCTCCTCCTTTTTGGAAGTCGGTTAAAAATGTTTTTTTAGCACGAAAGTGGACGAGGCACTCATGAACCATTATGATACCATAGTGATGGTTTCTTGGAAGAACTTAACTATCGCCAGTATCGATACTACGAAAATTTTAGACCAGGAAGTAAAAAATTAACAACTATTGTATCTATAATCGTTACTATAGCAAGATTGTCTCTTACGATGAAACCGCTAATTCTGGGACAAAACCTTACCCTTCAAGCATCCTTCAAGCTTCCTTTCACATTATCAGCCATCAATGTCCACTGCTGAACAAAGGCCTCCCTCTCAGAGGGGTGTTACCATAATCCCCACGCTTGGCAGGCGGCTTGGGGATCGCAGTACGTTCACCGTGTACTATTGGACGCTGCTGCCCATCCTTCGGTGGTTCTGGTCGCAGTTTTAGGACATACCCGGGTCTAAGCTTCCTTTTATCATTAACATTATAAACAAGTGGATCACATTAAAACCGACTTCAAAAAATGTAGTAAATACGCAGTTTCGTTTACTTGGATGACATATTTTTTTCAGGTATTTTGATTTAAAAACTTAACTACCAAACCGATTATGATGAAGTTTATATGACCACCTCTGAAATATGGCCTACCAAACAAAAAAGGAATCATCAAAATTAATTCAAAACATAAATTTAAAAAACAGTGGAACCTATTAGAACCTCCGCAATTTTAAAGTCGGTTAAAAATAAACGCATAACGGGACAGCCCCGTTGGCACAGTTGGTAGTGTACCTGCCTTCTGCGCTTGGGGGCGTGGGTTCGATTCCCACGTAGCACAAACATTTTGTGTGATGAACATCGTATTGGATAACATTTTCTATGTTGAAATTGGAGCTTGTATGAAATTTGATGATGAATTTACTTTCATAAATAACACCACTTTGACATGATTACTTGGATTTGTGGCTTTTGCGACAAAATGGCACAATTCGGCCAATGTCGGTTTCATGTAGGGTTGCCATCCGTCCTTGCTTTGCATGGCTTTCCCCGGATTTTGTCCTTGTTTAGAGGGCATCCGGGGAGCGTCCGCATCCGGGCGGGGTTTCATTTGTAGTCCGGGTTTATTTAGTCTTACTTGTGCCGCCCGCGACAGACGCACTGTGTCCGCACGACGCGATTTTTACACTGACAAAAATGTTTAAAAAAATCTGTTGACTGTTCTGGGCTCTAAAATACGGGGTTATCACGCGTCTTGTCCTGGTTGCCAAATTTTTGAGATGGCAACCCTAGTTTCATGACACAAATTTCCAGCATCGCAACCTGGGTGATGCAGGCCCGATACCAGATAGCAAACCAGTAGTTTTTTTTGTCAGTCCTTCTTTATGATATTACCGGGTTTATTTAGTCTTACTTGTGCCGCCCGCGACAGACGCACTGTGTCCGCACGACGCGATTTTTACACTGACAAAAATGTTTAAAAAAATCTGTTGACTGTTCTGGGCTCTAAAATACGGGGTTATCACGCGTCTTGTCCTGGTTGCCAAATTTTTGAGATGGCAACCCTAGTTTCATGACACAAATTTCCAGCATCGCAACCTGGGTGATGCAGGCCCGATACCAGATAGCAAACCAGTAGTTTTTTTTGTCAGTCCTTCTTTATGATATTATTTATTTATTTGTATACAGGGTTACGCATATAGCAGAAATATATATGCTGAAAGGAGGTCAATTTTCATCATTATGAACAACTTTTACTATTGGAGCAACTCTGAAAACAAGAAAATAACTGCTGTTTCATAGAAAACAGTAATTGAATCTCGACAAAATGTATGGAATAGCTGTTTTTTTTTCGCAATTTCAGGGTGGGTCCCGTAGTACAACTTATTTATAATTATGAGTAAAATGACCTTACGGCTTGGTATAGGGTATATATATATATTTTTTTTTTAATTCTGTAATAGGTTTGCGTTTGACCGCCAACTCACCTGATTTTAAACAATGATGCGGTCTACGATGGATCACGCTTGCCCAGAAGAAACAGTTGATTGAATCAGGCGTTACTTTGCGGAAGTCCATTTTCAAAACTGTTTTTCTGATGAATTTCTAGTGTAATTCCGCTTCTACGTCGCTAAACCCTAGTAATAAACCCGTTTCCTTAGCACTAAGGAAACGGGTATAATTTATTACTTTTTAAATTCAATTAAAATACATGTCATTTCAATTAATATATATTTTATGTTTCAGAATTAATACATTATTGTTTTCAGATTTAGTATTATCATATTTCATGTGTCAGAATTAATTAGTTTTTGTTTCAGATTACTTTAATAATTTTATAATTAAAAATAATTCAGAATTAATTAAGTAATTTTTATTTCAGGTTACGATAATTTTCAATTTACGTAATTAATTATTATTTTTTTTTTTTTGTATCAGGTTAGGCAAAATTAAACTCAATAAAATTAACATTATCAACAAATATTTACCAGGTAAATTTATCACAAATTCCTTATTGTACTTGAAGCGACGTAGAAGCAGAATTACACTAGAAATTCATCAGAAAAACAGTTTTCAGAAGAAACCGATTCAGTCGAGATTTGAAGACCCAGATTGTAACTATCGGGGAACACCCATTCCGGCAGCGCATTCCACAGACTAGCAGTTCGCACAATAAAAATGGAATCAAAGCGTTTCGTACGGGTTTTCGTAACATTAACCATATGTGTAACTCTGTATAAGTACGTATTTTATCCAATAAAATATTGAACTTTGTAATTCTTAATTAAGATTCTGCATTCGTAAGTAAATACTACACTTACCTGGTTAACAGTAGGCAAGGAGGTGGGTACCTACAGTCTGTTTTAAATGTATAACTTTATCTGATTCATGAAAATCGGTTCAGCCGTTTGGAGATTAACAGTGGGCTAAGTTTGAGTATTCCCTACGTAAAATACATTATAGAAGTTCATACAAATTTTGGATTTCGAAATGGATGTTTGTATGGAATTCGATGCGTATTTTACGTAGAAAAATTTGTACGTCGCCCTCAGGTTTTTTTTCTTTCTATGTATACCTACTTGTGTACCTAGTAAGTTTTGTTATATCCAGCGTGGATGCAGAATACTTATAATAATATAAGCACGTAGCCGGTCAAAACGTAAACACAATTACAGTGATACCATAGAGAAGATAATTGATCAAAGAAACAGATTCTAAAAACAAAACTGGGCACTTCAACACATGCAGTACGCAGCTCATAGCTGTGAACTGTTCTCATAATTTAATCCTCTAAATTGAGAGTGTACTTTATTTACATCTTTAGCTACAATAAAAGCGACTTCATAAAAATGTCAGAACTGAACCAAATTGAAATGGGAACACACGGGAAGTAAAAAAAGTAAAAAAAGATCATCCAAATCAGTTCACCCAGTCGAAAGTTCTGATGTACAAACATTAAAAAAAAAACAGTCGAATTTACAACCTTAGGAAGTCCTCCTCCTCCTTTTAGGAAGTCTGTTGAAAAGCAATGAAAATTGGATTTCTCATCATCATCATTTCAGCCGTAGGACGTCCACTGCTGAACGTAGGCCTGCACCATCGATTTCCAAAAGGACCGGTTGGAAGCGGCCTGCACCCAGCGTTTTCCTGCGGTCTCTTTTAGATCGTCTGTCCATCTTGTGGTTTGGCTTTCTGGTTCTATAAAATAGAAACATGTGAGAGGCCCTATTCATCGAACATTTCTCACGATGAAATTGGTTTATCGCGCCCAGGGAGCTCTGTCGTCTGCGCTACTATGAAGCTGTTTCTTTATAGAATTTTCTACTCAGTAACAAACGACACGGCATAGACACGACGTAGTCTCGTCAACGTCATTGCCAGTAAGTGGAGTAACCTGACCACGAACGCGCGTTACTTCACTCCGATAAGCTAATTTATCAGTTGAATACGCCGGCCGGTAAGTTGATATCATATTTATATATACGTTTTGTTAGAATCAGCATGATTGTCCTCTTTTTAGATGTTATTGGTTGAGTTATTCAGAAGTGCAAACCAAATATATGTTTATTTATCTAATGTACCTACTCTAACTGCGTCGTTTGTCGGTATGGTAACTGTGTATAAACAGTTCGTAATTATTATTATATTGACCTAGAGAAACGAAGGTTTTAGAATATGCGGGAAAGTTCGGTGTTTGTGTGTTTCATCTTCATCATCAGTCAAAAGACGTCTACTGCTAAACATAGGCCCCTCTCTTAGACCTCAACATTAAACGACATCCTGTCATCTGCATCCACTGGTTGACTCTTACGATGTCGTCGGTCCATTTAGTGGGAGACCTACCTACGCTGTATCTTCCGGTTCGTGGTCTCCACTCAAGAACCTTTCTTCCCCATCGGTTATCGATTCTTCGAGTGATGTGGCCTGCCCATTGCCACTTCAACTTGCAAATTTTAATAGCTATGTCGATGACTCTGATTCTTTGTCGAATATCCACGTTCCGGATTCTATCGCGCAAAGAAACTCCGAGCATAGTTCTTTCCATTGCCCGTTGTGTGACTCTGAGTTTTTCCAAAAAGCCAGCGTGTCAATACCATTATGTAATTACAAAGCCTCGAGCATGGCCGTAAAGTAGCTTGTATGTCTATAATCTACCGGATACATTTCAGTGAGTGTGCGCAAGAGCTTCATGACCTTATTCCACCTTTTACTACAGGACAAGTAAAAGGACTGCACACTATCAACCCTTCCTCGTGGAAATTCCAAAGATTCGTACACAACGATTTGGGTCGTCTTTTATGTTACGTACCGCCCAAGAATGGAACTCCCTGCCATCCTCCTTGTTTCCTGAGAACTACAATCTGGGCATCTTCAAGGCTAGAGTGAATAGATTTCTTCTAGATCAACGTGTTCCGTCCTCGGCCACACCGTTGCTTACCATCAGGCGAGTTGGTGGCCAAACGTAGATCTATTCAATATTAAAAAAAAAAAAAAAAAAAAACTTTCTATTTTGTTTGTTTTTGTGAATTTATATTTTGTTCGTAGGTTGTATTGTAAGTAGGTAGGTATGTATATTCGTAGTACTATCGCTGGTCTTCATGACTAGAGTCCGCGCCACCACTGAAATTCGATACTCGGATAGACGCGGTGCTGCTTTCGCAGAACTAAATGTTGCCAGTAAGATAAGTTAAAAAATTACAAATTTTCCAATAAGGCTCGAACAATAATAATTATGCAAGTTTGTACGTTCGTTCATTCTACACATCAAAAAAAACTGAACGACCTTAAATAAAAGAGGATAATTTTTAGTTCCCGCTTTTGCCGTAAGACTTCAGTGGTGGCGAGCACTCTAACCATATTACCTATTCACAATCTTCCATGTACAAGGTTACCCGGAAAGGTTGTACTAAGCCGAAAGGGGTCCGTTATACTCATTATTATGAACAGGGTATTATTATGATAATGAGGGTAGGTTACCAAAGAAAGTATTTGACGTTATTATGAACGCTTGTGATGTTAACATTCGCCTAGAAATTTATCAACTAAGTATTAAGTACTTATTGTAAAAGCTGACGGCAATATGTCTACAGAGTGTTTTTTTGACAACTTTGAATATGGAACAAACCTTGAAATCGCCAAAAAATATCAGCTGTTCCATAATATACATTTTGACCGTTTTCTATGGAAAAGCTATTTCAAGGGTGGTTTCGTAGTAAAAGTTGTTCATAATGATCCCCCCCCCTTTCGGCTTAGTATACTCTTTCCGCGTAACCCTGTATAATATTATGCCACTACTCGGTAATGACCGACAAATATCTTGAGCAAAAAGTGGCATAGTGGGTAAAAAATATAAATGCACACTACAAAAAATCGCGAATTCAGTTCGCCAAAAAACACCAAAAAACTAGTTATTGCCCCCGGTTTAAGCATACAATAAAGTAGGTAGGTAGGTATAACTTTTATATTCCGCCCGGTTGGTAGGTATTCTTATCTGTACAAAGTATATCTTTCATTTATTTTAATTTTATGCGTAATGTTTAAAATCACCGTACGTACCTACCGAAGCATTTTTTGCTGTAGGTAGAGTTGCCATGTCTAAAATTTGGCAACCAGGACAAGACGCGTGAAAACCCCGGATTTTAGAGCCCAGAACCCGGACATGTCAAAAATCGCGGCGTGCAGGCACAGTGCGTGTGTCGCGGGCAGCCCAAGACTTTAAATTTTTAAACCCGGACTACAAATGAAGGCTCGCCTGGACGCTCCCCTGATACCCTCTAATCTAGGACAAATCCGGGGAAACCCAGACGGATGGCAACCCTAGCTGTAGGTAATCTATCGAAGATCTTCTTATCATAATAATTACCATAGCTGCCTGAATGGGTGTTCCCCGGTCGTTACAATCTAGGAGTCGTCAAATCACGAGTGAATCGGTTTCTTCTAGCAAGCGTGCTCCTTCGTAGACCGCATCATCGCCATCAGGCGAGGTGGCGGTACTGGCGGTCAAACAAAAGCCTAAACCTATTCATAAAATATAAAAAAAGAGTAAGTAGGTATTTGGGAGTCTTGGGACCTAATTAGTCTGGTACCTAATTACATTTGTTATGAGGAGTTTAAACAGTAAACAAAATCTGTACTTTACTCTAGCTTTTTCAATTCAGGACGTGTGAGCGCTAACTACCTACAGCTATTAATATATTAACCTAGAAGGTGCCTCTCTGTCTATCGCGTAACTCTTGTCGCGTTATCTCTGTCTAGCACGCGTTCGACAAGACGACTACTTGCAGCTTTATACCTAAAGTGCGGAGTGCGCTAGGCCTGCTAATACTTATGACACTAGAGATTCATCAAGAGATTCGTTTTAAAGATGATCTACCTCAAAGTAACGCCTGTGTATGTGTGTGTACTCACTAAAATATTCTTTCTTCTAGGATCCAGAATGCTCCTCAAACTCCTCAGCCTGGTCGCCATCGCAGGCGCCGGCTGGTACTTCTACTCCTGCTTCACCAGCATGTCACCACTGCCAGAAATGAACCCCCACGAGTGGTGGGGGCCAAACGAACTGAAGGGCAAACTGGACCACACCGTCAGACCTTTTAAAATAAGGTTTGATGAAGAGGTGAGCTGATGGCACGTCTCAATGCCGTATGTCATCACTAGGAAATGTAGCAATACATCACACATGTCACATGTTTATATAATTTCAGATGATCAAAGACCTCAAGCACCGTCTCAAAAGCCACCGCAAGTTCACACCACCTCTCAAAGGTGTTGCCTTCGAGTACGGTTTCAACAGCGGCCAGATGGACTCCTGGCTGCGGTACTGGGCTGAGGAGTACCCATTCCAGCAGCGGGAGAACTTCATGAACCAGTTCCCGCAGTTCAAGACTCACATACAGGGCCTGGAAATTCATTTCATCAGGGTGAAGCCTCAGGTGAGACTGACAACATATACAGCAGTGCCTTATCTGAACTCCTTCATAATTTGACGACTCTATCAAAGGCATAAGATGTAAAGTTCAAAGATCTCAGAGCATAAGTGAATTATACAGGGTTACGCATATACCCTGTACTAAACTGAAAGGAAGTCATTGTACCTACTCATCATTATGAACAAATTTTACTATGGGACCAACCCTGAAATCGCGAAACAAAATTAGTTGTTCCATATATTTTGTCAAGTGTCAATGACCGTTTTCCATGGAACAGCTAAATCGACCTTTCAGCATGCAAATATGCATCAATTTTTCTGAGATGCAATCGCAGGATGCCATGATATGCACATTTTTTTAATGATACTGAGTGACGAGGCGAACGAAATCGCTCGCCTGGTGGCTCTTCACACTTGCCCATAACAGCTCAACGCCACTCAGAATTTTGAACTTCAACAGTTCAAAACCCTGGATGGCAATGCACAGCGCTCGTCACCCCGAGATAGAAGATGTCAAATCTCTGTGTGCCCTGTAATTTCGCTGGAAACATTGCCCTTCAATCCGGAACACAGTAGTGTTTGCAGACTACTGCTTGGCGGTTGAATAACTGGCACAGGTGTGGTACTTCCTCAGGCGGACCCCTGCAAAAGAGTCCTACCACTACAAATTTTGAAGTGTATTTCTTGTTTGACGTGAGAATTGTCTCTACTGAGCAGGCCTTCACCTTCCAAACTTCTTTTAGATTTTGACCTTATTGTACGCATCAATAATTGCTTAAACAAACTGAGCAAAATATATTATTCAGGTTCCAGCAAATGTACAAGTGGTCCCAATCCTCCTGATGCACGGCTGGCCAGGCTCCGTACGCGAATTCTACGAGGCGATCCCACTTCTGACGAAGCAAAACCCTGAAATGGACTTCGCGTTTGAGGTTATCGTGCCGAGCCTGCCTGGATATGGATTTTCTGATGTAAGTAAAATATTTCCTAAAATGTATCATTTATGTACACACACTTGAACTTAAACTAAAACTACTTAAAAATCAATATAATCTTTCAGAGCGCCTGGTTAACGCGACGCGTGACCAAAATGCTGGCGTGTATCTGACTCAACGCATAAGCATTGCCATTCAACGCGGTAATGCCACCAGAATGCTGGATACACTGCCAACTGATTGAGCTTGCTTGAGCATTTGGATTGTCTTAAGACCTTCAACGGTCTATGGACAGTCTAACTGTTTATGTAGTGTTAGTGTTAGCTTGTATTTCGTTTAGTTAATAAAGACACTTGCCCGTTAAAAAAAAGATCCTAATCTAAAAGCCCCTCGGTGGAAGGAAATGTAGCCAGCATTCTAGCATCATTGCCACGTTGAATGGCCAATATTGTAAATGCAATTTTTTGGCCAAAGTAGACGCCAGCATTCCTATCATCAGTTGCCTGCGATCCCAACGGTCCTAAAGTCTCGATCCCAAACGGCATAAACATGTACATCCAAGTCCTACTTACCTACGCAGCGTCCTCTGGTTCGCTATAAAATATAAATTTTAATAAGCTAAATAGGCTAGGTGTAATAGCACTGTCCAAGCATCTTAAAAATTTGGTATTAAATAACTTTAAATAGCTTTTTAGTTGAGACTAATAAAACTAGGTTTTCAGTCATCATCTCCATCATCATCATCAGCCATATAACGTCAACTGCTGAACATAGGCCTCCCCCTTTAGCCTCCACCTCCGCCTTTAGCCTTTAGGTTTTCAGTAAATATGAAGAAAAGTAAACCTGATTAGCACCAATTCGAGGTGCATTTATCTTGTGAGCTTCGATGCCAACGTGGAGGTAGGATAGATATGTTTGGGTTTTCAGCTGTAAGTACAGATGGGGAATACGGTCTTCGTAACGAGCAGCAAATAAGTTTTTTCCGTCGATAAAAGATAGCATAAAGTACCGTGAATACTACATTTAAATAATCTAGCTAGATTAATTATGATTAGTATCAGACCATAACTAAATCTAGATTTAGTAAAATTACGGTGCTATATAATAATGGTGCCATCTGTTTAAATTTATACGCTTTCTATCTAAAACATGATAACAACGTCAATCAAAAACTCGTGTAAAAAATTGTTAACTTATTGTAGATGGTTGTAAGTAGGTAGGTAACACTAGTTATGTAGGTAAACACAAGCCTATTCGTAAATATATAAAAAAACATTCACTGTAGGTCTGTTTTACATGATTTACTCGTGATTTGTTCAAATAAATTATACATTTTTATCTTTATCCTGCCACTTTGATGCCTAAAAAGTAAGAGATCTACATGTGTGTGGTTTTTCACCAGCCCGCCGTCCGGCC
Organism: Agriopis leucophaearia; assembly: GCA_949125355.1. Classification (NCBI taxonomy): domain Eukaryota; kingdom Metazoa; phylum Arthropoda; class Insecta; order Lepidoptera; family Geometridae; genus Agriopis; species Agriopis leucophaearia. The sequence goes on along the minus strand of OX421285.1, from coordinate 2,039,153 downwards.
AGGCCTGGGCATCCCCCAAGTAGCAGTAATCTTCCGCAACCTCATGCACCGACTGGGCCACAAGAAGTTCTACGTGCAGGGTGGCGACTGGGGCTCGGGCATTGCTGCTGCAATGTCTACTCTGTTCCAAGATGACGTGCTAGGGCACCATAACAACATGCCTGCAGCGATGGTAACACAAATGTCTTATAACTTATTAGGTAAATGTATTCATCATCATCAGCCAGAAGACGTCACTGCTGAACATAGTCCTCCCCATTTAACCTCCACACTGAACGACATCCTGCCATCTGCATCGACTGGATGCCCGCGACTCTCACAATGTCGTTGGTCCATCTAGTCTAGTGGGACGCCTACCTACGCTGCGTCTTCCGGTTCATGGTCTCCACTCAAGAACCTTTCTTCCCCAGCGGTAATCAGTTCTTCGAGAGATGTGGCCTGCCCATTGCCACTTCAACTTGCAAGTTTTAATAGCTAAGTCGGCGGCTCTGGTTGTTTGGCGAATATCTACGTTCCGGATTTTAAATGTCTTAAAAGCAGCTAAAGCTGAAGGAGGGAAAGAGCACACCTGGAGGCCAGTTCTTACGTTACAGGGATGTCCTGAAGCACCATCTCACCACGTGTTACATCCCGTTCGAGGGTTGGGAAGAGCTCGCGCAACAGAGACAAGAGCGGTGCAGCTCTGTTCATAAGGCTGTTAATAATTTCGAAGACACGAATACAAGACCTAGAAGCAAAACGCCGTATGACTAAGACCCGTCCGAAGCCTTCCTACACCTAGATAGACAGTTGCACTGTGCGCCTTGCAACATGACCTTTAAGACTAAAATTGGTTTTGCCAGCCATACACGCGGTCATAACCGACGCTAGGCAGGTTCGCCGTTGGCGAACACATCAGGAGGTTGATATTAAATGTCTTAAGACGTGTTAGTGTGGTGCCAAATGATGAATTAGATAGGTGTCTAATGGCTAATTAGGCAGATGGCTTGTGACAACTTACGCAGATGTCATATGACGAATTAGGAAAGTGGCTTATCCTGACTAATTAGCAGCGCCCGCGGTTTCAGCTTTGTCCGATATCAAAATACATTCATCTGTTACAGAGTTGTTGACATATTTACCTACACATACCCTTTTACCCCTATAATTTAATCATTGTACATATCCCTGAAAGTGTATCATATGATCCTCCTAATTTTTCCTCTGCAGAACAGTTGTGCTATAATCCGAACATTCATTGGCGCATGGTTCCCGTCCCTGATTGTAGAGTCCCACCTGTGGGATAGAATGTACCCGCTCTCGAAGACCTTCGCCTACTTCCTGGAGGAGTTTGGATACTTCCACCTTCAGGCTACGAAGCCTGATTCAGTTGGTAAGACACTAAAAGCTTAGTTCTACCAAGGATTCATAATAGACTCCTTGGTTCTACACACTAAAATATATACATCCTGGTTCGAACATAAATAAATAAACCGGCTAAGTGCGAGTCGGGTTCGCGCACTGAGGGTCCCATCATCATCATCAGCCAGAAGACGTCCACTGTTAAACATAACCCCTTAACCTCCACACTGAACGGCATTCTACCACTTTTACCTACTTAAAAGCAATTTAATGTACCTGGAAATGCAAAGTACGGAAATAAGCTTTGATCGAGTGTACTTACCAACAATACCGTATAATTATTACGACGTATTATTAATACAAAAGAACGACATCCTGCCATCTACATCTACTGGATGCCCGCGACTCTCGCAATGTCTTCGGTCCATCTAGTAGGAGGCCTACCTACGCTGCGTCTTTCGGATCGTGGTCTCCATTCAAGAACCTTTCTTCCCCGTCCCGTACCACCACAAAATACAAAAAGTTGTGAAAAAAGGCAACATAATGACCAAGCGGTTACCCATTCAAGTACCGACCGCGCCCGACGTTGCATAACTTGTATGTATAAAGAAATTTTTCACCGAATCGCACTTGGCCATTATTTATTGTTTTACTTTAGAGTGTGTTCCATAATCATGCCAAGTTTGACGCTTCCACGTATTACCGTTTTTACATTAGAGCAAACACAAAAATCGGTTTTTTTTTCTTATATGGAGACGCCCTTTAGTTTTTACTTTTTGACTATTATTATTTATTAGTTAATCACACACATTTATTAGTTAATCACACACATTCCATATAGGTACCTATGCTGTGCAAATTTCAAATCGCTATAATAAATGTTAAAAATTCGAAATACAGCCGATAAAAAGTTGGATGGGCAATAAAATAACTTAATTTCCTTCCGACACCTTTACAAAAACTACTTTTATTAATTGGAGTTACTAATAAGTAGAAATGTTGAGGTATTCCATAATTTGAAACCGTTATTTTCAACAAAAAATACAGATCTATTATTTATTAGAGAAATTGATTTTTCTGACGATCTTTGATAAAATCAGAACTCCAAAAATCCAGTCGTTGTTTTTTTTTTTGTCATAAAATGTGACAAGGCTCTCAACGAAAAAAAAATACTTATTAGTCATAGGACGTCAGAATTGAAAACTTAAGTAGTAATTCACCTATTCTACAAAAGATGGCGCTGTTTTAAAATACACGGTACTGTGTATTATGTATTCTGTGACAGCGTGACGATGACGCGAGTTCCATGATTTTTGTTTACCCAAAAAGCGCTCAAAAATACGAATTTTCACTTAAAAATACGATGCATTACAAGTAAATCATTTATTTGTTCTCTTTTCCAGGTGTTGCCCTTACGGATTCTCCTGCCGGTCTACTGGCGTATATCTTGGAGAAGTTCGCTGTATGGACACGGAGAGACCATAAGTTTAAGGTAATCGCATAGTAATCAAACGATAACCGCGTAATCTACGATACAATAACACTTTATTGACACCACAAAAGGTACAAATAGAATATGTTATACTTAAAATGATAAAAAGTGAGGTCTTATTGGTCCGTCTTGGACGTATAGCGAATACGTAATAGCCACATAATTTAATTTAAACAGGATACACTGCGAGTTCACCCACTGTGCTTGTCTGTGGTCTGTCCATCACCCAGAAGACACTGCTGATCATAGTTTATTAGGCCTCCCCCTTAGAACTTCACACTGACGACAGCCTGCCATATGTATCCACTGGATGCCCACGACTCTCACGATGTCGTCGGTCCATATAGTAGCAGGGCTATGCTGCTTCTTCAAGTTCGTGCTCTCCAGTCAAGAACCTTTCTTCTTCATCGGTGATCGGTGTTGGTGTCGGTGACTCTAGTTCTGTGAAGAATATCCACGTTCCGGATTCTATCGCGCAAAGAAACTCCGAGCATAGCTCTCTCCATTGCCAGCTGTACGACTCTTAGTTTTGCCAAAAGCTAGCAGTTAAGGACCACGACTCAGTCTGTACCATGTGTGATTTATTTTTTAATTATCAAGTGTATTGTCATCACTGACATCATGAATTTGAATTTAATTTGAATAAGTTCGAGCAATGTTCCACTAAGTAAGAAGCGCATCTAGTCTAGGCAACGTCCACAGGTCGACGGTGGGCTGAGCTTCCGATTCTCTAAGGAGCAGCTGATCGACAATCTGATGCTGTACTGGAGCAGCAATTCCATCACCACCTCCATGCGGTTCTACGCAGAGAACATGAGCAAGAAAGCCAGGGCTGAGAAGTGGCAAGAGTGAGTCTTATATACTTATATAAATAAATAAAACTAAAAATACGCTTGTGTGACTGTATCAAATCAACTATCCACGCACGCGCACAGTATCATGTATATCACGCTCGGATCATGCGAAACGAATTACGAATTTACTAATATTGCAGTAGGTTTTGAAATTCATAATTATTTCTCAACAGATACCCTTCCCTAGTGCCAACCTGGGTGTTCCAAGCGAAACACGAGATTCTGTACCAACCACCTCACATCCTCCGTTTTAAATACCCTAACCTCATCAATGCCACTGTACTGGACGACGGAGGACACTTCCTAGCGTTGGAACTGCCCAAGATATTCGCTGAAGACGTCTTCAAGGCTGTAAAGGCGTTCAGAAACTGGAGGCAGGAGGGTAAAACAGAACTGTGATATTGTAAAATTATGTTTGTAATGGGGGAATAAAGGTTGTTTTTGAATATTTGAGTGTTTAATTTTGATTGTGTTACCTCTCACATTTTTTTGACTAAAAAGGCGTTCTGATTCTATCAATTACAAGATTTATAGATAAATCAATTTCTGTTATAAATAGATCTCTATTTTTTTCTTGAAAATAATGGCTTCAAATTTTGTAAAAACTTAACATTTCAACATACCTTAGTTAGGTATAACATCCAATACCTATACTTACGCACAATAAATAGTTTTTGTAAAACTAGAAAGTTTGAGAGTGGATTTCGTTAAATTTCTGACATAAAATAAACTTTAATTTTGTTATTTTAATAATATAGTTCTTAGATTTTATTTCGGTGAGCGTAATTTTGTTTTTTTTTCAAGCGCCATCTATCGATTCATCATGATATCTCGAGCTCTTTGCACCTCCAAGCAAAGTTACAACGCCAACGCCAAATAAGGCTCACATTTCCATGTAGTTCTATTAAATTGTTACAGATGGCGCTTATATATAAGATTAAAATTGAAAAGTAAATTTAGCTTGAGACCGGTAGAAAATGGGTATCAACGGTTGTAAGTTGATGTACAAAATAAAATAACGAAAAACCTCCGACACCCCAATCGATTTTTTATTTAATAATAATTACGATGAAAAATATAGAGTGGATTAAGTCGTCAGGTAAAATTTTAATTTTGCCCCTGCGCGTAGCAGTGACAAATCTATGCGATCTACACGAAGACATAGATACGAACACAGTTTTTTTTTTTTTATTTTTTTTTTTTTTATTAGAACGCCTGTCAAGGCCTTTTTAGTTCACGGGAAGACATGCACTATGTTCATGATGGTGCATGTAACTGCGCCGAAAGATCGGGAGCTCCTTCCACAACCTTACCACGGGATATTAACACCTCATACGGGATATTTATCCCGTTAATAATCGTAAAACTGTAGTGAACAACCGTGATAGTTTAAAACAGTATTTGAAAATATTTTTGTGTAAGTAGGTACTTTTTTTATGTAGATAGATTTGATTGCCGTGTGTTTTGCTTCAGGCAGCGTACTAGGAGGGCACCGGTGCGTTCCTATGGAAATCCCGATGCCCTCCGTCTGGCACAGAGGCAGGCCACCAAGGGGGTTTTACTGGGGCAATCTGGCATAACCCAGTAGCACCTCGATGTAGCTGGATATCTTTCGAACTCCTCCCCGTCACCAAAAAGGTAGATATTCATAATAAAAGTCCAATTAACAAACCAATCTATATTTGTCTGTATTGAGGCATATTTTTCAGCGTTACATGGAACTCTACGAAGTATATTCATAATATTATATGATCGCTTATCCTATAAGATTTTTAACAGAAGAAAAAAAATTAAGGAAAGATTTTTATTGTCAATTCACATTTTACTAATACTTTCTAAGAGCCGTAACAGACACGTCAACATGGCTGACGTCAACCACCTCAACCAACGAGAGAGAAAGAGAGGGAAATTATATTCTCCCTCTTTCTCTCCCGTTGGTCAGACGGCGGTTCGTCAGCCAAGTTCGATGCGTCTGTTACGGCTATAATAATACAGTTCTTAAAGAAAACGAGAAAAAAATACACTCGGTCCAAGTATTTACTTGCTATGACAGTTGCAATAACAATGTAAAAAAAAATATGTATGATATTGGGTGACGAGACGAGCGAAGTCGCTCACCTCGCATGGCTCTTCACGCTTGCCCATAACAGCTCAACGCCACTCAGAATTTTGAACTTCAACAGTTCAAAACCCTGGATGGCAGTGCACTGCGCTCGTCACCCCGAGATATAAGATGTCAAATCTCTGTGCCCTGTAATTTCGCTGGAAACATTGCCCTTCAATCCGGAACACAGTAGTGTTTGCACACTACTGCTTGGCGGTTGAATAACTGGCAAAATTGTGGTACTTCCCCAGGTGGACCCTGCAACAGAGTCCTACCACTACAAGGTGAACGAAAGCCACGTATTCTGTCTGATCTCTTTCGCTGTAGCGGAACGAGTAGCTACCTGATTTACTTCAGTGAAATATAAAAAGAAAACGTTTTTATTTAGCTTTTAACAATGTCACTACCACAGTGTTGTCACTATCAGAGCAAATAAATGCTTGAACCGAGCATAGAAGATCTCTAAGTTCATCATGCTTTATTTACTATCGATCCAGTTACTTGAACAAGTATCTAACCAGGCACAGAAGATGAAAAAAAAGGCATGAGGTATAACAATATGACTGTTGATCTAAAAAAAAAAAAATTTGCTGATATATTTAACTATTTCCAATATTATTTTATTTTAGGATGTGACCCTGAATTAAAACACGTAATAATTTAAATATGTCTAATATTATCATGCTTTATTTACTATCGATCCAGTTACTTGAACAAGTATCTAACCAGGCACAGAAGATGAAAAAAAAGGAAATACAATATGACTGTTGATCTAAACATTTTTTTTTATTTGCTGTCATTTTTAAATATTTTCAAACTTATAATTTAGGATGTCACCCTGAATTAAAGACGTAATAATTTAAAAAATATGACTCTATCTAGGTACTAATAAATATTATGACTATTATGAACTGCTTTGATACTAATAGCTTCTGAAACCCACTTGCTCGCAAATTATATTTATATTAATTTATAGATTATTTCAAGAACTTTCTAAAATAATATAACTTAAATAACTATATCTACCCTAACAAATAATCTATTAAGATCAAGTAGGTTTAAATTTTCTCCATCACTTTTATTGTCTTTCCACTTTAGTCTTAAAATTACAGGAAAAAACTTCGTTGCAAGATTTATAAGATATAAGATTTTTGAAAGATTTTTTTTATAGAGTAATTTAGCTACCTATATTGAATCTTTTTGTACAATCTAAAGTCTTTTAATGAAACACTAAGCTAATTAAAGCCCTTCTATACTTAATGACTACAATGTAGATTATGAGCGATTTGTTTTTATAACCGATGTCGTGGAAAAATAAAATACTGAAATTATTTAACACTATAGGGCTAATTCTACTTGGTAATTCTGTTGGAAAAATTATCACTGAAATTAGAATTTGAACTAATAAAATTGGTTAAAAAGTTTCTATAAACTGAATTTATTTTACTTTCTGGCTTGTTTATTATAATTTATCGATTTTACAAATAGGTTACGGTTTCTTAAGAATATCTAACTAGTACATACTCTTATACGAGGTGTTATTTTAGACGACGGACATAAATATGCGAGGATATCAATTTTCTCATTATGAACTATTTTACTATGGGCCCAACACCGAAATCGCGAAAAATCTGCTTTGTCGAGTGATGTTTTTCTATGAATAACAGTTTTTTTTTTCAAGATATCAGGATTGGTCCCACAGTAAAAGTTGTTTTTGTTTATAATGATGAGTACACTGATATCCTTGGATATGTTCATCGTGTAACTACAGGATTCTACTAAACCAATTGTTTTTCAGTTGTTAATGAATTGCCTCAATTTTTTTTTCTTTTGACCCTTTATCTATACCAAAAGTGTCAAAAGGGCAATTTTTGAGGTAATTCATTAGCAATTTAAAAACAATTGGTTTAGTAGAATCGGAGCCCTTGTATACTAAGTATTTTTATGAGGTAAAAAATTACCTATGTGATTATAAATTGTATCTTGTTTTAAATTACTTACCAAGTATTTTATTTTTCCATGACATGTTTCTTGTTGTACAGATTACAGTTTGACGGATGTTTTGCGACATATTATTATATTTTTATTATTCTGTCTATATCTAGGAAAGACTAAACAGGCACACTCCTCTACCACTGCACGTATAAGCTAAAGGCTAAGCCATAACACTAGTTACACTCTTTCAAACAAAAAAGTTAACAAATATTTGTAGTAATAAATAACGTTATACTGAATATGGATAACAATATTTAAATGAAAATAGTAATATAAATATTTAAAAAAAAATATATATATATAAAAATTAGAAAGTAAAGTTTGTCTATAGGTAAATGTAGTTAAATTCTCATTATTAAAATAAAATTAAAAATCATCACGACATTGTCATATTTGTATTTCAAATCAAAACAGTTGAGCAATGTCTTTTCTATAACATCTTAGATTATAATTAGTCCAAAATTGAAATAGATCTCACATTTTGAAAACCATCGTATTTAATTATAAAGTAACTACGAATATTTTATAGAAATTTATTGTTTTATACACATCAAACGTTCATGCACACTATTCTAACTAATGCAAGCAATTATAAAGGGAACTTACATTATAAGAAGCGTATTTTTTTTTACTTTTTGCATCATTAATGAGTATTATAAAAAATCTAGAAAATGTATAAATTCACAACCTATCAATTTGTCTATTAATAATTCATTTTAATAATGGTTTGTTTTACTGAAACAGTTATTCATTATTTTAATAGCTATTCGGGCAAATAAGATTGTTTTAAATACTGCATGATTATTAGGTATATTTATATGGTATATCTGCATGGGTTTAGGCCTTCTATTAGTTAGCTAAGTATTATTTTATACTAAAACATCGCTAAGAAATTAATCTGCAGTAAAAAGTTATTTATGTATTTTTTTTCTAATACATAGTTTTGGTCATCATTTTATAGAATACATTTAAAATATAGGCTTTCACTTGGCAGGTTCTATATTCAAAAGGCGTTCATAATTTAATATTTGGACATAAGTTTTAATCTTTATATTGAACACTTGTCATAGGAAAGCCAAAATAAGAATATTTAAGTAATGTTATTTAATAAACATCAATAAAACACATAATAACATAATTAATGCAACATTATAATATTTTATGGATAAAAATAGTAATTTACTTTTGACTATTTTATCAAATCTATAATAATAATTTATGTCAGTTTTTTGTCTGATTAGTTATATCACTAAGTACAGTAAGTAATATTGTATGATTTCATGTACGTTGTATAAAATATTTTACATAATTTTAATTACTGCAAAGCTAAATCTAGCACACAACTTCGATTCATAAGGTCTGAAAGGAAATTGCTCCCTTTATTTAATGCCTAAAACAGTCTATTGACTAACCGAAATAGAAGTACATATTTTCAAAACAAGGAACAATATTTCACATTGATAATAAATTAATTTAATAGTCTCGGTTTATAACATTTCTAAATTATTCTTCTACAATAAGAAAAAATCTTTACACAAAATTTATCTACATTAGAAAAGAAAGTAACTCTTCAATCTTATTTTATTACTTGTCATTGAGGTATAATTATATAACAAACTCTATTTAGTGTGTATAACAAATAACCTAGAAATCAATATTTCTGTATTTACTCTAAGTGGTTAAAAGCAATGAAAAATATTAATAATGTTTTTTTAATAAAATGTTGCAGTGTTCTTAACTCAACGCCAGAATAAAAAAATAATATGCTTTGATAAACTTCCATTCCAATATATATTAATTTTGTCTAAAATAACTTGTATTATTTGTAACATTTATTAAACTGTATCAATTACTATCAACACTCACTATGACAGTTCACACCATCGATTACAATCATTCAAATATTTTATTTAGATAATTATTGTCTTATTTTATTGTCATACAGTAAAGGTAGGAAAGCTCAATTAAATATAATAACTATCCAGGATTTTAGGTAATTCTTAGTTTTTTATTTGTGTATTTTATTTACACTTGTCAAGTGTGGATCGAGCGTTACAGTTTTGTCGGTCGAGTGACTACGTGACTGGACGTATGTGAACAAAGCACCAAACAAATATTTTTTCTAATGACGAAATGATGAACCGCTGCTATAACAAGTCCATCACATTAAAAACCGACTTCAGAAATATATGAAAAACGTATTAAGTGCCTATTAAATTTGAGGGTTGCCCTCGATTTCCCTGGGATCCCATTATCAGATCCTGACTTGGTGACAGTGGGACCAAATTGGAAGTACGAGTATACGTACTTCCAATTTGGTACCGAACAAAAGTTTTTTTTGCTAACCGGTCAACAGTTGGTCAACAAAATCGGTGAACATACATAAAAATATATTTACAGTGGAACATAGAACCGTCCTTATATTTTGAAGTCGGTAAAAATTTGTTTCATTAAAAAAAAGGTTTTGTAGTATATGATATGGAATTTGGATATGCGAGTAGGTTGTACTAAATATAATCTAGAATTCTAAAAATTTTGACCACTATAAAATTATGTGACAAAGATTTTTTAAGATTTTATAAGCACAGCCAAAATTTTGCGGTGGATTCGATATAATTTCGTTCCTACTTACGTACATTTTAAATTAGTACAAATTTACCTCGAATTTACTTGGACTCGATACTTTTTTGATCAAAGATTTCATACTATACTTCGTATGTATAATCTTAGTTCTTGATAGATTGAAGCAGAACTTGTCAACGAGCATTTGTGACATTTTGTATTTGAATATCACATGTCACTGTAACACAAACTACAGACTTGTCACTGGCATTGATATAAAAAAAAACTAGACCAAAAAAAAATCTCTAAAAGCCCCTTGATGGAAGGAAAAGAAGCCAAAATGCCATCAGTATTGCGATGCTAAATTGCAATTCCGGTCAACCGTTCCTTCTACCAAAAGACACGAAAAAAAAACCACTGCTAAATATACGAGATGTCTGGAGCTACAACTTCGACAAAAACTTCAAATCTTTCAATTCGAACAAATACTTGTACGGCTCAAACGAGGCACTATACTTTTTTTGTTGACAAAACCTTACTAGAAGTTTGTGGAACTCTGCTTTCATATCAAGATCTCAAGTAATTACGAAGCCTAACACCTCCCCACCTACCTCTTTGGTGACAAATTGTTGACATAATTAGGGTCCATCTCATCTAGATCCTTTCCCTTCGTCTCCGGAACACAGCAAACTACAAAACAAAGCCCTCCAACACTTATAGAAGCGTACAACCAAAACGCCCCATGAAGCCCTAAAGTCTGCTGAAAATCGACGAACGTCTTTACTCCTACGAATGCACAGAGATAACTAAAAGCAGTTGCCATTGCACTCCCAAAAGCACGATATTCCAGAGGAAATAACTCTCCAATCAGCAGCCAAGAAATTGGGCTCATCCCTAAAGAAAACGCTATCGTAAAAACCAACACACAAAGTAAAGGAATCCAATCGTTCTGTCCAACAGTCTGGTGAAACATTACATTTTGAATTCTTTGATTGCGATGGACTTCTTCGTAATACGCGTAACTGCCAAAACCAGCAAGAGCCATCGACATTAGAACTGAACTGACTATCAATAGAGGCAGACGACCGACGGTGTCTATGAGCAATCCAGAGAGACATGAAGCTAACAGTTGAACGAAAGACACAGCAATAGCTGCTCCATGAGGATTCATACCTCCAAAGGTCTTCCTAAAAATTGGAACAGCGTAGAAAGAGAATGCGTGAGCGCCAGAAAATCTTTGAAACATCATCAGACCACAAGTCACTAAAATAGGCCCAAGTAATCTATTCATAGTCCTGACATCTAAGGAATTAATCAGCTGACTGCCGGACATTTGACTCTGCCGTTGACTGAAGTTCTTGCTAGCGAGAACATTGGTTCTAATCGTGGCCAGCTCTTGAGCGACGTCGGAATTCGGCCCCCGGAGCCAGAGCAGACTCTTGTAAGCTTCTTCGTCTTTCCCGATCAGCACGAGATAGCTTGGCGTTTCTGGAATGTATAGGATGGTGCAAAAGAGAAGTAAAGGAGCAGCGGATATGCACATGGCGAGTTGTTGCCAGTCGAGGTACGCGCCGATGGTGAAGCTGAATAGTACTCCGAGGTGGCCGACTATTTTAAGGACGGCGCTGAGACAGCCGCGAATGTCAGGAACTGAGATCTCGCTGATGTACACCTGAAAGAAAGAAAAGAGATTTTAAACTAATTAGATGTAATCAGTAACATAGCAAGGTAAATTGAATTTTAATGATTTTGACAAAAGGTCGCAAGAATAGACCTTTATGAAAGCCTTAATAAAGATATGTGGATGGCAAGGAACCACAATGAATAACGGAAAGGTCAACTCCGCTAAGTGTCAAATAGCGTTGCGTTTTACCGCGGCGCCTCTCGTAGGGCTCTCGTGTTTGTTGGCTACAAGATGGATGTTTTTTTCTTTATAATTAAATATTATAATATCCTATATATTATATTGAAATTTCAAAGATCAAATTTTAAAGTAATTTCCAGAGCATTTGAGGATGAGACCGAACAAAGTTGGGGCCGTCGAGGCCAACAAGGCTTACGTTGACACCGGCAAAAGGAGATTGGAAATTGATAGCACTAAACTATTTTTTTAAAGCATTATATTTTTTTGCATACTATAGCTGCCAGAGATTATATTATTATTTTAATTATATTAATTATCATGTATAGGCATACTGCAGCGTAGGACGTCCACCCACAAGATGGAGAAATAAGGTATCTTTTAGAGACCGCAGGGAAACGCTAGAAGCAAGCCACTGCAAACCGGCCCTTGTGGAAATCGACGGAGAGACCAATGTCCAGCAGTGGACGTCCTATGGCTGAAATGATGATTGATATAGGAATACTTATTTATTATTATTTAATTATTTAATTTATTGGGCGCCTCTATAAGTAAAATTGTTGGCAGTTGTGAGAGTCGCGGGTATCCAGTGAATGCAGATGGCAGGATGTCGTTCAGTGTGGAGGTTAAAGGGGGAGGCCTATGTTCAGCAGTGGACGTCTTCTGGATGATGATAAGTAAAATACTTATCGTCAAAGTATACACTAAATCTACCTCGGCTGTTGTTAATATTCAATTCACGTCGAGTCGGGTTCACGTTGAACCCATGTCCAGCAATGACAGATAATAACGGTCTGATTGATTATTGTCACGTTTTTTTGGCGTATTAGACCAAATTTATAATAATAGTTCGAGAAAAGCTGCGGTTATTTTTAAAAGTCCACAAAATGATTGCACAATTATTATCAATTTAAAAAAACCGACTTCATAAAAATGTCTGAACTGGACCAAATTAAAATGACCATTCGGGAAGCACCAGCTTTCAAATAACAAAAGAATCATCGAAATCGGTTCGGCAAGCGTGATCCATCGTAGGCCGCATCATATCCTGCCATTAGGCCCGCTCTTGACATCAGGCGAGTTGGCGGCCGAGCGCAAGCCAATCTTACAATAAAAAAAACAGGCGAAAGTTCTAAGGTAACAAACATATTTAAAAATTTATAAGGGTTCCTTGTCGGGCTAAGGAACCCTAAAAACAGTCGAATTGATAACCTCCTCTTTTTTGGAAGTCAATTAAAAACAACATTACCGTATCGTCTATAGAAAAATGACAATTATGTAAACCCGGCAAAATGTATGGAACAGCTTATATTTTTTCGTTTCTTGGTCGGACTCATGGGAAATTAATATATTCATAATGATAAGAACATTGACCTCCTTTTGGCTTAGTAGTAATATTCAGTAATATTCCATGTAACCCCCTGACTAACTTTAAGATTAATAATGTTCAAGAAGTTAGGGTAAAAAAAAAAAAACTCTATTTATAAATTGAAGGAGTTATGAGGTAACAACCTTTTTGGAGTCGGTTAAAAAAGGAAGGAAGTTGGAAAAGCTATCATTATAAAAGACTAGCCGTCCGCCCCGGCTTCGCACGAGTGTAAGCTCGGCCTTCGGCCTCGCTACAAAATATAATATAGCCTATGTCACCCGGGGATAGTGTAGCTTCCCAACAGTGAAAGAATTTTTCAAATCGGTTCAGTAGTTTCGGAGCCTATTCATTACAAACATACAAACATACAAAAATAGGTACAAATCTTTCCTCTTTATAATATTAGTGTAGATAAAAAGTCCAAACTGAATATAATGCAGCCTAATATGACTTTAAAAAGTCAATTAATATTTATCGTCACCATTTTCCACCGAAATTATGCAAAGCTAATGTTTATTTTCTCCAAAACTGCTATTATTTTCAACAATGAAAAACTCATTATACGTTCATGGCGACTTCCTTAGTAATATTGTAATTTAACAGAACTTTCCTTCGGACCCGAATTTTCTGAATAACATAAAGTATAGAATTGTAGGGGGGCTACGCTACAGATGGATTACAGTAAGGGCCTCGTTTATTTCATCATCTCGGGTCATCTTACTGGACATAATGTGTCGAGGTAGGGATACCGGCTTCGAGTCTGTCCTCTTTGCCGGGGCTGGACTCTGGGAGACACTGCTCCCAGGGAAGGGGTACCCGACCCGGTACAAGGTGACCGGGTGGCATCTCGGGCCCCTCCTCGTTTATTTACGCAGACTGTCTTGGTTATTTCACTAAGCTCACTCCCCGCCACACATTGTTTTTTGATCGACTTCAAAAAAGAAAGAGGTTCTCAATTCGCCTGTTTTTTAATGTTTGTTATCTCAGAAGTTTCGGTTGTGTGAACCGATTTTGATAATTCTTGTTTTTTTATTTGAAAGCTGGTGCTTCCTGTGTCGTCCCATTTCGATTTGCTCCAGTTCTGACATTTTCATGAAGTCATTTTTTTATATTGATAATTATTATTGTTCTATGTCTGGATGTTAATATCTATTTAAGTACGTATTAAATAAAATGGTATATCAGTCTTTGGCAGCCATATTACAAGCTTTGCATAGTTTGGGGTCGGATGACCGTGTGTTCAAGAATGATCCAGATGCAGTAATTCCTGGCTCTATATTTTTTTATTCAATTGATATTTGCAACGGCACAAACTCTCGACCGCGAGAAATAATAAAATGGGGAAGGACACCTTTGACCTGGACTGTATATGAACAAAACTTCAAAAGCTCTGTAAATGTGCGCCGAGCCCAAAATATCATTTTTTCCCATATTCCGCTATTTTTTTAACTTATTGTTGGGTAGCTTACAATGCAGCGTTATTTATTTGAATAACTACATAACGCAATATATATATGGGCGTAGAAATTAAAACCTACACATTATTTTCTTTTGTGCGTTTCGTTTTAGCGTAACTGTCCTTACTGGCATTCATTATAAGACCACTGGAGATCTTCGAAGAGAAATTTCTGAAACTTATCCAAAGTTTAGGCTTTATCAATTACGAGTAGGGTGCTCTTTATTGTATTTTTTGTGAGACAAACTTGGATAATAGAAGCTTAATGTGTGTTTTCTCGTTTTCTCTCTGAATTAAGAAGATTGTCTCTGTCGCTGTATAAGTTTTCAGTCGGTGTGCGTCCACTGAATTTGATTCAATACGTCTGTCTTTACTTTTGAGTTTTTTTTGTTTTTGAGTTGGGTTGTATTTTTAGGTCTCCGTATACCCAAAGGGTGTAAACGGGACCTTATTATATTAAGCTTACGCTGTCCGTCTGTCTATCCGTCCGTCATACCTTTTAATGGCGGTATATTTTTAACCGTAATAGACAGCCAAGTGCAGGCGCGGATCCAGCCTTCAAAAAAGGTTGTGGTCACAGCCACCTGAAAATCGGGCAAGTGCGAGTCAGCGTATGAACCTTACTCGTGCATGATCAATATAGTGCATTCCTACAAAGGAAATGTTTATAAAAAATTATATGACGGCCTGACCAAGATTTTGTACAGTGTATCGTAGTTTCACGCGGGTAAAGCTGTGGAGGCGTCACAAGTCACGTATTAGGGTTGTGGGCATGCCCATCGTGCCCACACCGGTGGATCCGCGCCTGGCCAGGTGAATATTTAAAAATTATAGGACCTTCAAATACAAATACAAATCTTTATTCATAACTCCATAGTTACAAGTCAAACTTCTCCAGTACACTCTTCACGGGAAGTTTGAACACGGGCTATCATCCCGTGAATATGGTGCGTATAACTGCGCCGAAATATATCAGTAGCTCCAATCACAACCTTACCACGGTAAATATCCCGTAAATAATCATGGTCACTCATTATTTAAAGAATCTTTTTTTAAATAATTTAAAGGATTTTTACTTTTTTTGCCAGATTTCTATTTTGTTTGTACGTGTTAAGTATTTCAATGTGCAATTCAAGGTACATTACGTTATTTTACTAAAAAGTGGCGAACGCACAGAGATTTTGTTACATTTATAGACATAAGAATAATTGACATTTCCAGATGGCTATTGCCGAGACCCCGTAATTTGCTCAGCCCTAGCTAGTCATCTGGATAATTATGTCAATTAGTTTTAGGCATCGTTTTCAATTTACAGTGAAATGTAAAAATTACATTTAGAAAAATATTGTATGCAATTTTTTCAAGATATTCAACGTACTTACATTGTTAATTCACGTAGAATTATGTGCGTTGAATATCTTCGCGAAGTTTGAGAAAAGTACTATACAATCCTTGGCGCCCACTGGCGTTTATGGACACACATGCTATAAGTAAGTACATATTATGTAAAGCGTTATTATTTATCTGTTTCCGTTATCTGTCACTCTCATTGTGTTTGACATGGTACCGACAGAGACAGAAATAATGATATAAATAAACCATTCTTCTAAAAAGATGGCGAACCTACATTGCGTCGGAAGCATGCGGGCTCCAAAATTAGTTTTCTTCTGCTGATAAAGCCTTCAATCCAGCTACAATCTCCACCTTATCAGAAACATCACAAAGACTATTTTCGCTTGTTTTATAGACCATAGAGGCCTTTGTAGAGGGTTTGGCGCACTTCTAATGAACGATTCGTCTAATCTCGCGTAATCTGGCGCAGTTTGATTAAGCGCTGTGTCGGGCTTAACATCTGTGTGATTGGACTTTTGAAGTTCTGTGGAGTTTTCCTTTGGGAAATACTTTTTTATATAAAACGAGCGACATACAGGAATTCTCCTCCCCCCCTTCCCCCTGATGGTAAGCGGTAACTACCGCTTCTGGATACGTGCAACATTATAGCAGTGTTATCTGTTATCAATGCTTTGCCAGCCCGGAGAAGTGGTTTTAACACACACTTTTTGATAAGATCGATGCGGTAAGACTTTCTGGGAAGGATATTCCATACCTTACAGGTCCGCAGAAGAAAGAAACGAAAAGAGACAGTGTGAGATTTTAGCTTTGCAAGATATTGGGGTGAGGTTTTGTGGAGTGTCGAAATATGCGGTAGGAGTAGGTATTTTACGTGTAAGTTTAGATTCTAAGCAAAGCGTAAGCCAAAACCAGATCACTACTCCACCCATCGAAACTGCTAGGTTGATGATATACGAAGACACGCGGGTCACAAAGAGATGGCCAAAGCAGAATCTTGCAGGTCATTGAAGAAGTTGAGAGATCCATGTAGGTGGAAAAAAAACGAAAGAAGTCGTCCCAATGGTCACTGAACAGTCGAGGTGAGGTCGCGGTGAACAAGCTGACGAGGATAAATCTACTCGTTTCAGTTTTGCTAAGGTCCAAATCGTACCACAATTACGTAGTAGAATTTAGAACAGCCAAGGCGCGACGCAGGCATGCCGCAGTGAGCAAGGAAGAACGGGTCAATTTTGAACTTACAGTAAATCGGGAAGAGAATGTTGTGATGTCTTTTCGTGTCTCCAATAAGCTTCGGCCCTAAACGGCTTAACAGAAACTGTTCGTTATTTCTCCGTGTAAGCATCGACAAAAGATACTGGTACTTACTAGTCTATGTGGTTTAGAAGCGGGATAACTTACCTGAGAGAGCATGGTCAGTATGGAGCAGCAGAATCCCCCGAGGAAGGCTGTGATGCACATCATGCGTACAGATGTGGCCACCACGGTCAGCAGCCAGGAGAGGCTGCAAGGCGCCGCAGCTAGAGACAGGACCCGCCGGCGGCCGTGCCGCATGGCTGCTCCGCCTGCCATGCCGCCGAATAGGGCACCTGGCAAAGAAGAAGCAGTGAAATTAGATGTCTTATAGTTTTTTTTTAATATATAAAGAGCGGCAAACAAGCATGCGGTCCGGCTGATCGTAAGCAAAACCGCCGCCTATGGACACCTGCTACACTAGCGGTGTTGACGGTGCGTTGCCAGCCCGGAGAGGTAGTTGTAGACACCCTTTTTTAAACGCTTCATGTTGAAGTTCGGCGGGAAGACTTTTGAGGGAAGGATATTCCACACCTTGCAGGTCCGTGGAATAAAGGAGCGGAAAAATCGAACGGTGTGGGATTTCCAGCTTTGCAAGATGTGGGGGTGATCTTTTTGACGGGGTCGGGATGTGCGGTAGTGGAAATCCGACGCAAGAATAAGATCAAAAAGCTCTTCAGAGCATTCCCCGAAAAACAAGCGATAAAAAATGCAAAAGGAAACCACGCCTCTTCGGAGGCTAAGTTGATCCAGCTTGTTAGTAAGCTTGGGATCGTCAACAATTCTAGCGGCTCGCCTCTTAATTAATTAATTTATAGACATACATTATAGACGAAGCATGGAATACCCAAAACTTTAACAATAATGCCATTCAGCATGATAATACCGCCAGCATGCTGGGTAATTGGGCTTAAGCATTTGGATTGACTCTAGATTTCTGTTTGTACTGAAGATCTCGCAGCACATGACTATTGACTATACACGAATTAAATCACGTAAGGCCCACTAACACTGTATCATAAACGCGACTTGGATGCAGCGTGTGCAAGATGCACATAATTGCTTATTGCTCGTTTACCATAATGAGGAAAAGTCAACAAAAAACGTGCGTTGGCCGGGAATCGAACCCAGATCAACTGCTTGGAAGGCAACTATGCTAACCATTACACCACCAACGCATATATCTTTTCCATAAAGTTTTTCGTTCAGCACGCACTTAACTAACAAATATTTACACAAATGTTTATCAAATCAAATAAAAAGCAATCAGCCAGTTTATTCGCCGACACAATTGTCTGTTTGTTTTGGTTAACGAACCGTATTGTGTTGTGAATTAAAATCAACAAATATTCAAGGTTGGGGAGAACTACAAGACTAATTTTGGCGATGATTGTTCTACCCATAGAAAATCTATGCAAAGCTATGTAGTCACTCCTGATTGCGTTTCATGGTTTTACCCTTGAATTACATTTTTCCACATACCAGGATAAAAAAATCCACCACCGTCCATTCGTTCTATAAAATTAATGTAATCTTCTTTCACACATTTCAATGTTGTCAGTCTTTTGTACCTAGGTATTTCTTACGTGCTCTTCTTCTAATGTCCTTTTGGTAGCAATCGGTGTAAAGTTGCTAGTCTATCGGTTTTTTATCGGACACATTTCGGAGAGTGTGCATCAGATCTGCATGATCTGATTCCCTCTTGCCCATTTTTCTATCGGACTGCCAGAGCGGCCACAAAAAAACGACACCGCTTTATGGTTGATATTCCGAAAACCCGTACGAAGCGCTTTGATTCCACTTTTGAATTTGCTCCCTGAATGTTCCCTTGTAGTTACAATCTGGGTGTCTTCAAATCACGAGTGAATCGGTTCCTTCTAGGCAAGCGTGCTCCATCGTAGACCGTATCATCGCTTAACATCAGGCGAGTTGTCAGTCAAAAGCGAGCCTATTTCTAATAAAAAAAAAATCTAAGCTTTAAAGGTGGTATACCTAAGAGGAGTTGAAGCAGGTTTTCAGGTCACTGAGCTCAAGTTTGTCCTGTTCACGTTGGTGCCAAGTTCTTTCAGAAACTTGAAGGCTGAAGAGCTACAAGCCTTTTCCCAGGCGGGTTCAAAATGAGGTTAATCCTCAGATCAGGAAAATACGGGATATACTCGTATTCTTATTAAAATTATCGTTCGTTTTTATGTCGTTAATCCACTTAACGCAAAAACTTTAAATACGGCACAAATACTCATTTTAACCAACGTCCAAAAAGGAGGCGGTTCTTAATTCGACTGTTGTTTATGTTAATAGTTACCACATAACTTTTGACTGGGTAAATCGATTTTGATGAATCTTTTTTTATATGAAAGCTGGTACTTCGCGTGTGGTCCTGATCAATTTGGTCTAGTTCTGGTATTTTTATGGAGTCGGTTTTTTGAATTGATAATTATTCACGCACACTAAGAAATTGTGATTGGACCCAGGTATGCCCTAAAACTACGACCAGAATCACCGGAGGATGGGCAGCAGCGTCCTAATAGTACACGGTGAACGTACTGCGATCCCCAAGCCGCCTGCCAAGCGTGGGGATTATGGTAACACCCCTCTCTATGAAGGAGGCCTTGTACAACAGTGGACGTTAATTGGCTGATGATGTGACTAAGAAATTTGCAGCGTCATCAATGAACTAATGCAAATAACTTGGGCGGAAAGGTCGAAGGCTGGGTGATTTTAACTAAAGAAATCAAGCCGAAATCAAGCCTGATTCAGGCCAGATTTTCGCACCTGCTGATCTGAAAGCTAACCTTATCTAGTCTTCAATGACAGTATGTCTTAGAACAAGGAAGAAAAGAATGCTAATCCAATATAAACTTTAAAGATGGTATACCTAAGAACGAGAGTGAAGCAAGCCAGCTAGCCTGTTGGTCGGTGAGCTGGAAGTCACGTCTAGTCGCGTTACCGCCAGGTCCTTGGAGAGACGCGATGGCTGGTGAACTGTACCCTTTACCCAGGCCAGCTGAGAACGGGGCGAGGGAAACTGCCAGGGCTGCAAGTACCTGGAAATAAGATTCAGTTTAGTTTTATATACCTACTAACTTCTACTGGGGTACGCAGAAAGGGTGTACTAAACCGAAGGAGGTCCATAGTACCCATCATTATGTAAAATTTTTAATAAATCATTATCAATATTAGAAACCGACTTCATAAAAATGACAGTACTGGACCAAATTGAAATGGGACTAAACGCTGCTTATAAATTAAAAAGAATCCTTAAAATCGGTTCACCCAGTCGAAAGTTCTGAGGTATCAAACATTAAAAAAACAGTCGAATTGAGAACCCCCTCCCTTTTGGAAGTCGGTTATATATACATATCCGTTTATTACAGTTTTCTATAGATATTTCTTGATGTAATCAGAGCGCAGTAAATCCAGTTCTCGTTGCTTTTTTCGTCAAAAAATGTGAGAGGACTTTGAAAACCTGTTTACCTGTCAAATATTTTTCTAATTATAATGATAATAGTACGTAAATATTCTGGCTCACGTACGAGCACTTGCTCGCGAGAGATACGTCGCGAAATATTGTGTGCCTTCTTAAGGGCAAGACGGGACCGACTAGGTACGTATCACGAAAAATAAAATAACAGTACAAATAAATTAGTATCTAGTACCTATCGTTAAAAAAAATTGGCTATTCAACCCCGGAAGTCAGGCAGCGTTCTTGGTACTCCTCGCGGGAAATTATTTCATTTTGATCTTTAGTTTGAGTGTTATTAAGGTTTTTATTTGTTTCATACATTACTTTGTATACTGTAAAAAGAATAATGTAATAGAAAGCTAAAAAAATATATGTGGTGGTGTATTTATGACACTATATATATATATATATATATGTATGTATATGTATGTATATGTACCTATGTGAAAGTTTAGATGGATGGATGGATATTTGTTACTCAATCACGCAGAAACGGCTGGATGGATTTGGATGAAATTTGGAATATACATTGCTTTTGTCCTGGATTAATACATAAGCTACTTTTCATCATAGTCATCATCACCGATTTTCATCACCACGCAGATGAAACCGCGGGGTGCAACTAGTTATCAATAATTCATTATCAGTCTTTCATGTTTCCACTGCTGGGACACAGGCTTTATTTCAGAGAGAGAGAGAATGGGCCCTAATCCACCATGCTGGCCCAGTGCATGATGGTGAATGTCATGTCTTTGAACTTTTGAGGTTCTTGGACATACCGCTTTTCGATGGCATCGAAACTGCACAAAAATATTTAAATACTAATAAATCATTAATGCAGGGACAGTCAACGGCCGGATATTGTAGGTATTATTAAAATCCGGTAACGCGGCCCAAATATTTTCGTCCGCTGTTTTTCACATAAATCTCTCCTCATTTTAGAAATGTTTTCACTGTTTTCGGTCCTTGTTTTTATAATATTTGCTCATAATGGCTGCTTTTAGCATAATTAATGAGGATGAAAGGGCAAAACTGACGACAGAATGGCGCGGTCTTGTGCTGGGTTTAACCCATTTAACCTGGGTTTAACCCAGGTTATACAATAGTGGTTCTGTAGTGGTAGGACTCTTTTGCAGGGGTCCGCCTGGGGAAGTACCACAACTTTGCCAGTTATTCAACCGCCAAGCAGTAGTGTGCAAACACTACTGTGTTCAGGATTGAAGGACAATGTTTCCAGCGAAATTACAGGGCACACAGAGATTTGACATCTTATATCTCGGGGTGACGAGCGCAGTGCATTGCCATCCAGGGTTTTGAACTGTTGAAGTTCAAAATTCTGAGTGGCATTGAGCTGTTATGGGCAAGCGTGAAGAGTCATCAGACGAGCGACTTCGCTCGTCTCGTCACCTAGTATCAAAAAAAATATTGCTGGAACGTCAAGCAACTTGAGATCTGTTTGGGTACTAATAGTTAGCGCCGAACTGTGATCTTGCGGCCCCTGTATCGTCACAAGCTGTCAGACTAATTATGCTCATATTCGAACTCAAAAATTGCATTGGAATAAATTACTTGCCAACAAATTGTGAAGATCGTTTTAACTTAACGAAAATTATCGCAGAACAAATAAACAAACACACAGACACGCCGACTTATCCCATTAGAACTTCGATAAAAAAAACGTAGCATTAGAATGTTTCCTATTAGAATTGTTTTCTTATTAGAGAGCCATTTTCGCAAAAGGTAAAATAAAGTCACAAATCGGACCCAACTCAGCATAATGCCGGCTGTTAACCAGCGCTGGTCTTCCGTTGGATCCGTTTGGTGATGCTGCGGTACAGGCACACATACACAGTACACCACTACTAAATAAAAATTATGTATAAACTAAAGTCGAAATGGTCCTAAAAACATCCACTTTCCAATGTTAGAATCAAACGCCAAAGTTGTCGTTAAGCGCCTTCATTTTTCAATGACAATATGGCTTCTAAACGCTTGACCCTACATCAAAGGAATTTTCAACATTACAGAAATACTTTTTAGCAAAAAGAGGGCACTGAAATTAGGTGATAAAGGCTAAAAGGACTTCTAAGGCCGCACTTTCTGGGTAGAGCTGTCTTCTGCACATTTTCTGCATATAAGCATAACTAAAAGAAACTATTATTTCACTTCATTTATTACAATTCTCGGGTCTAGCCCGGACATTTGGTGGGCATTGGTGGAGCCGAAGCCAACACCAAGAGGCCCTTTTGAATATATATAAAATACATGCAACTATGAAATATGTATAAAAAGGAATATGAAACTATTGTACAGTATAGGATTAAAAAAGACTGGGCTATTGAGGTGAACAACTTGTGGATGGAATAACAGATCTATAGAATGAGAAACGGCACCTGCATTATCCTGTCTCATCTCAAAATATATTTAGGCAGGTGATAACTTTCCACCCACTGAATGGGCCCCCCATAAAGGCTGCTGTATCTTGGCACCGGAGGGGCAACATTGGCGTGGGTGGCTTAGGGTGTCGAGAGGTGAGCTGCACTTTCACTAAGAGCTACTCGCAGCGTTATGCCCTTTAACACTTCCACCCTGGAGGTTAGGTTCTTAGCTCTTGCGGTTTCAAACTATTATTATTATTGACAAAAAAACGGGAATAAACTAGAGATTCGTCTAAATACAGTTTGAAGTTGAACTTCCGCGATGTAACGCATTCAATCAACAAATTAAGAATATAAATAACCGGCCAAGTACGAATCTCACAGAAAAGAGACGGAAAAATTCTCCTTTCAGTGGTTATATACTGTATATTTTGTAGAATACAATGTTCAAAATCGGTTTAAAAAATTTCAGAAGAAACATTTTGAAAAAATTTAGTTTCATTTTATGCCAAAAATTGCGAAAAAGATTGAAGCCGATATTGCTGTGAACATAACGCGCCGTTAAAAGTAGGTATATCCATACGCCATACTAATATTATAAATGCGAAAGTAACTCTGTCTGCTTGCTACATAATCACGGCTAAACTACCTGTAAAAATAGTTGTAAAGAATGAATCAGTAAATAAAAAATAAACGCGGGATAAAATTTTGCGAGGTAATATTATGTATCATGAGGACGGACATAGGCTATTTTTTACCTGAAGAAATTGCGGACAAAGTCGCGGGCACAGCTAATAACTATATAATAAGGCATAGGGCTAACTTTTTAGTGTATACGGGATCGTTAGGCGTAATGACCTCTCGAACTGTTACTAGGGAAGGGTGGCAAGTGTTTTAGTCGGACGATTTGCCGAATCAAAGCGGGCATCAGTTCGTCGCATAAATACGCTGTTATAATGCTGTAATATGTTATTAAAACTACTTCTCCTAAAATGCATAATTGTAATAATAAATATAAATAATTAAATATAAATAATACTAGATGACCTGACAGACGTTGTCTTGTCCAAATTTCAATAAATTTCATTGCGTTCATACAAAAACCCTACAGAATAAAAACGTTGAGTTTTTTCCGTATAAAAAAACCCGGTAACTTTACCAAATATTCATCCCATAAAACCATAATGTAGACTAATACAAACATTTGTCATTAGTGTTGTTTTATTAGTAACTAGTTTTTTTGCCCGCGACTTCGTACGCGTAGATTTTCATATAAACCTTCAATCCTCTTTACTTCCCTTAATCCGGCCTTGCGCAAAATAACATAGCCTATACTTCAATCTGGTCATAGCTAAGCATATTCGTGAAAACCGCATTTAAATCCGTCCGCATTTTCTTCCAGGGGTGTAGGAGATGTGCGTGAACAAACAAACAAAAATTCTAAAAACTGTCTTAACATGTTCAGCTGCTTATTTTGAGTCGCCCTGTGTGAAGTATTGATAGAAGCATAAAAGTAATAAATAACTCCGTCAACAGTTTTCAAATCAAAAAGATAATGTGACCACAGTGCAGAGCATGTTTTGTAATTTTCTTTTTGTCTAAACCATTAAAAGTATGTCATGTCATGTCGGGATGATATACATCTCTGAAATTTGACTGTCCAGTTTCGCTGGCCACGGAACCCTGACATAATGCTTGTTTTAACACGCTCTTGGCTAGTTATTTCTTATTTCGCGTGCATTTGTATGTATACTCGTACCTTGATTAAAAGGCCATGAAATGGAACTACTCTTTTTATCTGTTAAAATATCACAGTAAAATAAAATTATTTCTATATTCTTATTCTTATTGCAAATATACACTGTATTCTTCTAAAAGCTAAGTTTATATACCCTGCATAAAGGGTGCAGCAATGACTTATGTAGTGGCTGTTCACAAAACCAGACCACAGACATAAACATATAAATTTAAGTATAGTTAAATCTATTACATAAATATTATATATACTATTCAAACTTAACCTAGGGTAAAGTAATTTTACAAAACAAAAAAAAACATACTTAGTGTGATAGTTACTTAATTATATATGAGATGATACAAAACTTATGACGCTACTTTCTTAACTATTTATATATCGATATTTATTTTCTAATTATAATTTTCTAAAATTTATCGTCGAATAAATCTTTTATCTCGTAATAACATTTTTGGGTTAGAAAACTTACGAAGTTGGTTCTGGAATTTTTTTATTATTTCTTTCTTTCTTTATTGCGTCCGGAATTTTGTTGTAAGTATATAGGTTTATTGTCATGTACAAAGGGCCTTTTTTGAATACTTCTATTCGCGGGACTGAATTAAAATAGGATGCGGTATATTTTGTGTTTTAAATGCTAACATAGAATAAAACCAAGAGAATGTAATACTCCTACTCCATGCACTGGAATGAATCACCAAAGAGGTTGTAAGGCCTATAACATGCTTGATCTTCACGTTCATTCATCTAAGAAGGTTAAGGAACCTTCTTTAAATTTAAACTGATTAACCGAATGACAGTTGACAGTTTCAAAATTTTAATGGCTATGTCAATAACATTCTCTTTACCACAGCTTTACTTTGGATCTCCTTGCTTGAGGCTATGTGACGATCCTCATATTACGTTTCGGGTAACGAAGAAATAAATCATTGATTTTCATTTTCGTTTATGTAAAAATAAAGAATTAAAATAAATGATATAACATAGCCTATGTTTTAATCTGGTAATTTCTAAGCATATTCGTGAAAACCGCATTTAAATCCGTCCAGTGGTTTAGGAGATGTGCGCGGACAAACAAACAAACAAACAGACAAAAATTCTAAAAACTGTCCTATCGTGTTCAGCTGCTTATTTTAAGACGACCTGTGTGATTTTTTTTTTGTTATCTTGCAATTACAGATTTTTTTATCTCTACGTTTTTATTATATGTATAGATAGTTGACAAAATAAATTGTATTACTTGACAAAGGGCACGGACTTCAGAGTCCATGGAGCTGTAAACAACCAATTTTTTTTTTAAACAAAGTGGTCCAGCCACTCTCGAGTGATGCACTTAGTAACAAACAGCATTTTATTTTTATTTATATAGATAGAAAATAGGTATAGATAAATATTATCGACTATTACTTATTATATTTGCATTTAGGCCTATTTTCGTTTACATTTTGGCCGGATAAAATGTGTTCAGAATTAGTCACTTCTATTCAGTGCCAGAGGAAGGACGGAAAGCGTACTTGTGGATATGAGGTTTGAGCTTACGTTTTTATAACAACGGTTACAGTTTCCTCTTCCTGGATAAATTCTGATACCACATGACCTTTTGACGATCCCCAAGCCGCCTGCCAAGCGTGGGGATTATGGCAACACCCCTCTCTATGAGGGAGGCCTTGTCCAACAGTGGACGTTAATTGGCTGATGATGTGTGTGATGATGTGATTATCATAAAATTCTTCAAATATGACACCATTTCTATTTAGACGCTTAGTTGATATTTTATTTTTAAATGACATAGATTTTACATGCAATCATATATATTCATAGAGAAGGGTGTTGCAATTTGGTCCAGTTCTTAAATTTTTCTGAAGTCTGTTTTTTATATCGATAATTATTACTGGAAACTTCTAAATGTGATACTGACTTCGATGTTTTTTTAAGATCAGCTTTCTGGGTCACGAGCACTACACAACTCAACATTACACTGTAAAATAATGTGTCTGTAATATTATGTATGTTATGTAATAATATATGAACTAATCGTCTCACTACGCCTCCGTTCTTGACCCAAGGAAATTAGTTTACCCACAAGAACTGGGTTGTCGGAAGCCGTACGGCTGAAATATTGTACAAGGACTGCTTGTAATCTATATAGTCCATTGGGACGGAATTTCTTGTTACTAAGACACGATTTTGTTGGCAATATATCGTACATAATCGTGTAGTAATTGGATAACATTTCTTATACAAGGTGGATATAGTTATTTGTCTACGTAAACAAAATTAAATAAATATCTGGGACATTATTGCACACATGATCAACTGACCCCAAACTAAGCAAATTAAAGAATATCTTGACTTAAAAAGATTGAAACTGCTTCAATAAAGCCAATTATACAATATTTAAGGTTAACTGGAAGAGATTGCTTAAAGCGATAAGGCCGCCAATTGTTTCACTAGTTTTTAATTGTTTTTATCATATAATGTATGTAATTTTCGGTGTGAATAATATTATATATTTATCTTCAACAAAGCAAACAATCAAACGATAATTTCGATAGATAATGAGAATTTTAATTTTCTATAGTCAGTAGTCCAAGTCAATTCATTTATTGCACATTATGCTAAAATAGATGACACTTATTTTAAAATAATAACCCAATTCATTATCATTATCTACCTATCATGTTCCCAATGCTGAAACACTGGCTTTCTCTCAGAGAGAGAAAGAGAGGAACCAATCAGGGTATCAGGGCAATTTTGTATGGAGTGACCTGATCTGGTTTTACTGATGATATAATGCATTAAATTCATTATGACATACCCTACTCACTTATCCTGAATGCTTTCAAGGTCAATTTATTTTACTGCTATCTTAATTTGGGGCCTTACTTAAAAACGTTACTCAAGTTGACATACGCTTAAATATGCTCCGTCTTGTTTTCGTGTGTGACGATTGCCGTCAGCGAGAAGTTGACAGAGCATTTTAAAGCACAGATTAACTTGAGTAACGTTTTTAAGTAAGACCCTTGATGTTTAACTATGAGACGATGTTAAGGCCATAAAGAACTCTAAAGGCAGTAAAAAAAACTGAATGCAGGCGACAAGAAGAAATGGTGGCGAGTTTCATCATGGATTGACTTTGCTAAGACATTGGTGAAATTGTAACGGAGCTCATACGAAAGTAAGTACTGTTATGTCTTCATACCCTCTTCCAACATAAACAGAAGGGGTTAATTCAGTAATGAGTAATGTTTGCCGATGAGTCATCGAAGGAACGAAGGAGGTAAACAACCGGTGGGTAACTGAGATTAATAACAGGGTGCTATTGGCAGAGAGACGTAATATATGGCGGATACGCCCAAAATGAACGGGGTCAGGAACTAAGCAAAGGTGCTATACTCATTTTCGGCAAATGCAATGCATATGTAGACTAGCAAACAAGCCACGGATACTGTTAAAATTATATGCCACAGATATATGCAAGGGTATCCCGCCATTCAAGTAATAGGTAAGCAACAAAGGGGGAGGGGGGTCTTTGCTGTGCTTATTTTTGATAACATGGGGATGGGAGGGTCTGGATTCATCATCATCATTTCAGTCATAGGACGTCCAGTGATGTACATAGGCCTCCCCATCGATCTACAAAAGGGCCGGTTGGAAGCGGCCTGCATCCAGCATCTTCCTTCTGCATGTTTTAGGTCGTCTGTCCTTCTTGTGCCATTTTTACTTTTGATGACTATAGTTAGGCATAATAAGGACAGAGTATATGAACATAAGTTCATGAAGATGATGATAACTTGTAATTTTAAAAAAGACAGCATTTAAAATATAGATAAACATACACAAAAAAAAACATACAGACGGACAAAGAACCTTATCTCTTTTGGAAGGCGGTTAAAAATTAAATTTATTCTAGCTGGAAGTAGAAATAGAGGTCAAATTGTACTTATATGTGCAATTTTGTATGTATTAACACACTAACTGGTTCCACACATATTTTTGAATGCAGACGCCTCATTCAGATGATTCATAACGACGTTATACCAACTAATATTGAATGTTTTTAATGCGAAAGTTGTAAAAATCCGTCAAAATGAAAAAATGTGAAAAGTGTTTTATTTTTTGTTATCTATAACTTTAAATGCGTAAGCATTAGTGACATTCATGGTATCAACTTTCGATAGCTTCAAGACTAATCTCAATCAGGTACTCACTAGTAAGCTTTTTTTACTTAAGAGCCTGGTAGATTTCCTTTTTTTACCTCTTTGTTATGAGAAATTGCGTTTAAAACCGCGTGTTTAAGCCAATTTTATTATAATGCCTCCATCGTTGTTCCTAATTCCTTGTAAAGTAATCATGATTAATCTCTGTATGTTATTGACAGCGTATTAATTACCATCGTATGTTACAGTAAGTCAGCGGTTACGGATGAGTTAATATAGCTTAACTTGAAGATACATAGCCGTTAACATAAGTATTAGTGGTTGATATTAAATTCATTCAAAATAAGTATGTGGTTTCAAACTTCTTAATTGATTTTAGAATACGTTTGTGCTGCCAGGTTCTTTTTCACATTTTTCGTAACGTTGGTTTAAATTACGAACTTTGACAGATTTGGTATGGTAAAGCGGTCAAAACTGTCATGACATAACGTCATGATTATGGCCTTGGGTTCAAACTGTCAAAGTTTTTTAGTGTTTCTGTGATGTAGTAACTAGGAATAATTAAGTTCTAGAACTCTTCGAGAGAGATCATGAAATCATCAGATGAAGTATTGACTATAAATTTCGATAGTAGTTTAAGCGATAGGTATAATAACAAGTAAAAAAATATTAAATGCTTTGAATGTTAGTACACTAGATTTTACAAAGTTATTGTGTTGTCTATTTTTGGACCTAGACATCTTTCTTCCAGTTTCAATCTTATCTGTCTTTGACCAGGCGTCACCCTGCTTGTTTCATATAATTAAGGACATTTCATTTACTGAAAATAATCACTGAGTGCCACCTTAAGATACACTGGCTAATACACACTGAGTCTGTGATTATAGAAGGTTTTTGTCTTCATGGTTATAGAAACAATATTTTTAATAATAAAAAAAGATAAACGTTAGTTTTTAAATCCTTCTTATTTTTATACAACTCCTTACACTGTCCTATAATATATACAGAAACAAAGTATGTATTTAGTAACATTGATGTATCTATACATCTATACGGTATAATCCTGAAATAATTGCAGTCATTAAAGCAATCCGGGGCCTAATAGCCGGTCCCTTCCAGCCTTGACTAATGATTTCTAGTGGTGCCTGATTGGCCATATTTCTATCGTACCAGTGTAAATTGCCGGATGATTGGTCGGAAAAGTAAACCTAGAAAAGAATACTTATGTAGGTAATTGTGGTCTTATGAAACTAAACTACAAAAATGTGTGTGTTGCCAGTGATGGCATAAATGGTATTGAGATGTGCTCCCCGTGACTGCCTTACCTTACAAGAGGACATAGATATAATCTGTGCATGGGGCTTGAAAAACAAAATGACATTTAATGTGACCAAGTGTAATGTAATGACGTTTGACCGCAAAAGAAATCCCATCAATTATAATTATCATCTTGACAATCTATGTATAAATCGGGTAAATAGCATTAAGGATCTGGGAGTGACATTTGATCGTACCCTGAATTTCCATGATCACATCTCTGATCTCACCAAAGAGGCCTATCGTCGTCTGGCCTTCGTATTACGAAATGCCAAAGATTTTAAAAATCCGTTAGTTATTAGAACACTGTACAACTCGTTAGTCAGAAGCAAGCTGGAGTCGAGCGCATGTGTCTGGAACCCGCACCACGTTACCTATGTGCGGATGCTTGAAAAGGTTCAAAAAGCTTTCTTAAGATCGCTGTATAAGAAGCTTCACGGTTATTACCCGTTCATGTACCCAACTAAATTCTTGCTCGGCCAGCTTGGATACAACTCACTAGAAGTGAGAAGGATGTTGGATCAGCTTGCGACTTGCTGCAAGGTGCTCATAAAATCGGTTGACTCCTTGCATCTGCACAATTTATTGTGCACTTTGTTTGTGCCAGATAAACCCAGGGTTCCGGCTAATAGGCGTGGAAAATTACCCAAGTTTTTCCACGTGGCTCACAGCCGCACCGTGGCCCGCTCCATGTCTCCGCTGATTCACGCCCGCCGCCACTTCAATGCACTCCTTGCTACCAACACTGATTGTGATATTATTTGTGACAGTTGGAAAAATATAACGAAAGTTTTTTTGACTTATTGTGAAAATTTAACTGATCAATGGGACAGGGGCAAAAAAGCCGTTGACTATAATGACAGTTTGTATGACATACTAATTTTATGTTGCCATTAAAATTGTATTATCTCCCGAGCGCTCTATCCGGTCACTAGCTACGGTCGCTTTCCTGTCCACCTTCAAATTCTTGAACAGTTTTCGCCAGTGTAAGCAGTCTAAGAGTTGCCAGTGACACTAGAACTAAAACCTTTACAGGCCCCAAAGCTGACCAAGAGATGACGCCTTTTTAACCCACTTCCAAAAAGGAGGAGGTTATCAATTCGACTGTATTTTTATTTATGATTGTTACCTCAGAACTTTTGACTGGAAGAACAGATTTTGATAAAAAAAATTTTTATTTGAAAGCTGGTGCTTCCCATTTTGTTTTTATATTGATAATTATTACTATCCCGAAGGTATTATTTGTTATGTTCGAAGTGTGGAACGAACTTTCATAAATAAAAAAGTATCTACTCAATGTCTAATTAAAAAACGTCAGAAATTTGAGCTTATTTGGCTAGAATGAGCTTTGATTCGATTGTTCGCGTTAGCGAGAGATCCGGAAAAAAGTATTTTTGCCGGAAACTTTTCACATTTCAAAAAATGTTTCAATATCGTTCGATGGTATAGCATGGTTTTCATTTAGATTCGATAGTATTGAATTTATAACCATATTATGAACCCTACACAAATATGGAAAGATAATAAATAGTAAACAGTCTTAAACTAACAAATAATAATTTTCAATACAAAAAACAAAAAGACTTCAAAAAGGATTCTCAATTCGACTGTATATAATTTTTGTCCTTAGAACTTTCGACTGGGTGAAACGATTATGATGATTCTTTTTAGGGTTCCGTACCCAAAGGGTAAAACGGGACCCTATTACTAAGGCTCTGCTGTCCGTCTGTCCGTCTGTCACCAGGCTGTATCTCATGAACCGTGTTAGTTAGACAGTTGAAATTTTCACAGATGATGTATTTCTGTTGCCGCTATTACAACAAAAAACAAAATAAAATAAATATTTAAGGGGGCTCCCATACAACACACGTGATTTTTTTTGCTGTTTTTATATATAATGGTAGGGAACCCTTCGTGCTCGAGTCCGACTCGCACTTGGCCGGTTATTTTTTTATTTGGTGCTTCCCGTGTGGTCCCATTTCAATTTGGTCCAGTTCTGACATTCTTATGAAGTTGTTTTTTTATTTATAATTGTCTTTCTTTCTTTATTTCAAAGATTTAAATTCGCTCTTTGATTTAATCTTCTGTCTGACAAAGTTAGCAAACGTCATACTCAATTGTTTTCAACCGAAACAAATCAATTTTGTTCAGCGCGACCAATTTATATACTAAATTGAGTGGGGGAGCCACCATAGCATTTACTGTACAAAGCTGATGGCTCATGTACATTTTGATTCCCCAATTTGACCATCTCAACAGATAAAGTGGGTATCTGGAGCCACGCCATTGCTCAGACCCATTGTTTACCAACAAAATGTAATTATCAATGAAATGACAAATTATTTGTCTCAGATTTTTGGATTCAGCGAAATAATTATTTTTATTATTGCTACATTTCTTGTAGCAGCGACGTTTTGTGGAGTTTTAGAGTTACAATTTTTAGGTATAAAATGTTAGTAGAGTTTTTACACTTCTGACTAGAACAAAGATACCGATAGAACATATGGATGGAAGAGGATGAATAAAAATAAAACTTGGAAAGTTTATTTATAGTTTTTTTTAATTTCCAGATCGACGATATGAAAAATGTATCAAATTCTTGTTACCTAAAATAGGAATTTTGTTGATTTGAGAATTAAATGAAAAAAAAAAATTATGTGTCGTTTCTATTTATCCCGTTTAAAAGCGGTTATAATAGTTTTGGTAAGAATAACAATTCCACATTAAAATAGATTTCTACTACTATTAACAATATGACCAGTAATTTACATATCTACTATTGAGCTATCTGAAATTATGTGTCTATAAGTGCTTGATTGCACTTTGCAGTTTTCCACGCGATTTTTCCGCGGAATTATAAGTATCTTCAGACGTCATGATGCATAATATTTTCTTTCCAAATTTCATCAAATTCGGTTGAGCCTTAAAGGTCAAATCAGACGAAACCTTTTACCCCGAGTAAAAAAAAACCAGTGTAGGATCGATAAGGATTTTTTTAGATTTCATTTATGATGGTGTTTTGAACAATTCTACCAACTTTGAGCTGGATGCGAATTATTGTACCCTCAGATGTTTAAATTGATCGGACTTGCATAGGAGTTTTTTTCCCTATAAAATCTTCGACCAAAATAAAATGAATGGATGGGCCCAGTAGAAGCGTATTTTTGAAGATTACAAAATGAGCACCGGCGCTCACTTCGTTTCAATCGGTCTCTAGCCGTCGGAAGTGAAACACGAGTCTATTGTTACGCGATAACGAAACATCTGACAAAATTATGAATTCGTATGCTTTACCGGAGTGTAAATACACAAATAAAACCGATATCTATTTTTGTAACAAATATACTGTACATTTTTATAATTCGGTGTTGAAGTATATGTCCGACGGTTTTGACTCGTTTTACTGATCAAGTTCAATGGTTAGGGCCCGTCCATTTATTTTATTTTGGTCGAAGTATAAAATGTGGGTTTTTTTTTGTAGTACCTGTAAGTAAAAATTACATCATGTTACTAACCTGTGGCAGATGCCTAGTCCTTCTTGGCAGTGGCTTTTCTTTCTCTACACCAACATTACCCGTTAAGCACTTCCCGTTTGGTTCACTCTGTATCACCGTCTCGCTCTTCATCTCTTCCCTACTCGCTCGCACTAGTGGCTTTGCTATCGGGATGTTATGCTTTTCAAAATACCCATTTTGTATCATCTGATCTAACGAGACCTCTAATTCTCTCACTGGGACGACTTTTCGTCCGCATATCGGATCGTCGACAATCATTTTTCGGTTACAGCCCGAAACTTCGGAGAATTTTACGTTCTTTTTCGTTTCATCGGGTTTCTTCGGGCGAGATCGGCTTCTCTCGGGAACATCTGTCGTCCAATAGCGCGCGTTCTTTTCCGAAATACGTAACGGCTTGCATACTGCCACGTTCTTCGGATTGGCCGCTTTTGAATTCTGCTCTGTGATTGGTTTAGTTTGAGACACTTTCGGTCGAGTTCTTCGATATTCGTATTCGTTCCTTTCTCTTCCGTTTCGTCGATCTTGGTCGTCTCGATTTCTTTTCTCTCTTTCATTAATTCTAAAATCGTAATAATCTTTCTTGTATCTGCGTCTATCGTCCCTTTCATAGTTATAATAGTTTCTGGGTAGAGAATTGTATTTTATGTCATAAGATGTGGGTAGATTGAGAAATTCCGGTCTTATAGGCCTGAAAAGGGATAAGCGACCCTGTGCTTCGTCAAAGTCGGAGTATATATCTTCGAAGACGTATCCGTTTTTGCGTCTGGGTCGGTCCTCCCTCCTTCCTTCCCTCCGTTCGGGCCTGTACCTCTCCTGATATGGTTCATATCGTCTGGGATACTGTACTTCGTAATCAGACCTCCTTTCATGGAGTAAACGCTCTCTAGACCCCGCCATTGTTCTATTTGACCGCTCCCTGGAAAAGGTAAGCGCGTGTTAAGGTTTGGTTTGCTGACAATTAGATATCTATAACTAATTAGCTATCTTATTCGCACAAGTAATCATTTATTTATTTAATGAACACCAACATGATGTACGTCATTACATTGCATAGGAGAAGCAAGGCGCAATAATATGATTAATTTTATTTTCATCACAATATTAATATGTTTAGGAGCAAAATAAAATTGGAAATTTTCCCGGAAAATAGGGGAATTCGGGAAAAACTGACGGTGATTTTTTTATGAAATTTTGACTGTATAATTAAACTTGTCGGGTCTAGTATACACATAGTTAGGATCAAAACAATACATTCTTTTTTGAATGAAATTGCTTCCCAAAAATCTATTTGTAATTGTGTTAATAAAGAAACTTTCCAGTTAATAAGGTATCCTAGGTATTGTAAAGGATACATAGCCTAGTTATTCTTGATATTGTTTTCTAATATCAACATTTCGCTTCATTTCTTCGTCCTAGATTTCCAACGATTAACCAATAATATTGTGCTGGATAATACAATAAAACTTTGCATATGTTGGCATTATTATGCTCTATTTTATTATACAATCCAGAATCCAATTAGAAACGACGTATGAATGTAGATAAGAAATTGTAGAAGGGCAATTTCTAACGCGGGGCGGCAAATATTCCAAACATATGATTTGTGTGATGAACATTTGTGTTTGTTCTATGTCTGGGTGTTAATATCTATTTAAGTATGTTTTTGAAAATATATATGTATGTATATCAGTCTCTGGCAGCCATATTGCAAGCTTTGCTTAGTTTGGGGTCAGATGACCGTGTGTGCAATAATGTCCCAGATATTTATTTATGTAGTTGGACCACTGCCTATATACTCGTGTAACTGGAGTGTGCCAATTAATTTTTATTCTGTACACTCATGAATATATTAAATATTATTTAGTAAAAAAAAACTCAAGTCCAAATGAATATCGAAAAACAAATATATTGGTATCAAAAAAATATATGAAAGGCGAAAAATAAATAATTTGGTACCTCGAGTTTGTCGATGCCTCGAGGAACAAAATAGTGGGGTTGAAACTGTCAAAACCCGTATATTATAGTACCTACTCTTTGGTCAAAACTGTGAAAACTGTCAAAATGGCGCTTAAGATATCTTTGTTTAATCTTTCCTCATGAGAAGATTTTGGCATCTCACGTTTTGTGTATTTGCATGCCACTGTCATGAATTATAATGCATATTTTTACGTTTGAATTAATACCGTCAAACAAGTCACAGTCAAGCAAAGTAATTCACGGTCAAGACTAAGTCATGCCCTAGTAAAGCGGTAGAGACTTTACTAGTAATTATAAAATTACAATAAAAAAAAAAAACTTATCCCTAAGCCATGCTATAACTGAGGTTGCCATAACCTCTTTTCGCAGCTTTTAATCTTCTTCAAATTGTTTATCTGTTCTTGTCTTATCTGTGGTATGAATACAAAGGCAATGGCTATACTTACATTAGAGTATTACGTACGTATGTATAAATGTACGGAACCACATATTCTTGGCACAGCTGGGTAGTGGTATAAATCCACTAATGAAATATAACTGACGACATACCTACATTGAGAAGGCAGAGTTTACCAAAACCTATATGTACCTACTTACTTAAAACTTAGGTATACTTATACTTGCTATTATGTCATAATGTTTCATTTGTTACTTACTAGCAACCCGCCCCGGCTTCGCTCGGGTGTAATTTTTATTTTATATATTTATATCAACTTTCCATGAAAAATTATCTAACTGTAGGAACCATCATCAGCATTCTCTCTTTTAAGAACTGCTACTCTCTTGCAGACCATCAAGAAAAGGAAAGTTGGGTATCTTAGCCACGTTTTGTGACACGAAAAATGCCAGCTTCTCTAGTTAATAATGATAGGCAAAGTTGAGGGCAAACGACGCGCTGCAAGAAGGAAAAAGTCGTGGTTACGCTACATCCGGGAGTGGACCAGCATAGCTAGCGTTGAACAATTATTCCGCTTAGCACAGGATAGAGAGAAGTTTGCTGAGCTGACGGCCAACCTCTAGTAGAAAAGAGGCACTTGAAGAAGAAAAAGCATTCTCTCTTTGATAACGGTCCTCTTACTAATCCCTGCAAAGTCGGATAATTAACATTAGTATGACAAAATCCCCAACCTTGGGCTTACCAAGTAAATTTCTTCCGAAATAGGATGGAAATTTGGAAATATTACGGACACATTATTACATTCCTCGGGGAACCTTGTACTTAAGCGCTCCCACTAGTGAGGGGACGGGAAGAGCTGTTTTCTGTGCCGTCATTTTATGACACAGCTTTTTACACACAGTGTATATACTTTGATAATATACGAGTATAGTTTGGATCTGCCTTTAAACTCGAGCTAGTACCGAAAAAAGTCTGCCAAAAACTGAAGGGGGCGAGGTAAACACGTATTGCACACATTGACATATTCTTACTGGTTCTACAAACGCACACTTCAATATTGAGCGCACAGAACTGCAAAGGATGTGCTCAAAATGTATACGAATGGACGATCGAGGGGGGTGTAAGTGCTAAAGGGAAAACTGTAGGTATAACACTTCCATTTATTTATTTTTTCTCTGCACTAATATCATAAAAATTGGGTGGTGGTGCTAAACTCTTGTGTTCAAATTGTAGGACCACGGCACTGGCTCCAGAAAGGCAATGGTCCAACTTTTATGTAAATTACGTTTGAACATTTGAAGCTGCGCAAGTGGGCCTTAAGTGGCGTGGATATTCGATAAAGAACCAGAGTCATCGACAAAGCTATCAAAATTTGCAAATTGCAGTGGCAATGGGCAGGCCACATCGCTCGAAGAACCGATAACCGATGGGAAAGAAAGGTTCTTGAGTGGAGACCACGAACCGGAAGACGCAGCGTAGGTAGGCCTCCCACTAGATGGACCGACGAAATCGTGAGAGTCGCTGGCATCCAGTGGATGCAGATGGCAGGTTGTCGTTCAGTGTGGAGGGTAAAGGGGGAGGCCTATGTTCAGCAGTGGACGTCTTTCGGGTGATGAAGTGGGCCTTAACTTTAAATTATAATATAAAGTGGTGGTGATAAGACTTGCACTGACATCCCGCTTGGGGTGTCTAGTGCATTGACTTTGGCTGCGCAAGTGGGCTTTAAGGATGACTTCCGAGCATCGCAGCCAATCATAGCTGCGTGTGTCTGACGCACGCGTCTAACGCGCGCGGCTGATGCGACAGTACTTAGATTACTTAGCATTATGGAAATGTATGGCACCGCTGTCGAGGTCTGCGTCAAACGCGTGCATTCGACGCCTGACTTCGCCATACATTTTCAAATCGCATCAGCTGCAATGCACGGAGATCTCCCTTTACAGTAGTTTGCTAGAAACAGCCGTTAGAGGGACGAGACAGGGCGATAGAAATTTTAGACAGATCAAATTAGTCAGTAGGGCTGTCGTATTTTTGGAGTGAAAACTTATTTAGGCGCGTTGAGAACTTTTTGGGTGAACAAAAATCATGGAACTCGCGTCATCGTCACGCTGTCACTGAATATATAATACACGATAACGTGTATTTTAAAACAGCGCCATCTCTTGTAGAAATGTAGAATTAGTCAGTTGGGCTGTCGTATTTTTGGAGTGAAAACTTCTTTAGGCGCGTTGAGAACTTTTTGGGTGAACAAAAATCATGGAACTCGCGTCATCGTCACGCTGTCACTGAATATATAATACACGATAACGTGTATTTTAAAACAGCGCCATCTCTTGTAGAAATGTAGAATAGCTGAATTACTACTTAAGTTTTCACTTCTGACGTGCAGTCTTATGACTGATGTGTTTTATTTATTTAACTTTTGTTATGATATATCCCATCACTAGTGGTAACTATCATTCAGTCTGTAGCGGTTGTCTGGCGCAGTGCGGTGCTACCATCCATCGATAAAATTTCATCTGGAGGTACAAACTGTGCGACGATACCCATCTGGTTACTAACTGTAGGCATTTCGTTATGACACTTTATCGATCAAAATATTATTTTTATTTATATTCATATTCATTTATTCATCCCACAATGTATTTTAGGTGGTAGATAAGGTATTTTAGTTACCATTGTGGACCTCGTCGGGCACAGCTAAAATGACGTGAAAGAGAGGACAGCAATAAATACTAAATAATGGAATAATAAGATTTATTTATAAGGAAGTCACATCATCAGCCAATTAACGTCCATTGTTGGACAAGGCCATAGAGAGGGGTGTTGCCATAATCCCCACGCTTGGCAGGCGGCTTGGGGATCGCAGTACGTTCACCGTGTACTATAACGACGCTGCTGTCCATCCTCCGGTGGTTCTGGTCGCAGTTTTAGGACCTACCCGGGTCCGGTTATAAGGAAGTGCCTTTTTTTTATATTTGGGGCATTTTTGCTCACCCAGTCGTCTGACCCCAAACTAAGCAAAGCTTGTACTATGGCTGCCAGAGACTGATATACGTAAGTACATATATATTTTCAAATAGATACTTAGATATTAACACCCAGACATAGAACAAACACAAATGTTCATCAGGTGAACGTTTATTTTAGGTGGGAATCGAACTCACACCCCCAAGCGCAGATGGTAGGTTCACTTCTAACTCAAGTCCACTACTTGGGGCCTTTCTTAAAAACATTACTCAAGTTGATCTATGTTTTAAAACGCTCCCCCAACTTATCGCTTACGGCAAACGCCACACGCGAAAACAAGACGGAGCATATTTAAGCGTATGTCAAATTGAGAAACGTTTTTAAGTAAGGCCCTTGATCAACAAAGTTTTGTTAATGTTTTAATATTTCCCTACAAAAATAATAACAAGAATGTTATTGAAGCATAGACATATTAGTTTAAGTAATATGTCTATCGGCCGTACTCATAAACGTTACTTAAGTTAAGCGATACTTAAAATGTTTGTTTGTTTGAATTATACAGAGCAATCATTGATAACGAGTACCTATTACTCGATACGAAACACGGAAGCTGATTTGATTTCCGAATGCCAATCCATCCAATCAGACTAGTTTAACGAATCCATCAACTGACGCTAAATGGATGTCCGTCCGATCATCGTATTATCCTGATGTAACCGGATTATACTGGATTGCACCCGTTTAATCCGGTACGTGTTAGTTTGATGTGATGGAAATTTTGCAATAATTGGAACTTGAAGTGGCAGTGGGCAGAACACATAGCACGCAGAACAGATAGCCGATGGGGCCGAAAGGTTTTGGAATTAGACAACGTACCGGTAAGCGCAGTGTAGGATGCCCACCCACAAGATGGACAGACGACCTAAAAGAGACCGCAGGAAAACGCTGGATGCAGGCCGCTTCCAACCGGCCCTTTTGGAAATCGAAGGAGCAGGCCTATGTCCAGCAGTAAACGTCTTATGGCTGAAATAATGAGGATGATGATGAGGAATTTCATGATAACCCATTGTTCAACAATAAATTTGTATTATTTTTTACCATAGCGACCTGCACTGAAAAGAACTTGCTCAATAGCCAAACTGGCCATCACGATTGGAAGACATAAAAATAATATTTAAAAAAGGCGCGAATACTGCATATTAACCTACAAACATTCATTATATTGGTTCTAAAATGCAAATTTTATGTAAAATGTCAAGTGACGACAGTGATTTAACTCCAGATTCAATTAAATCCGAAGCCGTAGCATTGTTAGCAAACTGCCCCCAGAAATGTCAAAGACGACATACATCAAAGTCTAAGACGATTTCTGTAAATGGCAAACTACGATAGGCGTGAAGTCAATATCTGAATCGGTGTTTTAGTCTATGTCCATTATTAGTTTAATAAAAATTTATCAAATTCTACGAGTATAACAAATACTTTCTTTCTAGTCATCATCATCAGCCAGAAGACGTCCACTGCTGAACATAGGCCTCCCCCTTTAACCTCCACACTGAACGACATCCTGCCATCTGCATCCACTGGATGCCCGCGACTCACAATGTCGTCGGTCCATCTAGTGGGCGGCCTACCTACG
Organism: Agriopis leucophaearia; assembly: GCA_949125355.1. Classification (NCBI taxonomy): domain Eukaryota; kingdom Metazoa; phylum Arthropoda; class Insecta; order Lepidoptera; family Geometridae; genus Agriopis; species Agriopis leucophaearia. Next base: position 1,997,907 of record OX421285.1, on the reverse strand, counting down.
CTGCGCCTTACGGTTTGCGGTCTCCACTCAAGAACCTTTCTTCCCCATCGGTTATCAGTTTTTCGAGCGATGTGGCCTGCCCATTGCCACTTCAACTTGCAGATTTTAACAGCTATGTCGGTGACTCTGGTTCTTTGGCGAATATCTACGTTCCGAATTTTATCGCGCAAGAAAATTCCAACACAAAGTCTCACACAAAGACTGAAAAGACGGGGATAAAGGTGTCTTCGTTTTGGACGTGCTTGAATCCTTAGCGTAACGAAGGATTATATTCTTAACTCTGTCGCTATGCTTGGGAGTAAGCTCCTTCGCTCGGGATTCAATATGACGCCCGCGACACTGCTTTATCCCCTTGGTAAATAAACTACTATTATTCGTACAGATTAGATTTTACATAAGTATATCCAGTCATACTATATTTTCCACAATGTTGAAACTCGCGAGGGAAATGGAGAATGCATGAAGCATATTTGGCTCTTGAGTACGGCAGAAAAAGGTCAATTCCCCGCGAAATTTTAATTAAAAGACTCAAACTTCCAGTTTTTTAACCTCTATTCACAGAACTCCATTCAGACATCTATTCATTCCGAACGTCCGGAAAATGTTACACTTTTTTTAATTTCCGTACTTTTCAGATTGGTACTGGTTTCCGCATTTCAGATCCGATGTAAAGTGAAATGAAACGTATCTCTGAGATTTTATTTTGTATCGCGGAAACGTTATGAGAGAGTCCTATTAAATGGTTTTCGAGAGCTTTTTTCCAACTCGCCTGAGTTACTAAACGAGATAGTAACTTGTAGCATAAACTGTTATAGTCTGTAGACATGTTGAAGAATAGCGCAGTCGGGTTGTTGTATTTTTTTATAACTGCGACCCGCGCCTTTAAAGTTATGCCACATTTTCCGGGTTATAAAGAATCCAATGTCTGACTTTACAATTCAAATTCAAAATATAGCAATCAAACAAACAAAACACGAACACGAAAACAAGAAATAAACATACACAAAATAAACAAATAAAAAACAGAGAAACCAAGAAACAGAACAAAATAGTGTTTTGCGTGTTTCTTTTTTTGTTAAAAAAAAATACTTTGAGAAATAAATTATGTCTATGTCTTTAGGTTACTTTTGCGATTTGAATATATAAATATTGTTGAAACTTTTGCAATTTTGTGATTTAAATATTTAATTTAAAATTTGGCAACCTGAATACATGGAAGTCTCGAAAGGCAATTAAAATTATGTTGTCGTTATAGTTTTTTACGTAGATTTGTTTATTTTGGATCATGATAAAACACAGAACGCAATGCTATCGCTTACCATCAAACAGAACGTCAGCTTTTTCATATAATATTAATCTTGAGAAAAACCTGACATGTTCCAGTCTATCATTCAAATAAAATAAAAAACACATCTGTTATAGGACTGCACATCAAAAGTGAAAACTTAAGCAGTAATTCACCTATTCTACAAGAGATGGCGCTGTTTTAAAATACACAGTACTGTGTATTATGTATTCTGTGTCAGCGTAACGATGACGCGAGTTCCATGATTTTTATTCACATAAAAAGGGCTCAACGCGCCTCAAGAAGTTTTCACTTCAAAAATGTAATATATTCCACCTTAGCTTAAAAAAATTGTTCCTCTTCGTGATCCAATAAAGTTGTCTTTAACCCCAGTTTTTATACTGCAAAAAAATAACTTTGAAACTCCGTCCATTGAAAACCTTGAATACCTAATGGTTGAAACAAATTAATATAGAATTGGCGAGCATTCTGCTGCGTGGAGACCGCATTGCGACGGCCTTGTTGCCAACGAGCTCTTTTTGATGTTACTAAACAATGTCGCAGTTTCGTTTTGACGTAAACCACACAGATAAGCTGGTAATTAAATTTTATTTATTCATATAGCAACACCAACAGTACACATCACACTAATCACACTAATTGCATCACACTAATATCATATATATGAAAGTTTGGATGGATGTATGGATGGATGGATGTTTGTTACTCAATAACGCAGAAACGGCTGGATGGATTTGGATGAAATTTGGAATATACATTGCTTATGTCCTGGATTAACACATAGGCTACTTTTCATCATCATCATCATCATCATCGCCACGCGGTTGAAACCGCGGGGCGCAGCTAGTATCATATATGTGACAGTTTGGATGGATGGATGGATGGATGGATGGATAGATGTTTGTTACTCAATCACGCAGAAAATTAGAACAGACGGCCATTTTTATCGGCCTTTGACAGTTCTAGATAAACCCAGAGTTCAACCTTATAACAAGACTTTCAATTATGCGAAATGAAGATACGAAATGAGATCCCGAGACAGGAACTGATCTATCAGAGCGATCTAACTGAGCTATCAAGACTTCAACTTTGCCAAAAGTTATTGGAATTCAGCCAGCGATTGCAAAAGATATCTGTAAGGAGACATTTTAAGTTTTGATATTTTTTATAATTAGTGACGAGCCGTCCGGTGCGACGGCTCGTGTCGCTTGCGCATTTGATATTAAATCACTGTCTAGAAAAATGCTTCAATAATTTTACTACGTCAATGGAACTGCACAGGAATAGAATGCGCTCCCTGCCTCGGTGTTCCCTATTAATTACAACCTGGGTCTCTTCAAGACAAGAAATTAATAGGCACCTCATGGGCAAGCGTGCCCCATCTTATGACTTCATCGTCGCCTACCATCAGCAGGCACGGGCCGTGGAAAAATTGTCTTTCCACCGTTTTTATCCACGCGTAGACGTGACAGAGCTAGAATATGGATACGTTCGTCTCTTTCTAGCGGGATAAAAACGATGGAAAGACAATCTGTCCACGGGCCGTAGCCGTAGCTCTGTCGCGTCTACGCGCGGATAAAAACGGTGGAAAGACAATTTTTCCACGGCCCGTGCTAAAAAAAACAATATATTTACATATTTTAATATACCTATTAACTTACAATATAACATACAATAAAATTACCAGAACAAATAGGGAAAACTGTTTATCTAATTTTTGTGACTGACAGTCTGTCTAAAAGACTTGAAAAAATAAGGACCGATTTGAGAACCTTCCTTCTCATTTGAAGTCAGTTAAAAGCATAATTATTAACACTACTAAAAAAAAAACTGGGACATTATTGCACACATGGTCATCTGACCACAAACTAAGCAAAGCTTGTAATATGGCTGCCAGAGACTGATATACGTACATATATATACGAGTATATATCAGTTCATTTAGATATATATACCTAAGACTAATTTCTTTGGATAACATCGATTATAAAAAGCATAAATTAAACATAAAAAAGAGCTGTTAATCTTCAAATGTTTTTAGGCCCCCACGAGACAGGCTTTGTCCTAGTGTGGGGACCAATAGTAAAATATTATTTTAAGGTGTTTACCTTATAAATTGACAGGTTTTTAAGCAATAAAAAAACTTTAATCTTTAATCAAACGGCTAAACAGTTTTTTTTTATCATAGCTTAGAACACTCTCGATCAATTCACCTTTCAAACAAAAAAAAAAAACTAAATAAAAATCGGTTCAGCCGTTAACCGGTACCGGGAGCTACACAGACAGATTAAAATGTTAAACAACTTTTTTATTCCAAATATTATTTTTTGGGACATATAACATTCTACATGTCAGGTCCAATGTATTGTTGTAATTTAGAAGACTCAAAATTAATACTCAAAATACAGACAAACATACATAGTGTCAAAGGTCACTTGAGGTGACTCACACATCCGAACAGTTCGACTACGTCCGAATCGGGTTCAGCCAGTAGCCTGTTAAACTGACCCACATCTAGTCTGTTCTGAACGCACCCTTCTTTTTGAGTCAGGGGTTAAAAATACGCAGCGTAGGTAGGCCTCGCACTAAGTAGATGGACCGACGACATTGTGAGAGTCGCGGGCATCCAGTGGATGCAGATGGCAGGATGTCGTTCAGTGTGGAGGTTAAATGGGGAGGCCTATGTTACTATGTTCAGCAGTGGATGTCTTCTGGCTGATGATGGTTAAAAATAAGGCTATTACAGTTTTAAGTTTTTTTTTTTTTTTTTTAATAATTATCAATATAGATCAATTTAAAAATATTTATATTGCAATAACTTAAACAACATTCCAATTATAAAACATTATTAAAAAAAAACGGTATGTTAATACCTAACTACTAAACTAATCTAGTTTTAAGTAGTGTTTGTCCATTATGATCATTTCTGATGTGAACAATAAATAATGCATATCTAACACGCCTATATGTAGTTACATCGGCATTTTCAAACAATATAGCTTTCTATTTGCTTTATAAATAAACAAATTTTGTTTAGAGCTTTTCATTTATCACTCTGAAATGCATTGACACTGTTATGCTAATTGTTTTCGACAGTACTTTTCATTGACATATTTTTGGAGTGCTAAATACCTACACGGAGAGAGGTGAATAGACATATTTTTTGGAAGACTTCAAAAAACGCGGAGGTTCTATGTTCGATGATAAAACTTATGAATATATAATATACTAGCCGACCGTCTCGGCTTCGCACGGGTGTAAGCTCGGCTTTCTGCTTCGCTACAAAATATACTAAATAAATAAATGAATAAATATCTGGGACATTATTGCACACATGGTCATCTGACCCCAAACTAAGCAAAGCTTGTAATATGGCTGCCACAGACTGATATACATACATATATATTTTTAAATACATACTTAGATAGATATTAACACCCAGACATAGAACAAACACAAATGTTCATCACACAAATGTTTGTCCTAGATGGGAATCGAACCCACGCCCCCAAGCACAGAAGTTAGGTTCACTACCAACTGAGCCACCGGGGCAGTCACATATATTATTAGCCCATGTCACCCGGGGATAGTGTAGCTTCCCAACAGTGAAAGAATTTTTCAAATCGGTTCAGTAGTTTCGGAGCGTATTCAATGCAAACAAACAAACAATCAAATCTTTCCTCATTATAATATTAGTATAGATAAAGATTATGCTATATGAATGCTAGGTTCACATCTAGAAGGAATTACATTTAGGTAGATACTAAGAATGTTTGTTGATTTTAAGATAGTTTGTGGTCTTTCAATAAAAAAAAACGAGACGCCGGCATCAGATCGAACAGTTCTTCAGAACATTCCCCGTTGCAAATGCGATAACAGATACAGATAGACCTATGCATGCTGAGCGGCTCTAAGTGTTCAGTGAGCTTGGGATCGTCGACAATTCTGACAGCTCTACGTCGTAATGCATCAAGAGGCTCAAGCTGATACTTGGTTCTTCCAGGTAGCCGCTTCCCTTGGATTTTCCTCCGATTTGGTACGGGCGTACGTACGTTGTTTAGTCCAGTGGACTGTTTTTGATATTTTTTCTCTCTTTTTAAGGATTCTATGCAACACCCCATGTTTTCTAGTAGCCCTAAAATACATTAATTTATATTTGCCGTCTCTTTTATTGTGATGAACGTAAGAGTTACGGGCATAGAGACAATTTAAAGAGCTCTGGAACAGTGTTTTTCAAACTGTAGGTCGCGACCCCCTGGGGGTCGCCATGCTTCGATAAGGAGGCCGCGAAGCCTCGATAAAAGAAAAAAGAGAAAGTAAAAAAAAAAAAAAAACTAATAAAAAAAAGAAAAGGTTGTACGTATTTGATATTTGTTATATAATAAACGGCAGATTATAAACTGTGGAAGGTAGCCACCTACCTTCCACAGTTTATATCTTTCCCGATTATTATTTTTATACTAAGGGTGTCGCGTCCTGAATAAGTTTGAAAAACACTGATCTAGAATATGCACAGGGGATGATTCGTTAAAAATTATAGACCTAGTGAAAATATAATTATAGACATAAGACAATATTTTGTGTGTGTTGCCAGTGATGACATAATATGGTACTGAGACGGTCTTAAGTTCGTGGTTTGGTTCTTTTCGTGGTCTTGGTCTGTTGGTCTTTTGGAAAAACCTCGAATAGCATCAAAACAGGAGTAACATTGCAAAAATGTAATTGTCAGAAGAAGGAAAAGATACGTTAAATCTTTGCCGTAATCGACGCGAATAACTTTCATTCAATAAAAACCCTTCCTTTTATGTCACAAAAGGTCCCGGGGCACAAAGTGCGCCTTTTCGACGAATGCCTAAATGTAGGAACTTGTAGATACCTACTGGTATTTTGTTACAGTAAGGGAAGTACGACGAAATATCTAAACCTCGCTGAACCAAAACAATACTTTTCCTATAGCGGATGTATGTGTATCCCGAGACGACAGACATACTCGAAGATATCATATTTATTATTTATCATTATAAAAATATAAAAATAACTATGCAACCAACCCTAAAATCGCGAAAAATATCAACAGCTGCTCCATGGCTATCATAAAACTGAAGTGATATAGCGTGATAAAATAGTACATTGTTATCCTAGAGGTGAAAGTAACTAATAAACTTGAACTTAAACTTGAGCCCCAAGATTCAAGCCTCGTGCTTAGTTTGGGGCTCACCGATTATCCTTTATATACATATATATACTAAGAATCTAACCACCCTGTGTTAACTTTTTAAGTTGTTTACCAAAAATGTGATATGCATTCTTTGTATATTGTATACTGTTATTTTTCTGTGAAATAAATTATCTTATCTTATCTTATCTAATAAACTAGCTCGAGGGACTAAATAAGTCTTTAACCCCGAGGTAAACACTGTGCTTTTCATTACGAATTTGGAACATGATTCAATACAAATGTGAAAATAGAACTAGTTTTTGTCTTTTTATAATTTGAGTGCCTATCAGTTGTCAACTGTCACTGTCAGTTGAAAGTGATTCTCCCTAGGGCTGAAACGTATTACTTTCAACCCGCTCTTCAGGCAACTTCAGATCTACTTTCCGAGTATGAGTAATGAAAAAACGTTTAAAATATTATTATGTAAATTAGAAAAATATGGAGTTAATTCATCGAGATACAATACCTATATAGCCACAACCTTTAAGTAAAAACAATCAAAAAACGTCCGAGCGTTGTTGTATATAGCTAGACATCAATTATATAGTTTACAATGCCACATTTACTTCAATTTAGACGTTATGTCGCTTGCATAGTGTTCAACATAGCTTGCCCGATAGGGCATCGTAGCACTGGCATCGCGACGCGTTGTAGTTTGATCACGGTTGCCTTAAAACTAACCAGAAAGTCTGCGCAATGCGTAGCATGCGCCGAGTTTGATTCGAACATTTTTTTGGCACAATTGTGTCTTTATAAGTATTGTATTTCGATCAGTTAATTGCTATGAGATTTTACCAGATTTAATTTAAATTAACTATTTAATATCGACAATTTAATATGTAAATTGTCGATAGTAGTTCACAATCAAGTGGGAAAAACGCTGTTATTAAAACTTAATGTTTATTTAGATATTTTATTTTAGCTTCTAAAGCGCCCTTACTGCAAATATAATGTCACAAAAGTGACGGAAAACAAATAGTTCGGAAAGTTTCCGACTATCGGGTATTTTCGATTGTACGTACGGAAGTTTCGCCCTTTGTACGCGTTTGTCGAGTTATCTGATCCCTACTCTAACCGTGTTGTATGGAAAACAGACTGGACGTGACTTTCAGAAGCAGTCGAGGATGGTAACACGTAGTAAAACTGTGGAAAACGTGGAGGCTATCTTTGTGTACCGAAGAGACTAAGCCTCGTCAGCTTCGATCAAAAATTCGTAACCCTTCTCTTCACAGACTATGCAAGATTGTACGGAAACGGTGTACCCCAGCTGAAAGGAGCACATAGTGTTTTTTTTTACTATGGGACCAATGAACACGTTGAGCGTAAACGCCGTTTCATGCTTCGAAGAAACTAATTGCGTGCTCCATCGTAGACAGCATCATCGCTTAACATCAAGTTGCCAATCAAAAACAAAAGCAAAATAAAAAAAAATGTTTTTTTCGGAACCTATCCCAACTACCAACTATCTTGTAGACGTGTGATTTTGACAAAAATGATCGAACTGGTGTTTTTAGGGTTCCTTGCACAAAGGGTGTAGACGGGCCCTATTACTAAGCCTACGCTGGCTGTCCGTCTGTCCATCTGTCTGTCCGTCCTACCTTTTCACAGACGTATATTTCGAACCGTAATAGTTAGCCAGCTGAAATTTTCACAGAATATTTAATCTTACAGGCCAAAAAGTTAAACCTATATGGCGCAGCTAGTATAAGAACAGGGTTACGCATATAGCCAGCACTAAGCTGAAAGGAGGTCATTGTACTCATAAAAAATGCTGTTCCATTGTTCCATACATTTTGTCGAGTGTCAATGACCGTTTGAAAAGCTGTTTTTATTTCGCGATTTCATGGTAGTCCCATAGTAAAAGTTGTTTATAATGATGAGTACAATGACCTCCTTTCGGCTTACAGGGTGTATGCGTAACCCTGAATAAAGATAGACTGCGGCAATAATTGTGCTCGCATCCCACTTCAACTCAGCCTTAACAAAAAGGTATGACAAAAAGTCTTCGCTATTCCTCCCAAAAGCTACAAAAACCTGTCTAACACACTATCTGATAAATAAAGAGATACATAACACACACAACGTAATAAATCAAAAAGATCCTGTAACAGTCTCGTTCCAAAAACATAAATTCTGTTTGTCAGAGAAAAGACGTGCCGGAGAATTGTATTACCAAGAAACGTGCTTTTATAAGGAAATTTACATCATTTGATTGGAGATTTTATGATTTAAAAATATCGAGAAAATTCTGCGTTTCGGGAAACTTCTGAGTATCGGGTATATTCTGGGTAGCGGGAAATAAGGATCGGAAAAATGGAAATAAATATCAAAATTGAGGTTTTATGGGATTAGTTAATATTATACATTTTTCTTCTCTGGTACCAAATATTGGACTGTGAAATGCGATGTATATTTTCACCTTCGAAAAATTAAACATAGAAATTATAGTCAATAAACGTCCGCAGTTTCATATATAAACATAGCTGTTTACAATTTATATCGAAACAAAACTATTTTACCATAACCAACCATATCACTTCATCATCATCATCATCACTACATCTACACCTACATCACTATATATATTTTATATATATAAAATTTCCATGTTACAATGTTAGTTACCGTACTCCTCCGAAACGGCTTTACCGATTTTAATCAAATTTTATATGCATATTCAGTAGGTCTGAGAATCGGCTACTATCTATTTTCCATACCCCTAAGTGATAAGGGTATAATTTATAAGGCAAAACAACGTTTGCCGGGTCAGCTAGTATTTATATATTTATGGCTCAGTTCTTCAATGTCTGTTCGATTTAAACAACATCGTCCAAGCTCGTGAACCGTCGTTGAGCAAGCGAGACGGCGATTGTGTCTGAATTGCATGTGGGAACTTCTTTCTCGAGAGAAAGAGAAATTTTTCTCTTTCTCTCCCGTTGGCCAGACGGTGCGCGGTGGTTCGTTAGCCAAATCGACGTGTCTGTTACGGCTCTTACGGTGTGTTACGGCTTGTGCAACTATCGCGTGACTGTGGATCCAATCTGGCTGTGTATTGAGTCCAGCCAGATTGAGTATTGCTGCGATTAGCGCGTCATTGTGGCATCTTTGTATTTTTTGATCGAAGATTTTCACCGATAGTTACAATCTGGGTGTATCGAGTGAATCAGTTTCTTCTAGGCAAGCGTACCTACTCCAATGTAGACCCTAAAATATTGAGGGGCACACAACGTTGTGCTCAATATGTAATGTAATGGACGACCGGGGGGGGGGGGGGGGGGGGGCGTGATAAGGTTGTGCATGGAGCCATGATGGAGTGGATCTTTTTGTCTGCGCTTAGTTTGAAATCTTTTGCCACCGGGTAGCATTTTCGGGCAACAAAATGCGGGTAGCATTTTCAGTTTCTGTGAACATGATGCATATAACTCTCTTAAACAACAGTGACTTAGAAAACTATATGGAAATTCCTAATTTGGGTTGCATTATTAATTACATTTAAATCATGCGCGAAAACGTAGGTCGATGTTTTTTTTTTCAATTATTTCCCATCAAATTCTGCCAGTACAGTGTTACTAGTTAGTAGACTGTGAGAACGGGTGAGAACATAATTTCCTTTCTACGCCGTAGCAAAAGTCCAAAATACATATTTCATATTACTCTCTGGATAAAACCCATGTCTCCGTGGATACCTGAATTTCAGCGGTCAGAGTAACGCAAGAGTAACGAGAAACGACCTAAAACGATTTGTCAGACGTCAACGTCACCTACATTTAGGGTTGCCAACTCTAAAATTTGACAATCAGGACAAGACGCGTAAAACCCCCGGATTTTAGAGCCAAAACCCGGACATGTCAACAGTTTTTTTTAAACATAGTGTAAAAATCGCGGCGGGAACAGTGCGTGTGTCGCGGGCGGCCCAAGACTGGATTTTTAAACCCGGACTATTAATGAAGCCCCGCTCGGACGCTCCCCGGACACCCTCTAAACTAGGACAATTCCGGGGAAACCCGGACGGATGGCAACCCTACCTACAATGGACATTTGATGGTTTGACTGAAATAATGTTTTGGTGGAAAACATGTGGATCAGATTACTATTCATTATCTTAATGATGATGAATATTATCATCTTGGTGATGAAAATAGGCCTGTGTCTTAATTATTTTTAGGGTTACGTACTCAAAGGGTGCAAACGGCCCTATTTCTAAGCCTACGCAGTTATATCTGTCTGTCTATCAGTCCATCCTACCTTTTAACTACTGTACCTTCCGAACCGAAATAGATAGCCAGTTAAAATTTTGACAGAATACGAGTATGTAATGTTATAGCGGCTTCATTAAGAAGTAATAATAAATTTAAAAAATGAAAACTAAAGGGGGATCCCCATACAAAAAACGTTTTTTTAACCGTATTATTGTATTTGCTTTATTGTGAAAACGGTACGTACAAGCGCGTCAAACTTGGCATGTTTATAGCACCATCGACAAGTACGTTACATCCATGATAGCACGCACTCCAAATTAAAAGAACACACAATAAATACTAGTCCAGTGCGATTAGGTTACAAATGTCTGTTCACCACGTCAGGCCTTGGATGGGTGACTGCCTGAGCGTGGTTTCTGTCAAATGTTGCCTCCACCAAACGTTTGGCCAGGTCCCATTCGAGAGGGACTGGCCCCCACGGTCTTCGATCAAAAAACTACAAAGATGCCACAATGACGCATTAATCGCGGCAATACTCAATCTGGCTCGACTCAATACGGGAACAGAATAGATCCACAATCACGCGATAGTTGCACAAGCCGTAACACACCGTAAGAGCCGTAACAGACACGTCAACTTGGCTGACGAACCACCGTCTGACCAACGGGAGAGAAAGAAAAATTGTCTCTTTCTCTCGGGAGAGAAGTTCCCACTTGCGATTCACACATAATCGCCGTCTCGCTTGCTCAACAACGGTTCACGAGTTGTGACGATGTTCTGCAAATCGAACAGACTTTTTTTATGATACTGTGTGACGAGACGAGTGAAGTCGCTCGCCTGATGGCTCTTCACGCTTGCACATAACAGTTCAACGCCACTCAGAATTTTGAACTTCAACAGTTCAAAACCCTGGATGGCAATGCACTGCGCTCGTCACCCCGAGATATAAGATGTCAAATCTCTGTGTGCTTTGTAACTTCGCTGAAAACATTGCCCTTCAATCCCGAACACAGTAGTGTTTGCACACTACTGCTTGGCGGTTGAATAACTGGCAAAGGTGTGGTACTTCCCCAGGCGGACCCCTGCAAAAGAGTCCTACCACTACCACTACATATTGAGAGAACAGCCGTAAATATATAAAAATACGGTTGGTTTTGGTAAAATAGTTTTGTATCGATATAAATTGTGTACACACATCACATCATCAGTCAATTAACGTCCACTGTTGGACAAGGCCTCCCTCATAGAGGGGTGTTGCCATAATCCCCACGCTTGGCAGGCGGCTTGGGGATCGCAGTACGTTCACCGTGTACTATTAGGACGCTGCTGCCCATACTCCGGTGGTTCTGGTCGCAGTTTTAGGACATACCCGGGTCCCGGGTAAATTGTGTACAGATATGTTTAATTATGAAACTGCGGACGTTTATTGACTATAATTTGCTACGCGTTGTGACTTCTATCGTAGTTTTTCGAAGCCCACGGTAGTCTAAGTAGTCATACTTAAATCAGGTCCAAAATTTCCGCTTTAATTTAATAGCATTATTATGACCAGGCGCAGGTGGCAGCCAGCGACCATCTGAGTCTCACTTCCCAAGTTTTCTCATACGAATTCCTAAGGCGTAAATAATGTAGCCTACTGCCATAAATTTCATGACGCAGTAAAAAGTTTGGGCTTCTGAGAATGGAGGCTGAAGTTTTGTACGGAACCTAACGTGTTTGTACAAGCTTAAATTTTTAATTTGCTGTGTTAGTTTGGGTCAAATCTCGCAACTGAATTTTAAAACAGTTATATTTTTAGACGGGTTTTGGTGTTTTTTGTGTTGTTTTTATTTTTGACTGCCCCGGTGGCTCAGTTGGTAGTGAACCTACTTTCTGCGCTTTGGGGGCGTGGGTTCGATTCCCATCTAGGACAAACATTTGTGTTTGTTCTATGTCTGGGTGTTAATATCTATATAAGTATGTATTTAAAAATATATATGTATGTATATCAGTCTCTGGCAGCCATATCACAAGCTTTGCTTTGTTTGGGGTCAGATGACCGTGTGTGCAATAATGTCCCAGATATTTATTTATTTTTTTATTTGACTTTTTATCCGATTTCAAAGGAGGAGGTTCTTGTTACACTGTATTTTTTTATGTATGTTCATCGATTTCTCCGCCAGCAGGCAAGTGGCCTAATGCTTAATTTGTTATAAATAATATAACTAAATGCCTAAATTAAATATACTGAAAAAGTTAGTTGAATCGGCTGAATAATCTCTGAGATATGATAGATTAAAGTTATAGGTGTGAATAGAGAGGGGATGCTCCCTTCCCCCATGCATCCCTTTCTCGCAAAGCGTGTGTTAGTATAGCATTTGTATGCCGCGCCTGAGGCTTGACGTCATAGCTCAGTATATTGCGCTCTCTGTCTAGCATGAAATTAAAGTGCTTATTACTTATTCATTTTTGGACTAATTAAAATTTTGTTTTCGTTGATAGGCTCTATTGATGATCAGATTTTTTATGAGGTAATAAAAAAATATTAGTCATCATGCCTGTTATGAATTGATTTTGATGATTCCTTCGTTGTTGTATGGCCTATCTTGTTTGATGATTCTTCTGAAGTATGGCCTACGTTGTTTGTTAGGCCATATTTCACAGGTGGTCCTATATAAATTTCGTTAAAATCAGTTCAGTAGTTAAATTTTTAAATCAAAATAACTGAAAAAATATGTCATCCAAGTAAACGAAATTGCATGTTAACTAATTTTGAAGTCGGTTTTTTATTGATAATTATGACAGTTAGATACCTTCAACTGATTACGCTGGTTTTTTTTTTGCATATGGCGGACTCCCGAAGATGGCGGACCAGTTATTTTTTTTAGCATCCAATGGGTATCAAATCAAAGGGTTTGCTAAGACGAAAAAGCTTGTTTCTAAAAACTTTTTTTTAATGAAGTTGACATATGAAACCAGATTTGTTGTTTTCACAATTTTATGGTTGGTCTAAAGGTCCCATAGTAAAATTTATTCGTGATAATAAGTACAAGAACTTACTATCGGCTTAATATATCACCGTTCTAAATAACCTTCTAAATATTTAAACCCTTTGAACACAAACATAGAAATTCTTTACGCAAATTTATTTTCTAGCGGCTAAACTTTTCAAATGAAAACCCGCGGTATTTACGCAATATGAATTCTATTTTCACTGAATAGAAAGTTCAATGAGTGATGATTCCTATAGAATATTCTATAGAATAATTTGCGTGGCGATACAAAGAGAATGAAATGAAAGGCACAAGCGATTGCCAACTGCTATTGTCCAATGTTTGAGTTTGAATTGAAGGTTTAGCATTGATTAATTTGTTTTATCGACTTTTTAACACGCTTTTATTAGCTTGGCATGTATCTACGTAACGGCATCTTTGAACGTGATTTTCACCCCTTTCAAAACGACGGATTGATTTGAAACTTTGCACACTTATTAAGGACCGACGACAATGCATTATTTACATAGTTTGTCCCATTATAGTAGATTTTGTAGATTTTGCAGTTTAATTAAGGAAAAAATGTTTATGTATTAAATTGTATTTATATTATTTGTTAATTAATAGATTGCATGTTAGTATAAGTTTAAAATTTATTGGTTCAACATTTTATTAATTATTTACCCACAATGATTTTATTATAATGCACATAGGCATACATAGTTTTAGAATGTGATACAGATCATTAATTAATCAACTTCAATATTATTATTTTTTAATTATTGCATTCTGTTTTGTATGTTTATTGAATAAATGAAATGAAATGAAATTATCTTTACCTGGATCTTCAGGATTAGCGATTTCAAAGCGTGTATTTTATTTTTCTAAACTATACGCCCTGTAGTTTCACCGGCTTGCGCGTTTCTAATTTTGCAAGCAGGGCAATTCTGGTTCTGAAACCATATAACACGCGAGTTCAGGAAAAGTTTAAACGGTGAGTAAACGGCTGGACCGATTTGGATGAAATTTTGTGTACCTGGAGAGGGTCATAGTAGCGAGGCCAAAGGCCGAGCTCTACGCGTATGAAGTAGCGGGTATCAGCTAGTACTTTTAATAAAAATAAAACCAAATCGGTTCATAAATGACGTAACAAACAACTGTTTTGCTTCTGAGGTAACAAACATAAAAAAGTACAATTGAATTGAGAACTTCTTTTTTGAAGTCGGTTAGTAATAGATCACCGTATGTGAGATAACTGTGATATATCTTTGTCCCCGGTTATTATCACCCACAAAGTCACCCACAACAATAGTAATATCGATTCTCAAACCAGGTCAAATGTTTTTATGGCTTATGTACCTATCTATCTATATTTGAACTTTATGGGAGCCCCAAAAAGCTATAATGAAGCGCAGGCTGACCCTTCCGAGGTCAACCGTAGGGCTGGGAAAAACGGGAATGAGCAAGCTTGAACAAGAACGATTTGACTTGAAAGTCAGATGGTGGCCTTTCTTTCAATTTTGACGACAGTAGTCGTCATAAATTATTTTTAACAAAATAAAAACCGACTTCAAATAGGAGTGGGTAGCGCTAATAATAATTATATTAACTTATTTTTCGCTTTTAAGTGCCTATTTGTGGTTTTGAAGTCGGTTTATATTTTTTGTTTAAAATAATTTATTTTACTCTTTTTAGTGCAAAATATCCATTATAGTTTAATCCATTTACAAAATTTCGTATATTTGGTGTTCGCCGTTGAGGAGTTCCACTATCCACCTCCTGACTCCACCATCAGATCACCTTAATAGTACCAGATTATTGAATTGTTACTAAACTTACATAAGTATGCAAAATTTCAGCTCAATCGGAAACCGGGAAGTGGGTCAAACATTGACTTCTAAGATTTTATTACTTGTTAGTTAGTTAGTTTTTCCTCGATTTCCTTGAGATTCCATCATCAGATCCTGACTTGATGACAATGGGACCACCTCGGGAGTATACCCTTTCGAACTAAAAAAGATTTTTTGAAATCGGTTCACTATTGGCGAAACTATCGATGAACATACACAAAAAAAACATACTGACGAACATGGTACCTCCTCCTTTTTGGAAGTCGGTAAAATTGTCTTTCATCGAAATTGACCATCGTGATACAATAACAAATGATCGAACGTTGTTGTACCTACTTAGATACCTATTTTACGCGTCAAGCGAAGAAAAAATAGATAAATAAATAGAACTCTTTATTGTTACAACAGAAATAAAAATACCATAACATACCTACAGATAGAAAACACTTAAAAGCTAGTGCCACAAGTGGCGACCTTATCGCTAAAAGCGATCTCTTCCACCATTAATGAAGAATATAAAGTCTCTGTCGGCGACCCATACTGACTTGGAAACTGATTTGATACAAAAATTTGTTGCCAACAATCAAGACCAAGTCTTCGTTATTTTAATTTTGCCATCACTAACTACGAGGGGATAGGACGTCGGGAAAAATTTGTGGCTCCCGCTTTGGGCTTGGGCCACATAATTACAGGGATGTGACTTTTTCAGGCGTTTTCAGGCAGCTTTGTGACATTTTATAAAGCCGTGTGTTGGATGAGATTTGTTTTGTTTTGGAATGGGGATTTGTAACAAGGTAATCTGAAGAGTAATAAGGGAGGTGGGTTCTTTTACCTTTACTAAGATAAACCGGACAAGTGCAAGTCGGGCTCGCGCACTGAGGGTTCCGTACCACTACAAAGTAGAATAGATATCAATTAAAAATACCGACTTCAAAAATAGTAAAATGCGGTGATAAGGTGAAAGAAATGGTAAGGTCGTCCAAGTAACGAAATTACCAGTTATAACTTGGTAATGAACTGAAATTAGTCACCGACTCGTACTTGGCCATTTTTTATTATTTGTTGTTATACTGTAGAGTGTGTACTAAAATCATGCCAAGTTTGTAGTTTGTCACGTTTTGACGTTTTATTGTTTTCGTTAACTATGTGACGGCGTAATTGCTGACAATTGCTCGGCTATTTTGGTAGGCGTTAAGTCGGACCATTTTTTATTTTTAATCTACACTAATATTATAAAGAGGAAAGATTTGTACCTATTTTTGTATGTTTGTATGTTTGTAATGAATAGGCTCCGAAACTACTGAACCGATTTGAAAAATTCTTTCACTGTTGGGAAGCTACACTATCCCCGGGTGACATAGGCTATATTATATTTTGTAGCGAGGCCGAAGGCCGAGCTTACACTCGTGCGAAGCCGGGGCGGACGGCTAGTTGATAATATTATAATATTTTGTGGTGGTACGAAACCCTCAGTGCTCGAGCCTGACTCGCACTTGGCCGATTTATTGATCAAAAACAGGCAGAAAAACTAGAAAATTGGGGTGATGAAGAAATATAGTATCTTTCCAAACATCATTTTGCCGTGAGAAGGCAACAAACAGACAACTGGCAAACACATCTTTTGGTTAAGTTTGTAAGTTTGTGTGTTTGAGGTAATTTCTAAAACTGCACAAGATTCCGGAAAACCTTACAGTGATATAAAGATACCTATACTATCCCTGAGTGATAAAGGCTACGTTTAGTTCACGACGCAGGCGAAGCCGATGACAGAAGCTGGTTTGTAAATATTATGCAAATTGCTATGGTTTTAGTACCGAAATAGTACAGTTATTTTTATACAAATACCTTTTTTTTACGTGTAAATAGGCTTGCGTTTGGCCGCCAACTCGCCTGATGTTAAGCGATGATGCGGTCTACGATGGAGCACGCTTGCCTAGAAGAAGCCGATTCACACGTCATTTGAAGACACTATCCGGGAACACCCATTCAGGCAGCGCGTTCCACAGACCAGCAGTACGCACAATAAAAGTGGAATCAAAGCGCTTCGTACGGGTTTTCGGAATATCAACCATAAAGCGGTGTCGATTTCTCGTGCCCGCTCTAGCAGTCCGATAGAAAAATGGGCAGGATCCGGAACCTACCTGCATAAACGTAGGCAACGTTCATGCAGGTAGGTTCCGGATCCTGCCGGATCTTCCGGATCTGTAGGTTCTAATACAATAAGTACGTTATTACCTACTGAACTGATCAAGCAGTTGTTGGGAGAGCAAAAACACTTGCTGTCGGATTGAATTTTAGAGCTAGAACATTTCGTTTGGAAAAATAGGTATTACTTATAGGGAAATACTCGTATAGGTAGGTAGGAACAGTGTATTTTTTGTTTTGTTTTTAGAGTTTGAAAGCTAGTTGATACAAATTAAACAAGAAGAAAATTGTATTGACATGCCTGGGATCGCTGTTTTCACACAGGGATATTTGTAAAACTAAAATAATAATAAAAAACTATAATAGTGATATTTTTATAAAAATTATTTTGACTAAGTCAAGTGGCATTTAATTTTCATAATATTATGCTCAAATGGAAACATAAATAAATTCTTTAGTTGACAAGTTACCACAAACAATTGTTATAAGACACAGCGCTATCCCTCGCATCTGCAACCACGTTTCAACAATCAATACTTACTTGTCACCGAAAACTCATCCATAAGGCATCCAAAATTGACTACGACCTCATTACATTACACTCTTAACCTTAAAAAAACAATCGACCTCATTGGAACCACTAACTAGAAAAAAAAAACTAATGTCCTATCTGACACTGTCTGACACATTTGAGTTTAAACGTCACGTTGAAAGTTTTTTTTGTCGTGTGTGAACTGTAATTGTAATTTTTTTTATATTTGTATATAGAAACTGAATAGTGATGTCTGATTAGTTGGGTTTTTTTTTCAGGCGACGAAAGCGCCCCCTAGCGTCCGGCCAGCGGCGCAACGCCGCTTCGACTGATACGAATTCTACCCCCAATGCGGGGGTTTTACCTATACTTATGTGTTTACATCTTAAATGGGGTGTGTGTAGAGTAGGGAAGAATAGGAGGTTTAGGGGTTGAATGGGAGAAAGTTTCGATTTATAGTGTGAATATCTATTATCTAAAAAAAGCATTTATAAATAATTGTTTATATAAAAAACGGCCAAGTGCGAGTTGGACTCGCGTACGAAGGGTTTCGTACCATTATATAACGGCAAAAAAGCGTTTGTTGTAAGCCCTTTAATATTTGTTTTATTTTAATTTAATTTTTAAAGTTAATACATAATTCCATGACTGGTAGAAAATGTTTAGCATTAAGCCCTCCATTTGTGCATTTGTACTTAATTTGTAAGTGTGAAATAAAGTATTAATGAAATCTATACATATAATAAAAATGTAGAGAAAAAAAAATGTAATTGAGAGATACCAAAAAAAAATATCACACAGTGCGTCTTAAAATAAGCAGCTGAACACGTTAAAACAGTTTTTCAAATTTTCGTCTGTTTGTTTGTTTTTTGTTTGTCCACGCACATCTCCTAAACCATTGCACGGATTTAAATGCGGTTTTCACGAATATGCTTAGCTATGACCAGATTGAAGTATAGCATATGTTATTTTGCGCAAATGAGGAAAAAAGAGTTGCAATTTTATATAAAAATCTACGCGTACGTAGTCACGGGCACAGCACTAGTAAATAAATAAGAATCGCGGCTCTCTGTTTTCCATCTGCTCTATGCAGAGAACGCGCGCGGATCAAACTAACTACGCCTTATTCTGTGTCGCGGGTGCGTACGAAATATAAAGCCGCCGCGGAGGTTGTTATTTCCGCATCCGTATAGATACGGACCTCCTGGAGTAATACTCCTTCCTAATTCAATGTGAATGCAATCAAAAATCGTTTAGGAAAATAAACAACATCAGGTAAGTAAGTAAGTAGGTATTTTTACGAGGGGAAAATTTAATCCGTTTTTTCTAGGCAAGCGTGCGCTATCGTAGACCGCACCATTCTTTATCATCAGGCGAGTTGGCGGTCAAACGCAAGCCTATTCATAAAAATAAACAAAACTATTCCCGTTTGCATTGGTATGCACCCAAGTTTTTTTTTTACATAATTTATGTGAGATAATTTCGTTGACGTATTATCGCTTATCATCAGGCAAGTTGGCAGTCAAACGCAAGACTATTCCTAAAAAAACCCGGCTGCATTCGTATGCCGCCAGGTTATGTGTGATTATTATATATTTTTTACATAATTATGTGAGATAATTTCGTAAACCGTATCATCGCTTAACATCAGGCGAGTCGGCGGACAAACGCAAGCCTATTATTAAATAATAACAAAATTGCAGCTAGATTACAGGAGCTTGCCACTCCTGTAATGTGCACACACAAAACTTAGATAACTTTTTATTGTTCACGCCACAAGACATACATTATGACAATACCTAATGTAATATGTTTGTATAAGTATATGTATAATTTAATTTTTATGGCTTGTCTATTTTTTTATTTTGTAATTTTATGAACTTTAATTAATTAATGTAATTGGTGTTGTACCGTTTTAATTAATAATAATAAATAAAATAATGGGGCAGGGGCGGCTTTATGGCGAGCCGTCGGTGAGTGGCGACACCGCGTACCCCGATTCCATGGGGCTAAATGAGACCCCTGACCCCTGGCTTGCCTTAACCGGCCGTCCAGGGGTGGAAACCGCAAGAGCTAAAAACCTAAGCTCCAGGGTGGAAGTGTTAAAGGGCATAACGCCGCGAGTAGCTCTTAGTGAAAGTGCAGCACACCTCTCTACACCCTAAGCCACCCACGCCGATGTTGCTCCTCTGGTGCCAAGATACGGCAGCCTTTATGGGGGGCCCATTCAGTGGGTGGCAAGTCATCACCTGCCTAAATATATTTTGAGATGAGACAGGATAAGGCAGGTGCCGTTTCTCATTCTATAGATCTGTTATTCCATCCACAAGTTGTTCACCTCAATAGCCCAGTCTTTTTTAATCCTATACTGTACAATAGTTTCATATTCCTTTTTATACATATTTCATAGTTGCATGTATTTTATATTCAACAGGGCCTCTTGGTGTTGGCTACGGCTCCACCAATGCCCACCAAATGTCCGGGCTAGACCCGAGAATTGTTTGAAATAAAATAATAATATTTAAATAGTTATTAATTCAAAAAACCGACTCATAAAGATGTCAGAACTGGATGAATGGGACCACACGGGAAGCACCAGCTTTCAAAAAAAAAGAATCATGAAAATCGGTTCACCCAGTCGAAAGTTCTGAAGTAAACAAACATTAAAAAAGAACCTCGTCCTTTTTGGAAGTCAGTTAAAAACAATTAGCGGCGTATTCGCTATAAGCGATCTCTTCCAGGCAACCTTGACTTATTTACATTTTTTTTATGTATTAATAGGTTTGCGTTTGACCGCCAACTCGCCTGGGGCCTTACCCCTAGCTCGAAAAGTTGACCCGCATAGGTGTTATTTGTCGAAACGGTACCATCAACTACGATAAGTGGTAGTTGTTTGATAGCTGCCAAGCTTTACTTTTTTCACGCACACACGCATAGTAAAACGGATTTTCGTTCATTCAAGTAAGACGCTTTTAAACGATGCAGCTTAAAGAGTTGGTTCATTTTAGGTACCTATCAGGTACCTACTAAAAGTTGGCTCGCAAAAGTGAAGCTAGGGGTAAGGCCCCTGGTCCCAATTCTACTAAACCAATTATTTTTAAATTGTTAATGAATTGCCTCAAAAATTACCCGTTTGACACTTTTGGTATAAATAAAGTGTCAAAAGTAAAAAAATTGAAGCGATTCATTAACAATTGAAAAACAATTGGTTTTAGTAGAATCGGGGCCCTGATGGTAAGCGATGATGCGGTCTTAACTTGACAAGTTTTATTTTTATTTAGTTGGGTACATACGCGGGAGATACGTAATCCGGCTTAGACTAGTGTACCATGAACACGCGAAATGAGTTGTTGACGAGCTTTCAACTCGATGTACAGGTTGTTGCTAAGTATTTCACAATTTGTCTATCTATCTATATATAAAAGTGGGTCACATTAAAAACCGCCTTCAAAAATCTACACTAATATTATAAAAAAGAATATGATTTGTATTTTTGGATGTTTGTAACGAGATAACTCAATATGGACCGAATTTAAAAATTCTTTCACCATTACAATTCAAATAAATCTCCACCCGTGCGAAGCCGGGACGAGCGGCTAGTATATTATAAAAAACTTTATATGTGCCTATAAAATTTGGGTTGCCCTTGATTTTCCTGGACAAAACCTAGCAAATGTTTTATTTTAAATCGGTCAGCAGTTGGCGGATTAATCGGTGAACATCACGCATCAGCCTATATAGCCACAACATCCCCGGAGTAAAACCACCATCTTGCAAATTTGTTGTTTATTTCACTTTTGCTTTAATACCTACCTTGTATGTACTCGTTATAGGGGGGGGGGGGCGCGGGGCACATGACTTCAGTGACGTCACAGCTCTTCTCGCCATACATCATAAAATAATTATCACTATAAATAACCGGCCAAGTTCGAGTCGGACTCGCGTACGAAGAGATCCGTATCATCTATATCTATCTATACATATAATAAATTTTAATTCTTTATTATTACATAAAATAAATAAATAAAAAACATTAATTATTTTCTTCGCGACCCGAAACGTAATATGAGGATCGTCACATAGCCTCAAGCAAAGAGGTCCAAAGAAAAGAGAATGTTATTGACATACCCAATGAAAATTTAAAACATGGTGCATGTAACTGCGCCGAAATATCGGGAGCTCCTTCCACAACCTTACCACGGTAAATATCCCGTAAATAATCATGTAACTTTAGGGTTAAGAAACCGTGCAGTTCCATGCTTTTTAACATACTGTTTGTTTAATTTTGATTCGCAAACATAGCATAAATTAATTAAAACAATTTGGTGGGCGTGAATTAAATCCGATGTGCTATATCTAATAATTTCCCCTTTGCAAATTGCAGCAACAAACAAAAAAAAACTACGGTGGACTCTTTCCTATCTCGCTCTTTCATTCAGGATATTATCGCGCGTCCTTCACGCGATTACAAATTGTGTATAATGTCGCGCACTCTTTCCCTCTTAAGCTTACAATCACGCGGGAAAGAGCGAGAGAAACGGGGTGATACGACGCCGCGCATTCATGCAACGTCGCGTCTCGTCAGTCGCGCATTCAATCTCGTGTTATTTGGTGTTTACGTAAAATAAAGAGTGAAAATTAACTAAATCTTTATCAAAAATCACACAAAAATATACCCATTTCACAAAGAAACAACTTCTACAAGGTGAGGAGCTAATTAAGTGATTATTTCATGTAGTCTGAACGTGCTATTTTAGTGTATCTATTGGACCCGGGTATGTCCTAAAACTGCGACCAGAACCACCGGAGGATGGGCAGCAGCGTCCTAATAGTACACGGTGAACGTACTGCGATCCCCAAGCCGCCTGCCAAGCGTGGGGATTATGGCAACATCCCTCTCTATAAGGGAGGCCTTGTCCAACAGTGGACGTTAATTGGCTGATGATGTGTGTGTGTGTGTGTGTGTGATTTTAGTGTATCTAAGGATCTAAGCAAGGGCAAGTAATAAACAATAATATTGAAACCGCGAGTTTTCTCTTTCTTTTTCTGGCAGTTTGTACAATTTCATCTAATTATTAACGAAGCGCTTTGTTTTTTTTTTTTTTTTTTATATATTTAAAACACATAGTACGTTACATTTTGAATTTGTAAGTTGTCTTAAAACCTATGTTAGATTTATCCAGACAACTGGTTCTCGGTACCTACATTTTTTTTTTTTTTTTTTATCCATTTACCTTCATTGTATAAAAATGAAAATGAAGCGCGCGAACGCACCAAACTGCTGTTGTAGGCATAAGCGTATTGCGGAGTAAAAAACCGGTTGTGATTAGCTTAGCTACAGAATACATATTAGTACAGTGGCAGAGTTTAACCTACTCGTACAGCAGTCATATCGTTAGCGCGCCATGCAAACAATACAGGATGCTCCATGTTATGTTTTATTGTGTTAAGTAACTTTTATTGTGCGAACTGCTAGTCTGTGGAATGCACAGCCTGAATATGTTCCCCGATAGTTACAATCTGGGTGTCTTCAAGCCAAGAGCGAATCGGTTTCTTCTAGGCAAGCGTGATCCACTGTAGGCCGCATCATCGCTTATCGTCAGGCGAGTTGGCGGCCAAGCGCGGGCCTATTTTACAATTAAAAAATAAATAAATTGAACCGACACTGAAACGTAAAACTATACTAATTTAATAAACTACTGTATCAGAATTTTAATTTAGGTTTTAATTGTTTTAAACTAACTTCCGAAAAGGAGGGGGTTATTAATTCCACTTTTTTATGTTTGTTACCTCAGAACTTCCGACTGGGTGAACCGATTTTGATGATTATTTTTTTATTTGACAGCTGGTGCTTTTCGTGTGGTCCCTATTCAATTTGGTCCAGTTCTGAGATTTTTATGAAGTCGGTTTTTTATATTGATAATTATTTCCATGTAGGTGGAATAATTAAGTGTTACTTATGTGTTACTTGGATTATGTTACTTGATTAACCAACGAGATTCACCGACATGCATTTAGGGCCCATCTTCTCTCTCTCTCACTCTCTGAGAGATGCCTGTATCCCTAGGAGTGGGACCATGATAGGCTGAAATGATGATGATGACTTGAAATAATAAATATTTCTTTTTTTTTCAGTATCGGCTCCGTAAGGTTTATGTATTCATGCAGTTCTCTGTTCTCCATATAACGATGATCACCTAACCTAACCTAAAAAACCTGACCTAGAATTTTATACAAAATGGCGGACTTACGACTTTGGAGTCGCGAAGTTATAGCAGACTTTATTGAACTGTACAAGTCTCACCAGTGTCTGTGGGACGTGAAATGTGACGGGTATAAGAATAAATATGTAAGATCATTCGCGTATAAATACCTTGTCCAGTTTTGTAAGAAACGAGGATTTCCTGAAGCGAATAGAGACTTTGTTGCAAGAAAACTGCAGAGTTTAAGGGGATCTTTTCGCAAAGAGGTAAGAAACATGTTTTTTTTCCAAAAACGTGGAGGGTTCAATTCAACTGGTTTTTTTTTAAATGTTTGTTACCTCCACTTTTGACTCGGTGAACCACTGAAGTGAGAATTTTTACCCTGCTCTTTTCTGTGGGGTGAACCGATATGGATGATTTTTTTAATTATTTGAAAAATGGTGCTTCCCATTTGGTCCCATTTCAATTTGGCCCAGTTCTAATGAAGTTGGTTTTTGTATTAAACTAGATTTTCAACTACTTTAAAACGTCACATTAAGTTAAAATTTTGCATACTTATCAAGGACTGATGACAATGCAATAATTTAAATACTTAGTTTGTCCCATTATCCTTACCACGATCTTTTAAAGCGAGTTTTTTGAACTGCAAGCATTATTACTTTATTCATTATGATTGAACATTTTAGATTTAGATGGGGAAGAAAGGTTCTTGAGTGGAGACCCCGAACCGGAAGACGCAGCGTAGTAAGCCTCCCACTAGATGGATCGACGACATCGTGAGATTCGCGGGCATCCAGTGGATGCAGATGGCAGGTTGTCTTTCAGTGTATATGTTAAAGGGGGAGGCCTATGTTCAGCAGTGGACGTCTTCTGGCTGATTATGATGAACATTTTAGTATAATATGATTATTAATGTGCTAATTAACATCCTTTTAAACACCAATTACAGCTGAGAAAGATCGTAAAATACAATCGTGCCGGCAAGTTGTATCAATCGAACCTGTGGTACTTTAACAATCTACTATTTACAAAAAACGAGAACGCTGATGATGAACATAATCAAACTGATGATGAAGGACAGAGTGGTGATGATTGTGATGACGAGGTTGATGAGGAAATTAAGTTCTCTGTTGAAGTGAATTCGGATGCAAAGGTAATTGACGTTGTAAGAACTTTTCTCTTGCAATCCGTCAAAATGATTGCTTTTTAATCGCGGTGTCTTCAAATCACGAGTGAATCGGTTTTTTCTACGCAACATCAGGCGGGTTTGGCGGTCAAACGCAAGCCTATTCCTAAATAAAAAAGGCTATCAACTTATTTATGGGAATCACTGAGCTCCTCAGAGTTTTAGGTTTTAGAACAGCAATAATTTTTATAATTTTGGCAATAAGCAGGCCACATCGCTCGAAGAAGATAACCGACGACATTGTGAGAGTCGCGGGCATCCAGTGGATGCAGATGGCAGGATGTCGTTCAGTGTGGAGGTTAAAGGGGGAGGCCTATGTTCAGCAGTGGACGTCTTCTGGCTGATTATGATGAATAATTTTTATGTCAGAGGAGAGTGACCCAAATACTCTAATGGCGACACCACATATTGTCTCTATTTCTACCAATATGGTCTTCCGGCAAATTTCATTTGTATCTTTAGTTTTCGACTCGTCTGGTTTGGTCCCACAACAATTTAAAGTTTTTTTTTTTTTTTCATTTTTTTTTTATGCATTGGCTCAGCAGTTCTTGAACAGCTTCGTATATTACGAAAAATATTGTGCGAGCGCCTGTTAATATAACAATAGCAATACCTAATTGTGTTAGAGCTCTTACAAAATGTTGTAGTGGTAGGACTCTTTTAAAGGGGTCCACCTGGGGAACTACCACACCTTTGCCAGTTATTCAACCGCCAAGCTACTGCTTGGCGGAAGCATTGCTGTCCGGCACATTTGGGATCCGGAACACAGTAGTACAGAGAACACACTACTGTGTGCAAACAGTAACAGTAGTGTGTGTGGTTGAAGGGCAATGTTTCCAGCGCAATTACAGGGCACACAGAGATATGACATCTTACATCTCGGGGTGACGAGCGCAGTGCATTGCATTCAGGGTTTTGAACTGTTGGAGTTCAAAATTCCGACTGGCGTTGAGCTGTTATGGGCAAGCGTGAAGAGCAATCAGGCGAGCGGCTCCACTCGCCTCGTCAGTCAGTATCATAAAAAAATGCAAAAATTTATGTATACTCATGGTAATACTGTCTATATATTTACAGTGTGCCGCCGACCCTTTTCCTCCCCCATCACCACCACCAAAAAGACGCAAACGAACAGACATCTGTGTACAGCCAGAGTTCCTCGACATTGGCCAAGAAACCAAACCCAAGGACTTCTCAGAGTTCGAACTGACGGGAATGAACGTGGTGAAGAAGCTAGCACGAATGAACGAGACGCAAGCGATATACGCGGAGTATTTGATAAATAATGTCATTCGAAAGGGCTTGTTAAATAAGTTGAAGGAGGAAACAGATTTGTGTGATAGCTGTTGTGGTAGGACAAGGATGAATCTTCCCTCACAGTCTTTTCATACCTAATTAAATAGGAATTTTTATTTATCCATTCCCCGTTAGCTTAGATGGTAGTGAACCTGCCTTCTACGCTTGGGGGCATGGGTTCGATTCCCACCTAGGGCAAACATTTGTGATTGTTCTATTTCTGGGTGTTAATATCTATTTAAGTATGTATAATATAATAGCGACTAACATAATTACTCTTTTACACTCCATCTTCTATACTAATAATATATTTTAAAAATAAATATTCGATATTTAAAATAGAGTTAATTAAGTAGTCCTAAATGATAATTAATTTCAGGTAGAGTGCCCAAAATGCTGGCCGCGTTGCCTCGCTGGATGGCGAGGCTAACTTTCTGACCCAAATATAGGCCAGCATTTTTTGTCACGCAAAGAATCTTTCAGTCTCCCCGACAAATCCTTGAAAATTTCTAAAGCACTTGGTAGTGTTTCTATCCCAAACGGCACAAATAAGTAACCTCTGTCATGGCTGGAATATTTGCTTGTCTTGAGGCATTCAGCCGCGATAGCCGCGCCGCCTGCTTTGAAGTTTCTGGAAGGTGAGACCGTGCCAGTGTATCAACACATGTACCGTCCCACACTATGTATGTATTAAAAAAATATGTATGTATGTATGTATGTCAGTCTCTGGCAGCCATAAGCTTTGCTTAGTTTGGGGTCAGATGACCGTGTGTGCAATAATGTCACAGATATTTCTTTATTTATATTGTGGGCGCGTCGCCTCCGTTGGCTGCGCGACGCGCGTCCAAAAACCTAATAAGCCGTACCTAGGTATTATAAAATGCATCGTAATATTTTAGGTAAGTATATGGATTTTCAGGCATAAAACGAAATAATAAAGACGTGATGGTCAAGACTAATATAAAACTAGTAAACCATTACATATTTTTGAAGTGAAAACTTCTTTAGGCGCGTTGAGCCCTTTTTGGGTAAACAAAAATCATGGAACTCGCGCCATCGTCACGCTGTACCGTGTATTTTAAAACAGCGTCATCTCTTGTAGAATAGGTGAATTACTACTTAAGTTTTCACTTCTGACGTGCAGTCCTATGACTGTCGTGTTTTCTTTTTGTCAGTAATTTAACGAAATCCGCTTTCAAACTTCAAATTAACAATGTATGCCTGTATGTTTTTTAACTCACATGATGGTAAGCGACGATACAGTCTAAGATGGGGCACACTTGCCCAAGAAGTGCCTATTCAGTCTTGTCTTGAAGAGACTCAGGTTGTACTTTATAGGGAACACCGAGGATTCCATTCCTGTGCTGTTCGTAATTTTGGAAACGCTGTGTACGGACTTTACCAAAGTTCACGATGTAAGGATGGAATGACTGCCTTGATGACCTATAGCGGCCATTGATTGACACTTGTGCACATTCTCCAAAATGAAGGCGATAAAAAATGGACAGACAAGCTACCCTTCGTCTGTGCTGGAGGCTGTGCGACATCTTTTTAACCAGCGCCTCGTTTAATGAGTATTAATGAGTCGAATGGCGCTACTCTCTACGGAGTCTAATGCTTCGAGCTGATATTTAGCAGAGCCGTCCCATAAGTGACTGCGGTATTCCAAGTAGGACCGCACCTACACTTGGTAATGGTTAAGCAGTTGGGCTGATGTAAAATACTGCCTAACCTTGGATAGAGTTCCATGCTACTTTGCATGTATGTGTATGTACCATGTTCTGACAATTAAATCATTTAATTTGGAAAATAATAATAAGAATTTTTAGCTTAATTTTATTTCGAAAATAACAAAAAGTGTGCGTTGGCCGGGAATCGAACCCGGATCAACTGCTTGGAAGGCAACTATGCTGACCATTACACCACCAACGCAGCTGACAAAGCCTCGCGAACCTTTACTTGAAATCTGTGAAATTACAGAAGTAGGAAAATACGTACCTACGTGACATCTGTGTAAACAAAATTAAATTAGCTATAATTTATTTATTTTAATCGGTTCGCGTCCCAAGTTTCGTGCATTTGTGTATTATGATAGCCTGTATTGCCCCACTGCTGGGCAAAGCTCTCCCACAGTTATTATCACTGGTCTCTGTCCTGCAGGCGTATTATGGATCTTTGATCGGGATCAGTCAGTGTCAGAATTGACAGAATTTTGACACTTGAAAGGGGTTATGATGCAAAAAAAAAACAGCGTTGTCTATTTCTAATTTCATACTACGAAATTGGAAAAAGACAACGCTTTTTTTTTGACATAATTTTGACAAGTCGCGATCCCGATCAAAGATTCATAATAGCCCTGCTGTACCACCAACAATCAGCCAGAAGACGTCCACTGCTGAACATAGTCCTGCCCCTTTAACCACCACACTGAACGACATCCTGCCATCTGCATCCACTGGATGTTCGCGACTCTCACAATGTCGTACCAACCCCGACACAAATCAGTAAAGGTACGATTGAACACACGACTAACAATTACATTAGATTAACCTTGTCATGCAGAAGATAAGGTCGGATGATATAATGATGATATAAAGATGGTCCGAAAATAGAAATCAATAGACTTCAAAAGATGGAATCAGCTCAGGTTGTGGGTTCACAGAAGAGAATAAAATCTTCTTTTCTGTGGATGGATTCCTGAATACCCGTATTAAACTGGCAATCTACCAAAATATCTTAAAGATATGATCTCTGACGTCACGAGGGAATTGCCTCAGAAAAAGGACTAAAGCATAGAAGCACAGAATTAGAAGTAGCGCTAATTTAGCATAAACGAATTAAACATGCTGCATTCTTTACTCATATGGCTAAAAAATTACAGAACGAAGCAGATATAATATTTTTTTGACAGGACGGCAAATTGCAACGTTGTACTCTATTTTTAACCGACTTCCAAAAATAATTCGATTGCTTTTTTTTGTTATCTCAGAACTTTCGACTGGCTGAACCGATTATGATGATTCTTTTTTATTTGAAAGCTGGTGCTTCCCGTGTGGTCCTATTTCATTTAATTTGATTTGGTCCAGTTCTGTCAGTTTTAGGAAGTCTGTTTTTTACATTGATAATAATAATTATTATATACTAGACTAGGTAGTGTCCTAGGTTTTAGTGACCTTAAAAAGGCTCCAAAAGCTACATACTATTTGACAGACGGTCTTGTACGCTTTGTAAATCACGTGACGGATTCTTTGCTTTTTTATTTTTCTGTGGGAATACCTCGGTAATTGTCGTTCATTCTATTCTGTCTGGTGTTATTATAACCGTCTCGCTTGCACTTGTTGTGCGAGGTGTATTGCTGTCTCACGCGTCGTGTAATCTATCGATTGACTGAAAACAGGATGTGCAAGAGATTTGTTGTCGGGCGATCATTCTGAAGATATTTCCGGAGATGTGATTTTTTTGTGAATAAGAACACATATTTTTTTTAAGTTTGCATATATACTAAATCTTTTTAACAAGTTTTTATTACCTTCACTTGTTACTGGTTGTTGATACTTTGGTTGGGTAGTTATTACTGGTTTTAAATATGACCTACTTATCAGTAAGTATTGTAAGTTACAAGTTTCTATGTCTTATAGTTTAGAACTCAGACAACTGGTTCTCGGTACCTACATTTTATTTTTATTTTTTTATCCATTTACCTTCATTGTATAAAAATGAAAATGAAGCGCGCGTACGCACCAAACTGCTGTTGTAGGCATAAGCGTATTGCGGAGTAAAAAACCGGTTGTGATTAGCTTAGCTACAGAATACATATTAGTACAGTGGCAGAGTTTAACCTACTCGTACAGCAGTCATAGCGTTAGCGCGCCATGCAAACAATACAGGATGCTCCATGTTATGTTTTATTGTGTTAAGTAACTTTTATTGTGCGAACTGCTAGTCTGTGGAATGCACAGCCTGAATATGTTCCCCGATAGTTACAATCTGGGTGTCTTCAAGCCAAGAGCGAATCGGTTTCTTCTAGGCAAGCGTGATCCACTGTAGGCCGCATCATCGCTTATCGTCAGGCGAGTTGGCGGCCAAGCGCGGGCCTATTTTACAATTAAAAAATAAATAAATTGAACCGACACTGAAACGTAAAACTATACTAATTTAATAAACTACTGTATCAGAATTTTAATTTAGGTTTTAATTGTTTTAAACTAACTTCCGAAAAGGAGGGGGTTATTAATTCCACTTTTTTATGTTTGTTACCTCAGAACTTCCGACTGGGTGAACCGATTTTGATGATTATTTTTTTATTTGACAGCTGGTGCTTTTCGTGTGGTCCCTATTCAATTTGGTCCAGTTCTGATATTTTTATGAAGTCGGTTTTTTATATTGATAATTATTTCCATGTAGGTGGAATAATTAAGTGTTACTTGGATTATGTTACTTGATTAACCAACGAGATTCACCGACATGCATTTAGGGCCCATCTTCTCTCTCTCTCACTCTCTGAGAGATGCCTGTATCCCTAGGAGTGGGACCATGATAGGCTGAAATGATGATGATGACTTGAAATAATAAATATTTCTTTTTTTTTCAGTATCGGCTCCGTAAGGTTTATGTATTCATGCAGTTCTCTGTTCTCCATATAACGATGATCACCTAACCTAACCTAAAAAACCTGACCTAGAATTTTATACAAAATGGCGGACTTACGACTTTGGAGTCGCGAAGTTATAGCAGACTTTATTGAACTGTACAAGTCTCACCAGTGTCTGTGGGACGTGAAATGTGACGGGTATAAGAATAAATATGTAAGATCATTCGCGTATAAATACCTTGTCCAGTTTTGTAAGAAACGAGGATTTCCTGAAGCGAATAGAGACTTTGTTGCAAGAAAACTGCAGAGTTTAAGGGGATCTTTTCGCAAAGAGGTAAGAAACATGTTTTTTTTCCAAAAACGTGGAGGGTTCAATTCAACTGGTTTTTTTTTAAATGTTTGTTACCTCCACTTTTGACTCGGTGAACCACTGAAGTGAGAATTTTTACCCTGCTCTTTTCTGTGGGGTGAACCGATATGGATGATTTTTTTAATTATTTGAAAAATGGTGCTTCCCATTTGGTCCCATTTCAATTTGGCCCAGTACTAATGAAGTTGGTTTTTGTATTGAACTAGATTTTCAACTACTTTAAAACGTCACATTAAGTTAAAATTTTGCATACTTATCAAGGACTGATGACAATGCAATAATTTAAATACTTAGTTTGTCCCATTATCCTTACCACGATCTTTTAAAGCGAGTTTTTTAAACTGCAAGCATTATTACTTTATTCATTATGATTGAACATTTTAGATTTAGATGGGGAAGAAAGGTTCTTGAGTGGAGACCCCGAACCGGAAGACGCAGCGTAGTAAGCCTGCCACTAGATGGATCGACGACATCGTGAGAGTCGCGGGCATCCAGTGGATGCAGATGGCAGGGTGTCTTTCAGTGTAGAGGTTAATGGGGCTTAAGTTCAGCAGTGGACGTCTTCTGGCTGATTATGATGAACATTTTAGTAAAATATAGTGATTATTAATGTGCTTAACATCCTTTTAAACACCAATTACAGCTGAGAAAGATCGAAAAATACAATCGTGCCGGCAAGTTGTATCAATCGAACCTGTGGTACTTTAACAATCTAATGTTTACGAAAGACGAGAACGCTGATGATGAACATAATCAAACTGATGATGAAGTACAGAGTGGTGATGATTGTGATGACGAGGTTGATCAGGAAATTAAGTTCTCTGTTGAAGTGAATTCGGATGCAAAGGTAATTGACGTTGTAAGAACTTTTCTCTTGCAATCCGTCAAAATGATTGCTTTTTAATCGCGGTGTCTTCAAATCACGAGTGAATCGGTTTTTTCTACGCAACATCAGGCGGGTTTGGCGGTCAAACGCAAGCCTATTCCTAAATAAAAAAGGCTATTAACTTATTTATGGGAATCACTGAGCTCCTCAGAGTTTTAGGTTTTAGAACAGCAATAATTTTTATAATTTTGGCAATAAGCAGGCCACATCGCTCGAAGAAGATAACCGACGACATTGTGAGAGTCGCGGGCATCCAGTGGATGCAGATGGCAGGATGTCGTTCAGTGTGGAGGTTAAAGGGGGAGGCCTATGTTCAGCAGTGGACGTCTTCTGGCTGATTATGATGAATAATTTTTATGTCAGAGGAGAGTGACCCAAATACTCTAATGGCGACACCACATATTGTCTCTATTTCTACCAATATGGTCTTCCGGCAAATTTCATTTGTATCTTTAGTTTTCGACTCGTCTGGTTTGGTCCCACAACAATTTAAAGTTTTTTTTTTTTTTTTTTTTTCATTTTTTTTTTTATGCATTGGCTCAGCAGTTCTTGAACAGCTTCGTATATTACGAAAAATATTGTGCGAGCGCCTGTTAATATAACAATAGCAATACCTAATTGTGTTAGAGCTCTTACAAAATGTTGTAGTGGTAGGACTCTTTTAAAGGGGTCCACCTGGGGAACTACCACACCTTTGCCAGTTATTCAACCGCCAAGCTACTGCTTGGCGGAAGCATTGCTGTCCGGCACATTTGGGATCCGGAACACAGTAGTGTTTGCACACAGTAGTGTGCAAACAGTAACAGTAGTGTGTGTGGTTGAAGGGCAATGTTTCCAGCGCAATTACAGGGCACATAGAGATATGACATCTTACATCTCGGGGTGACGAGCGCAGTGCATTGCATTCAGGGTTTTGAACTGTTGGAGTTCAAAATTCCGACTGGCGTTGAGCTGTTATGGGCAAGCGTGAAGAGCAATCAGGCGAGCGGCTCCACTCGCCTCGTCAGTCAGTATCATAAAAAAATGCAAAAATTTATGTATACTCATGGTAATACTGTCTATATATTTACAGTGTGCCGCCGACCCTTTTCCTCCCCCATCACCACCACCAAAAAGACGCAAACGAACAGACATCTGTGTACAGCCAGAGTTCCTCGACATTGGCCAAGAAACCAAACCCAAGGACTTCTCAGAGTTCGAACTGACGGGAATGAACGTGGTGAAGAAGCTAGCACGAATGAACGAGACGCAAGCGATATACGCGGAGTATTTGATAAATAATGTCATTCGAAAGGGCTTGTTAAATAAGTTGAAGGAGGAAACAGATTTGTGTGATAGCTGTTGTGGTAGGACAAGGATGAATCTTCCCTCACAGTCTTTTCATACCTAATTAAATAGGAATTTTTATTTATCCATTCCCCGTTAGCTTAGATGGTAGTGAACCTGCCTTCTACGCTTGGGGGCATGGGTTCGATTCCCACCTAGGGCAAACATTTGTGATTGTTCTATTTCTGGGTGTTAATATCTATTTAAGTATGTATAATATAATAGCGACTAACATAATTACTCTTTTACACTCCATCTTCTATACTAATAATATATTTTAAAAATAAATATTCGATATTTAAAATAGAGTTAATTAAGTAGTCCTAAATGATAATTAATTTCAGGTAGAGTGCCCAAAATGCTGGCCGCGTTGCGTCGCTGGATGGCGAGGATAACTTTCTGACCCAAATATAGGCCAGCATTTTTTGTCACGCAAAGAATCTTTCAGTCTCCCCGACAAATCCTTGAAAATTTCTAAAGCACTTGGCCCCCACGGTCCAAGTGTTTCTATCCCAAACGGCACAAATAAGTAAACTCTGTCATGGCTGGAATATTTGCTTGTCTTGAGGCATTCAGCCGCGATAGCCGCGCCGCCTGCTTTGATTTTTCTGGAAGGTGAGACCGTGCCAGTGTATCAACACATGTACCGTCCCACACTATGTATGTATTAAAAAAATATGTATGTATGTATGTATGTCAGTCTCTGGCAGCCATAAGCTTTGCTTAGTTTGGGGTCAGATGACCGTGTGTGCAATAATGTCACAGATATTTCTTTATTTATATTGTGGGCGCGTCGCCTCCGTTGGCTGCGCGACGCGCGTCCAAAAACCTAATAAGCCGTACCTAGGTATTATAAAATGCATCGTAATATTTTAGGTAAGAATATGGATTTTCAGGCATAAAACGAAATAATAAAGACGTGATGGTCAAGACTAATATAAAACTAGTAAACCATTACATATTTTTGAAGTGAAAACTTCTTTAGGCGCGTTGAGCCCTTTTTGGGTAAACAAAAATCATGGAACTCGCGCCATCGTCACGCTGTACCGTGTATTTTAAAACAGCGTCATCTCTTGTAGAATAGGTGAATTACTACTTAAGTTTTCACTTCTGACGTGCAGTCCTATGACTGACGTGTTTTCTTTTTGTCAGTAATTTAACGAAATCCGCTTTCAAACTTCAAATTAACAATGTATGCCTGTATGTTTTTTAACTGACATGATGGTAAGCGACGATGCAGTCTAAGATGGGGCACACTTGCCCAAGAAGTGCCTATTCAGTCTTGTCTTGAAGAGACTCAGGTTGTACTTTATAGGGAACACCGAGGATTCCATTCCTGTGCTGTTCGTAATTTTAGAAACGCTGCGTACGGACGTTACCAAAGTTCACGATTAAGGATGGAATGACTGCCTCGATGATCTATGGCGGCCATTGATTGACGGAATTGCACATTCTCCAAAATGAAGGCGATAAAAAATGGACAGACAAGCTACCCTTCGTCTGTGCTGGAGGCTGTGCGACATCTTTTTAACCAGCGCCTCGTTTAATGAGTATTTATGAGTCGAATGGCGATACTCTCTACGGAGTCTAATGTTTCGAGCTGATATTTAGCAGAGCCGTCCCATAGGTGACTGCGGTGTTCCAAGTAGGACCGCACCTACACTTGGTAATGGTTAAGCAGTTGGGCTGATGTAAAATACTGCCTAACCTTGGATAGAGTTCCATGCTACTTTGCATGTATGTGTATGTACCATGTTCTGACAAATAAATCATTTGATTTGGAAAATAATAATAAGAATTTTTAGCTTAATTTTATTTCGAAAATAACAAAAAGTGTGCGTTGGCCGGGAATCGAACCCGGATCAACTGCTTGGAAGGCAACTATGCTGACCATTACACCACCAACGCAGCTGACAAAGCCTCGCGAACCTTTACTTGAAATCTGTGAAATTATAGAAGTAGGAAAATACGTACCTACGTGACATCTGTGTAAACAAAATTAAATTAGCTATAATTTATTTATTTTAATCGGTTCGCGTCCCAAGTTTCGTGCATTTGTGTATTATGATAGCCTGTATTGCCCCACTGCTGGGCAAAGCTCTCCCACAGTTATTATCACTGGTCTCTGTCCTGCAGGCGTATTATGGATCTTTGATCGGGATCAGTCAGTGTCAGAATTGACAGAATTTTGACACTTGAAAGGGGTTATGACGCAAAAAAAAACAGCGTTGTCTATTTCTAATTTCATACTAAAGTCTGTGCGGAAAGAGAACCGTCATAAAATTTGAGGGCGCAACTGTGTTTTTTTAACGTATTTGGTATGGTGACAACACTGTTACGTCATTATAGCGCGACTATGATTCTTGATATTTCTACACTTTGTCAAATAAATTGATACAAAATTCTGTCTAAATAATACAACCTATTAATATAATAATCAAAATCATATTGTTTTGTAGTTCCATTTTTCGCCACGACGGTTCTCTTTCCGCACAGACTCTACGAAATTGGAAAAAGACAACGCTTTTTTTTTGACATAATTTTGACAAGTCGCGATCCCGATCAAAGATTCATAATAGCCCTGCTGTACCACCAACAATCAGCCAGAAGACGTCCACTGCTGAACATAGTCCTGCCCCTTTAACCACCACACTGAACGACATCCTGCCATCTGCATCCACTGGATGTTCGCGACTCTCACAATGTCGTACCAACCCCGACACAAATCAGTAAAGGTACGATTGAACACACGACTAACAATTACATTAGATTAACCTTGTCATGCAGAAGATAAGGTCGGATGATATAATGATGATATAAAGATGGTCCGAAAATAGAAATCAATAGACTTCAAAAGATGGAATCAGCTCAGGTTGTGGGTTCACAGAAGAGAATAAAATCTTCTTTTCTGTGGATGGATTCCTGAATACCCGTATTAAACTGGCAATCTACCAAAATATCTTAAAGATATGATCTCTGACGTCACGAGGGAATTGCCTCAGAAAAAGGACTAAAGCATAGAAGCACAGAATTAGAAGTAGCGCTAATTTAGCATAAACGAATTAAACATGCTGCATTCTTTACTCATATGGCTAAAAAATTACAGAACGAAGCAGATATAATATATTTTTGACAGGACGGCAAATTGCAAGGTTGTACTCTATTTTTAACCGACTTCCAAAAATAATTCGACTGCTTTTTTTTGTTATCTCAGAACTTTCGACTGGCTGAACCGATTATGATGATTCTTTTTTTATTTGTAAGCTGGTGCTTCCCGTGTGGTCCTATTTCATTTAATTTCATTTGGTCCAGTTCTGACAGTTTTAGGAAGTCTGTTTTTTACATTGATAATAATAATTATTATATACTAGACTAGGGAGTGACCTTGAAAAGGCTCCAAAAGCTACATACTATTTGACAGACGGTCTTGTACGCTTTGTAAATCACGTGACGGATTCTTTGCTTTTTTATTTTTCTGTGGGAATACCTCGGTAATTGTCGTTCATTCTATTCTGTCTGGTGTTATTATAACCGTCTCGCTTGCACTTGTTGTGCGAGGTGTATTGCTGTCTCACGCGTCGTGTAATCTATCGATTGACTGAAAACAGGATGTGCAAGAGATTTGTTGTCGGGCGATCATTCTGAAGATATTTCCGGAGATGTGATTTTTTTGTGAATAAGAACACATATTTTTTTTAAGTTTGCATATATACTAAATCTTTTTAACAAGTTTTTATTACCTTCACTTGTTACTGGTTGTTGATACTTTGGTTGGGTAGTTATTACTGGTTTTAAATATGACCTACTTATCAGTAAGTTTTGTAAGTTACAAGTTTCTATGTCTTATAGTTTAGAAAAAGGAGGTCTTTTTGCTACTTTAGCGGGTCATATTTCGCACTTGATAAAAAAGTGATGTATGAAATCTTACCTTCATTTTAAAAGACCTATTCAACGATACCTCGTCCACAATTATAGAAATAGAAGATTCTAAAAATTTATTTCGTGACAACGGCCATTGCAACCTGCAACATAGGGCTCGATTTTTGAATCGCTCGTATGATTTCTAACGACAATATCATGCGAAATAAAAGATTTTCTATTGACAGAAAGCATTTTTTTTTTAATATTTTTTTTTTCAAAATCCACGCCTTTCAAAATTAATACATTAAACTTATACATAAACTAACAGCCAATAACGAATTTACATTTTGTAAATGACTAACACTAAATAAACGAAAAAATATACTTAAGTATAAATATCTAAAATGGATCTACATAAAAATAATCATACTTATATTCGATTGAGATTCGAATGGTTCAAAGTAATTTTTGCGATAGCGATATATGATTAGTTCAAAAATGTGGCTTTTGTTTGGGATTTCGTTCGAAAGTCAGTCATTTCGCATGATATTTTTGTGCGAAATATTACAAGGTTAGTTTCATAGTAAAAGATGTTAACCCCTTTCGGCTAAGCCTTTCGCTATAACCCTGTTAACTACCATACATGCAGTACAAATATAATCCATTTATAAAAAGTGTTTTTCTGATGAATTTCTTGTGTAATTCCGCTTCTACGTCGCTTCAAGTACAATAAGGAATTTGGGATAAATTTTACTCGTTAGACAATGTAGTTAAATTAATTAAGTTTAATTTTACCTAACCTGAAATAAAATATTAATTAAATATAAAAGAAAATTAACCTAACTAAACAAAAATAATATTAACCTGACCATCATACTTAACCTGAAGTAAAATATTAATTAAATATAAGAGAAAATTAACCTAACTTGAAACACAAATTAATTAATTCTGAAACATGTGTGTGTGAATTTAAAAAAAAAGATGTAAATTAATAGTTTTAAAGATGAGCTTCCGCAAAGTAACGCCTGATTCAATCAATTAACCATATATTTTAATTCATATGTACCTCATATTAAATGGAAATGATAATTAAATCATTACCACATGTAGAGCAGTCCATGCATAGCTAATTGCGCGGAGAGAATAGCACCGGCTAAAACTACTTGGAGCGAAACGGAGCAGTTTAAGCGAAAAAAAACAGAATAAGCGGACTGAGCGTTTGGAGCGAAACATGAGCGAGACTTGTTTTTTCATCTTCAGTTTGCCTATACTTATCGATGGAGCGAAATGAGCGATTCAAGCGAAATGACACAATGTTTGCATTTTAACGAGGCGACCCTTGTTACTGCTAAACTTTTTTACATTTTAACGAGTAAAATGTAGGTTTTTCTGTTAATGATTCTTGCATTCTCGTAAAAACATTTTTACAAAGAAAAAATATTAAAAGCGTATTTCAAAGAAATTTTACAGATAACCCGATTTATACTTTATGCACTTCAAATAAGTTTCAAATTGCGTGATTAAAAAAAAAATACAATTTACATAAAAGTACCAACGTCATGACAAAAATTCTTCTTATAATATAAATACGTGAACTTAAATAAATTCAGAGTGATGGACAAAGTTACTTTTGCATTTGACAGGTTTATTTAATGATAAATATGACCTACTGGGACACAAACCTTCTCTCAGAGAGAAAAGATGGGACGACCGAGGGGGGGGGGGGGGGGGTGTAAATGCCAAAGGGGAAACAGTAGGTATAACCCTCCCAATATTTTTTTTTTCTGAGACCTAGGACGCTGCTACCCATCCTCCGGTGGTTCTGGTCCCAGTTTTAGGACATACCCGGGTCCAATGGGTTTGGTAATCAATTACATAAACCACTTGAAATATTTTAACTTTAAATTTACGATTGCTTGCCGTCTATTTCCAGTGTTCTCAAGTACAACACTTGAGCTTTTGAAACTCAGTTAAGGCCTGAAGTGATGGCTCATTGAGCTTCTGATTTAGATTTTTTATTGGAGCATGATTCATTGAATGGATCTGAAATAAATAGACTATAAATAATTAATATTACGTTAATAAATATAATAATTAACGATTTGAATAATTATCAATATAAAAAACCGACTTCATCAGAACTGGACCAAATTATAATTGGACCAAACGGGAAGCACCAGCTTTTAAATAAAAAAAGAATCGTCAAAATCGGATCACCCAGTCAAAAGTTCTGAAGTAACAAACATAAAAAATTAAAAATACAGTCGAATTGATGACTTCCTCCTTTTTGTAAGTCGGTTGAGAATTGATAACCTCTTCCTTTTTGGAAGTCGGTTAAAAACCAAATTCAAAAAAATTTGTAATCTTAATTATCAATTTAAAAAACCGACCTCAAATTTAGTAAATATATAATTTCGTTTACTTGGATTACATATTTTTTTTTAGTTATTTTAATTTAAAAACCAAACTACTAAACCGATTTTGATGAAATTTATATAGGACCACCTCTGAAATTATGACCTACCAAACGAAACAAGAATCATCAAAATCAATTCATATTTGGCGCAGAAATCGGTGAACTTACATTAAAAAACATTGGAACATAAAACCTCCTCCTTTTTTGAAGTCGGATAAAAACACGCTATTTCGACTAACTACTTGGATGACATAGGTAATATTGCCGTCCAAGTAACCGAATTTTCCAGGTGTTTTGATTTAAAGGCCTAGCTACTGAACCGATTTTGATGAAATGTGGGTTAAATTTGAAAGTAAGTTTAATTCCTTTCAATTAAATAAATATTTTTCCAAACCATGACGGGGTTCTGAGGTAACAAACATAAAATAACCGGCCAGGTGCGAGTCGGACTCGCGCACGAAGGGTTCCTTCCATTATCTATAAAAACGGCAACACGTATTTTGTATGGGAGCCCTTAAACATTAATTTTGTTTTAATTATTTATTTTTAAAGTGAATATATAACTAAATATTCTATGAATATTTCAAGCGTCTACCTGTTGCCGTTATCAATAACGAACAAAAATAAATCACGTTTGTAGTATGAGAGCCCCCTTAAATATTTATTTTATTCTGTTTTTAGTATTTTTTATTATAGCGGCAACAGAAATACATCATCTGTGAAAATTTCATCTGTCTAACTATCACGGTTCTTGAGATACAGCCTGGTGACAGACGGACGGACAGACGGACAGACGGACAGCGGAGCCTTAGTAATAGGGTCCTGTTTTACCCTTTGGGTATGGAACCCTAAATACGAACTGAGAACCCCCTCCTTTTTTAATGTTTTAAAGCGCCTGTACTTTTCGAAGTAGTCCTTTGTGTATTGCTATGAAAATTTGGTACCAACGTAGTAGGTGCATTTTTGTTTTTTAAAGAAATTTCAGTTAAAGTCAAAGTTAAGTTAAAGAAAGAAAGTCTTCGAAGAGTGATGAAACGTGGTTTCTTATTATGGACATCATAAGTAAGCTCAAAGTTGCACAAGGAGCTATGAAGAGGGCTATGCTCCGAATTTCTCTACGACATCGAATCAGAAATAAAATAAAATATAAAGATGAGAAAAAAATGAACTTATGAAAAATGGAGAAATTTGATCACGAACGATATTTGTACTAAGGCATATCTCCCTTGTTTGTTAGAAAACCTGTAGGAAGCGCTTAGATTCCACTTTCATTGTGCGAACTGCTAGTATGTGGAATGCGCTACCTGAATGGGTGTTCCCCGATAGTTACAATCTGGGTGTTTTCAAGTCAAAAGTGAATTGGTTTCTTCTAGGCAAGCGTGATCCATCGTAGGCCGCATTATCGCTTAACATCAGGCGAGTTGGCGGCCAAGCGCAAGCTATTTTACAATATAAAAAAAACTGAGGTCACTGCAGACCAACAAAGTTGATGAGATATACTTATTAGCACCACTGAATTGATGGCATAATGGCACAGTTGATTCTTCCCGTCTTTTCTATACAGGTGAATGTATGTAGTGTGTATGCAGTTTCTACAATAACCTACCTAAATACAGTGCCGTAACTGGCCTTTTATGCGCCCTGTGCGAGCTTCTATAACTGCGCCTTTGAAAACAAAACTGGGTCCTGGTGTGGTCATTTCTGCGTCCCTCTAGAGTCAGCGCCCTGTAACTGGGCACCGCTGGTACAGCCCTATTTACGGCACTGGAGGTCATCTATCTATAATAACTGCCTAGTCTGCCTACACATACCTATGTTTTTAATCATTGATTCACATGACATCCCATGTACAGTCCCATTGGTCTATAGAATACTTACTGCTATTATACAAAGGGTCATGTCATAGACGATCACTTTACCGTGACGATAAACTCATATAGATTTAAACAGCGAAATTTTCTATGACCCCCCCCCCCACACCAGTTTATAGAGGCAATATTTTCTTTCATAGTAAATATGCTATATATTTCTTTACAACAAAAGCTCTTTCTGAAACGCTTTTATTAGCTTGGTTATATATGTATGTAACGAAATCTTTGAACTTGATTTTCTACTTCAAAACGTCAAATTAAGCACTTGAGCACTTCTGAAGGACAATATAGTTTGCCCCATTATCCTTACCAGGATCTTCAGGATTAGCGATTTTGAAGCGTGTTTTTAAGTTTCTTAAACTGCGGAATTATTAGACGTCTTTTTGTAAGTACAAAGCAACGCAAGTTTGCGAGGCCGCTATTTTTTCCCAGAATTATTTTCATTAAAATAGGTCTAGTTCACAGACGTACATATATCGAAATAAAGATCGTTAAGTCGTTTAGTATGTACTAAACGATTTTACCATTGATCTTTATCTCGATCTTATATTCTTTTGAACATTTGGCAAATCTTAGCCATAAAAGTCTTTATTTTTCGAGTAATTTTACCTTTTAAAAGGATGATTTATATCGATCTATCGAAGTCCCGATTCATCAATGTTTAAATAGTTAGGTCTTCTTAGTTTCTTGTCTCTATACTAGGAACTATATATATATATATATAATATTATAAAGAGGAAAGATTTGATTGTTTGTTTGTTTGCATTGAAAAGGCTCCGAAACTACTGAACCGATTTGAAAAATTCTTTCACTGTTGGGAAGCTACACTATCCCCGGGTGACATAGGCTTCATTATATTTTGTAGCGAGGCCGAAGGCCGAGCTTACACCCGCGCGAAGCCGGGACGGGCGACCAATTAAGTCATAAATTTGGTAGGTTATGATATATTTAAGTCAATATACATTACAGAAAATTTTCACATCTAATTAGTTTCTCCTATTTTTTACTACTTTCTGGCGTGGCGACTCAATTAATACCATTGTGCAAATGAAAGTAAATAGTTTTTTATCCAGATTTGCATTCATAACTTATTCAAATACAAATTATATTAATTAAATGTAACCTCTGCTCTCTTGACATCGCCCTCTAATATATTAGTAGGTATTGATAAGGTTTCCAAAAATTGCGTGCAAGATATGGCTTCTCATATAAATTAGTCATTTATCTAAGGCGCGAGGGCAACCTAAGATATGACACGTGATCTGGCAAGTCCCTTAAAAACGCTTCTGAAGTTGCAACATGAGCCAGGTTATGCGCTAGTAAAACATATTACATGTGGCTTCTCTTAGATGGGCATCGGGTTTAAGAAATGAAAATCAAAATTCGTTTCACTGTTTTTATTACAACACTTAAATTCGACATTTTAAGTACAAATAAAAAGTTTATTTCAATAGCTTCTCATTTATGGCATCATTTCTAAACAATTAATATATATCTAAACTATATATTTACAAACTTAATAATACTGTTTCTATACTATGTTTATATTTTATTCTAATATCTAAATAAAAAATTAAACGTCTAAAACATGCAAAATGCAGCGCACCTACTTAGCACCAACTTTTCTCGAAGTATTTATTCTGTATTATTATCAAGTTAAATATGTTTTTTTGTCAATTTCACTGGTAGTAAAGGTGCAAACAGACTATCGGACGCAACTTATGGGTGTGCTCAGTTGTTTGGAGTTCGGACGCTTTTTCGGCTGGCAAAAACGGCCAGTGCGCTAGATCGCCTTCGGAAGTTCGGACGTCCGACGTATCCACTTATGACCGATATCGATAGTATGTGTTCACAGCTTAGTGTAAGTATACATAGATCGCACCCGACAG
The DNA here is from genome assembly GCA_949125355.1 of Agriopis leucophaearia. Taxonomy (NCBI): domain Eukaryota; kingdom Metazoa; phylum Arthropoda; class Insecta; order Lepidoptera; family Geometridae; genus Agriopis; species Agriopis leucophaearia. The sequence goes on along the minus strand of OX421285.1, from coordinate 1,953,793 downwards.
CCATGGCTCAGGGACGCGTCCGATAATAATATGTTTGCAGCTTAAAACTAGACTGTATTTAATTAACAATAATATGTATGATTTTAATAAAAAATACTGACGGCTTATTTTCTGCACAATAAATATACCCGTAAAAAGTACATTAAACAATTCACAATATTTTAATCGATTTAATAAAGTACATTACTTATTTCATTTTTACTTATCTTTCGATAAAAACATTACGGACACAACAACGAACAAATGAATACATAATCATTACCTAAATTTATTTACAGTCATAATTGTAACAAGTATATTTTTAAGAAAGAAACCGAAACAAAATTATAAGTGGATAAAAAAACAAAAAAAATATAACAAAAATTTGAATTTGATGATCGTATATAGAAACACAAATAAAATGTAGAAAAATAAATAGTTTTCATAATAAAACTACAATTTCACTAAAACAGAATCTACATACTTTCCATAAATACTTATAAAAGTAAATGTTTGTGATGATGAATCAAGGAACTTTATAAAAAAGGCACATAAGACAATACTACTTAATACTGGTCAAACCCAGAATACTGACTTCACTAGCAAGAGCTTAAAATCGAAGAAGTCATAACTGACTCAAGCACGAGTCTTAACTTAAACGCAGACGACATTTTTTTACCATAAAGGGCACTAAAAACTCTACAAGAGTGAGAAAGGAAAAGGAGATAATTTATACCCGAATTAGAGCGAGATGGACATTTCGACGACTGAAATTCCATCTGAATGCGTTTATCTAAATCTAGCTACTGAGCTAAATCAGTCATTAGCAGCCCAAGAACCGAATGCTTTCGACTATCGATTTATACACAAAGACTCTACGTATTTAGGATCCATCTCATCGATCTCTCTCCCTTTTGTCTCGGGAACGAATAAAACTACAAAGAGAAGACATAACACAGATATGCCTGCGTACATCCAGAATAAACCATATAAACCTATATGCTCTTGGATGTCGGCAGCAGTCTTCACATTAACAAAGCCACAGATGTGACTGAAACTGGTCGCTAAAGCACTGCCTGTACTTCTGTACTCTAAAGGAAATAGCTCTCCAACCAATAGAGACGAAATAGGACTGATACCAAGCGAAAAAGCTATTGTCAAAGTCAGAACACACACTAAAGGTATCCAATCGTAAGAACCAGGTTCTGTCGCACTCAACTCCGAGGCGTGCCTGATGACAGCTTCGTAATACGCATATGACCCAAATCCAGCTAAGGCTATAGACATCATTACTCCACTTATCAAGAGCAAAGGTAGCCTTCCAATCTTATCTATCAACATTCCTGAGAGACATGAGGCTAGTAACTGAGCTACACTGGTTGCAATCGCTACTCCATGAGGATTCAATGTCCTAAAGGTTTCCGAGAACATCTTGACGGCGTAAAAGTTGATCAGGTTCGCACCTGTGAACCTTTGAAAGAACATGAGACCGCACGTGATTAGGACAGGTCTTGTCAATCTTTTCGACATAAGAATTTTGAGTTTGCTAGTATGGCTTCCGTTGTACATCTTGCTGGCTAGGATATTCGTTCTGATTGTGGCCAGTTCTTGGCCAATGTCTGCGTCTGGGCCTCTCAGCCATTGTAAAGATTCTTCAGCTTCCTGTTCTCTTCCTCTAAGCAGTAGAGAGGAAGGTGTCTCCGGTATGAAAAAGAGTACAAAGAAGAGAAGAACTGGTGCGAAGGCCACTACTAACGCTAGTTCGTTCCAATTGAGATAGGCGCCGATGGAGAAGGATATCAGGATTCCAATCTGACTCAGAATTTTGAGGACTGAGCTGAGGCAACCTCTGATCTCGGGGACAGCTATTTCGGTGACGTATACCTGCGGACAATAGAAAAAGAAAGTTAGAATTATTGCTTATAAATTTAGACAGCATGAAATGACAGAAGAGCTGAACTCCACCTCCAAATTGATTAAATATGAAAAGATTCAGATATGATGGCCGATAGAAAAAATGGAAAAGCTCTCTTTATTACTGTACTTACTGACTTCTCACAGTGAAAGGAAAGCAAGGAGGAAACTGTTTCTATCTTTTATTTTGATATCGATCTACCATGATTTTAATTTGAAAGGAATAGATTAATAGTTTTGAGGGCATCAGCCAGGCGTCATTTTTGTTTCTTTTATAAATATATTACTCCAAGTACTCGATACCAAAAAAGTAACTAGCTGATACCAAAAAAGTAAAACAGCTAAAACAGATAAAACAACCAAATAGGGCTATCATAATGAAGTTAAAAATCAAAATACCAGAAAACATTTACATTTGTCAAAGTACTTTTTTGTATACAATAAGATGTCACCTTAAGTACCTATTATACGCAAATGAAAGTGGTAAAAAATAAACGCGGACCCAGGTATGTCCTAAAACTGCGACCAGAACCACCAGAGGATGGGCAGCAGCATCCTCCTACTTTCATGGTGGAACGTTCTGCGATCCCCAAGCCGCCTGCCAAGCGTGTGGATTACGGCAACACCCCCCAATGACAGACAAACCGACGAAATTGTGAGAGTCGTGGGCATCCAGTGGATGCATAAGGCATAAGGCAATGTATTATGAACAACTAAACGTCAAATATGCTGGCAGCTCATGAGGGGCACAGCCGAGGTGCAGCTCATGCGGTGTGTATTGGTTCATTCAAATCATCGTAAGTATTATAAAACGCGCGGACCCACGTGCAAGCTGTGCCCCTGCTAACAAGGTTTGGTCTGTGGATCAAGGAAGCTCCATAGAGAGGACGACTCCAAAGTAACGTAATCTAGTCTAGAATCTCTTTGCAGCTCGTCGCCATGTTTGCCTACCTGTCAAGCGATAGGTACATTAGCTGTCAAAAACAATAAACATCACTAGTGAAAGACTCCATTCTGTGAATTCAATCGCTCGTCACGTGAACTTAGTTGCCAATGTTGCCATCCTCTACCATAGAGAATCTTTGGTTTAATACAGAGTTCTAAAACTATATGTGACTAAAAGACAAACGGCTCAATCAAGATCTGACAGATGTCACTTTAAAAAACCACTAAACCCGTCACTTTGTTATTATTAATTATTTAACTCAGTGTTCCATTTCTTGGAAGTCACAATAAAACCGTGTTAAAACTGACATTAACATAAGAATAATAATATTCTCCAGTTTGTATTGAACATAATCTTTTGTGACGCAAATCACAACTAATTGGCTTTAGAAGATATGGATTTCAGACAAGTGATAAAGGGTCCGACACAGACAACGATACCTGGCGGGCACATTGCCTCTCACACTTATTGACGAAAAAAGCAACGAAAGTTCGATTTTTGACATACTGATTCTATCAAATAGAAATACCTCTAGATAATTCAATCTACACTAATATTATAAAGAGGAAAGATTTGTACCTATTTTTGTATGTTTGTAATGAATAGGCTCCGAAACTACTGAACCGATTTGAAAAATTCTTTCACTGTTGGGAAGCTACACTATCCCCGGGTGACATAGGCTATATTATATTTTGTAGCGAGGCCAAAGGCCGAGCTTACACCCGTGCGAAGCGGGGGCGGGCGGCTAGTTTCTAATAAACAGATCTATTTAGATTTGTTTTTATTATTGCAAATAACAGGTTTTTTTTTTTAATTTATCATTTTAACTTATTACCTCCAATTTACAAAAGTAGATTTTCGCAAACTTTCGGAGGGAAATTATGAGAGTGGATTTTGTTAAATTACTGTCATTAAATGAACAATTTTAATTTTATTTACATGTTTTATATCTTGATACGATAACGGCTTTATTTTTGCGTTTTATGTCCAAAAATCCAGATACACAAAATTGAACAAGCCATGCAAAGTTCGCCAGGATTTCGATAGACGCACTGTTGTTTTTAATCATAATATTTGGAGGCAATGTCAGGATCACCCTCGCTTGATATTTAGCTCTGTGGATGACGAGTTTCTTGGCGTTCAAGTAAGAAACTAGTTAAAATAAAGTGACAATACAAACACGTTGATGGTAAGCATTACGCTCGCTTTGCTTGGATTTGAACTTTAAAACTCTGCACTGAATCGTAATATACCACGATGTCTTCTATTGTACATTTTCTATAGTAGGTAAAGTTGTATTACTGAACTTTCTCTAGAAACCCAAAGTTTCTTCAACTACTTTCTAATAGATATTTAATGTTACCGCCTTTATTTCATTTGCGTCAAAAACTTAATAAGTTGTTGATTGATTAGTAAATTAGCTTTGTGTTTCAGATTTATTACCCTTTCTACTATTAATAGTACAAAATTAAATTTTATATTATGGATTATATGTTATTATGATATTGAATATTTTATTTTATTATCATTTGATTATTGAATTAAGCATGAATAGATGGAATGGGATAATAAAATAACTGTCACAAAACATTTGGATACCTACTTTCTGTTTTCTATTATTAATCAGATTATTATAATAAATGCCAATCTTTGTGTGTACTTAAGTGTTTATGTTATGGAGAAAATATTTGGTGTAATAGGAGAAAAACATGTATGAAACACGGAAACACTCAGGTATGTCTGCCTTATTGTTTGTCTGATATGAAGTACTAAATAAGTCATTGGTGAATGACGAAGATCGAACCGGGTGCTGTCAGATTCTAAATCAGTCATGCTATTGATTGGCCACCATCGCTCGCATACAGCTAGTTAAAAAATAAGCAAATCTTGATACATAAGCCACAAACAAGACCTTGTGTGCGCGGATGTCCGGCTAATATTTAGCTCGTCAGATCCGATATGACGGTATGACATGTGAGTCAGAAATTGGCCAATTTTACTTTGTTTCTAGCTGTAGTGAAAAGGCAGTAATAGCAACTTAAGTATGTGGAACTGCATCATTTTCCTGTCCTTATCCTTTTTTATCGGTAGGCTCGGCTGTATCCTTTCTCTATTTCTCTCTAGCTATCACCTCTACATTTAATTCCTCTGCCAATATCCTGTGTCACTTAATCTGTAGTCTAGTGACGTAACTCTCTGTGCAATCGCTCTCATCATCCAGAAAACCCCTGCAATTGTCGTTGAGTCATAATTGTTTGTTAGTCACGATTTTAAATATTCCATTAGGAATATTTCATTATACAGTAGGACACAAGCCTAGGCCAATTAGATAATATTATTATTACCTGTGTTGTCATCATAATGCAGCATATAAGCATGCCCCCGCAGAAGGAAGCCGCCAGCAGCATGTGCACGCCAGTGGACAGAGCCGTGGCCAGCCATGCCAGCGCGTATGGAAGTGCGGTGGCGATGAGGACGGTCCGTCTGCCCAGGCGCATGGCCATTCCACCGAGGATGCCGCCCACAAACGCGCCTGTGAACAAGGAAACAAAATGTGTTAATACCCGTATTATAAAATGCAATTGTTCTCCACCATAACATTCTCAACCTTTGTAAAAATATATTGATATGTTGACTAAAGTTAACTAGTCAGTCTTCCCGTGAACATGCTGCATGTAACTGCGCCAAAATATCGGGAGCTCCTTCCACAACCTTACCACGGTAAATATCCCGTAATAATCATATAACTTTTTTGGTATGTTTTTTTATGATACTGAGTGACGAGACGAGCGAAGTCGCTCACCTGATGGCTCTTCACGCTTGCCCATAACAGCTCAACGCCACTCAGAATTTTGAACTTCAACAGTTCAAAACCCTGGGTGGCAATGCACTGCGCTGGTCACCCCGAGACATAAGATGTCAAATCTCTGTGTGCCTTGTAATATGTTCCGTATTTCCTAAATTTGAAACAGTTCTTTTCAATAAAAAATAAAAATATATTTGAATTACAGACAGACATTGATTTTTCTTTAAGTAGATCTTTCTATTTGATAAAGTTCGGCAAAAAATTGGAGAGAGCCATCTCAAAAGTAAGGAATAAGAATAGATTTGGAACCAAGAGCTTATGTGTATCGTGTCTTTTTGTTTTTCTAACTGCTTTTTTAAAAGTAAATAATAGAGTTCCAAAAAGGCAGGTGGTCCTCCTGACTGTATACAGTAATTGCCGCCTATGAACACCTGCAATACTAGCAGTATTGTAGACGATTTTGAATGCTTCATGTTGAAGCTTGGTGGAATAAGACAGCAGGTCTGTGGAAGAAAGAACCGGGTGGTGTGGAGTTTCCAGCGTTGCAATATTTGGGGGTAGGTAAGCCTTTTGTCTAACCTCATTAAAATATCTAACATGAGAGGACTAATAATGGTAGGTATATTGGGTCAAAACGCAAAACTGCGATGCGATTTCTTGACACACGAAATCATCGCAGTTTTCGCCGATTTGCAGTTTTGTGTTTTTGCGTCTCACCGTCACGGTTTATGACCATTCCTTCGACCAGCGTGAACCGTACTGAACGTATTTTTCTTTACTAAGTAGTGTCATGGATCTTAAAAAAGTGTTGCGCTACTGTTATTGATAAAACATATAAAAAAAAAAAAACAAAGAACATTTTTGGTTGCGATGTTGTGGTGCGAATCGATTCGCAAGTTCGGCGATGCGTCATACGAGCTCGTAAATTTCTAAGATGCAACGTCGCATCGCAGTCTAATGTTTCCATCCTATTATGGTCAAAGTAAAAAAGCACCGAAAAAAGAAAAAAATACCTGTAGGTATGCAATATCCGTAATTTTGGTCATTGACAACAGCATGGAACAGATTTTTGCCTGTTACGAGACAAAAATAGTGTGTAACTAAGAATTCCTTCAAAACAAGGTGAAGCAAGAAGTTTTGTCATATTTTAAAATGCCCCAAACAATTTAAAAGGATAAATTAAGACTTTCACAGACCAAAAGCATGATCTTTGACAACACAACCAATAGAAACACAACAGCTTGTGCTAGTTTCCACGTGGTTCTCAAGCTGAGTTCCGCTTGCACCAGTTTTACCACCATCACGCTGTCATCAGCGAAACGACAGCAGAAAAAAAGCAAGACACAGTCTACAACAGTCCTGAATGATCAGACATCTTGTGACATCTTAGATCAGGTTGTAGTTTTATTGTGATGGTATGGGAGAGATGTCAGCTATCTGCAGAGAGATTTATAGGTGGTCTCGGAATAGACTGGTATGGTGGGCTCGCGGTGGTGGGTGAACCAGTGGGGGATATGCTAGTTGGTACGGAGATTTATGGCTAGCATGCGCACCGCGACAAAATCTTGTCGTCACTTTGTCGAGCGAGAACGCAACAAGGTGCCTACAGTTTCATATGCCCCTGTCCCGCTTTGGCACGACAAAAAGAGTCGACAATTTTTTGTCGCGGTGCGCATGCTAGCCCGGCGGCTAGACGTGTTTACCGATTGGGATAAACTTTTAAATACTTTTATTATTATCGCTAGCTTTCACTGGAACACAAATCTCCAGAGATAAGCAACATTTCCGCCCACATTTCAGATTCATTAGGCAATTTAATTTTGTAATACGTTTTAATTATGAGTTTAATTAGCTGTATTCTATCGTCGGAGATTTATAGTGCGACAAAGCTTTGAAGAGCCCACTACACATAGCTATCTCACTCACACGCATACATTTTATAATATAATAGTTTTGAATATTAACAAAAATCGTAGAGAATTTTATAAATGATTGGGCATTATCTAAAGAATAACATTGCAAACGTTTTAAATCTATTTTTAACTGAGTCCAAAACAGAAGGATGTTCTTTTTAAATTTTTGTTACTTCAGGACCCCGTTATATAAAATCGATTAGGAAAATTCTGAAAATTAATTTAATTTTAAAGGATTTCAGAATGGTCTAATAGAATTTTTCATAATCGGTTAGTAGCTTGGTTTTTTAATCAAAATAACTGGAAAAAATATGTCATAGTTACAAGTAAATTAAATTACGGATTAACAAATTATGAAGTCAATTTTTTTAGTTTGATATTATCATTAATTGTAGTGGTAGGATTCTTTGCAGGGGTCCGCCTGGGCAAGTACCACACCTTTGCCAGTTGCTCAACCGCCAAGCAGTAGTGTGAACACTACTGTGTTCCAGATTGAAGGGCAATGTCTCCAGCTAAATTACAGGGCACACAGAGATTTGACATCTTACTCGTATATCTCGGGGTGACGAGCGCAGTGCATTGCCATCCAGGGTTTTGAACTGTTGAAATTCAAAATTCTGAGTGGCGTTGAGCTGTTATGGGTAAGCGTGAAGAGCCATCAGGCGAACGACTACGCTCGTCTCGTCACTCAGTATCATTAAAAATGATACTGAGTGACGTGAGAGTGATTGATTTTTTATCTCTAAAAATATTTAAAAACTGGCAAAAATATTTTGGTGGAGCAATTTCTTAATCGGTACCTATATGTAAGAGAAATTAAGTACCTACTTAGGAAATGTTACTTTCATCTTCACATGAAAGGAGCTGCAGTCAACGTTTGTTGGGTCAGTTTGTATGCAATAAATTATTGAGTGTTGAGTATTGAGCATGATGACGTCACCTACTTACCAGACTGATTATTTTTATTGTCATAATAAAGCTGACATTAAATAGAACTGATCACCATAAACAAAATTAAAATAATTATGATTAAAATTAAGTAAGATATAAGCATCTAGACGCGCGGGAGCGCGTCAAAGCCAAGCTTCGAGTGGTACCGTGTATAATATTACACGAACCATATAGAGCCACTTTTGTCCTCCTCATTACTCAAAAACCATTTCACATAAACATGTCAAATTTGGCATGTATATTGAGACTAGTTCGAAAATACGAATTATTATTATGTAGCTACTAAAACAGTCATGGAAGAGCCCTATTTTCGATTGCTAGTTTCTACCAGCAAGCCAAATTTTCGGTTGTACCTACAACTGAGAACTTTCTAGCTAGCTTTAGAACTTGCGAAGGCTGTAATATAATTCATATAATATGAAAACTAGCCAAGTCAGACATTAGGCTTCAATATATTATCCTAAGTTAGATCTCACTTCTTTTGTCGTTGAAGCCAACAACCAAGGCATATACCATAATATTCACTTGACTTTCATTTCACATTTGTTTTGATGGGATTATAATGTCTTGCTCTTGAGTGCACTACACTATTAAATGACGTCACTTGAAAATACAACATACAAATTTCATTTTGACATTCGCTTTGTGGAAAGGGGTAGAACATCCCTTCTTAATCCCACTAAAATATAAAACACTAATATATCAAAACCCTATAAGCTAATTTTAATAATTTATTTAGTATATGTATTACATTTAATTATATTATTCACTAAGCCTGATTTTTAACGCACTTTTACAGTAACTACACTGAACTTGGAGGAATATTCGATATATTCCTCTAAGTTCAGGGATGGAAATTTGTCAAACGGGTTGATGCGTCTAGGTGGGAACATATACACAATAGTCTACTTTTTGCTTCGTCGGTTAATAAGCTAATCTGTGTCGCACTGTATGTCGAGGTTTTGAAATTGTAGACACGTTTACGACTGTATTGGATTATTTTATGTTTTAATTAGGTACAATTTTTTACGTTTGGGAAGTAATACCGACTTTATTGGTACTTTTTAGTAGCGTATTTACCAGGTTGGGACCTTATCATATCATCATAGTCAGCCAGAAGACGTCCACTGCTGAACATAAGCCTCCCCCGCACTGAACGACAGCCTGCCATCTGCATCCACTGGATGCCCGCGACTCTCACCTTTGCTCATTACAATATTATTATAATTATTAATTAATTAATTAAAACGTCATAAAGCCAATTACATTAATAAAGGAGAGAGAGAGAGACATATGATTTATATGACGTCTTCGTTTTAATAGAGATAATTAGAAAAAAATTGACGCGTTCTTACTCGTAGTTATTAAAAATCTAGACAGTTTAGTTTAGGTACATTTAAATTACTTTTTAGCTAGAGGCCAGATTATTATTTTCAACTGACTTCAAAAAAGGAGAGGGATTCTGAATTTGCTTGTTTTCTTTCATATAATTATTTTATCAAACAATAAATTTATTTCCACTTATTTTGATTTAATAATTATCAATTTGAAAAACCGCCTACATAAAAATGTCAGAACGACCAAATTATCAACCAGATGAAACTCATCACCTCAGAATTTTCGACCGGGTGAACCGATTTTGATGATAATTTTTTTATTTGAAAGCTGGTGCTTCCCGTTAGCTCAGTTGGTAGTGTACCTGCCATCTGCGCTTGGGGGCGTCGGTTCGATCCCCACCTAGGACAAACATTTGTGTGATGAACATATTTTGTGTTTGTTCTATGTCTGGGTGTTAATATCTATTTAAGTACATATATATGTATTTAAAAATATATATGTATGTATATCAGTCTCTGGCAGCCATATTACAGGCTTTGCTTAGTTTAGGATCAGATGACCATGTGTGCAATAATGTCCCAGATATTTATTTAATGACACGCGATAAAATGTTTTGGGCACGACAGCAATAGAAACGGTTTACATTTTTAACCAACTTCCAAAAAGGAGGAGGTTCTCAATTGAACTGGTTTTTTTATGTTTATTACCTCAGAACTCACTTACCTTCGACTGGGTGAACCGATTGTGATGATTCTTTTTTTTATTTGAAAGCTGGTGCTTCCCGTGTGGTCCCATTTCTGGTCCAGTTCTGACGTATTTATGAAGTCGGTTTTTTGTACTGATAATTATAATGCCTTAGAGTTGTGATTGGAAGATTTATCTGGCATTTAGAGTTTTTACAAATAACTATCACTACACGAATTAAACAGTCTATTAGGCGGACGGGCCAAATGTAAATATATCGCAGTCCGTCTGTCAGTAGGTTTATTTTTGTCTGGCCCTAAGATAAATAGCGGATATCATTTGGAGCAAACGAAGCTTGCGTTTATTTTGCTCCATACAACTGTAATTTGTATGAGGTTTATGTGTTTTCAGAAACGGATTTATTCATTTAGAGAAACCCATTCGTTTGACTGAATGTTTTCATAATAAAGCCATTTATTTCTACTACAATGCTTGCAAGGATATTTATATATTTAACTATAAAAAGGTATTCCAATTTGTAGTGGTAGGACTCTTTTGCAGGGGTCCGCCTGGGGAAGTACCACACCTTTGTCAGTTATTCAACCGCCAAGCAGTAGTGTGCAAACACTACTGTGTTCCGGATTGAAGGGCAATGTTTCCAGCAAAATTACATGGCTCACAGAGTTTTGACATCTTATATCTCGGGGTGACGAGCGCAGTGCATTGCCATCCAGGGTTTTGAACTGTTGAAGTTCAAAATTCTGATGTTTTTTTTTAAATTTGATAGCTGGTGCGTCCCGTGTGGTCTCATTTTAATTTGGTCCAGTGCTGACATTTTTATGAAGTCGGTGTTTTATATTCATAATTAAGTAGAAGTCTTCTCTTTTTCTCGCCTTCCTCAACCAGTCCATATCTTACTGTGAAGATATCTCTCGATCTTTTCATTTATCTTCCCTGAATTATTTTCTATCTCGTGGAATCCATTCCGTAGCCTTTTTTGTTCATCTGGTATTTTCGACCCTTCAAATGTGGCTTGCCCATTCATTACATTTCATTTGACAAAATATTTTCATACGACTTTGTAAAGAAAATCGGCGACATAATTGTAGTTTTTTTAATAAAATTTCGTATTTAATTCAAGAGATCTTTTAATTCATAATACTAATTATGTAAAAAAAAAAAGACTTTACATACTATGTAATTTTTGAGATTTGACGCCGGTAGCACACCTCCCGCCGTAAAACCGTATTACCGTATCATGTAATGTACCTACATCAGATATTCATACGACACACTTTTAAACACAGAAAGGAGAAGTAAATAGAATGGAAATGAAAAGGAAACTGTCGCCAGGTATTGTGACAGATATGTGATTGAACGTTATTATTTATGTAAACGCGTCAAACTCCGCGTCACAGTTGCTATGGGTTTATATGAGAGCAAGTGGCTACAACAAATTTCTTACAAAAATGCATTGACAGCCGTTTTAATTTAAACAAAAAATAAATTCTTTTCTTTGAAAGATGCAGCGCTCGATGTGTTTGGCGTTATTCCTATGCGACTTGGAGTTTCACCCGCTTTCCGTTTTTTTTTCAACAAATTTGTTTAAGTTTTAATTCTATACACGCTACATACGCTACACGGGTACACGCTATTCGCATGCTAAATTTCATTCAAATTCGTTTAAACACACACAGACATAAACTCTCAGATTTATATTAATTGTGTAATTATAGTGTGATTTTCATACTTGGCCTTAGACGTCCTGTAACGTGTAACAGAAAATTCAATGAGAAGATATCTGAAAAATGCTCGGAACACATATCACATCATATCCTAAGTATGTTTTGCGATAGATAAGGTACACGCGGAGGGTCGTAAAGAGTTCATAAGTCAACCACCAGCTGTTTTGATGCCACGGTTTAGCGGCGGAAGTGTGCTATTGGCAATTATACTAATGTAGAGATGATGTACCTTCTTCCGTTTCGAATGCTGGCGCCAAATCAATGCTTGTACTCATTCGATTTTATCATCGTTTTTCCAGACAGGATTTATGTTAACAAAATAAAGCAAGCTTGCAGAACGAAATCGGTTTGTCTTGGTTATTTTGCGAAGTTATTTCAAGAGCCGATGGGGAGAGCTGTGTTGAGTTTTGAATTTTGAGTCGATAGTTTTCTATCGATAGTCGATAGAAATTAAGAATAACACTTCTTTATATTATTATGGAAACTGACGTGTTATCACACATTTTGAATGCAAAGCGAGACGCAGCCGCGCGCGAACCACCTTGAAAAAGACCCCCGAACGTGGTTGAAACTATATGGAAGCAATAAATAATCTGAATCTGAATCTATATATAGTCGGCGGAAAAACGCAAAAAAGCGTTGTCTATTTCCAATTTCGTAGGTGACGTAATACGAAATTGCGTATTGCAATTTTGCGTTTACTTTTTATGCGTCATAATTCAAGTGTCAAAATTTTGACACTCGCGATCCCGATCAAAGATCCATAATAAGGCAGTTGGCCCCTTAATGAGGTCCATCCAACGTGTCAGAGATCTGCCTTAACCTCTCTTTCCAATCGGTATCAGTCAAATGGTATATGCCGTTTAGTAATTTAAAAAAATGTGTCCGTCCATTTGTGTAGAAAATCAACGCTATATAAAAGTATCTAGAAAAGACTGCGTCTAAATATACAATACGCAATAATTACCTCAAAAAGGCATATTTTTTTATCGACATTGATTGCTATCGATACTTTACCTTCCTATATTGAAAACATTCGTTTTCAGTTAACGAGAAGTATGGCCAATAAATTAAAATCAGCATGCTTGTGTATGTCTGCTATTCTTATATTATACTAGCCGCCCGTCCCGACGTCGCTCGGGTGGAGTTTTTTTTTTCTAGTTTTACTTCTGTCACCAGGCTGTATCTCATGAACCGTGATAGCTAGACAGTTGAAATTTTCACAGATGATTTATTACTGTTGCCGCTATAACAACAAATACTAAAAAACAGAATAAAATAAAAAAAATGGGGGCTCCCATAAAACAAACGTGATTTTTTTGCTCGTCTTTGCTCGATATTGATAACGGCAACAGGTAGACGCTTGAAATATTCACAGAATATTTAGTTATATATTGACTTTAAAAATAAATAATTAAATTAAAATAAAATTAATATTTAAGGTGGGCTCCTATACAACAAACGTGACTTTTTTGCCGTATTTATAGATGGGTCGGAACCCTTCGTGCGCGGGTCCGACTCGCACTTGGCCGGTTAAAATTATAAAAACCCTTGTTTTTGGCCAGGCAGACAATTTCAGTTAGGAAAAATGCAGTGACCTTCGAAGCTCGATTGATAGAAAAAGAATCATGGCACTAGGTAGTAGGTCTGTGAATCATGGCATTCACTGACACTATTAAAATAAATAAATAAATAAATAAATATCTGGGACATTATTGCACACATGGTCATCTGACCCCAAACTAAGCAAAGCTTGTAATATGGCTGCCAGAGACTGATATACATACATATATATTTTTAAATACATACTTAAATAAATATTAACACCCAGACATAGAACAAACACAAATGTTCATCACACAAATGTTTGTCCTAGATGGGAATCGAACCCACGCCCCTAAGCACAGAAAGTAGGATCACTACCAACTGAGCCACCGAGGCAGTTATTGACAGTAGCCTGAATGTCAAGAGCTGTTAGACCTACTTTTTTTACAGATGGGTTAGGCCATCGGTTTTTTGACCATCTTTCTTTGATTATTAGCTTCTAAAGATCACTGCATTTTTCCCAACTAAATTTTTCTGCCTGGCCTAAAACAAGGGTTAAAATTTTTATAATTTTAAACTAAGTATGGAAGTAGACAATTTAAAACTAGAATGATCAAAATTGCTAAAAGTGAGAAGAGGGCATTCAATTAGGTTAATGTGAGAAAAAAAAAAACAACAGCTTAGTGAAAATACTTTGATTACCATACATTATTATACCCCTGAGGCAACGCATCTCTATCAATAAAATGGCGATCAAAAACACCGAACCGTGTAATTTATAATAATTTATTATCATTAATTGAATCTGAACATGTTTTGTGAAAAAACTGCAATATAATTAAACCTTTTATGATGCCTTCAAGCGATTTTATTGAAACTTTCTTGTGTATAATATTATTAATATTTACTATTTCCTGAATAAAAAAGTATCTTAAGAAGCATTTCTTCTGGTATTGAGTTGTAAGATTTGTAGGTACATAATAAGATACTAAACTAAGAATAAGAAAAAAGCGTAAAAGAATAAACTGACATTACAAAAAAAATACACTGAAATTCATGTAAAACTTTTTATTTTATGATACTGTGGACGAGACGAGCGAAGTCGCTCGCCTGATGGCTCTTCACGCTTGCCCATAGTATAGGAATTAGGAACCCGCCATAAACCGACCTTCACCGAGCTGGATGAAAAGTATTTTATATTTAACTAGTCGACCGCCCCGGCTTCGCACGGGTGTAAGCTCGGCCTTCGGCTTTGCTACTATGACCCGCTCCAGGAACACAAAATTTCATCAAAATCGGTCCAGCCGTTTTTAGAGTATCCTATGTCCGTCTTCTGGTTCTAAGCTACCTCCCCACCAATTTTCAGCCAAATCGGTTCAGCCGTTCTTGAGTTATAAATAGTGTAACTAACACGACTTTCTTTTATGTATATATAGATTAAATATGTCAATAAATATATTGCAAATGAATTGTCTAAAAAAAAATCAGTCCAGAATATGATTAGTATAACAACTATGGTTATTTTATGTTCTCGTTCGTTATAAATATTTAATTAAAATTAATATTTTACATAATTATGTAAATCAATTTAGTTTATTTTGTATGAGCTAGAGCAGTGTTTTTCAAACTGTAGGTCGCGACCCCGTGGGGGGTCGGCAAGCCTCATACGGGGGTTGCGAGGGTCGCGAAGCGTCGGTAAAAGAAAAAATAAGCTTTAAAAAAATTACTAAGTAAAATTAATGAGTAATTATAAAAATAAAAAAGGTTGTACGTATTTGATATTTATAATATAATAAAATACAGATTATAAACTGTGGAAGGTCGGGGATACCGATTTTTTTTTTCAAGCTAAGGGGGTCGCGTCTTAAAAAAGTTTGAAAAACACTGAGCTAGAGTCTCCATACCTAGATAGACCGTTATAATATACAATTTCTATAAAGTATGTTCTTACATCTAATTTTATCTTAATGACCACATTTGCCTACAAAATTGCATCGGCGATGGAAGCCTACGGTGCTATTTTAACGTGTATCTAGAAGCCCATAACTTATATATCTGTTCTGCGGTTCTTAAACTATTTCTTACGCCCCTAACATCAATTAACTTACTTGCGAAGATAATGGTTTGCGAGAACTGTATTCAAAATTGTTTCTTTAACGAATTTCTAGTGTATTTCTCTTGTAAAACACTGTTTTAAACTATCACGGTTGTTCACTACAGTTATATGATTATTTACGGGATATTTATCGTGGTAAGGTTGTGGAAAGAGCTCCCGATATTTTGGCGCAGGTACATGCACCATGTTCACGGGAAAACACCAATATCGGGAGCACCTTCCACAACCTTACCACGGTAGATATCCCGTAAATAATCATATAACTGTATTTCTCTTGTGTTTTTCTTTCATCATTGACAATTTTTTGTTGAGTAAAACAAAAATAAAAGACACAGACAGAGATCCGTATTGCATTTAATACGTCGTTAAAGCCGAAATACACTAGAGATTTGTCAAATAAATAGTTTTGAAGATAAACTTCCCTAAATTAGCGCCTCATTCAATCAATCAAAATATCTACCATCATTTATGGCATTAAAAAGAAACAACAATAAATATATTCACCAAGTAGGTGATATTGATGATAATTGTACGCTCTGCTCACTCGAGTTTTTTTTTTAAACCAGGGATTGCTATTTAGACTTCATCATCAATCATAAGTAAAAAAAAAACATAATATGTTAAATGTAAATTTCAAATTGTTTATTCTAAAGTAATGGACTCGGACAGATATAATTATAGGAATATATTGTAAAAAAGTCAGTGAAAATTAACATAAACTACAAGTATAACATTAAAACGGCTCAAAAACCGCACAATTTTCTGAATTCTCTGCATGTCAAATCTCTTTCCGAAAGAGGGCGATCTTACTATAAGTTTGAGAGCCACTGTCCTCCAGCTATAACTCAAGTTCCAGAGCTTTACGATAATGCTTTAATACCCTCGCTTCTGAGTTACGATTCCGTTGCACCAAATTGTTGCAGAAGATTGATTTTAACAACTGTTAATAAAATAGTTTCACGTTTGAAAATAGAAATATCGAATTCGTATAAGGCTAAAGACTTGACTTTGACAGCCCCGGTGGCTCAGTTGGTAGTGAACCTACTTTCTGGGCTTGGGGGCGTGGGTTCGATTCCCATCTAGGACAAACATTTGTGTGATGAACATTTGTGTTTGTTCTATGTCTGGGTGTTAATATCTATTTAAGTTTGTATTTAAAAATATATATGTATGTATATCAGTCTCTGGCTGCCATATTACAAGCTTTGCTTAGTTTGGGGTCAGATGACCGTGTGTGCAATAATGTCCCAGATATTTATTATTTT
The DNA here is from genome assembly GCA_949125355.1 of Agriopis leucophaearia. Classification (NCBI taxonomy): domain Eukaryota; kingdom Metazoa; phylum Arthropoda; class Insecta; order Lepidoptera; family Geometridae; genus Agriopis; species Agriopis leucophaearia. Next base: position 1,936,591 of record OX421285.1, on the reverse strand, counting down.
ATTTATTTAGAATAGGTAGGTCATCTGTAGTAATAAGCCTAGCTTAAAAATGCAGGAAAAACCTCACCTTAACTTTTTTATGCATCTCGTAAAGTGCTTATTCTAATTTGATATTCGACCAGCGTTATTATTTTTAGTTAAAGAATAACTTAGAATGTTCTTGATCAAATCTTTGGGCATTAAATATTTTATCATCACAGCCTTCTTCGTTCAGTGTGGAGGTTAAAGGGGGAGACCTATGTTCAGCAGTGGACGTCTTCTGACTGATGATGATGATGACAGCCTTCTTTGAACCACTGGTAGATCATGACAAGTGGATCACATTAAAAACCGACTTCAAAATTATATGAAAAACGTAATAAATGCCTATAAAATTTGAGGGTTGCCCTCGATTTCCCTCGGATCCCATCATCAGATCCTGACTTAGTGACAATGACTTCATTAAAATGTCAGAACTGGACCAAATTGAAATGGGATCAAAAGGGAAGCACCAGATTTACAAATAAAAAAGAATCATCAAAATCGGTTCACCCAGTCGAAAGTTCTAAGGTAACAAAAAAAAAACAGTTGAATTGATAACCTCCTTCTTTTTGGAAGTCAGTTAAAAAATACAGTGAAACATAGAACCCTTTTGTCACCGTTTTTAAAGTCGGTACAAAATACGCGTAGGCACAAAGTCGCAGGCAACCGCTAGTGATAGATAAAATTTGTAATTATCAAACGTCAACCACTGTGCTGAGTTAGAACGCTGTTTTAACATCCTAGATCCTAGTGGTCTAAACAGCTGGGTATTTGCAAAGCATGTCCGACTTCATGTCCGAACTAGATTTATCGGCCAGAATGAACTGAGAAATTGTTAAACAACTGTGAACTGGCTTATTATTTAAGAAATTGTTTTTTTAATGCCATTGGTGGCAAACAAGCAGACGGGCCACCTGATGGTAAGCGATCACCGTTGCCTATGGAAACATGCAACACTTGGGGCATCACAGATACTTTGCCGACCCTTAAAGACTCTATAAACAGCCCTTTTGAAGAACCCCATATTATAGTTACTCGGAAATGCCGCAGGAGCGCTCATTCCTCAGATTGCAGGTGTGAGGCAAAAAAGCAAGGCGAAACTGAACTGAAAATTGCGGGTGGGTGGATTTACATACTCCATTGAATTTCTTCTCCGTAGGTATGCAGTATTTCTCAGGATGTTTTCCTTCACCGAAAAGCCAGTGGTATGAAAATCCAGGATTTGAACCCACGACCTCACGCTTTCAAGGCTAGCGGTCTCCCAAAACGGATACCATGGTTTAGGCATTTTTTTTTGGCATTTAAGGCATTATTTACTTTAGTTGTATTTTATAACTTAATCAAACCTATTAGTATTAGAACCCTCCGTGGACGAGCGTTAGTCGCACTTGGCCAGTTAATTTAAATTGATAATCATCACTTCACTATATATATATATATAATTTCCATGTCACAATATTAGTTACCGTACTCCTCCGAAACGGCTTTACCGATTTTTACCAAATTTTATATGCGTATTCAGTAGGTTTGAGTATCGGCTACTATCTATTTTCCATACCCCTAACGGCCGGTCCCAATATCGAATCTTAGATCGGGAGATCGGCTCAATCCAAGATAGAATGCGATCTTCCGATCGATCGCTTATCTGCGTCCCAATAACAAGAGATAGCAAATATGGATCGATTTTGTCACTGGATTGCCGATCGATCCGTTTCCTCTCGTACGTTCCAGTTTAAGCAGTCTTCATTATGAATGCGTTATAGACTAATTATGAATTTAGAAGATATGCTATGTTTTAGGGTTTTAGGTAGTAATTTTTTCTCATTTATCACTAAATATTTGTTTCTTTAACAAAAGTAACTTATATTTTATGGATATTTCAAACATAATCACAAGCACACACCATAGTAATTATGTGAAGAACGGAACGCAAACAGATGTTTGTTAAATTGTACTCAAGGTCAGCGTCGAACTTTCATTTCTTTTCATTCGAACGAAATAGAGAATTGGTTGGAACGATTTTTTGAATATTTTGGTTTGTGTTTTACTTAAAAGTGTTTCCAAAATATCGAATACCAATACCTACTATGGAAAGTGCAACGGTGAGTGTATTCTTATAATGTTATTATCTATTTATAAGTGAGCTTGGCCGTTTTTATTTTGTAAAACTCCCGCTCTGAAGACGCTATAGAGGTACTCTTTCGCGCCAATTTTTGTTAATAGTACACATAAATAATACCTATTTTCTCTTCTTCTCTAGATAGTATAAAATAAAGTTTTCGAAATTGTCTGTCTGTATTTCTGCTAACTTTTCCTAAACCACGCAACTGATTTTGATGCGGTTTTGATCATTAGATATATTTTCCTGGAAGGTTTTTATAGATATAATAATAAAACGTATACCCGTGCCAAATCGGGGCGGGTCGCTAGTGTTTCTATAATTCTGGGTTCTATCCAACCCAGTTCCCAAAGAGAAAGCGATAATTTAACTAGGCTTTAATTTGTAGAATAGGTGTAGGTACGAACTCCTGCTGTGAAGACGCGCTATGTTCGTTTTGAGTCTAATTAAATCTTTGTAAATAGGTACATATCTTAATCTTTTTATCGTTTCTATAATTCCAGGTTTCATCTAAGCCCCTAACAAAGGAGGAGACAAAATTTTTGCTAGGATTTATAGAAAGCAGCAAAATTATTTATAATAAAACTACAAACGCCACAACTAACAAAATGAAAAATGAGGAGTGGATGCGAATTGCCAACAAATTCAATGCTGTGGTGATAACTTCCCACCGGACTCCACAACAGTTGCGTTTGAAGTGGGAAAATCTTAAAAAGAATTCCCGCAAACGCAAAACACAAATTCGCATGAATAACATTAAGGTCAGTAAAACATTCATAACTCATGATAATTTTTTTTGCTACCTAATGTTTGTGAGATTGTACGCTGTATTTGTAGGGCTCGTACTTCATTCTCACACATACAATTTATACGAAAATCTAATTAATGGTGGGATAAGACATCGCCTTTTATATATTAGATTCACGACAAGAGTTTTCTGCTGAAAAATCTGATAAATTATGGCTCGACAATATGTCCTATCCCAGCACAGTACATATCCTGTAACATTAATTTTAATATTTCTTTTTTTTTCAGACTGGTGGTGGTGGTCCTGACTACATTCCTCCTGATGACGTTTTGGACAGGGTGGCTGCTTTGTTAGGCAGTACAGCAGAAGGGTTGATGGTGGCTTATGGTGGTGATGCGGACCCAGTGGTACCAGAATCAATTCTCAGCATTGGTGATGGAAATGAGAGTGACACTGGTGTGGCTGAGAGGGAGGTTGTAAAAATAGTGGAAACCGCCACTTCAGCTGCTGGGGACGAGGTGTTGGGAGAGTTTGTGGTAACGGACACAGGGGCATGCTCATCAACACCAAAGCCCAAAGAATTTCCTTTCACTCCTAGAGCTAGTGGTAAATTTTGTTTATCTACAACAATAATATTAATACTTTTTTTAAATTATATAGAACACATAATTAGATATTAGCAGCACCTCGTGGTTTCATCTTCAATCTTATAGAAACTATTATTATTTCCAGAATAAAAAATAGCTTGTGTTAATATAGTAGGATAATCCACTCATCCATTCAAAATGTGATCAACATTTTTTGAATTTTTGGAAATGAGTGTAGTCTATTAAATTGCTTGTCTGGTGGTAAACGTATTGCTTGGCTATATCAGTTCAGTGTCACCCTGAGTTTTGAACTTCAAAATATCAAACCTCAGAATGGTAATCCAGTAAACTTGTCACCCTGGGATAGTAAGACTTACTCTATACAAAGACTCTAATCTGGAACAAAGTAATGTTTTCACACTACTGCTTGGCAGTTGAATAACCGGCAAAGGTGTGCTGCTACTACATAGTCGAGTGTGAATTATCATACTTATGTACAGCACTTACTCATTTATATTTATTAAATTAATGTGATATCAGTAAAAAATCTAATGTTACCATAATTTTTTACAGGTTTCAAAAGAAAACAAAAGTCTGATGAGAATCGATCGGCAAGAAACAAAGCGATAGCAGAATATTATACTATTAAAGCAAAAGTTTTAGATGCTAATTTAGAATATATATTGTTAGAAAATAAAAAATTAAAGTTGGAAATAGAAAATCTACAAAATAAAGACTGAAACTATTTTAACCAAGTGAGCTGCGGTCAAATGCCCATGCCTGTCATGTTTGAAATATAATTATATTAACTCCTTGATTTAATATTAGTCCTAAGATGCATTTCATTATAATAAATTTAGTATGAATCTCATTAAACCTTGTTTCTTTTTCACGGCAAAGATCTAGATTTAAGAATTATTATTTGAGGCCATCTTGATAAAACTTTACACATCGATATTGTCCATCATGAGAATGATGTATAATAAATAGGTCAGAAAAAAAATAAAACAAATATAAAATTCTATTCAATAATAAGTATTTTTTTCTAATGATTGTTGATAACATACCTTAGCATTAACTTAACATTACTTAAAATTAAACACCCCTTCATGGCTTGTTTTAAAGGGTCCAGCAAGAGAAACCTACAAAGTCGAGAAGTACCCATTTATAAGCTCTCTCCTATCTCTAATATCTTGCTCTCCCAAAGTGTGAGGCTCTTGTACAACATCATAATGAGTGCTGATGGTTTCCTGTAATGCTACCTCTGTAGAAATTTCTTCTAAATTGTAATTTCTACAGATGTTGTGCAGAACTGCTGTCGCTATGATAACATTCTGTATGTTTCCAAGTAACAAGCGAAGTGTTAACGATAGTACAGGAAAACGACGCTTCCACACACCAAATGTTCTGTAAAATAAATACAATGCTTGCTTAGTACATAATATGATATTAATTATTACTAGTTGTTTGCCCTAAACTGTAACTCTTATATCTTTGTAACCTTTACGCTGTTTCTGTTCATATTCAAAATTTTAAGGAAAAAGCCGGTGTAAATCAGGCAATAAGATAGGTCTTTTCTGTTTCTTCTGCTCAGGTACCACTTACCGTTCAATAAGGTTCCTTGTTGCAATATGCGCATCATTGTATTTTTGTTCACTTCTGTTAGTAGGGTTTAAAACTGGTGTTAGCATGTAAGGTCTGTTTGGATAGGCGCTGTCAGCAAGTAACCAGCGGTTCCCACAAGATCCGGCTTCACACTGAGCTGTAAAAAATTAGGTTTAACATAAATAACAATTACATAAATGCATAATCACTCCACTGCACATAAGCGCTAATAAATTACCTCTCAATACGGAATTATTAAATATTGTAGCATCATGTGCAGAACCCGGCCACCGAGCGACGACATTCATGAATTTTAAATCAGCATCACAAACAGCTTGCACATTCAATGAAAAGTAGCCCTTTCGGTTTCTAAACTCTTCACCAATTATATAATCTGCAAAAATAAAGTGATATGTAGAACAAGCCTAAACTTTACATCTATTTAATTCGGAAACATGAGATTTTGCACTGAAGTTTATTATGTAACATAGGTGAGCAGTAAGAAATGATTATTTTAATTGATCATCTAGAATTTGGGCATGAAAGTTTGTATGAAGTTCACTTTCCGAGATGTTGCCGATGGGAAATTCCATTGGGACAATGTCTCGTATTATTATAAAATAACTTTAATTGAAGCCTTACTTGGAGACTGTATGCGTATGTGAGTGCAGTCAATTGCTCCGACGACACGTGGAAATTGTCTGTATTCAAAGAATTTATCCACACTATTCTGGTGCATTACAATATATTTGTCATATAGTGTGGCTATTGCTTCGGATACGTCTTGTACTATTCTGCTGGCAGTAGATTTTGATACTCCCACAAAATCCGCTACAGAAATGAGCATTGTGCCCAAAGCATAAAATCTGAGTGTCAACAGCAACTGGTGAAGGGGAGCAACTCCATTATTTCTGAAATAAAAAATTAAGTCATCATGTAAGTTAATATGCTAGGTAATAATGACAAAAACTAGTTACTTATATACTTTTTTATGTATTGCATTTGACCGCCAATGTTAAGCGATGATAATGTGCGCAATGTAAATAACAGGCAATTTATTTATTTTTTAAATTGGATAAGTACACTTACCGTTTCGAGGTTACTTTTAAATGTGGTATTATTTCCGATAGAAGTAATTCTACTGCAGCTTTGTTTAGTCGAAATCTGAATGTAAATTCAGAATCAGTAAGGCTTTGTGTATAGTTAGCGCGACGATAACTTTGTCTTGTTTCTAAACGTTCATCTTCACTATCCTCAAAATCCCAATCTGAAAGCTGTCCTAGGACTTCCAAATCACTTTCGTCACTATCACTTGTTACTAAATTTCTATCCATTGTAGCCAAGAGTTGAATACGTACGTTTTCTATCAAGTTTTTCTAATGTGTTTATTCGAAAGATTGTGCGTAATCGACCGAATATCAAGGATCGTTAGGGGAGCGTTTACGGACTCGGCGAATTTTTCACCAGCTAAAAATTAAACTAACGGAGGTTCGCTGAACGGCGTCATAGCTTTATGTCATATATGTCAATACTAGCTGTCAAATTCAATAATAATTATATGTCAAGTAAAATATAGTAAAATAAAATGGTATATAATAGTAAAATATCAAATATCAATCTATCATTATATAGATATAAAATTTTATTTTAAATAAAAACATCTACAACAAAAAGATTCGAACAAAATAATATCAAAAACAGCTTAACCTCCTCAACAGCTGTCAATCTGACAGCAGGCGAAAATTTAGCGACCTCAAAAGGTAGATAAAATTTATTCTAGTCAGGCGAAAACTTATACCAGCGGACGCCCGTAAACGGGCAGTTTAAATTTTCGCCGGTATAATTTTTCACCTCGTGGAGTCCCAAAACGGGTGTTTTAACGTTCATCTAGTATAAGTTTTAGTCTGGATAAGTGCCGTAAACGCACCCTAGAATAGATTGCAGATAGGCAGAAATAGAGTTGTCAAAGTCAAAAGATCGAATATTGAAACCCAACATCTGTCATTTACGAACAGAGGACGATCTGAAAGTGCCTAAAAATGGATTGGCGCCCTCTGACGGATAGATAGCGTTTTTGGATTGCTGTTGCAATCTGTGGATTGGTTATTGAAACACTTTTTGTAACAGATGGATTGAAATTTCGATCGAAGATCGGTAAAAATGGATTAGGATCGTTTATTGGGACCGGCCGTAAGTGATAAGGGTTGTTCACCCTTTTTTTTTTTGACGAATTTTTTTGTTTGTATTTTTTTATTAATTTATAAGGCAAAACAACGTTTGCCGGGTCACCTAGTTATTTTATAATAGTTATACAGTTTATTGTTTTAATATCTATAAATTCATTACAACAAATGTTTCACACCCTACCAAATCAAAAACACTAAAGTGGAGAAACAATTAACAACGTGCTAGTTACATGGACATAAATTACTTAGATACGACACAGACATGAAACGCACTGGGACCTTGATCTAGATCTACTATGATATGCATTGTCTGCGCACGACAGCCATACTCGTCGAAATTAACAAAAATATATTATAATATTATGGAGAAAATCTTGAAATAAGATAGGTAGGTTGGTACGTAGAGTGCCTTTCATATAAAATGTCCCCCAGATGCGGCGCTGCATGAGAAGCACTTTATTATAGTTATATGATTATTTACGGGATATTTAACGAGGTAAGGTTGTGAAAGAAGCTCCCGACATTTCGGCGCAGTTACACGCACCATGTTCACTCAGTTTTTCCAGTAGGCCAACAATTAAGGTGATATGTCATCACTGGCAACACACACTGGTCAAAGACCCTCGTCTTTAGACACTGCTTTGTCTTGCACGAGATGTCACGCAATTTCCCGAACGCTGCCCATCCGAGTTGGATTATACCAAAATTACCAAATTTCATTTGCAAGATTACAGACGGGCATTGGGAGAGGTGAAACTAAATAAACGCTTGTAAAAAGCACAATTACCAAGGCGAGTAATTGACCGCATGGCGAGGAAGAGTTCGAGTTAAAGAGATCAAGCCTACGAGTATGTGTATGTCAATGTCACATGTGAAGTTCTATATCATCTATTATAAGTTCTATGTAAATTTGTCGTCCTGTATTTGACGTACTGTTTTAATTTTTACGTTGCACTGTTTTTTGAGGCTTTCGTGACTTCACGGAGTGGCTTCAACGGAAGATCAGCGCTGTTTGTTAAACAGCATTATGCTGAGTGACTATTTTTGTGACACAACTTCACTATAATTATTTATACCTACTATGTTGTTTATGTTATGTTGTTGTTACAAAATAAATATTTCTAAACACTGTTTTAAGCTGTCACGGTTGTTCACTAAAGTTATATGATTATTTACGGGATATTTACCGTGGTAAGGTTGAGGAATATCGGGAGCTCCTTCCACAACCTTACCACGGTAAATATCCCGTAAATAATCATATAACTTTAATAAATATTTCTTTCATTGTTTCTTTCTTTCTTTCAAGCCTGATTTAGGCCAGTTGCGTTCGCACCCACCACTACCATTACCTACCATACAATTACTCCCTTCTTTGTCTGATGTGAGGTTCGAACCAGCCAGCTGGTTTCGCAATCCATAATCTATCGGTATATTTTTAAAGCTCGATCAATTTCAAACATACGCGCGGACAACATGATTACCGTGTTTGTATGTTTATGATTAGGTCGGTGTTGCCAGAACATGGAGTAGAGAAATTTCCCGTAGTTGTTTTATTATTGTTAAATATACAGCTCATCCGGCAGACGTTGTTCTGTCCAAATTTTAATAGTCTCGAGTTCATACAAAATTCCATACAAAAAAAACAACGTTTGCTTTTCACCGAATTTCAAAATTTTCCGGGAGTTTATTTACAAATTTTCTTTCCATTAAAACCTAATTTGGACTATATTACGAACATTTTAAAATAAAAAAATTGACTAATCGTTCCAGCATTTTTCAAGTGAACGCTCGCTATTAATGAACAGCATTTCAAAGCGTTATACGTAATGTAATGTGTAGTGTAGTTTCAATGTGTGCGGCCAGGTGAAATGTAAAATAATAAACAATAATCTTATTATTAAGATTGATTGTTCCATCATAACTCTAGCAACACCAAAATTCACAGTATTATTTCAACCAGTAAAGCAACTCTCCCTCTTTGAATTATACGTCCGCTGAAATATTGCGTTTCCAATGGAAGTAAAACATGCTAAAACACAGGGTGGTCCGAGTCATGTATAAATACAGTAAAAATACCGTACATTTGTTATATTAAACCTAAATAAAGTATTTGTGCTGTTTAAACAATTTCGCGGCCTGTTTTATGTTGTTTTAATATTTAGTCATGCATCTTGTATGTTATTGTATTAAAAAAAGATTTAAGTTATGTGGCAATGTTTCGCTCTTTCTCATAAATACAATTTTATGTGGGTAAAATACGATATTTGAGCTTTTGCGGTATTTGTATGTTCTTTTAATATTAGTCCTGTATTTTTATGTATGTGTACTCAAAAAATAATATAAACATTTAAAAGAAGTATAATTTGGTAAAGTTTCACTCTTTCTCATTTTATATCATCATCATCATTTCAGCCATAGATCGTCCTCTGCTGAACATAGGCCTCCCCCATCGATTTCCAAAGGGACCGTTTGGAAGCGGTCTGCATCCAGCGTTTTATAGCATCTCATTTTATATCGGTTATATTTAATTTAATCTTTGCACATTTTACTCGATACTTTATTTTTACCGTACAATTCTGTACGGGAATTTTATTTGTTTCTTTCATTAAAACTCCTTTAAAGCATCTTGTGAAGACATACATAACTAGGGCAGGGATTTCGCCTTAAGTATCAATTGCAGACATTGTCCGAGACAACAATAAACATTGTAACATTACATAAATCAAACACCCTGTAAATGGGCACAGTAAAATTGACGTCTTGTGCAACACCCTTATCAGTCGTGATTTCGGTTGTCAGCACTGATTGTAGAGTCAGTGAACTGCAGTGCATCGGTCTTGCAGTTATAGTTAGGTATGCCCAATTCATGTTACGTCATAAAGTTCAGCGCCAAACCTGGGATGAAGTGCGGAAGAGCAATGGACACACGAAAACAAAGAGGGTGCTGGCTGATTCAATACTAACAAGCTGGTTCTCGAGCAATAGTCATTTTCTGTTGACATCACTCTCGCGTCTCCATCCTATACGTGACAAGGTGATAAAATAGTACATAGTTATCCTAGGGGTGAAAGTAAGTTATTTACGCGAGGGCGCTAATAGTTCGAGGGACTAAATAAGTATTTAATCCCGAGGTAAACACTGTGCTTTTCATTACGAATACAAGGAAACTAAAAAAACAACATGAACTGACACTGGCAAATGCACGAGAAGTGCGGGACCATAATCCTCTGAAAAGAAAAAAAAAGTTCGAACATGGTTCAATACAAATGTGAAAATAGAACTAGGTTTTTTAATTTAGTAATTTGAGTGTCTGTCAGTTGTCAACTGTCACTGTCAGTTGAAAGTGATAGTCTAGGGTTGAAATGTATTACTTTCAACCCGCTCCTCAGGCAACTTCAGACCTACTTTCCGAGTATGAGTAATGAAAAATATATTACTCTAGAATTTAAGGTTAAGCTTTGCTTCTAGGAAATAGAATAACGCGTCGGATGGAGTACAATATTTTTAGGTTGTAAATAAAGAGTGTAAACGGGACCCTATTACTACGCCTACGCTGTCTGTCTGTCCGTTTGTGAATAATAGATAGCCAGTTGAAAATTTCACAGAATATGTAATGTTACGGTGGATTAAGAGAAGAGAGAGAGAGAGAGAAAGAAAAGTTTCGGCGGAGAGAAGTTTCACTTTTATTGTGCGAACTGCTAATCTGCGGAATGTGCTTCTTGAATCCTGGATCCTAAAGGGTGTGGGGGGGGGGGGGGCGTAATTTAATTTTTATTTAGGGCGCGGTTGTTACTTGACTTGGATGGGTGACCGGCTGGGCGTGATGTCTTTTTGCACTACTTTTTGTATTTTGTGGTGGTACGGTAACCTACAACTGATAAAAAACCAGGGTGTTAATCTAGGATCATGTATCTGATCCTGTATTTAGGATCCTAAAGAGTTACACCCTATATAACCCTGTAGGTACGAACCCTAAAAAGTAACCTTGTATAGTTATTATAGTAACTCCATAGATGCAGCATATAATAGCTACACTCGTCCGTGCTGTACCAGGGCCTCGCTACAGCCGAAGTATATCAGAGCGAAGGAAGTTCAAGAAATTTGAAATTTACGTGCGAAACTCGGAACTATTTATTCAATTGTTATTGTAAGAGGCGATGATCTTCAGAACAATGATCTCAAACGTAAATATTACCGTGATTCAACGCGGATGGATGGTAAATATTATGTCATGGAGTGCGTTGGCCAAACGAGGGAGAGCATTGGACTCTCAGATCAGACTAATAAGGCAGATATAGTAAGGTGGCGTAAACGTTTTGATTCTACGTTTTTAATCCGGATTGGAACAACCTACCGGCTTCCTTGTTTTCTGAGAGATATAATCTGGGCCTTTTCAAGTCAGCCGGTCTATTCTACAAGCTAAGTGAACGTGCAAGTGAGGTGATAAGCTAAATGAACGTGTATTTTCCTTGTCGATTACTACAAAGAAATGTTAAAAAGTCGAGTGATCACCCTTGACTGGTAGTCCTTTACTCTTATAATTCAATGTTTTGACATTTATCTGCAGAAATAAGAAAGAAAACATCACATTCACTTAGCTTATCACTTCACTTGCGCTTCACTTAGCTTGCAGAATAGACATGAGTGAACATCTTCTAAGACTGCGTGCTTCATCTTCGACCACATCGTTGCTTACCAACAGGCGAGTTACATGCCATACATTGTTTACATTTCTCAACACTTCGTAATCATTAACAATGATCAATTAAAAAAACTGACTATAAATTTACAAGTTTACTTGGATGACATATTTTCTTTCAGTCATTTTGTTTTAAAAACCAAGCTATTCAACCGATTTTGCTGAAATGCATACAGGACCTCTGAAGTATGGCCTATATCAAACAAAAAAAGAATCATCAAAATCAATTCATAATTGGCGCAGAAGTCGGTGAACATACATTAAAAAAATACAGTCAAACATAGAACCTCCTTCTTTTTGAAGTCGGTTAAAAAGTTACCATCATCATAAGCCAATTAACGTCCACTCTTGGACAAGGCCTCTCTCATAGAGAGGGATGTTGCCATCCCCACGTTTGGCAGGCGGCTTGGGGTTCGCAGTACGTTCACCGTGTACTATTAGGACGCTGCTGCCCATCCTCCGGTGGTTCTGGTCGCAGTTTTAGGACATACCCGGGTTCATAGAATGGTATATTGCATTGCCTAAGAGACTATCTTGGTAGCCCGATTTTTATATCATAGCTGATACTGCGCCGGAGGGCGAACCGAAAATGACTGAAAAAGTTACCATGCTACAGACTAAAACTAACAAATTATATTTCAAGTTATGCTAAAATTTCTAAGTGAATAAGTAAATTAGCAAAGCGAAATAGTAATCATTTAAAAGCACAATAAAATTAAATCACCATTAAATAATGTCCAATTATTTCAATTTAGATATCGTGTTGGAAGCCATTATGGCACAGATTAAGTTACAGTAGCTTTAACTGACGTCATGGCTTCTAACGGCTTCTATCTGCTTGGCGTGATTTTGGGGTCGGTTTCACAATTCTTAATAAGAAATAGTGAACTTACTATACAAATATACAATTACAAGCTATGCTTAGTTTGGGGTCAGTACGATTTGATAGTTTTCGAAAACTTTTTTAGTTTTCGTTTTGTTCCATACATTGCTGGGCTAAAAGCTATTCGAAACCTTCTTTCGTATTCGAGTGAAGCAACCTATACTGCCGATTACTACCGATTTTAGTTCTTCCCCGTTTCCGCTAGAGGCGCTTTACTGAAATGTATGGAACAATACGAAAACGAAAAAAGTTTTCGAAAACTATCAAATCTTGTACTAAGGGTACAGATGACCATGTGTGCAAGAATGTCCAAGATATTTATTTATTTAAATATAATTTTTAAATGTTTATGACCGATTTCAAATATATCGGCTTTTATTAGTCACTAGTGCTATTGCCCGCGACTTCGTACGCGTAGATTATCATATAAACTTTCAACCCTTTTTTCCTCCCTTAATCAGAACCTTTCGCAAAATAACATAGCATGTACTTCAACTTGGTCATAGCTAAGCATATTCGTGAAAACTGCATTAAATCCGTCCAGTAGTTTAGGAGATGTGCGTGCACAAACAAACAGAAAAAAAAACTGTCTTAAAGTTTTCAGCTGGTTATTTTAAGACGCCCTGTGATTTTTATTATATTTCGCAATTACAGTTTTTTTAATGTACGTGTTTATTACATGTATATAATATATATGTTATATACATATATGTTTATTTCTTATAAATATAGATAAGAAAAAAACTACCTAAGAGCTTACAATACAAAATTATTTTTTACATTTTAATAGCCAATTTTAAATCCATGGGCTTGAAAATCATGATTAGCATCAGAAAAAAAGATTGGATATAATTATTCATGATTGCATATTTCTTTGTTACAGTACTGAATATATTTTAACATGCGACGCAAACAGAGGGACAGTTATATGTTATTGTGTTTTTGTCTGAAAGTGTTATGATTCTTGAATATTACTTTAGCCTTATTATGGAAACTGACGTGCTTTTCACATATTTTATTTATATTACACGGGAATTACTCAGGTAAGTACGTCTAATCTTACGTGAGTAATTCCCGTGTAATATAAATAAAATTACTTTAGCCTTTTGAAGATTATCATCTCTTTTACCGGTACTTTAAAAAAAAACAATCTATACTTGTTATATTAATTGGTAATAAACCTGCCAGTACAATTCACGGGTAGCAACTAATCTTCCAGATAAATCTATCAGACGGCGGTGAAACTGGCTCAATCTAAGTAGCTTATCAGTCAACATTGACTGTAATGGTCATACCATTTCACGTTTCCGCTTGTCAAGTTTAGTATTATCAGGACACCAAAATTTACGTTAAGTTACATTAATGGACTTTACTCGGAACTCGAAGGGTAATACTGCGTTACCGGTTAACTCAAAAGTAATTATTATTTGTTAAATAACAGTTAAGATATTATTTTTAACCGACTTCAAAAATGGTGGTTATATGTACCTACTACTGTTTTTTTATGTATGTTCACTGATTTCTCCGCTAATTATGAATTTATTTTGATGTTATTCGGTAGGCCATACTTCAGAGGTGGTCCGATATAAATTTCATCAAAATCGGTTTAGTACTTTAAGTTTTAAATTAAAAGAACTGAAAAATATCATTTTCCCATTGTTAGGATTCAGGCCTTCTTTCAGAGAGAGATGGGTCCTAATCCACCATGTTAGCTCAGTGCCTATTGGTGAATGTCTTTTTTTTTGTCTTTGTAATTTTGAGTTTCTTAGATTAAATTACCGGTTTCCTCTTATATCTTTCCTCTTATCTCGATATTTTCCTTGACCGTTTTTGAACGGTGGCATCGAAATTGCACATAATTTATGTAATGTAATTTATGTTTTGTAGTGGTAGGACTCTTTTGCAGGGGTCCGCCTGGGGAAGTACCACACCTTTGCCAGTTATTCAACTGCCAAGCAAAAGTGTCAAACACTACTGTGTTCCGGATTGAAGGGCAATGTTTCCAGCGAAATTACAGGGCACACAGAGATTTGACATCTTATATCTGGGGGTGACGAGCGCAGTGCATTGCCATCCAGGGTTTTGAACCGTTTAAGTTCAAAATTCTGAGTGGCGTTGAGCTGTTATGGGGAAGCGTGAAGAGCCATCAGGCGAGCGGCTTCGCTAGTCTCGTCATTCAGTATAATAAAAAAAATGTACTAAATAAGTCATTGGTGCAGGATCGAGGACCGAACAGGATGCCATCAGATTGTAAAGCGTACATGCTACCGCGCGACCACCATCGCAAGCACATATCGTTGCTTATCTCTGCGTGTGGTACCAGGTCGGTTGCAGGATCTGGCCATCACTCCTGTTTAGATCTGCCAGTTTGGGTGGCGTAGGTTCTAGGGATGCTTGCGTTACCTCGCGTCCCAGGCGTGTCATTAGGCGTTCGTAGAGCTCTCCCACTAAATGGACCGACGACATCGTAAGAGTTGCGGGCATCCAGTGGATGCAGATGGCAGGTTGTCGTTCAGTGTGGAGGTTAAAGGGGGAGGCCTATGTTCAGCAGTGGACGTCTTATGGCTGATGATTATGAGAGCTCTTCACCCACTTATAGTAGCTGAGTGGAAAATGTGACTCATCTGTCACCCGTATTGGTTTATTTGGATACGAGCCCATATATATTTAAGACTAATGCTGTTGCCCGTGACTTCGTACGCGTAGATTTTCATATAAACTTTCAACTCTTTTTTTTCTTCCTTAATCCGGCCCTTGCGCAAAATAACATAGCCTATACTACAATCTGGTCATAGCTAAGCATACTCGTGAAAACAGCATTTAAATCCGTCCAGTGGTAGGAGATGTGGACAAACAAACAAACAGACAATATTTCCAAAAACTGTCGTAACGTGATCAGCTGCGTATGTGTTTTTATTATTTTGACATCGCGCAATTACAGATTTTTTATCTCTACGTTTTTATTATATGTACTTATAGAAGATGTATAGATAGATGTATAGATATATATTCTAAATAGATAGAACCCATCGCTTATAGATTATTATGCACAAATCACCTCTATTTGTCAAAATTACAAGTTCTTAATTTGTCTGGTTTTTTTTATTTACAAGTCTTTGGCCTCTCCTGCAACCTGCGTTAGAAGAGACCGCTCTTTAGGTAGTTCTAAATTGAATTTGTGTACTCACCTAATAAGCTCAAGCTGGCAATCCAGCTTGCCTCCTGATCGCTGACGGGGAAACCTTCATGGTTCTGCATGGAGGCGATGGCTGGAGACATGTAGCCCTTGCTGAGACCCGCTGCGAAGGGGCCCAGGGACACCGCCAGCGCTGCCCATATCTGAGGAGAAAGAGACAAGGCTGATTACTCCGTCATTTGGGAACTGATTTACGTGTTTTAACCAACTTCCAAAAAGGAGGAGGTTATCAATTCGCCTGTTTTTATTTAATTTTTTATGTTTGTTACCTCAGAACTTTTGACTGGGTGAACCGATTTTGATGATTCTATTTTTATTTGAAAGCTGGTGCTTCCGAATGGTCTCATTTTAATTTGGTCGGTAGCAGTCGAATTGATAACCTCCTCCTTTTTGGAAGTCAGTTAAAAAGTAGGACAGACAGACGGATAGATAGACAGACAGTTTAGGCTTAGTACCAGGATCTCGTTTTCCCCCTTTGGGTACGGAACCCTAAAAACACTGCTATGACAAAAAAAAACAAATGGGTATAATTTTCAAGCTTGCCAGGACTAAAACGCTGTAAAAATTTGTTAATATTTTTGAAAATAAAACTTCTTCAGACGCGTTGACCAATTTTTGGGTTAAAAAAAATTATGGAACTCGCGCCATCGTCACGCTGTACCGTGTATTTTAAAACAGCGCCATCTCTTATAGAATAGGTGAATTACTACTTAAGTTTTCACTTCTGACGTGCGTCCCTATGACTGATGTGTTTTTTTTTGTCGATAAGGAACAAGATACTCCTGGGTTGCCATGTGTCACCAGACCTATTTTAAACTACAAATAAGCTGCGTGGGAAAAGAAATGTTCACACTTTCGTCTCACGTGCTGAATTGCCACATGTTGTAGGAAACGATGAAAGATTGACACGATGAATGATTTATAGCCAAAGACCTTTCGAGTCATAACTCAAAATAGTTATAAATATACGAGACAATGAATGAATGTTACGCAAAAATAGTGTGCTAAGCCGAAATACTTCAAGCACTCAATAATTTATTGCATATTATGAAATTTCCATACAGCATGTCTATTCTGCAAGCTAAGTGAACGCGCAAGGGAAATGATAAGCTAAGTGAATGTGATGTTTTCTTGCCTATTTCTGCAGATAAATGTCAAAATGTCAAGTGATTACCCTTGACTGTATTCCCTTACCCTTATAATTCGATATTTATCTGCAGAAATAGACAAGAAAAAATCACATTCACTTAGCTTTTCACTTCACTTGCGCGTTCACTGAGTTTGCAGAATAGACCTGCAGATCTTAGGTAGCCTGTTTAAGATAGGTATCAAATAAAGACCCTAATTGTGTATGCAACAGAATATGGAGCGGATCGATTTATTCCATAATTGATTTGTCCTCTAAATAGTCGTTTAGACTGTAGTAACATTTTGCTAGCAATATGTCTTTTAGGGTTTTGACATTTATTTACATTTCGTGTCTGTGCTGTGAACCGTTGAAGAGTTCCTTGATCTGGAGCTAAAACTGGATGTCGATTCAGGTCATAGTTACCATAAAAATGCATCGTCATGGATAAAAAACCGACTTCATAACAGTGTCAGAACTGGACCATTGACCATTGACTGGACATTGAAATGCGACCACAAGGGAAGCACCGCTTTCAAATAAAAAAAGAATCCTCAAAATTGGTTCTGAGGTAACAAAAAAAACAGTCGAATTTAGAACCTCCTCCTTTTTGGAACTCGATTAAAAATCAACTCCGCAATATATACAAACTCACATTAGGGGGGGTTGCACCATCTTACTTTAGCTTTAACAAACATCGACATTTCAGTTAAAGTACCGGTTAAGCAAAAAAAAAATGCACCATCTAACACAATTGTTAAATGACGTCATAACTTTAACCGTAACTGCCCACGCTTTGCTGGTTAGTGTTATTGTTTATGTTAAATATCTGTCAGATGCATAAAATATAATACCAGCTATGCATCTGGTGTAAATAAGGTCTCATTTGACTTGCAACCCTGGTAATTTTAACTATGCTAATAAATACGCTGGTGCAACGCATTTTGCAGTAACTGCAAAAGTCAGCGTTATTGTTTTTGTCAAATTTGTCATAAACCTTAACTTTAACTACTAATATGGCGCAACCAAGCCTAAACATTGCAAGTTAAAATAAATAATACCAGCACCACCTTCCACAACCTTACCACGGTAAATATCCCGTAAATAATCATTTAACTTTAATAACATGTTTTCAAGATTTTCGCTGTATTTGATGAAAATATTTCCAGCCATTTACGAGTTCTGTTTCAAATTAGTCGTTATTTTAATTGATACTAGATCACAATAAAAACGTAGATAAAACTAAGTCCTCTTCCCATAAACATTGTTGAATTACACCGTGTACTTGACATTCAAAACACGCACAACAATCTAGGCCTATGTAGTGAATATGCAATATGTAGTGAAACTTTCACAAATAACTCAATGTTATACGAATCTACACGTTCGTATAGGGTGATACATTAACAGAACAGCGGGTACGGTATCGATCTGTGTTTCAAACACCCTGTGTAAGTGTGAATGGGGCTAGGGGTGGGAATTTATCGATGAAGTTATCGATATTTTTTAGATGTCGTACATTGATTTTATAACCAAAGCAGATAGATAGAAAACTCTTTATTGTTCACACCAAAAATTATAAACGTATATAAAAACAACTTAAAAACTAGTGAAACAATTGGCGGCCTTATCGCTATAAGCGATCTCTTCCAGGCAGCAAATTTTATTTAAAGATTTGAAACTCATGATGGCGCTTTTTTATATAGTGTCAAATTGTTTAAATAACTACATTCAGCGTTGTTATCTAAAGATATGAATGAATGGGTGTTCCCCGATAGCTACAATCTGAGTATCTTTAAATTAATAGTGAATCTGTTTCTTCTAGGCAAGCGTGCTCCATCGTAGACCGCAGCATCGCTTAACTTTAAGCAAGGTGGCGGCCAAGTAAGCTTGTTACTAAATAATAATAAATTAATAAACTTGTGACAAAAAAGATGGTATGTCCTTCGATCAAAATAAAATGAATGGACGGCCTTAACCATTGAACTTGATCAGTAAAAACGAGTCAAAACCGTCGGACATATACTTCAACACCTAATTATAAAAATATATATTTGTTACAAAAAATAGTTCGCTTCTACTGGGCCCGTCCATTCATTTTATTTTGGTCGAAGGGTATGACTGTATAATGTTTTGGACAAGTGACTTTATTAATGACTCACAATATAAGTCAACAAACACTAAATACCTAAACTACTTCGCATTGTATACGAAAATAGTTAATGACTATAAATTGATATTGTTTTTAGTTGTTTTCATTTTATTTGAGTAGCGGCTGAGGCAATATGGCCAGAGCGTTAACTGCAATTGGCATGCATAGATAAATAGGTATTTTTATACCCAGGATAGGAATAAAAAAATCTGTGTATGATAATGATGTAATAATATTTGTATAGCTAAAACACAATCGGTATAATCCTAAAAACTACAAACTATAGTACGAACCGATCGCAGAGCGCTAATTATTAATGTACCCATTTACATTTTATGACATAGTTAAAGACTAGAATTAGATTATTGCCAGCCAGGAAGTTATAAATGGCGGTTTGATATAACAATAACTCTAATTTTTTTAAACAGGGAGTTGTAAATAAAGGCTATAAAATAATTACGCGTTTTTTCGTCTGTCCGCATTTTATTGATTACTTTGAAGATTTATTGCAATTAAAATAGTTTTTTTTTTTTTACTTTAACTAGATAATTGTTTACTATTTCCTAGCTTGTGTATTTCCAGATTAACTCGGTAGAGTTATTTATGTCATAATGCAGTATATTAGCACCGTTTCTTTAAATGTATCCGTAACTCTGATAGCCTATTCAAATCTCTTTATAGTAGAGATGTAAAATTTAGGATTTATCTCTAAATCTCTTTTAGAAGATGCTACGAAGAAATTCTTATTTTTTACAAGCAAATTTTTAAATGTTATGATTTTACTACGCCGAAAACATTACTCCGTTTTTTGGAAGTTCACACCCAGTCTTAAATCTAAATAAATAAAAAAAACACTTTATTAATTTAATAATGCGCGATGCAGCAAACGGCAATATAAAAAACCGCCTTTTTATTTTTTATTTTTAGATTGGCAGACCATAGAGTTAAGAATTTTACTCTAAGCTATTTCTTAACGCACACAAAAACACAGACTAATGAAATATAAACATAAAAATCCACAAAAGTATTTAAAACCAAATCCATTAAACTTTCCACAAAATTTTCATTGCCCACAATCCTACATTTTATCGATAAACAAACAGATAGCTAGCCCACATCCCTATTTCTATACTAAAGCTAGTTGTCCCGAACATTTCGTAGGGCAATGACCGACACACTAACACATATGCTAGCCCTTGCTACAATGCTACAAATACACTGCAACATTGTAGAATGAACTGTATTCCCTAACAAATAAAGGTTGTCAAGTTAGTAAATGTGTTGGCAAAAGTAATAAAGGGTTTTCCAATAAGAGGTGTTATTTTGATATTCAAAGAAAAATGCCATTTTTTATTATAAATCATCAGATGTTTATTTCATTACAAAGAGGAAGGTATGCCGTTAATAGTGGAAAATAACATCAGGCAAATGACCACCACGGCCACGCTTACAGGACAAAATCCTTTTCATGAAATTTTCCATAACTAAATCGCAAAGTGGCTGCTCTATGTCCTCGATAGCCTCACGAATTCCATCTTTGAGGTCTTGAATCGATACTGGGCTGTTGGCGTAGACCTTCTCCTTCACGTGGCCCCAAAGAAAGAAGTCGCAAGGTGTTAAATCACAAGATCTCGGTGGCCAATTGTGATCACCTCTTCGAGAGATAACACGGTCCGGAAACTTTTCCCTTAAAAGATCAATGGTTTCGTTGCTTGTGTGGCACGTAGCGCCGTCTTGTTGAAAGTGAACGTTGTCCAGATCAATACCATCCAATTCCGGCCATAAAAAATCGTTAATCATCTCTTGATAGCGCAATCCATTCACCGTAACTGTTGCGCCAGCCTCATTTTCGAAAAAGTAAGGTCCAATGACTCCGCCGGACCATAAACCGCACCAAACAGTCACACGTTGAGGATAGAGAGGCTTTTCAACAATAACTCTTGGGTTTTCTGAGCCCCAGATGCGACAATTTTGCTTGTTGACGAAGCCACCGAGGTGGAAATGGGCCTCATCACTGAAGATGATTTTTCGATGGAATTCCGGATCATTTTCATGCATTTCAACGACCCAATCAGCAAAGTCACGACGTTGTTGATGATCGGCCGGCTTGAGTTCTTGTGTTAACTGGACTTTATAAGCCTTAAGACCCAAATCTTTATGCAAAATACGGTGTAATGACGTTTGTGGAATACCTAATTCCAAAGAACGACGAGGAATGGACAAACCTGGGTTTTCTTCAACACTTTCGGCTACAGCAGCAATATTCTCGGCTGTTCTTGAGCGACGTGCACGGGTTTTATTCTTCTCATCACTAACTTGTCCCAACAGCTCGAATTTTTCCACCAATTTCTGTATTGCGGTCCGACAAGGTGCTTCACGACGACCCAAAAATGTTCGAGTTTTACGAACCGTCTCTGCCAAATTTTCACCATTTTTATAGTGAATTTTAATAATTTCAATGCGTTGTTGAAGCGTGTATCGTACCATTTTTATTAATGGCGTAGTTTCTACTTGTCAAATGCCAAGAAATGACAGCTTCAAAAGTGACATCTACCGAAATAGCGGGCTATTCAAAATAACACCTCTTATTGGAAAACCCTTTAGTTAATACCTAACTTTATGTCACTGAAATGAAAGATCGTCACGTTTGTCTTAATCCGCTATAGAACTTTATCGCAATAAGAAATATGGACATTTCAAAGTTCTATTTTCAGAAGTCTCGACAGTAACTATGACAAAGTACTATACAGTCCAGTTTAAGGGAGTTAATTAATCAGTAAGTATTAAAGGACTGATCAATAAGTCAATGGTATTTATTAGAGATTATTAAGAGAGGCTTAAGTGTAATTATCTTGTTGACGTTAGATGTCACTTAGATGAAATAAGCCGCTTCTTACTTATAAGTCTCGATTGAATTGCTTTCTTCTAGGCAAGCGTAGTCCATCATCAGGCGTGGTGGCAGTCACACGCAAGACTATTTTAACACGCGTTTATTAGATTTGTATGTATATATGTACCTATGTATGTTTGATTTTCAACTTCAAATCGTCGAATTAAATTGAAATTTTGAAAACTTATCAAGGACCGACGACAATGCAATAATTTAAATAGTTTGTCCCATTATCCTTACCAGAATCTTCAGGATTAGCGATTTTAAAGCTTGTTTTAAAGTCTTTTAACCGACTTCCAAGAAGACGGAGGTTCTCAACTCGACTGTTCTTTTTATTTTTATGTTTGTTACCTCAGAACTTTCGACTGGGTGAACCGATTTTGATGATTCTTTTTTATTTGAAAGCTGGTGCTTCTCGTGTGGTCCCATTTCAATTTGGTCCAGTTCTGTCGTTTTTATGGAGCCGGTTTTTTCTATTGATAATTATCTATTG
Organism: Agriopis leucophaearia; assembly: GCA_949125355.1. NCBI lineage: Eukaryota > Metazoa > Arthropoda > Insecta > Lepidoptera > Geometridae > Agriopis > Agriopis leucophaearia. Next base: position 1,913,886 of record OX421285.1, on the reverse strand, counting down.
TTATGTAGCTGATAGCTGTGGAGATATTTGGAAACGCGCGCGACATTTTGGGAAAAGCCTAGCGACAATCCTGTTTCGGAGAAAAATGTCCCTTGCGTGCTTGGCCTAAAAAAACTGTCAAAACTTTACTAACCTGTCTTCTATAACTGTTCCTTCCATCATTAGACCTCATGATCATAATCCTGGCTTCAGGGTTGATGTTGGTCATCTTATCACCAACTGTCAGACAGGTCAGACTCGCCTTCTCACCCATAGACGCTGTTACAACTTCACTTCAGTCCAAAGTCTTATACCTCTGATCAGTTATGATCAGTAAGACACCTTGAAAATATAGCCTTAACTGATATAAGCCAAAAAGGAATTCAAAAATAGTCCTTAAATATCTTGAAAAATGGGCTTATAGTGCCTAAAAATTGGGCCCAAAAGAGGCCAGAATAATAGTCCCCAAAAGGCCTAAAAAACTGGGCCCAAAAAGGCCGAGATTAACACTTACTTTAAGGCCTAAAAAGGCCAAAAAGCCGAAAGATTAAATCTAAATGGAAGCCTAAAAGGCTTAGCACTTTAGTCCTAGAAGATTTAATAAGGAACTAGGTCCAGAATCCAGTCGTTTTGTCACGTTACTCGGGATAACATCTTGTCTGATCTGAAACAAAAGAAAAAGAACAGTTAGTAACTTCATCATCGTCATCAGCCAGAAGACGTCCACTGCTGAACATAGGCCTCCCCCTTTAACCTCCACACTGAACGACAACCTGCCACCTGCATCCACTGGATACCCGCGACTCTCACGATGTCGTTGGTCCATCTAGTGCGAGGCCTACCTACGCTGCGTCTTCCGGTTCGTGGTCTCCACTCAAGAACCTTTCTTCCCCATCGGTCATCAGTTCTTCGAGCGATGTGGCCTGCCCATTGCCACTTCAACTTGCAAATTTTAATAGCTATGTTAGTAACTTCCGTGTACCTATATCCACTAAAACGAGTCACGGGGCGTCCTACGCTACATTTTCCGACTCGTTTTCAATTCAGATCAGAAAAACAAGGGAGATATGCTTTAGTTTAATTATCGTGTTTAAATGTTCCCATTTTTCATTTTTTTTAAACACATCATTCATAGGACTGCAGTTTAGAAGTGAAAACATAAGTAGTAACTCACCTATTCTACAAGAGATGGCGTTGTTTTGAAATACACGGTACAGCGTGACGATGCCGTGAGTTCCATGATTTTTGTTCGCCCAATAAGTGCTCAACACGCCTAAAGAAGTTTTCACTTCAAAAATCACTATACCTTAGCCTTATTTAAGACTTACTAGATGCGTTCGCACCCGCCACGCCTAATTACCATATCTTCCTCGTTCATCTGGTCTGAGGTTTTCACTCTAGAACACGTCAGGTAAAAGATATTTGTGTACACTAGATAGCAGAATATTTGGCAAAGTAGTACGGACAGATTCTCACAAAAATTACAATTGATTTTTGTTTAAAAAGTTCTATTTTTGAGTAACTACGTATAATAGTATGTCGTACACAGGGTTACGCATATACACTATACTAAGAAAGGAGGTCCTTTTTATGAACAACTTTTACTATGCGACCAACCTTGAAATTGCGAAAATAATATCAGCTGTTCCATAGAAGACTGTCATTCATCATCAGCCAAAAGACGTCCACTGCTGAACTAGGCCTCCCGTTTAACCTCCCCTTTAACCTTTTACCTCCACACTGAACGACAATCTGCCATCTGCATCCACTGGATGCCCGCGACTCTCACAATGAAAACTGTCATTGACACTCGACAAAATGTATGGAACAGCTGATTTTTATTCCATTTCAGGGTTGGTCCCGTAGCAAGTTGTTTATAATAATGAGTACAATGACGTCCTATCGGATTAGTACAGTTTATATGAATAACCCGATACATAATAGTTCCGTCGTGCCAATAGTTCCGTTAAGTAGGCGTCTAGAATTTAGGTCTAACCTATTAAATAGTTCGACAGAAATAAATATGGAACTAGAGTAAATCATTTTGCCAACTTTTGAAAGCTAAAACGCAATGAACTTGGTCAAGCTTTGTCGACAGTTTTGTTATGGACCTACTGGAAACTAATTGTTTTTAACACGCTTTTATTAGCTTGGTATTTATCTATGTAACGGAATAATAACGGAAGTCAGCGTTATTGTTAGTGTCAAATTTGTCATAAACCTAATATAGTGCAACCAAGCCTAAACATTGCAAGTTAAAATAAATGAGAGCTTTTGAAAAGGTAATAATAACACTTAATAAAATATTTTGGATCAACTAATTGATATAAGTTTGACGCTTATGTCTTTCTGTCTAAGAGTTTGTAGCATTCCAACGAATGGACCGTTTTCAATGCGGTTTTTACACGCCTTTATTAACTTGGTATTTATCTATGTAACGGAATATTTGAACGTGATTTTCACCCCTTTCAAAACGACGGATTGATTTGAAACTTTGCACACTTTTCAAAGACTGCTGACAATGCAATAATTTATATAGTTTGTACCATTATTATTATATTTTAAAGCGTGTTTTTTAGTTTTTTTAACTGCGAGAATTATTTTTAATTATTATTCAGACTAGACATGACCTTTTTAGCAACGAAGATTAAAACAAATTGTAAATTAGTTCAATAAAAAAAACCGATCAAAGCGCTTATAATTTTTAAACTACTGAACAGGTTTTCATGAATTCTCTCGATTAAATCAGATTCAAACAACAACAAAAACTAAATCATAATTAGTTCAGCCGTTTGGAAGATACGATGATACAGACAGATACAACACATACACATAATATACACCTTACAGGTACACATATACACGTGCAGATATACACGTTAAATTCATAACACCGCTCTTTTTGGGTCAGGCGTCTCTTTTTCTTACATTTTCACGACTAAACGTATAAACTATTATATTGGCAATAAAATTGTTTGCAGGCTTAGAACGGAGATAGAATACTTTTATATCTCGGAAAAATCTAAAAAAAAAACACGAGGTGCAATGAGATATAAAATGGACACAACACTCACTCAGAGCGGCTTTTTTACATCTGAAGAGATGGAAGATGTCATACAAGTGTTACATTGATTATCCATCTAAGCAATTGGTTGTAGGTATGGAAGATATGTCCGGATAAATAGCTTTCTTTTTATGCCGAATACCTGAACGAGTAATCGGAATAAAAATGATTGACATTCGTATTTTACCTAAACAAAAAGGATTTTTGTGTGTTTGAAGTGTCGTTATTTAAATTATTGATTGTATAAATTACGTGAATGTAAACCATTTGTTTGTCATAGTTTTATATTAACGAATTTTGAGTTTAAAAGGAAACCTAACAGGTATGAGGTCAAATATGACTGCAGAAGATATTGGTATTATTGTCTTTATTTTCTTCACTTGCAATTCATTTCCACACCGATGTTTTCAGATAAATCTCTAGTTATTTACAAATTCATCAATACCATAGTTACGTATTCAAAATGCAGCTTCCATTAACATTTAAAATATATTTACATTACTGCTACAACACAAACCCTCAGTAACGGAATTTAGTAAATATGAGTTATGGTTAGAGTGTCTTTAATATTATTAAGATTAGTTGTAACTATCTAGAGTGTATATAATACGGTTTAAGATATTTTTATTTCCTCAAAAGAATTTACAAATCCACTTATTGAGAAAACACAGTAATAATTGGTAAGTATTATAGCACCACTGAGCGTAGTTTACAAAGATATTACAATAATGAATTAACTCATCAAAACAATCAAATATCAATAAAATTCAAACTTAGAGGGTAGGTTTATAAAATTTTGCAGGGTATGTCTATGAATGCAAGCGTAATCCTTAGTAACTAAGGCCTTTGCGAAACTACTAAGTCATAGTATGAAAAAGAGTTTTTTTATGGTCTTATTATAATTAAGTAGGTATGGTTACAATAATGAAATGTGTATCTAATATTAAATATGTGTTTTTCAATAACGTGTCCGTATCTGTATTAGGCCAAATTTCTGCGCTACATCCGGCCAAACTACTAAGCCCCATCCCTAGCCGGTTATATACTGTCAATAGAACAATGGGCCTGACGTGATGAGAGATGAGAAAGAATGTCTGTAAACATGCTATTTAACTCTTTCGAAAGACGTCTGAGAAGTAAATCATAAGATTTACGGTTATTGTCGCAACACGAGTGTATAATGGTGACAAAGGACAACTATAAAGATTTAGTGTATATTACTTAAATATATCGTTATTGTGTATTGTGTGTATTTTATAGAATTTTATTTAAAAATCTGTATTCAGCACAGTACCTTTCAATACCTCTAGACCATAACTTGAGAATGACTCAGTAAGTAAAGAACTGGTAAAGAAGTACTTTTGTGTTTTGAAATTTGTTGGTGGAGAGCTAGACCGCGTTTCTTCGCAACAAAATTGTCAACACATTTTTTTGGGTTTTGTACCCAAAAAAGGGTTAAATGGGACTTTATTACTAAGACCACGCTGTCTGTCCGTTTGTCTGTCTGTCACCAGGCTGTATCTCAAGAACCGTGATAGTTATACAATTGAAATTTTCACAGATATATTTCTGTTGCCGCTTTAACAACAAATCTAAAAAAAACAGGTTTAAATACAATTTAAGGGGGCTCCCATACATTATTTTTTAGCCGTTTTTATAGATAACTAGCTGCGTTCCGCGGTTTCACCCGTGTGGTGAGGAAAATTTCATCCAAATCCCTTCAGCCGTTTCTGTGTTATTGAGTAACAAACATCCATCCATCCAAACTTTCACATATGTGATATTAGTGAGATGGTATAGAACCATTCGTGCGCGAGTCTGCACTTGGCCGGTTTTATTTAAATTAAGCGTAACTTTTTGCTGACAGTTTTTTTTTTGCTGGACATTTAAAGTTGCTCGGTAATTATTGGGCTACCTATTTACATAAAACTCGGTATTGGCTTCGACCAAAATAAAATGAATGTACGGGCCCAGTAGAAGGGCATTTTTGAAGATTACAAAATGAGCGCCAGCGCTCACTTCATTTCAGTCGGTCTCTAGCCGTAGGAAGTGAAACACGAGTCTATTGTTACGCGATAACGAAACATCTGACAAAATTATGAATTCGTATGCTTTACCGAAGTGTAAATACACAAATAAAACCGATATCTATTTTTTGTAACATAGGTATATACTGTACATTTTTATAATTAGGTGTTGAAGTATATGTCCGACGGTTTTGACTCGTTTTTACTGATCAAATTCAATGGTTAGGGCCCGTCCATTCATTTTATTTTGGTCGAAGGGTATTGGTGTATAGTTGGACCACTTTCGCCCATTCTCCTTTCGAATTAAAACTTTGTACCTTTGGTAGACATTCCCTATACTAACAAACCTGCTTAGACCTTTGTTGTAAATAGTGAAAATAATTGTTATTATACTAAATGATTGTTTATTATAACAATATTGTTAGACGCCATACCGGACGATGAAATAAAACAAATCGTATTATTTCTAGGTTTAGGTCGATTATAACAAACATCTATTTCGGGATCATAGAGTAATATTGACGCAAGTAATTAGGATGGATTGAATATTATATTATAGCCAATGGATTGGCTATAATATAATATGATAGAAGATGCAAGCTAATATACGAGGTTTGTCTCTAGACGACGGAAATAATTCAAGAATATCGTGGCAGGCTGCCGTTCAGTGTGGCGCTGTAAGGGGGAGGCCTATATTCAGCAGTGGAAGTCTTCTGGCTGTATCTTCAGATCAGATATGTTACTTCTGAGCGAGGTAGAGAACATACGAAACATATACAAGTAAGTTAGGTCAGCGCTGGTGAAAGGTGGTGGTTAGCCAGTTTAGGTCTGGGAAGTTCCATCATAGAAAATGGAACCGTTTTTCCTATGGTTCCCACCATTCTATGGTTTTCTCTTGATAACCAAAACTCCCTTTTTTTCGAGAATATTTCCGCTTTTGATCACCAACTAGCCTGTTGGTAAGCGACTATATGGTCGAAGATGAAGCACGCAGACTTAGAAGATACCTATGCACTCTGAAACGGTCCAGGCTCTCAGGAAACAAGGAAGCCGGCAGGTTGTCGGGATGATTTGAACCCACACCTTGTGGCGAGGCTTCCAACTACAAAACCACTGAGCAATCGTCTTCTCAAAAGTCAGCCTAAACATTTTAGAAAGATACAGTTCTTAAAATTTAGTGCTATATTCCAAGTCTTATTATACAAATGCTTTTAGGATCTAGGTCAATGATAAGAATAAATTTAGACATTTTCGTAACATCAAGGTTTCATCCGGCAGCGAATGTAAATAAGTTTAGATTTAAAATAAACTCAGCATTTCACCAAACTGAAATATATCCTTTGAGTAATACAAATTAATAGCTAGGTACAAACAGGGAGATATGCCTTAATACTATAAATATAATAATACTAGCGACCCGCCCCGGCTTCGCGCGGTAGTTAGCTGAGAAGAATACGAAAAATAACATGACGTCACACTAAATTCAATATGGCGGACGCCTCAGAAGGCGGACACAATTTTATTATATACCAACATGATATAGGAATCAAATGAAAGAGTTTGCTGAGAAAAATACGACAAATCTTGATTTTAAAAGTAAAAAATATATAGGTACTTATATGTATTAAAGAAGCTCGCTTTTAATAATGTATTAAATAAACATAATTATCCATTTAAAAAAGAATTATTTATATTTATTTGACATTCTTTGTTACTAAATAGTACTTACATGACATTGAATACTTTTTTATATGATTTTATTATTAATATTTTTTTTTTTTGGTTTTTTATTGTTTAATAGTATTAGATAAGTAAGTATTTTAATTTTTGTTAATGCTATTAATGATATATTTTTTTATATATTTTTGTCAATTATTATAATGTAATTACATACTAAATTAATAATTTAAAGGAATAATGATCATAAGTTAATAATAAAATCTGTATGCGACATGGATCTCTCTGATATTAATAAATTTACTATGAACTATTACAAATTATTTTTTTCACTATCATTATTATATCCCAAAGTTAAGTTATTAATGTCCCAAATTTGAAAACTGAACTGGCATTGAATCATTTTCGGTTCCTTGTTTCCTGAGAGATATAATTTTGGCCTTTTCAAGGCGAGAGTGAATAGGTATCTTCTAAGTCTGCGTGCTTCATCTTCGACCACATCGTCGCTTACCAACAGGCGAGTTTGTGGTCAAACGAAGACCTAATCGCGTTAAAAAAAAAGATTTTCAAAACAATGCGAGTTTACGAAACTAGAAAACGAAAACAACTAATCTTCAACGTAAATCTGCAACGTCTTAATCTGCAAAATCCAAAACATTTACATTAGAAAAACCAACGACCGATCTTTGGCAGTTCAACGTATCTATTTTAGCAACCAACTACTTTATTTTAGAATATCTATGTCAAACCTACCTACGCTAGACAGTTTGTATCAACATACAGACAACAATTTTCATGCGTTTTCCTGTTAGAGAGATTAGGTTATTTTCAGGAATGTTCATTAAATTAAATAGAATAAGGTTTTGTTTCAATTATGCTATAAATGTATATTTTATTTTGGCGGCCATTTTAGAAAATTTACTATTTTGGGTATTAAGTATTGTATTGTCGCCAGAACTGGGGCCTTATCCAACTCTAACTGACCTTTTGGTTTGTGGTTCCCTTCAGCAAAAGTTTTTATGAGGACTTTCAATCTGTTTAAACTACAGTTATATGATTATTTAAGAGATATTTACCGTGGTAAGGTTGTGGAAGGAGCTCCCGATATTTCGACGCAGTTACATGCACCATGTTCACGGAAAGAACATGAACTTCCCGTAAATATGGTGCATGTAACTACGCCGAAATATCGGGTGCTCTTTCCACAACTTTACCACGGTAAATATCCCTTAAATAATCATATAACTGTAGTGAACAACCGTGATAGTTTAAAACTCTGTTTAAACTGTATATTTTTTCTTTATAATTAGTTTGTTTGAACATTTTCTTGTTTGATCCTTGAAGTTTTTTGCTTCTAAAAATACAGTATCAACGGCGCTTCTGCAGTCAAACTCGTCCTGCCTTAACCCAAGTAACATCTCTACCATTACGTAAAGACGTCCATAAAATCACCTGATCGATCTTGGCACCTCTGGTAACGACATGGGACGATAATGAGAGACAGATTAAAAATCACGCATTATCACACTGTACGATACGATCTCCTTTTTAAAGCTTTTACTTGTTGTTTTTTTTAATTAATCTCGATTTGCTAGTCTATGGAATGCACTGCCTGATTGGGTGTTCCCCGATAGTTACAATCTGGGTGTCTTCAAATCACGAGTGAATCGGTTTCTACTAGGCAAGCGTGCTCTGTCGTAAACCGCATCATCGCTTAACATCAGGCGAGTTGCCAGTAAAACGCAAGCCTGATCCTAAATAATAATAAAAAAAATCTACCGACCAATTTAATATGTACTTATATTGTATGCCCAAAGGATAGCTGATACTATAGATTCTAAGGTTAGGTACTATGTTACACATAGCTGACAATAGATGATTGATATTTTTAACACGCTTTTATTAGCTTGGTATGTATCTATGTAACGGAATATTTGAACGTGATGTTCACCCCTTTCAAACCGACGGATTGATTTGAAAGTTTGCACACTTATCAAGGACCGACGACAATGCAATAAAGCGTGTTTTTTAGTTTTTTAAACTGCGAAAATTATTTCTTGTGAAACTACATACATGTTTATATTTAAATCCATTTAGTAAATGTAAACCTCTACCTACGTAAATTAGTTTTCTAGTTGTTACCGCGCGTATTTCATTTCAACTTCTCGACTGTAAACTTTAAATAGCATATAATATTGTAATTTGATACTAAACACTACAGAACAATATGAAACAAGCTGTAAAAGGCAAGTAATAAAGTTCACGCCTCAGACTGAACTCTCTGTTGACCCAACAGGGAAGAAAGCATTGAATTTATGGTATTTTAACCGATTTCAAAAAAGGAGATTCAATATGACTAAACGGAATGTGGATATTCGCCATAGAACCAGAGTCACCGACAGAGCAATTACAATTTGCAAGTTGAAGTGGTAATGGGCAGGCCACATCGCTTGAAGAATAACCGATGGGAATGAAAAGTTCTTGAGTGGAGACAACGAACTGGAAGACGCAGCAGAGGTAGGCCTCCCACGAGATATACAGACGACATTGTGAGAGTCGGGAGCATCCAGTGGATACAGATGGCAGGATGTCGTTCAGTGTGGGGGTTAAAGGGGGCGGCCTATGTTCAGCAGTGGACGTCTTCCGGCTGATGATAAATATGACTATATTCTCAGGTTTCCGCACCCAAAGGGTGTAAATGGGACCTTATTACTAAGCCTACGCTGTCTGCCTGTCTGTCTTTCCATCCGTCTGTCTAACCAACTCTACCGTAAAATGGTAATAGATACGTACAAGCGTTAAACTTGACATGATTATAATACACACTCTAAAGTAAAACAACAAATAATGACCAAGTGCGAGTTAGTGATAAGTTTCTGTTCACCACCAAGTTAAGAAACGTAGAGCGCGGTCGGTACTTAGATGGGTGACCGCTTGGCGTGATGTTGCCTTTTTGCACTTCTTTTGGTTGTTTAGGTGGTATGGAACCCTCAGTGCACGAGCCCAACTCGCACTTGACCGGCTTATTTCTGTTATTGTTATTGTAAGTCAATTGTAATTCGAGATGTGAAATAAACTCGAGGGTTACAGAATCGTTTTATATTTATTATTGTTTTAAATCGTACGCTATAAAAGTCTCAATATAAAGATATAACCTGTCGATATAAGCGTCATTTCTCAGATATGCTAATAACACCTTGAACGTGTTCGTTAAAAACGCGTTTAAAGCAAAAAAACGCGGATAATTTTGCAACATCAAACGATAAATGATCGCTTTTAAACTGCTGGTTAGAAATAAATGGTCAGTGAAGTACTAGTTTTCGTTATTAAGGACTAAAGTCACAAATAAGTTGGTAATTGCACGGCCCGTCTTCTACCTCCTGTCCATCCTAAGGTTGCCTGGAAGAGATCGCTCTTAGCGATAAGGCCGCCAATTGTTGCGCAAGTTTTTTTAAGCTTATTTATCGTATATTATGTATTTTGTGATGTGAACAATTAAGAGTTTATGATTATGATGATGAGGCTGTAGGTTGGACCAGTAGTACCTAAGATATTTTTACCTGTAGATAGGTTGTACCCGCCACCATATTGACTAGACGAATGCAAGGCACAGTATCATACTAGTTACAGCCGTCTCTCAGTCCGGCAACACATCGCAGCTAATTAAGTGTTTTAGCAAAAATAATAATTGTAGTAAAATGCCTTTCTGTGTCTTTATGAACTGCACAAAGTACACACGCACTGTGAGAGATAATAAAAATGTTTCATTTCAAGCGTAAGTACTGTATTTGTTATTAAAACAGAATAATAATATCTTAGGCGGCTATTGTCACTACGAAGTGTATGAGCGAGATGTGTAGATCGCCTTGTGTGAGAGAGTGATAGAGATCGCAGCATAATCGACGACCAAAGCCGAATTTAGCCGATCACCAAGGCGGCGGTAAGCCGGTTGCTACTTTTTGTTAATTTTTAAAGCAGTGTTGTTCAGTGTTGTTGTGTTGTTGTGTTGTTGTTGTTATAACGTCTCTATTATATTATATCTCACTGAGTATTACACCCTTTTCGCGTGACCCAGTATAAAGTTTATACTCTATCTCTATAATTTCATATATTTACTGCTGGAAACATAAAACGTATTATATTAAATTTATTGCATTTTTCTACGTTCTTTGAAAGAAATGGCCAATAAAAACTATTTTAGCGCTCTATTCAAAGAGTTAAATGAAATTCACGTTTGATTTTTAACGACTTCCGTGGAAACGCCATTTTCTTCACTCGATTTTAGTGCAGTGAAAATTCCTGTTCTATCAAAGAACAGTGTCTGAAACAATACAGGGTTAGACGGGATGGTGGTACTAACTCGAGAGGAGGTCGTTGCAATGTAAATAACTGTTACTTTAGAACCAATCCTAAATTCTCAAAATTAGCTGTTCCTTGAAAAATATGTGGATAATATTATTATTAATTGGCGGATTTAGGGTTGGTTCTTTGTCCCATTTATGCGTTGCCTGAATGGGTGTTCTCGATAGTTACAATCTGGTGTCTTTAAATCATGAGTGTTTTTTGCTTCTAGGCAAGCGTGCTCCATCGTAGACCGCATCATTGCTTAACATCAGCCTAGTTGGCGGTCAAACGGAAGCTTTTTATCTAATATTATAAGGAGTTAAGATTTGTATGTAACGAACTAAGACAAAAGCTACTACACCGATTTAAAAAAATATTTTACCATTAGAATAGGTACTACATTATCCTTGAGTAACGTTTATCTCTTTTTTTATATAAATCTCCACCCGTGGGAAGTCGGGACGGGCGGTTAGTAAAAAACACATCAGTCATACATTTTTACTTCTGACGTGAAGTCCGCACGTCAGAAGAAAGCTTAAGTAGTAATTCACCTATTCTACAAGAGATGGCACTGTTTTAAAATACACGGTACAGCGCGACGATGACGCGAGTACCACGATTCTTGTTCACCCAAAAAGAAAGAAGTTTTCACTTCAATAAAAGTAAAACTTCTTCACAACGATGATTATCTTGTTTCGGTTTTGCACAACCGATTTGTGTAACCCTGCTCGCTTGAGAACTCCTGAAAACGGTTGGTCTATTATGTGCAATTGTATTACAAAGATAGCTCTCCATAATCAATTATCCCGTTAAAGGCAATGCAATTGACACAATCCAATTGCAGTATCCCCTGTGACAGACGTACTAGTACCCCAGTTATAGTCGTTATAGATCATGTTTCTGGTGCAAATAAATTTGGGGTATCCACTGGGTACCCTAGATTTAAATGAAAGCCAATGTAACGACAGTCATCACCATCATCATCATCAGTCAGAAGATGTCTACTGCTGAACGTAGGCCTCCCCCTTAGAACTCCACACTGAACGACATCCTGCCATCTTTATCCACTGGATGCCCGCGACTCTCACAATGTCGTCGGTCCATCTAGTGGGAGATCTACCTACGCTGCGTCTTCCGGTTCGTGGTCTCCAATCAAGAACCTTTCTTCTCCATCGTTTATCGTCCGGGTTGTATTGGATATGCCTTAAGTAAATTCGTTTAAGTAAAAAAAAAATTACTTTAGTATAACAAAAGTCATGGACTCCGGTTTCCGTGGATTGCATTTAAAATCTATCTATCTATACATATAATAAAAATGTAGAGTCAACACTAGGCGTCTTGAATTAAGCAGATGAACACGTTAAGACAGTTTTTAGAATTTTTGTCTGTTTGTTTGTCCACACACATCTCTTAAACCACTGGACAGATTTAAATGCGGTTTTCACGAATATGCTTAACATTGACCAGATTGAAGTATGGGCTATGTTATTTTGCGAAAGGGCCGGATTAAGGGAGGAACCTGAACCGACTTCGATCCCAAGTGGGCAGAAGTCGAGATAACATGTCAAAGTGGGGTTATATAGAAGGCTCTGATACCGAATATATTTGTGGTGTGAACCCTCAGACAATGTCATACTTGATGGAGTTGCAGCGTGCTCTACAACCTGCACACTAGACGATTTGAATGAAGCCACGGAGTGTGACATTGGAGTGGCAAAATTTTGGTCCAAAAGCTTAATTTAAAAATAAAATAAAAAACGAAAGAAGAAGAAGGGAAGATAAAAGGGTTGAAAGTTTATATGAAAATCTACGCGTACGAAGTCGCGGGAACAGCACTAGATAAAAAATAAGAACTCGTGCATTCCTCACGTTCAGTACAGCACTATTGCATAAAGTTGTTAAGGACACGTGTCTCATGCACGTGGACGATAATAGGATAAGAGGACCACTCGAACTGAGGTGAGACGATCGAGGAACATGGGATCTATGGATAAAGTGACCATGAGGCTAAAATCGTGAGAGGACAATCCATAAAGACAGGGCTCTTTAGGCCCATTTGTATTATTTTTGAAGTGAAAACTTCTTTAGGCGTGTTTTGGGTAAACAAAAATCATGGAAGTTGTGTCATCGTCACGCTGTACCGTGTATTTCTAATGTGCCCAGGGCATCCAATAGATTAAAAACGGCCATGTGCATATTCACTCCTGTCATATCTTGAGACATTTTTTTTTATGATACTAAGTGACGAAACGAGCGAAGTCGCTCTCCTGATGGCTCTCCACGCTTGCCCATAACAGCTCAACGCCACTCAGAATTATGAACTTCAACAGTTCAAAACCCTAGATGGCAATGCACTGCGCTCGTCACCCCGAGATATAAGATGTCAAATCTCTGAGTGCCGTGTAATTTCGCTGGAAACATTGCCCTTCAATCCGAAACACAGTAGTGTTTGCACACTACTGCTTGGAGGTTGAATAACTGGCAAAGGTGTGGTACTTCCCCAGGCGGACCCCTGCAAAATAGTCCTACCATTACATTATTACACATACACACAATATATTACTACATATTATTCTAGAATCTAGCTAGTCAGTATATTATTCAAGGCTCAAAATGATTATTCAATAAAGCATTTTCCTTTCGTATTTCAAAGCAAAACCCTGCCTTCCTACTTTGTTATGAAACCATGGAATAATAAAGCAACGAAAACCCTGATAAGGAGCTAGTTGTTACAAAATTATGTATCCAAGTCCAAGAAAACGCAACTCATATCACTTTCCAGTTGAAATCGGTTAATATAAACAAGCACCTTGTACCTACTTGTGTATCACACTAGTATTATAAATGTGAACGTACGAAAGTAACCCTGTCTGTTTGTTACACCTTCACAAAGATATTTAAAAAACACATCATTCATAGGACTGCACGTTAGAAGTAAAAATTTAAGTAGTAATTCACCTATTCTACAAGAGATGGCGCTGTTTTAAAATTATCGGTACAGCGTGACGATGCTCGAGTTCCATGATTTTTGTTCACCCAATCAGTGCTCAACGCGCCTAAAGAAGTTTTCACTTCAAAAACTTACTATATCTCAAATATTCCTAAGGTTAGAATAAGTTCATCTGATATCTTAGTATGTATAATTTTTATAGAATCCGGAACGTAGATATTCGCCAAAGAACCAGAGTCACCGACGTTGCTATTAAAACTTGCAAGTTGAAGTGGCAATGGGCAGGCCACATCGCTCGAAGAGCTGATGACCGATGGGAAAGAAAGGTTCTTGAGTGGAGACCACGAACCGGAAGACGCAGCGTAGGTAGGCCTCCCACTAGATGGACCGACGATATCGTAAGAGGCGTGGGCATCCTGGCATCATCCATGGCAAGCATCATTTCAATATGGCTATAAATAAATATTTGTGTGCCATTTTACATTAGTAAACTTGACAATAATAGAATAAGTGCATTTTTTTCTAAAACTATGTTCCATAACTGTTATTTTCGTAGAAATAAAAGCCTTTTACGTCAAGATTATATTATCTTAGTATTTTCACGACTAAACTTTCTATCAAATACACATTACTTTGAAATTCATTGACCGATTTTCAGGTTGATGAATTTCTCAAAGCAGTGTGCATTATTACGTCGGCCTACGATACTTTTTATCCAGAAAAAAATTAAGGAAGTTTTTTTGCTGTTGGGAAAACTGCATTTTGCATGTAACACCGCGGGTGGAACTAGTCTAGTTGCAATTCTATTTACATCGGCCACTTAGCGCAGGAGTGGTCAAGGCTTGTCATTTTGTAGGCCGCACAGTTTATGATTTACGTCTCTGACCGATTCAATTTATTTTTTTACTGTCGAAAATAGGAGGATATTTTCTAGTTGACGCGTTTATAAATATACTGGATCACCCGGAAAGGAGGTATAAATAAATAGTAGTAGTATAAAGCCGTAATTATCCATATTGCCCATCATAATGAACAAATTTTACGATGTCAGGGTTGGTCATATATTTGTTGGTTGTTTTTTTTTTTATATTTGACCATATATTACATTTTAGTAATGATATATTATACAAAAATATTTTTTATTTTTGATTTCATTTTTAACCGACTTCCAAAAAGGAAGAGGCTATTAATTCTACAGTTTTTTTAAATATTTGTTACCTCAGAACTTTTGACTGAGTGAACGGATTATGACGATTCTTTTTTAATTTAAAAGCTGGTGCTTCCTGTTTGGTCCCATTTCAATTTGGTTCAGTTCTTCGGTTTTTATGTTAATAATTATTGTACAAGGTGACTATTTTTACAATTTTTAAACGGCTAAAGACAATCTACACTACGAAAACTGTTAGACTGCCCATAGATCGTTGAAGGTCTAAAGACAATCCAAATGCTCAAGCCCACTATCAGTTAGCAGTGTACCCAGCATGCTGGCGGCATTACCACTCTGAATAGAAATGCTTATGCGTTGAGCCAGAAACAAACCAGCATTTTGGCCACGCGTCTCTGAAATATTTTTGAAAATGAGGTGAAGTCCCGTTCCTCAAGGGCCCAATGTCTCCCAAACGCTTCAAATATATAACCAATGCCGAGCTTAGCATTTTTTTACAATGTTGGTCACAAGTTTTTTATAGACGATGATGTCACTGTTTGTATTATCTAAGCTTTTAATCGAGATCTAGTCATTTGACAAACATTTTATAGGTAGCCAGTATTATAAAATCTTCTGTGTTAAGTTCGTGGCTAGACATTTTAAGCAAACAGAATAATTGAGCTCCACTGACTAAGATTAAAGGCAGAGAAAGTGCTACTTACACTAGAACTAGGGTTTCTGCCGCATGATTTATATTTATTGAATTCAAGTTTGTAACATTATGTTTATAGCTGTATATTTATTATGGTAATGTTTCTAAAACCTGTACCTATAGGTGTCGTGGGATTAATTTAATTGTGGAAATATAATGGCATCCTCGTTTCAAACCATGTACCGAGAATTATTATCCTTGTGCTTAGAATAAAAAATCCGGACTATTTGAGATCAGTTTTTTTTTTAATCTAACGTTTTGCTAATAGAGCTTTGCTACTGTGGCATTATGTGAAGTTGCCCTTGTACGGCACCAATTCCCATTCTGTTACGCACAAGACGTGATAAAATCATTTATACATATTCATTTTTTTTACTATTGAGATCCAGATATTTTGGCACTGTTGCATGCTCCATAAAGTAAAAAAAAAATTGCTAGTTTGTGACAAAAAGCTTAAAATTAAGAATAAGAATAGTCAACAGATAAAATGATGTTGAAGTGGCAATGGGCAGGCCACATCACTCGATGAACCGATAACCGATGGGGAAGAAAGATTCTGAGTGGAGACCACGAACCGGAAGACGCAGCATAGGTAGGCTTTCCACTAGACGGACTGACGACATTGTGAGAGTCGCGGGCATCCAGTGGATGCAGATGACAGGTTTTCGTTCGTCAGGTTAAAGGGGGAGGTGTATGTTCAGCAGTGGCTGATGATGATGATAATAAAAATGATGATTAGGAACGTAAAGCACAGCTGAAAATTTTCACCAATTACCTCCAAAAAGCCATCTGAAGACAAGATTTGCAGTGCAAAATTCAAAATAAAAGGTTCGCATTGTCAACCAAGTTTTTCCACCATGTCACTCCCATGACAGCACAAAAAGCTTTCCAAACACTATAATTGTAGCACTTTTGTTCATAAATCTTACGCTATAAGGTTTAAAATCGGTTATTTTTAGGTGATAAACCTTTTGCATCGAGAAAAGCTTGTTTTTATGCTTACTCGATAAGATATCATATTGCAAATTAATTATTATCACTTTGCTTGCATGTCTTAAAAGGAAATTGATATTCTTGATGGACTTCCAAAATGGTGGAGGTTGTCAATTTGAATTCGCGGTTGTCTTTTTTATGTTTGTTACCTCAAAACTTTCGACTGGGTGAACCGATTTTGATGATTCTTTTTTATTTGTAAGCTGGTGCTTCCCGTGCAGTCCCATTTCAATTAAGTCCAGTTCTGTCATTTTTATGAAGTTGGTCTTTTTATATTGATGATTATATCGGCTTATTTCTCTCAACTTCTAGAATGGTCCAATTGACAATTTAAAAATATATAATTTGATATATCAGTTAGTACAAGTTTAAATCTGTAGCTTCTTTCTTCAAGGCTGAAAATGTATAGAAGTCTGCCTAGTTAAGATTCGTCTTTATTTCCGGAGTATCTTTGTTTTGCAGTTGGGTTTTTGACTTTTTACCCGACGCAAAGCAAAATGGAGAAAGTTTATATGTTTGTTACGTGTATGATTCTACCTTCAGCATAAACGCCTAAACCGACCGTCAAAATATGACTTGTTCCATGTGGAGCAGGGTCGCACTGTAGCGCGATCTATGCCATTAATTCGAGCTTGCCGCCACTTCAATGCACTCCTTGCTGGCAACCCTGATTGCTACTTCAGGTTTGATAATTGGAAAACTATCATGACAGTGATATTATTATTATCACCACCGCTTTATTGTTGACATTCCGAAAACCCGTACGAAGCGCTTTGATTTCACTTTTATTGTGCGAACTGCTAATTTGTGGAATGCACTGCCTGAATGGGTGTTCCCCGATAGTTACAATCTGGGTGTCTTCAAGTCACGAGTGAATCGGTTTCTTCTAGGCAAGCGTGATCCACCGTAGGCCACATCATCGCTTAACATCAGGCGAGTTGGCGGCCAAGCGCAAGCCTATTCTACAATAAAAAAAAAAAAAAAAACTTATTTTTGACCTATTGTGAGAATTTAATTGCTCAATGGGACAGGTGCAAAAAGTCTGTCACCTCAACAGAAAACAGAAGTAAATAGAACGGAAATGAGAAGGAAACTCTGTCGCCAGGTATTGTGACAGATACTTGATTGAACATTCTTATTTATGTCAACGCGTCGAACTCCGCGTCACAGTTGCTAACACAGTTGCTATGGGTTTATGGGGGTGTAAGTGGCTACAACAAATTTCTTATAAAAATGCCTTGACAGCCGTTCTATTTTAAACAAAAAAAAAACTTTTCTGTGGTCACCTCAACAGAATCTTGTGATTGTTTTCACGATCTATGACGTTAATTTACGAATTTTTATGAATTAACTGTTTGATATTTATTATATTAATTATTTGACATTTTTTTTTTTAAATTAGATATATGACATAATATGATGGATTTAATTTAAATTTAATATTAATATGTGAGATAAATGTAACTGTGTAATTCGTTTATATATCAATAACAATAAAAAAAAAACATGTCGATGGATTCGTGTAGTCGTCCAACATGCATAATACCAAAGAAAAAAATTAGAACGGCTGTCAAGGCATTTTTGTAAGAAATTTGTTGTAGCCAGTTGCACCCATATAAACGAAACGTCTGTCATTCGAAATCAGTTAGCAACTGTGATGCAGACTGCGACGCGTTGATCTAAATAAGAATGTTCAATCAAGGTTCTGTCACAATACCTGGCGACAGATTTTCCTTCTCATTTTCGTTCTATTTACTTCTCTTTTCTGTGCATAATATCATTGGGCCTTACTTTACACGGTCGAGATTACATCTGTTATTTCGAGCGTGCCAGAACAAAGCCCTTGGTCGTAATCCTTGAGGGGCTGGCCACTTAGTCTATACGGATTGGACATTACGAATACGACAAAAAGCATTTGAAGAGGAATATTCCTTTACAACTATTGACATTCGTCAGGTTTCCCCGCAGTTTCTCAAGTCAATATTGCGGTCGAAAAGCCTAAGTATATTTGCCTTAACACGGCTTTTACGTACGTAGATCATCTGACAATTCGTATGTACATGTTAATTATTCACGTATATATCTGGAGATCCAATGTAAAGGAAATTACGATAAGTTCTTAAACATACAATGATATGCTACCAAAAATACCATAATCTTTTAATACACATTCTGTATTATAAGTCTGTGAAAAATACAAATAATGAAAACTTGACGTAAGTCATCATACTTTTCAATGTCATCCCTACCATATTATAAATGTGTAGATCAAATACCTTCACACATGACTTCTAACTAAGTAGAAGCAATACCGGATATCGGTTTAACTTGCAAAAAAAATCCCGTTTGCGTGATTCAGGTAAAGTGTCGTATTTACCTATAATAGACGCACTTTTCATATTTGTGAAACTATGATCCATTTACACTCATTATTTTAGGAATTATTGAATACCTTATTACGTTTTTAATAATATTATTCGTAAAGTTTAAGCAAATTTACAATTTTTTCGCAAAACATCGTTTTAGTACGCAATCTATTTTCAAACTATGGAACTACAAATCTGACGGCTGTCAGTTTGTTTGTTTGTCCGCGCACATCTTTTAAACTACTAGAAGGATTTCAAAGCAGTTTCCATGAATATGCTTACAAAATACCTGATTGAAACATAGGCTATATTAATTTATGATAATAAATAGTAAAAAAAATTTTTTTAAATAATTATTTATAACGCCATCTAGCTTATTTTATAGTAATATTGTCGTAATGACAGACTTCTACTCGCAGACATGGTAGGTAGGAAGACTGAAGCGGCTGTTGCCATATAATCTATATGTAAATAAAAATATAGATATTCGCCAAAGAACAAGAGTCACCGACATAGCTATTAAAATCTGCAAGTTGAAATGGCAATGGGCAGGCCACATCGCTCGAAGAACTGTTAACCGATGGGGAAGTAGGTAAGGTTCTTGAGTGGAGACCGCGAACCGGAAGACGCAGCGTAGGTAGGCCTCCCACTAGATGGACCGACGACATTGTGAGAGTCGCGGGCATCCAGTGGATGCAGATGGCAGGATGTCGTTCAGTGTGGAGGTTAAAGGGGGAGGCCTATGTTCAGCAGTGGACGTCTTCTGGCTGATGATGATGATGAAATAAAAACGAATCGCCAAAATGTATGTACCCGCATAACTTCCGATAGACTGCACCAAATAGTTTTTTTTGTGTTTGTTATTTTCAGGACAGCCAACTGCTTTTGAAGAGGTTTTACAGTTTATTATGGCGTAATTTAAAGTACGTTTATTTTTGTATTGACTTCTGACGTGCTAATATACCAAGTCGACGGAGATTAAAATGAATACATTTGTTTGCCAGGATCAAACTTAAGACCAATAACAGACACGCAAAGTAGGTGAACTTGCGGCATCTAATCTGTTACTGATCTATGATTAGCAGCTATTTTGGATGTTATGGTGGTGAACGAAAGCGGTTTAGTTGTTGGAAGGGTCGAGGCGCAGAAGGCGGGCAAAAATTATTTAGACATCAATGATTGGCAGTCTTTACGCGGAGTAATGTTAAATAACAGCGATTAATTATAGATACCGCTCCATGCTTCCTACTTACTATTTACTAATAATTCAATAATAACGTTTGTCATGCATGACATTTCGCTTGACTTATACCAATTTTTTTTCCTTATTGGCTCCATGGCTCCACACTTCCAACGTATTTAACCAGTGAAAGTAATATATTATTTGCTTGAAATATATTTGAAACTATGGACATGTCGGGATACCTGTATCGAGTCAGAATAAAACTAGACTAAAATCATACTATGACGATAGTATGACAATCCACATTAAAATGGAGAGCAATAAATCTACAATCATATCATATGTGTAGGTATTATCTATAAAATATTCAGTATAAATAATCCGATGGATTTGTGCCTATTTAAAGTTCCGTTCGTGTTCGTTAGTGTAACATTTATATTTGGATATGTCAGTCTAATCGTCCACCCACTAATTACTTTGCGCTACGCGTACGAAGTCGCGGGCATTAGCTAGTTAATAATAAACTAATATTACAGTTTTTCTTAATTAAATAAACATAAATTTTATTAAGTTTATATATTTTAATTAAGTTTGATAATGATTCCAAGGGCCTCATAAGAAAGCTTAAAGTCGAACAACGAGCTATCGAGAGAGCTATGCTCGGGGTTTCTCTACAAGACCGAATCAGAAATGAGGAGATCCGTAGACGAATGAAAGTTACCGACATATCCCACCGGATTAGCAAGTTGAAGTGGTAGTGGGCAGTGCACATAGTACGCAGAATAGATGGCCAATGGGGCCGAAAAGTTCTAGAATGGAGACCACGAACCGGTAAGCGCAGCGTAGGATGTTCACCCATAAGGTGGACAGATGACCTAGAAGAGACCGCAGGAAAACGCTGGATGCAGGCCGCTTCCAACCGGCCCTTTTGGAGATCGATAGATGAGGCCTAAATCCAGCAGTGAACGTCCTATGACTGAAATGACGACGCTGATGATGATTCCAAATATGTATACTTATTTTATGAAATGAAATGTATCAAAATTGATTAGGCTTTGCAGTGCAACCTATGAGTCTGATTTGCCTCAGCCAACTTATTTCCATTCGTAGTTTCACGTGTTTTCGGAGTTAGATTAGTTTATTTTATTCTTAGTTTGTATTAGTACTGTTTTCTGTTAATATTCGCACTCGAGCCCTAAGATACAGGCCCTGTGCTTAGTTTGGGGTTCACTGCTTCACCTAGCTCGACATACTTCACTGGTTTTGGTTAATATTAATAAGTAGTTTAAGCTTCCCACTTCAAATTTGATGTACTAGTTTTTATCTACACTAATATTATAAAGAGGAAAGATTTGTACCTATTTTTGTATGTTTGTAATGAATAGGCTCCGAAACTACTGAATCGATTTGAAAAATTCTTTCACTGTTGGGAAGCTACACTATCCCCGGGTGACATAGGCTATATTATATTTTGTAGCGAGGCCGAAGGCCGAGCTTACACTCGTGCGAAGCCGGGGCGGACGGCTAGTTGTTAAATTTACACTAATATTATAAAGAGGAAAGATTTGTACCTATTTTTGTATGTTTGTAATGAATAGGCTCCGAAACTACTGAACCGATTTGAAAAATTCTTTCACTGTTGGGAAGCTACACTATCCCCGGGTGACATAGGCTATATTATATTTTGTAGCGAGGCCGAAGGTACACTCGTGCGAAGCCGGGGCGGACGGCTAGTAAAGTTATAAAATTGCTACATTTTAACGTTGTAATGTGTGTTTGTAAAAACATTTTCACGGCACTTTACAGCTATAATCGAACTCGGTAAAATGTAAACAACTCCACCACGGAAGTTGTCAATAAAAGCTGGATAATCTATCTTTCACTTCTCTGAATGATGGTCCTATAACTCTGGACACGTGGGTTATAAAAACTGCAACGCGGAAATCAATCCCCGACCTGTAAGTTTACTGTCGACCATAAACTCGACAGGTCACAAGAGTCCCGGGTATATCTATGGGTGTCTATTAAATTTATTGTTCTATCAAGGAAGTCTTCTGATACGAGTAATGTAATTTCTCTATAGGTTTAGACGTAACGGTGGTGCTGAGACGAAAGGAGGTTTTTTTATTTTCTATCAGCCGTGGTCGTCCCTCTCATTCTATCATTTCATTTATTCAATAAACACTCAAAACAGATTGTAATTATTGTTTTTTTTTAGGTCTGTATTACATTTTAAAACTATGCATATGTAATCACTATTATGTATTCTGTGTCATAAAATTTTAAATAGGTAGATAAATCCTAACTTAATAATCCTAACTAATCTTATTCTTTCTTATCTACGTATAAAAATCGATGTGTGTATGTTCTCTAGAGACTCCAAAACGGCTGGACCGATTTTGGCGGGACTTTCACTGGCAGATAGCTAATGGTATAAGGAGTAATCCACGCGGGTGAAACCACAGAGCGTAGCTAGTAATATTATAAAAGCGAAAGTAATCCTGTCTTTCTGTCTGTTTGTTCGCTTTTCATGACGCTTTTTGACTTTACCGATCTTAACTGATACTTTTCGAGATTTCTATTTTTATTTACTGTTTTTATACTATTTTCGTTTCATATGTAACATATGAGTTTTTAATGCCTGAAATTAACACATTTATTTTATTATTTAATAACGAAATTTTGCGAGAAGATAGTATGCATCATGAGGACGGACGTAGGGTACTTTTCCTCAAATAAAACTGGAAAATCGCGGGTAACATCGCGGGATTCAGTAAGTTATAAATAAAATGTTTAACCACTAAGTTTTAATTATAGCTAACAATCAACAAATAATTCATTATTTCACAATTATAGTTCCATACAATATGTTGAGTGTGATTTAGTTTAATTCTATGAAAAACTGGTTTTTCCTTATTATTTAACCGACTTCCAAAAAAGGAGGTTCTTAACTCATCTGTTTTTTTTTTTTTTTTTTTTTTTTATGTTTGTTTACCTCAGAACTTTCGACTGGGTGAACCGATTTAATGATTATTTTTTTATTTGCAAGCTAGTGCTTTCCGTGTGGTCCCATTTTAATTTGGTCCAGTTTTGGCACTTTCGTATGAAGTCGGTTTTTTTATATTGATAATTATTTCATGTTGATGACCCTGGTCATCTTTTTTATTCACTAATAGGCTTGCGTTTGACCGCCATCTCGTCTATAAAGTGATGATGCTGTCTAGAATGGAACCCGCTTGCCTAAAACCTATTCACTTTTGACTTGAAGACATCGTCCCATCAGAGACATCATCCCAAAAGAGATTGTAACCAATGGAAACCTATTAAGGCATATTCCACATTCTAGTGGTTTGCACAAAGAAAATTTAACCAATGTACTTCGTTCGTTACCACAGTGCCTAAAGATAAGGGTCTTTGACCAGTGTGTGTTGCCAGTGATGACATATGGTACTGAGACGTGGTCATCGTTTTATCTGTTGACCTTTTAGAAAATCTCAGAGTCACACAACGGGCAATGGAGAGAGCTATGCTCGGAGTTTCTTTGCGCGATAAAATCCGGAACGTAGATATTCGCCAAAGAACCAGTCATATAAGTACACATCGTAGCTATTAAAATCTGCAAGTTGAAGTGGCCATGGGCAGGCCACATCGTTCAAAGAACTGAAAACCGATGGAGAAGAAAGGTTCTTAAGTGGAGACCACAAACTGGAAGACGCAGCGTAGGTAGGCCTCCCACTAGATGGACCGACGACATTGTGAGAGTGGCGGGCATCCAGTCGATGCAGATGGCAGGATGTCGTTCAGTGTGGAGGTTAAAAGGGGAGGCCTATGTTCAGCAGTGGACGTCTTCTGGCTGATGATGACGATGATTTTTTTTTATAAAAAAGTGCATTTCCACAAAAGCAAGTTGGTAACCCGATAGTTGCGGTCGCGGTTTCGATGACGCGTCGATGCGCACGAGATATTCGCAACTGACACCTGATACGGGGAAGTGATACGCGGAATAACGATACGCACGACATGAGAAAGATTCGTAAACATTAGGCACTTACTTAAAGCGAGGTTCTTCCTCGCCTTACGTAAGTTCCAACCGACTTCCAAAAAAGAAAGAGGTTCTCAATACGATTTTTTTTTATGTTTGCTACCTGAGAACTTTTAACTGGGTGAATCGATTAAGATGATTCTTTTTTTATATGAAAGCTGGTGCTTCCAGTGTAGTCCCATTTCAATTTGGTCCAGTTCTGACATTTTTATGATGTCAGTTTTAAAATATTAATAATTATAAGCAACGCTTATTGTCTGATTTATCTGATATCTATATTTTATTAGTCGCATTTAATGGAGGAAAACCATGGTGCTTACATAGAGTCGTGCGTTTTGCTACTTCTATTTTTGATGGTTTTCACATTGTTTTTCGAAGCTGTAATGTAAAAGGTTCCATAATTATGAAATCTGTTTATATTAAGATATTGTAAACATAATTTAGTAAATAGATGTTTGAATGAAACCAAAAATGAAACATAGAAAAGCGCAAATCAGTTTTTTTTTGGATTGAGCGAAATTACTTAACCGTGTTTCTGTCTTTACGGTTTCCTAGACAAAACGTTTAATTTTTAACACGCTTTTATTACCTTGGTATGTAATAGAATCATTGAACGTGTTTTTCACCCCTTTCGAAACGACAGACCGATGACAATGCAATAATTTGTACAGTTTGTCCCATTATCCTTACCAGGATCTTCAGGATTAGCGATTATAAAGCGTGTTTTCAGTTTTTTTTTACTGCGAGAATTATAAACAACCTGAAACAAGAATGATCAAAATTTCTAAAAGTGTGGAAAAGAGCCGCTTGAATAGTACATTGTTATCCTTGGGGTGAAAGTAACTTATTTAGTCCCGAGACGAGGTTTGGCGCTAATAGTTCGAGGGAATAAATAAGTATTTTACCCCGAGGTAAACACTGTACTTTTCATTACGAATACAAGGAAACTGGCAAATGCACGAGAAGTGCGGGACCATAATCCTCAGAGGAGAAAAAAAAAAGTTGGAAAATGGTTCAATACAAATGTGAAAATCACAGGTGAAAATAGAATTAGTTTTTTTTGAAATCTAATTTGAGAAAAAAGCCGGCAAATTGAAGTTGGACTGGGCCGGCCACGTAAGTAGAATGTCGGATGAGCTGTGGGCTAGGACCACTACAGAATGGCTGCCGCATGCCGTACGTCCCCTTGGAAGGCCAGAAAAAGATGGCGGGACGAGCTTGACTCCCACGCAACAGACTGGTACACCATAGCACAGAACAGAGGGGAGTGGAAGAAAGGAAGGGAGGCCTTTGCCCTGCAATGGGATGACCACGGCGGAAGTAAATAATAAAAATAAAATCTAATTTGAGTGTCTGTCAGTTGTCAGAGTAATGAATAGTTATTTTCTTGTTCTACAGGTTCGTGATTTCAAATCAATCGACTCGTCGAGAATCAAAGGCAGTCAATATATCATTCAGAATACTCTTGAAGCCTAACCTTCGACGGAAACCTATTAAAGTCAAATAAATCACAAGTGGAAAGTGAAAACGATATTTTAGGCTTCTCGTTAAGTTTAGATTTATTGCAAAAACCGTATAAAAGTGAAATTGGACTCGCATCGCCACGGTAGGATTAAATTTAATGGCGCCACACACCTGGCTAGTTTTATAGGCGATATGTTTGTTTCTAGGCTTCGATTTCGTTTTGGTTATATAAGTTGTGCATGAAATTTTTGCGTAATCGTGACGCATGTTATATATTTTTTAAGTGTAAACATTTTTAAGCGCTTTGAGCTCTTTTTGGGTGAACAAAAATCATGGAACTCGCGACATCGGCACGCTGTCACAGAATACATAATACACAACACTGTACCGTGTATTTTAAAACAGCGCCATCTCTCGTAGAATAGGTGAATCACTACTTAAGTTTTCACTTCTGACGTGCAGTCCTATAACTGACGTGTTTTTTAAACATTTAGGGTATGTGAGTCTCTGTTCCATACCTTGGGTACACTCGACACAAGGCTTATTCTTTCTCGCGATTGCAGAGTTGGTCCCATAGTAAAAGTTTTTCATAATGTTAAGTACAATGACCTCCTTTCCGCTTAGTACAGTCTATATGAGTAACCCGGGGCCCTATAAATGTCAAAGGGAGCGTATAATTTGTAATTTGATCCGCCATTTAAAACACAAATGAAAATTATGAGGATTAAATCACAAGATTGCTTTATTTTAAAATGGTTTCGTTAAATCAGCAAATACCCTTTTAAACATTTAAATAATTATCGCATTTAAAAAAACTAAAAAAATACGCATTAAAATCCTGAAGATCCTGGTAAGGATAATGGGACAAACTATTTGAATTATTGCATTGTCATCGGTCCTTGATAAGTAAAAGTTTCAAATCAATCCGTCGTTTTGAAAGGCGTGAAAATCACACTCAAAGATTCCGTTACACATATACATACCAAGCTAATAAAAGCGTGTTAAAAAAGTTGGCCGTCATGGGACGCCTGGCAGATACGAAACATACGGAATGAGAGAGCGTCATGTCGTTTGCCGTCACGGCATAAGAGTCGGACGATTGAAACAACAATTACAACAAATAAACTTTCTATTATTAAAAACAAACAAAAAAGTTAATTGCCCTAATTTTACGACCAAATTACAAATCAAAATGTACATGGTTAATTATTTCTTAATTACTCACGAGTTCATTGTTTTTAATTATTTTGTGGCAAAGAAATGTTAACTGAATCGAAGTGACTAGGGAAGCCCCATGAAATATTTTTATCGATATAAACAAAAAACCTAAAATCTTTGATTTCAAATTATGTTTATCATACTATAGATACCTAATCTACAAATGAACTTTAGTTATATGATTATTTACGGGATATTTACCGTGGTAAGGTTGTGGAAGGAGCTCCCTATATTTCGGCGCAGTTACATGCACCATGTTCACGGGAAGACTGTAGTGTTCTTATAACTGTAGTGAACAACCGTGATAGTTTAAAACAGTGTTTCAAATGAACTTTATCATAGAACAGTATAATCTCACTAATCCGGCACTTCGATAGATCGGCACGTCCAATAATCCGGCACCCTCCGCCCACGCCTCCCTTTCCCCTCTATACCTGTGCGCTTTGGTCGCTGCGTCATCGACTAGCAGTCTAACCTCAAAACTTATCACGTGCACGTGCTAACGTATTAGTACGAGAGCTAGCAACGTCGGGAAAACAAGCATTTCAGGTAGGCTAGTTTTTAGATATGCTATCTCTCTCACTCCCCCGGACGTCATACGGGCTATCTGGCTGGTGGTAGTGGTTGCGTTCATCAGTGCGCATCCTAAATGTCCAGGTAAAATATCGATTTTTCAAATCATTTTAAGAAGTTTTTTTTTTTTTTATTATTTTTATTGAATTTTTCGCAACATGAATCTATTATTGCCAGACATTTTTATCGTTGTTTAAATTGTGCCAGACGCTAATTTTGAATTGAAAAATTTTATTTTTTTCAAAATATTTCAGTATGGCTGAAATTTTTATATGATGTTATTTAAGTATCTAAAAACCTAAAATTAATTTGCCAAACAATAATTCGATTGTTAAACCTTCAGCCAGACCGATCTAAAAGTGAAAAGTGATGTGGTACCATTTTGCTTGGTCTAGGAATAGTTGTCGAATAAATTACAGAGAAAGAATTAAAAACTATTGAATTAATTGTGGATTAACATAGCATTAAAATAATTATTTATTTTTGTGCAAAATTAAGGTAATAATCAATCTCAAGGATGAAAGTAAACAAAAATTATATTGAATTATCTTGATAATTATCATCATCATCATCTTCATCACTGCTGTCATTTTCATTGTCATCGTCGTCTTTTGGATTATCAACGTCTTGTAAGCTATTATCTGTAAAAGAATGAATTTTTTTTTAATCTTTCGGCACAGAAATTTATTAGTATTTTATTTTCAATTTTTACCTTTAATGATAATTTCGGCAACTAATGATGGTAACTGCTCTCCAACAAACCAGATAAAATCATATTTATCGTCATTTATGGTCCAGCCAGAAGCTTGAGGTGATAGAGATGTTGGGTGTTGTAAATGAGCATTTCCCCAAAACTTTGTTACGTAACGAATTCGTAGTAAATGCTGATACAATTCAGCTTTGCATGGTGGTAGGCTTGATGGATCAAAATTACTAACTATTCCTAGACCAAGCAAAATGGTACCACATCACTTTTCACTTTTAGATCGGTCTGGCTGAAGGTTTAACAATCGAATTATTGTTTGGCAAATTAATTTTAGGTTTTTAGATACTTAAATAACATCATATAAAAATTTCAGCCATACTGAAATATTTTGAAAAAAAAAATTTTTTCAATTCAAAATTAGCGTCTGGCACAATTTAAACAACGATAAAAATGTCTGGCAATAATAGATTCATGTTGCGAAAAATTCAATAAAAATAATTAAAAAAAAAAAAAACTTCTTAAAATGATTTGAAAAATTGATATTTTACCTGGACATTTAGGATGCGCACTGATGAACGCAACCACTACCACCAGCCAGATAGCCCGTATGACGTCCGGGGGAGTGAGAGAGATAGCATATCTAAAAACTAGCCTACCTGAAATTCTCTCTCGAAAACGTTGCTAGCTCTTAGACTATATTGTTTCTTTCAAGTGAGACTAGTTTATAGTTAAAAATGTCAAATAAATCTCTATGAAATGCTTTATTTTATTTATTACCGATGACTTTTTCAGTATAACCCAGTAATCCGAACATTCCAATAATCCGGCACCCTCCGGGTTTTAATAGTGCCGGATTAGTGAGATTGTACTGTATATACATTTTTTTTTATTGCAAAAGTTAGTTTGTTCCTCTCACGCAACAAAGAAACAGATCTATTTATTTTTATTGCGTAGAAATAATTAAAAACCGCGGGATACAGGTAGTATAGCAATCCAAAAATATATTTCTTAACTTAATAAAAAAAACCATAATAATGAATAAACCATCAATTTTATCGATATGTTTTGCATGTATTGTATAAATTCTTCACTTGGATAGGTGAAGGTCAATTTTGTATCTGGGTCATACAATATCATTTTTTAATTACCATGCATGAATAAATTAATATTATTTAGAAAATCTATAAGTATTTAAACGATTTGATTTTATCCGCACATTAATTCTAAACGTGTGTAATAAAATCTGTTTATGCGAATGCTTATTTCAAATTTTGTTTTATAACCGTGCGAAATGATAAACTTTCATTAATTTACACTTTTTGATCGAATAAATTATTTTTTTATTGAGAATTTGACTCTTACTCTGAACCATCTCACAGATTGCAATGTATTTTTGATTCATTATATTTTTTTTTACATAAAATTATATGTAATAATTTGAATTACATATATATTTTTTCATATATACATTTTTTTTTTTTTTTTTTTTAATTTGATTTTTTTTGTTTTTTAATTTGTAATTTGATTTTTTTGTCTTCCCGTGAACATGGTGCAAGTAACTGCGCCGAAATATCGGGAGCTCCTTCCACAACCTTACCACGGTAAATATCCCGTAAATAATCATTTAACTTTTGTAATAATTTGTTTTATGTGTACCTCGAGAATTCTCACGAACAACTATTTGTTTGTTCATTCTTAAAACGTAATACAATCTACTATTCTTGTCACATATACTTTTCTATGCCGCATTGATATAGATAGAACGTGTATCTATTTCTCAATATTATTAGGTTGAAACCCTTTTAAAACAATATTATGTATGACTAAGACGGTACCATACTAATGAAAAGAACAGAAATTCGCTCTTCAAAACAATGACGTGACGTATGATTTTATGTAAATAAAAGTTGGTCGTCACGGGTCGCCGACGAAGTGAACCATGACGGCATAATAGAGCGTCATATCATTTGCATCCAAGCCATACGAATCGTTTTTACTGGCTAAGGCGCGACAATGGATGTTTCACATCAAAAAATTGAGAATCAACTAGAAAAAAAGTTTTTCAATTTTGCATTTTTTATTTATATTATATCGCCGTCTTCACAATGCTCACTCCTTGCCAGTTTTTATAAAAACCATGACAGAGTTACTATTGCAATTTTAAATATTAACGTAAAGTTTAAGTCTGATTTCGCTACAAGATTTGGAATAAATAGATTTATCTACTTTGGATACAGTCATAGAATTATCGATCATTATCGCCATCCCATTTCTCCGAAACTGTCCCATCCCTACAACTGGTTCAGGGAATGATTTAATGACGACCGGCTCTCTTCCACGAAACTCCGAAATAGCAAGTTAGAGACTGCTCACACTTCACAGGACGACTTTATTTGAACAGACTATCAGCTTTCCCGTATAACTATAAAGTCGTATTTATACTATAAACATCACCCTTGTGCATGGTGTGGTGGCTTTATTTGATCCAACACATAGATAGATAGATAGATAAACTCTTTATTGTTCACACCACAAATTACATAATATACGATAATGCAGCTTAAAAAACTAGCGCGACAATCGGTGGCCTTATCGCTAAGAGCGATCCAGGCAACCATAGGATGTAGAGGATTCATACAGCAGGTAGTAGGTGGGGCGTGCAATAATGAAAAATGTGATAAATTAATAAAATTTCATAAATTAACGAAACATCAACTCGAAAGAAAAAGATTTTAGATCAATGCCCCAACTAGCCAACGTATAATTCAGTTCGATCTCCGTCGTCTTAGGAGTAGCACGTTGGCATTCAATACAAAAATGCCAAACTACGCCATAGAAATCTGTTCAAACTCTTCGAAAGTAGTTGGCCATGCAAATTGAGGTAAACTACCCTTCGATCAAAAAACTACAAAGATGCCACAATGACGCGCTAATCGTGGCAATACTCAATCTGGCTTGAGTCAATACGCAGCCAGATTGAATCCACAGTAACGCGATAGTTGCACAAGCCGTAACACACCGTAAGAGCCAACAGACACGTAAACTTGGCTGACGAAACAGTCTGACCAATGGGAGAGAAAGTGAAAATTGTCTCTTTCTCTCGTGAGAGAAGTTCCCACTTGCGATTCAGACATAATCGGTCCACGATTTTTGACGATGTTGTGCAAATCGAATAGACATTAGAGAAATGAGCCGTAAATGTATAAACAAACGGTTAGTTTTGCTAAAATAGTTTTGTTTTTATATAAATTGTAAAGAGCTATGTTTATATATGAAACTGCGGACGTTTATTGGCTATAATTTTCTACGCATTGTGACTTCTATGTATAATTTTTCGAATTAAACTACCTCTAAATTGCTCACCTGACGCCATAATGCAGCACGCTGGGTATATACAATTTGACGTAATATTTTTAGGAATTGGATCGATCGATCTCACGGCGTCTATCCTGATAAAAGTATGTGGTAATTTACTTAGTTTAGCACCTACTACATATGACTTACTACTTCCGGTAAGAATCGATAAGTTCAATAAACTTAGATAAGATTACAACAATGTTTACATACAAGTTGTGTTTATTATATTCATGATGTAACTGACTGTCGTGACAGGCATGTGAACGGGTTTGGACACCGAGTTGATAGTGAGGTCATTGATAATGGATCACATAGACGACAGACTAGTACGCACGTAAAGTCTCAGAAAGTCGGTTGACAGAAATAGGCGACTTAACGCAGCTGATATAGAAGCGCCATGGATAATGGCAAATCTATGTTTCATCTGAGTTCAGACGAAAGGTCTTAAGAAGTCGGTTGACATAGACACGCGACTTATAATATACGTGGTCGATATATACATGGATAATGGTGTACATAGACACAGACTAACTCAGACAAAAAGTCTTAAGAAGTCGGTTGACAGAGACACGCAACTTATACGCCATGGATAATGGTACACAACTACACACAGACTAGCTTGGACTAACAATCTTGGGAAGTCGGTTGACTGAGATATGTGACTTATATGCGGCCGACATAAAAGCGCTATGGATAATGGCGAACAGAACATTGAAACAGACTAGACACGCGACTTATATGTGGCCGATATAGAAGCGCTAGGTATAATGGCGAACATAGACACAGACTAGCTCGGACAGAAAGTCTTCAGACGAAAAGTAGTCGACAGAGATACGCGACTCATGTGTGGCCGATATTGAAGCGCTATGGATAATGGCGAATATAGACGACAGAGTAGCTCAGACGAAAAGTCTGAAGAAGTCAGTTGACATAGACACGCGACTTATAATGTACGTGGTCGATATAGATGCGCCATGGATAATGACGAACATAGACACAGACTAACTCAGACGAAAAGTCTTAAGAAGTCGGTTGATAGAGACACGCGACTCACACGCCATGGATAATGGTACACAACTACACACAGACTAGCTTGGACTAACAGTCTTGGGAAGTCGGTTGACAGAGACACGTGACTTATAAGCGGCCGACATAGAAGTGCTACGGATAATGGCGAATACACCATAGACACAGACAAGTCCAGACAAAAAGTCTTAGAAAGTCGGTTGACAGAGACACGCGACTTATGAGTGGCCGATATAGAAGCGCCATGGATAATTACGAACATAGACACAAACTAACTCAGATGAAAATTCTTAGAAAGTCGGTTGACAGAGACACGCGACTTATGAGTGGCCGATATAGAAGCGCCATGGATAATTACGAACATAGACACAAACTAATTCAAACGAAAAGTCTTAGGTTGACAGAGACACGCGACTTAATATGGCCGATATATTAGCGCCATGGATAATCACGAAAGTCTCGCGTACTGCGCTGAACAAAAAGTGTATCGTAAACGCTGGATATAAATTACTACTACAGCTGCATTTTATTTTCTCCAACAGCCTGCTAAAATCCATCGTTAAATATTTAGTGTAAACAGAGCCATTGCGACAGACACTTGAGATCTGACCGTTTTTTATTTTATGACTGACTCTAAAATTATAAGCCGTATATTCTGCGTAGATTAGATATATGTTTGGGATACATTCAGGATATATACTTCTTACCATAATCACACTATCACACTAATATCATAATGTGAAAGTTTGGATGGATGGATGGATAGACATTTAACTGCAGAAATAGGGAATAAAAAATCACATTCACTTATTATCACTTCACTTAGCTTGCAGAATAGATGTGATGGAACGTTATTAGAAGTTATAAATTTAGAATTTCTATAGATATTGAATACCTGAATACATTTCTATGAAGATTCAGTCTATTTGAAAGACGGTAGATGGTAGATACTAATTTTGACGCTTACCTGTAACAAATAATAAAGTTAATTAATATTATACCCTAGTTTTTGCATTTGGCTTTACAAAACATAGCATTTAAAACTCAAAGATAGTGTAGCTATCTATCAGTGAAAGAATTTTCAGTATTAGTTCAGTAGTTTCAGAGATTACCTCATACAAAGACACAAGATTACAGACTTCATATCTTTGTAATATTAGAGTAGTTTGTCAAAATAAAATGTTGATTAGTAATAGGGAAAATTATACACATAAATATATAAACGTAGAAGTAACTTTTATGCAGGGTGTTTTGGTGATTTTGTAAGGGCAGCCAAAGATAGCTAGCTTGGTTGAATTCTTTTTTATGAAAAGTCAAAAAGCACGGGGAAAAAAAACAGTATTACAACTCCAATATTAGAATGAAATACAAAAATAACTGCCACAATAAAAATAATAGTTTATTAGAACTAAATCAAGTTATTCTATATATAAAATATATGCTGGATGCAGGCCGCTTCAAACCAGCCCTTTTGGAAATCGATGGGGAGGTCTATGTCCAGTAGTGGACGTCGTATGGCTGAAATAATAACGATGATTCTAGGTATTTCATTTGCCGCGTTTTTTCAGTATCTGCTTTTATTATCCAGACTCTAGTAAAACAGATCGAAACATTTGTGGTTGGCATCGTGAGGCTAGGTCGTGGTCATTAGCTGCTGGCCTTTTGGGAAAACTCAGAATCGCACAGCGGGCAATGGAGAGAGCTATGGTCTGACTTTCTTTACGCGATAAAATCCGAACGTAAACCACAATCATTGACATCGCTGCCCAGATTTGCAAGTTGAAGTGGCAATGGGCAGGCTACATAGCTCGAAGAACGATAACCGATGGGGAAGAAAGGTTCTTGAGTGGAGACCACGAACCGGAAGACGCAGTGTAGGTAGTCCTCTCACTAGATGGACCGACAACATCGTGAGAGTCGCGGGCATCCAGTGGATACAGATGGCAGGCTGTCGTTCATTGTGGCGTTCTAAGGGGGAGGCATATGTTCAGACGTGGACGTCTCCTGGGTGATGGCGAATATCAAGCTAAGCTTTTCAACATAGCTTACCTGTTTTTTTCTTTTAAATACATACTTAAATAGATATTAACACCCAGACATAAAACAAACACAAATGTTCATCACACAAATGTTTGTCCTAGGTGGGGATCGAACCCACGCCCCCAAGCACAGAAGGCAGGTATACTACCAACTGAGCTAACAGGGCTGTCAACTTGCTTCAACAAGCTGCATATCAGCTGACAAAGAGTTCAATTTATGAGCTTCGTAGAGCAAACTTCATCCTAGTTATCCTTTCATAAAATCTATTCACTTAACCCAACTTCAACTATAATAAATTTAAGTAATTAACTGGCATTTTCAATTAAGTTTTATCTGGCTATGAAACTAGTTTTTGTTATTACGCTGAAGCAGTTTAATTTATTAGTTTTATGTTAACTTAACGTCATTTTTATGATATTGGGTTTGGTTTTTATGTTAGCATAGTGTTATTTAAATAGACACTCATTGCCCGGAATAATATATCGTTTCACGCTCTTAGTTTCCCACTAGGATCTACGAGCTGGGGATGCCCTAAAATATGGACAACTAGCATCTAGACTCAGAACAGATATTTAAATCAATGATAAAAATGATGAAACTGATGATGTAATGGTAATAGGTTCTCAAATAAGTGTAGCTAGCCAGATGAGCTCCCATACCATCGTGCTATGTTTTTAACTGTTTTTAACAGACTTCCAAAAAGCAGGTTTTTTTCAGTTTGTTACCTCAGAACTTTTGACTGGATGAACCGATTTTGATGATTTTTTTTATTTATAAGTTGGTGCTTCCCATTTGGTCCCATTTCATTTTGGTCCAGTTCTGACGAACTAGGTTTTTTATATTGATAATTATCTTTAATCAGCAGCTCAAACTCACTGTTCGGGTATGAACCCACTGCCTAGTGTAATAACCCAATCACGCCAACCACTTGGAAATTTAAACTTTAAAACTTTTGCGATCTCATAATAATAAATGTGAAAAATCATAATGAATATGAAATACCATACGCGCCTATTCTTTAATAATTATAAAAAAAAAACAAAATAACAAAACCTTTAACAGACTTAGGTACACCCAGAAACGTTACTTAGGTTAAGCCATGCTTAAAATTGCTTTGTTAAGTTTGTGACCTGAATGTTTTAATAGGCTACTGTGTTGGTGTTTTATTTTTTGGGTTTAAAAGTAGGTAGGACCTACCTAAAACCTACCTGAAATAAATGAATAATAAAAAAGAAACTTCCCGCTGAGGGAAATTGTCAAACATGAAAACGAGACAGAACTAAATAAATTTGGGTGTCTTCAAATCACGAGTGAATCGGTTCCAAGCGTGCTTTATCGTATACAGCACCATCGCTTAACACCAGGCGAGCTGGCGGTCAAACGCAAGCCAATTATTAATAAAAAATATATAAAAAAAGAACAATTTTAAGCATTGCTTAACTTAAGTAACGTTTATTAGTAAAGCCGTAAGTACTTAAATGTTGTTCTCTTGCCATTCTAACAGCAAATTATTGTCAAAATAAAAGAGTCATTCCCATTAATGCCATAGAGTTCAACACAATAGCTCTAGAATTCAAAACAACCATTGTTTCTAAAAGTCTTAATGACGTCATTAATCATTACAATAGCGTTAGGTAACTTATTTTAATCCTTTTATCGTGATTAGAAAATATTTACAGATATGGAAAATAGCTGTACAATTATAATGCAAAAAATGGTCATGCAAATAGGTATATTGGATTCATTAAATTATGTAAAGGCTAAATCTAATTAGATGCTAAAATACGTTAGTTTTCATCCCGGATATTCATACTTCAAATATATGTAAATATTTATTTCCTAAAAATATTATGATGGACTGAAAGGGAAAAGGATGAAAAATATTAGGATGGATTAAATGGGAAAATATTTGTCTATCATAACATTTTTTTTCCTTAGCGGGTAATACCACGGATTAGAACGCAGCGGTACGTAGATACCTATAAAATTATAGGTCCATTATCCGGAAAAAGAACTAATTAAATCTAAAACTGTTTAATTTTTTTGAAAACTAATCTAAAAATCTGATCTATAAGCCCTTTTGTTGAAGATAAAGTGGCTAAATACCTGTAGCATTTCACCAAATAGCAATGCATATTTTTTGGTCAAAGTTGATCATGATTATCACGTAGATACATGATAAAATCATTCAACTTTCGATCGCCATAGAATCTGCACTTTAATAATGACCCA
Source organism: Agriopis leucophaearia (assembly GCA_949125355.1). Lineage (NCBI taxonomy): Eukaryota > Metazoa > Arthropoda > Insecta > Lepidoptera > Geometridae > Agriopis > Agriopis leucophaearia. Next base: position 1,876,786 of record OX421285.1, on the reverse strand, counting down.
ACAATTCATTGCGATAAATAATTCTGCAATTACATACTCAATCCATTCACCACTTACTTAATCGACTAAAGTGTTACTCTTGCGCCTTTCTCCGATTATATCTGTCGATATCCAATGCATTGCAGTTAAGAGGAAGAAGCTGCTTTTGCTCTCTTTTGCTCGCATTTTCAATATTTTTAATAAAATTTTCATGTATATCCAAACAAGTTTTCATTTATGAAACTGAATTATGAAATGTTTTATGATTATTTACGGGATATTTACCGTGGTAAGATTGTGAATGACCCCACATTTCGGCGCAGTTACATGCACCATGTTCACGGGAAGACTGCGCCGAAATATTGGTAGCTCTATTCGTAATCTCACCACGGTAAACATATAACTGTAAATAATCATATAACTGTAGTGAACAACCGTGATAGTTTAAAACAGTGTTTTATGAAATGTTTTTCCTATTTATTGTTTTTTTTTTAAGTTATTTTATTCATAGAGCAGCTCTACGGACTCCATGGTCCATGCCCTTATTTGTCAACTATTACTAAAGGTAGCATTCTGATCTTGCCGACTGCGACCGGAGCTGGGGACGCGTCGCGCGACCCACTGCTCAATATGAATTTATATTGAGTGCTAAACAATGCAAGTCGCGTGACGTGTCGGTTGCTTACATTGTTTAGCACTCCATATAAATTCATATTATTATATTCATATCATACACCACAGCTGCCTGTTGCGGTCGCTGATCGCGGTCGCCAAGATCGGAATGCTACCTTTATACAATATAAAATAAATAAAACTAATGAATTTACTTTGATGTTAGGTCTAGCTACAACATGGGGTATCAAAAGGCAAGTTAAAGGGTCGGTCAACATATTTGTGATGCCTCTGGTGTTACAAGTATCAATAGGCGACGGTGACTGCTTACCATCAGGTGCCCGTCTGCTTGTTTGCCACCTATGGCATAAAAAAATTGGTACAAAATTCACAATTCACCTGATTATTTTTACCAAGTTATTTATATACCTACAGTTTAGAAGTAATAGAACCTAATAGAAATCAATAAATAAATACAATTATTCATAACAATTATTAATTCAGGATCAATCTAATGGTAAGTATGGTTTTAGACTACTTTTCGTATAGATATTTATGACCGCTGACCCAATATCCATTGTCATAAAATCTGTTTCTAATTATCTTGTTTTAATGTATGAAAATAATGTATCTAAGACATTTTAAATCTATTTTACAGTAAAGTTAACGTTGCAAAAGCATTTCCCTTCGGGAGTCGAGAAATAACATTTTTCAATATCACTCACTCTCAGCAGGCCTGGCGCACTCCGCACTTTAGGTATAAAGCTACAAGTAGTCGTCTTGTCGGACTTGCCGTGCGATAGACAGAGATAACGCGACAAGAGTTACGCGATAGACAGAGAGGCAACTTCTAGATTAATATAACTGTAGGTAGTTAGCGGTCGCACGTCCTGAATTGCACTTTATTGTGTAGTAGCAAGAGTCGCTACTTATTTAAATGATTTTGCGGAGTGAATCTTCTGGACCTGTACTTATATGCATTCTGTGCTCTCAGTAATCCCATCAATAAGAATGAGCGGTTAAAGCGGTTTCCTCCCCTTAACGAGAAAGCATACATTCAATAAAACGAAAATTACAAGGTGTGAGTTGCAATTATTTTAGCGAAATATGTAGTTGGAGCCAAAAACGGACACATTAACGAGAGTTTGCAGTCGGTGTTGAATGCGAAGACGTTTATGAGAGTGTTGAGTGCTGACCACGCGATTATTTTCGTAACATGCAAATCATTCAAAGATTAAGCCCGTATTGAAGTAGGTATTATTTTATTGTGTCTGTATATTCTTTCTATTCTATCTATTCTATTCTTTCTTTGTAGTGGTAGGACTCTTTTGCAGAGTCCGCCTGGGGAAGTACCACATCTTTGTCACGGGAGACGAGCGCAGTGCATTGCCATCCAGGGTTTTGAACTGTTCAAGTTCAAAATTCAGTGTAGCATTGTGCTGTTATGGGCAAGCGTGAAAAGCCGACTTAGCTCGTCTCGTCACCCAGTATCATAAAAAAATAATTGCGCTACGTGGCGCTTATCATCAGGCGAATGTCTTGCAACAACTTCTTCGTATGGAAAAGGTTGTAAAATTTTCAAGTGGGAAATGTTGACCGTTCCAAATTGATCCGATTTCGATGAGTTCAGTTTTAGAAATAACTCTACTGAAATGACATTGTTAAATAAACGATTTTGACTAACATTTTATATAAAAGACATGACTAAGTTACCGCAATTATTATTATTATTTTTTCGTTTTGTATTTGCTATTGATATAATACTAGCTGCGCCCCGCGGGTTTCACCCGAGTGGTGATGATGATGATGATGAAAAGTAGCCTGTGTTAATCCAGGACATAAGTAATGTATATTCCAAATTTCATCCAAATCCGTCCAGCCGTTTCTGCGTGATTGAGTAATAAATATCCATCCAAACTTTCACATATACATATGATATTAGTGTGATTATTATATAATTCTCGTGATATCCTATATTAGAAATTGTTTAAAATTTTATTGTATTATTATTGTAAATGTAAATATTGAATGCCCGATGAGGGTAGACTGATAATATAGTAGATTATGCACTAAGGGAATAAAGCAGTGTCTTACGTCGCGGGCGGCATATTGAACCCTGAGCGTAAAGAGGGACTCTAGAGTTAACTCCTGAGTGAAGCGAGGGGTTCAAGCTACTTAAGACGAAGACAGGCTTTATTCCAAAGGAGCATAATCTACTTTTCACACCTTCTGCGAGACAATAAAAAGCCAGGTTTCACTGACCAATCACAGCACCAAACACCGTCTTTTGTTTCACATTCTTTGTAAACGCACCTTTTTTGAGGTCTGCTTATGGTGGGCAGTTCGATTTTCGAACAGACCTCTTTACAATAGAGCTTTCCACGTGTTTCCACACGAATATGACGATCCAAATTCGAATCACTTTATTCCCTAGGGAGTTTCATACAACTTTATATCCCTTAAGAGAAAATGCTTTACGTTGAGGTTGCATGATATGTAATTGGACATTGTCGAGCAGGTAGTGTGAAAATGATCTTAAAAAATTCAAAAATGTGCAAAAAATATAGCTCTGTCTGAGAGCGCGGCCTTAATGTACCTACTGTAAGCTTATTCTGGGGCTAATGCAATCGCGTTAACAAGAATTCACACGTTCAATTAGCAAAGCTGAAGGCGTTGATTTATGCTCTCTTTGATATTTTCTCTTTACATTTTGGATTGCTATGATTGGTCATTAACGAGTAAGATGCCTAGTAATTAAAGTATGTATGTATATTTAGTAGGCGAGTAGTTAAAAGCTTTTGAAGGGAAGGCTTACGAGCAAGGTAGTCAGTGAGATGCGCTGCCTGAATGGTCAGGATCTGGGTGTCTTCAAATCACGAGTGAATCGGTTTCTTCTAGGAAAACGTGCTCCATCGTAGACTGCATCATCGCTTATCAACAGGAGAGGTGGCGGTCAAACGCAAGCCTATTACTTAATTTAAAAAAAAAAACTTTTTAAAAACAACCTTTTTCGTATTTTTCTCAGCAAATTCACATTTGATACCCATATCATGATGGTAGGTAAAAAAGTTTTGTTCTCCATCTTGAGGTGTCCGCCATATTGAATTTAGTGTGACGTCATTTTATTATTCGTATTCTTCTCAGCCAAACCTTTATTTTGATACACTTATAATGAGGGTGCATAAAAAATAACTAGTCCACCGTCTTTGGGGGTCCGCATATTGTATTTAGAATAACGTTACAAATACACGTTTAATTTGAAGTCATCCAAACTAAACGTGTATCCAAAATTTTAGTTCAATCGTTTAGAGATAACTGTTTTAAAATTCAGTTGCAAGATTTGACCTAAACTAACAAGGCTATATGGTTAAATAACAGCCTGTGAAAAAGAATGTCTATAATCCGATTTCCAAGAATAGTAATACCATAATTTAACTTCCAGTTAGTAAGTAAAAGTTCATAATCTCGTATTACCGTGCGTGCATGCGTTTAGAGTTATTTAAATAGTAGGTTCACCGTTATTACATCTCCTTGCCGGCCACTCGAGATTAGCTCCTCTCCATTGTTGTGCGGCTTTTTGACTTGAGTACGAGCATCTTTTTTGTTTGTCATTATCTTCATTTCAGCCATAGGACGTACACTGCTAGATATAGGCCTCTCCCGTCGATTTCCAAAAGAGCCGGTTAGAAGCGGCCTGCATTCAGCGTTTCCCTGCGATCTCTTTTAGGTTGTCTGTCCATCTTGTGGGTGCGCTACGCTGCGCTGCGCTTACCGGTCCGTGGAGTTCGTTCGAGAACCTTTCGGCCCCATCGGCCATCTGCTCTGCGTTGTATGTGCCTTGCCCACTGCCACTTCAACTTGCTAATAAGTTACCCGGAAAACGGAACAACTCGGGAACGACTGAAAGTGTTTTTTGGTATGACCCATAACAATTTTTTTTTTATTGAAATTTGGACAGGGCTACTTAATTATTAAGTACCTACATAATTATGTACTTCAAGAAAACCAAATTGGAACACCTATGATAAAAAAAACATTGAGTATGTAACTTGACACGAACAGAAAACGTACGAACAAAGGAAACGCACACAGTGTCAAGTGTCAGCAACAAGGCATGCTTTCTTCAGAGCACAGACTACATTATTCCATACAAATCTCTACACCAATATATACAATATCAACCTTATCTCTATAACCATTAAGACTTGAAATAAACCGATTTGTTTATAAAGCGTTATGATAGACACCTCAGATTTTCGATCCACTTGACCGTTCAAGTATTTTCAGATCTTCTATAATTAGCATTGTTTATAAGTTTTGATTTACAATAATGAATATATGGGCTTTCATTTGAAAGTTGTTGAGAAGCTATGATAGCTTAGTGGTGTGATGGGATGCTATACAAGATGTGGGTTCAAATTCCAACAAGCACAATCACCATTTTCATGGTTGCTACTACGAAAATCTGTACGAACCGCTAGATAAAATTTGGTGCCTCAATGGGTGTTCCTCGATAGTAAATTTTTTTTCCCGATTATATTTGCGATTGACCACTTCCAAAAATGAGGAGGTTGTCAATTCGACTGTTTTTTAAAATGTTTGTTTATACCTCAGAACAGACTGGGTGAACCGATTCTGATGATTCTTTTTTTATTTGAAAGTTGGTGCTTTCCGTTTAGTCCCATGTCAATTTGGTCTAGTTCTGAAATTTTTATGAAGTCGGTTTTTTGTATGGATAATAATGTAATATTATAATTAGGAAAATAATACATTAATATGATAATAATCAATTTTTATTTGGGGCAATTAACTATCTGTAAATGAGTCTATAGACTAAATTACACTAAGAAAAAAAAACGGCGACTTGTTGTTTTTTTACCTTGGTGCCAAAATCCTTATCTGAGACCATGATAAAAGAGTACCGTAATATACCGTTCTGTAATGTAAGATAATGGATCCTCTTCAAGGAATAAAAAAGTGGTAATCTCCACAGCCATTCATTAATTGTGACGCCCTAATGCCTTGTAAGTAAACCTTATTAGTAATTATAGTAACTTTTTGCATGAAGTAGCGGAAAATTGTCGGGAAACTGCGTTCGCGGATCGAGGATGTTCTTACCATTCTTAGATTCTTGGAGTTTAGATTGATGTGGTAATGCTTTGAGCTTAAATACTGACATCCTCGATTAAACCTGCTTACTCTGTTTTTAAAGACGCTTTAATTGAACTTATCTTTACCTTTCGCTATACTTGTTCAAAATTGGTTTAGCCAATACAACGTATCGAAAGCAAATCCAAATCAGTTCAACAAAAGCAAACAAGTACATATTGTGTGTGCCAGTTGCACAGAGTTAACGAAAATGGAAGCGTCAAGAGTGTACTTACATTATCTAAATTAGGTACTAAAATCACTTTACATGACAGTGACATACGAGTTACAAACTCAGAGATGTCAGAGAAGTGAAACTGCAAACATTCCGGCTTTGATGATGTTAAAAGCACTATTTTAGGTCACTTAGTTATTACGTTATTAGGTACTTTGTTGGGTGCATGATTTTTTATCATTCTCATACTAATGTTTTGAATGCAATAGTCTGTTGAACAAACAATTGTTGTTTTTTTTGTTTCTCTTTCACGTTGCAACAGAACAACGGATCAAACTGATTTTTTTGCATAGAGATAGTTGGAGGGTCGAAGAGTAACATAGGATAATTTTAAGTATGACAGCCTGCCATCTGCATCCACTGGAAGCTGGATACCCGCGACTCGTGATGACGACATGATGTCGTCGGTCCATCTATTGGGAGGTCTACTTACGCTGCGTCTTCCGGTTCGCGGTCTCCACTCAAGAACTTTTCTTCCCCATCGGTTATCGGTTCTTGAAGCGATGTGGTCAGGCCATTGCCAGTTCAACTTGCAAATCTGAGCAGCTATGTCGGTATCTTTACGCGATAGAATCTGGAACGTAGATATTCGCCAAAAAACCACAGTCACCGACATAGCTATTAAAATTTGCAAGTTGTAGTGGCAATGAGCAGGCCACATCGCTCGAAGAACCGACAACCGATGGGGAAGAAAGGTTCCTGAGTGGAGACCACGAAGAAGACGCAGCGTAGGTAGGCCTCCCTCTAGATAGATCGACTACATTGTGAGAGTCGCGGGCTTTCAGTGGATACAGATGGCAGGATGTCTCACTGTGGAGGTTAAAGGGGGAGGCCTATGTTCAGCAGTGGACGTCTTCTGGCTGATGATGATGTCGGTGACTGTTATTCTATGGTGAATATTCTCGTTCCGGATTCTATCGCGCAAAGAAACTCCGAGCATAGCTCTCTCCATTGCCCGCTGTGCAACTATGAGTTTTTCCAAAAGCAACTGTAACTAGTAATACATAATAATCTATGTCATTTCCAGCATCCCTACATCGCATTGATAGAAAGCAGCCGCGTGGGAAAACCAGTTGTTAGAGCAACCTCGAGACTGCGCAGACACAAGGTAACAAGGCGAAAACTGTTTAGGAAACCTCAGCGGAAGGTTGCCACTTGGTCATGCGGCTGAAGGCTGATTTAGAGATCCTTATAAAACAAAACCATTTATTCGAAACAATGTGAATACAATATTTAAAATTCACCACTCAAGTTAATTCTAAATGTTGTTAGGTACTTTTTATTACTGTAGGTGGTGTTTTTAACCACCGACGCAAACACAGGGGCGTTATAAGTTTATATAGTGTATATATCTGTCTGTGTATCTGTATGTGGCAACATAGCTTTTAAACACCTGAACTGATTTTAAATTAGTTTTTATTTTAAAGGTAACTTGATCGAGTGTATTTTTAGCTATGATTCAACCATTTGAAAATAATCAGCTCGTTAATTATCATTATCAGATTAGGTATAGAGATTAAAAAAACAATTTCAGTGATCCGTTATACTATTTCTTTCTATTATACCGTTTTTTTTATGTAGAATATATATACGTTTGGCACTACCGACATAGCCCACCGGATTAGCAAGTTGAAGCGGCAGCGGGTAGGGCACATAGCACGCAGAACAGATGGCCGATGGGGTCGAAAGGTTCTCGAATGGAGACCACGGACCGGTAAGTGCAGCGTAGGACGTCCACCCACAAGATGGACAGACGACCTAAAAGAGACCGCAGGAAAACGCTGGATGCAGGCCGCTTCCAACCGGCCCTTTTGGAAATCGATGGGGGAGGCCTATGTCCAGCATTGGACGTCCTATGGCTGAAATGATGATGATGATGATGGCACCAACTTGCCTGATGGTAAGCGACAAAATAAAAACTAAAATTTAATACGCGTAAAGAAATAAAATATAAATAAATACATCAAACGCTGCTAAGAATATTACTACTTAATATAGTATTATCACTATTTTGTAGTCCAGTCACTGCAGTGGGCGTAAATTTTGTGATTTGATTGGACTACAGAAGGTCACGGCCTTTACCTTGCAGAAAAACAGTCATTACTTCTACCCTCTAACATTTTAAAATAACTACGGAACCATCATTTTAAACGTCGTCCCTCCTTTGACTCCCGATCAATATTATTATTTGATCAGTTGGATGGTTGCTGTGGAATGTTTGCATTAATATGTCACTTCTACAAGGTTTTTATTCGTGTTTACTTTACGTAATGTTTGTCATTTGACAGTTTGGATTGACACTATCTTCAAGGCGTGGCACAGAAAAGAGAAGTTAAAAAAATATTTTCTGTGAAGCGTGGCTGTAGTTTAGGCACCGAAAAGATTTTTTTAACCGACTTCCAAAAAGGAGGAAGTACTTACTCAATTCGACTGTGTTTTAATTATTTTTTTAAATGTTTGTTACCTGAGAACTTTTGACTGGGTGAACCGATTTTGATGATTCTTTTTTTATTTGAAAGCTGGTGCTTCTCGTGTGGTCCTATTTAATAAGGTCCAATTCTGACGTTTTATGAAGTCTGTTAATAATATTGATAGTTATTTTTGTTTAAATTAGAACGGCTGTCAAGGCATTTTTGTCAAGTTTGTTGTAGCCAGTTGCACCCATATATAAACGAAACGTAGTCAGTTAGCAACTGTGACGCGGAGTTTGACGCGTTGAGCTAAATAAGAATGTTTAATCAAGGTTCACTCATAATGCCTGGTAACAGATTTTTATTCTAATTTCCGGTCTATTTACTTCTCTTTTCTGTGAGTGAAAAAACGTGTCATCTCATTATATTATTTTCGTAAACTTCAGATTTTTTTATATGGTGGATTATTATTTACTAGCTGTACCTCGCGGTTTCACCCGCGTGGTGATGAAAATCAGTGATGATGATGATGATGAAAAGTAGCCTATGTGTTAATCCAGGACATAAGCAATGTATATTCCAAATTTCACCCAGATCCATCCAGCCGTTTCTGGGTTATTAAGTAACAAACATCCATCCATACATCCATCTATCCAAACTTTCACGTAATATATGATATTAGTGTGATTAAGTATTCGTGGACGTGCTCGAGTATGGGTAGTGATATGACGAGATGAAACATATATTTTCATCTTGTTTCCAAAGCTCCATAGAAGCCTCTTGTAAAGTTTTCACCTCTTTACTAGGTCATGACTTTGACTTGACAGAGACTTCCTTTGCTTCCTTTGCTCTGTGACTCGATACTCAATTTGTTTATTGCGACATATGTATGCATGCAGACCTGAACTAACATATTTTGTCTTAAATAACACTGGCCTTACTTAAAAACGTTACTCAAGTTGATATATGCTTAAATTTGCGCTGTCTCGTTTTCGCGTGTGACGTTTGCCGTCAGCAAGAAGTTAAGAGAGCATTTTTAAGCATAGATCAACTTGAGTTACGTTTTTAAGTAAGGCTCCACATGTTAAAATACATGTAGTACATATGACCCTGTTAAGGAATGGCAACAGAAAGAACGGAACGGTCTATTTGTATATCATCGAAATTATCCTTAACGAATTCGTCTATTCGTGACTATGACTTGTTTGACGATATAAATCAAACTTGACAATATTTGACAGTGCCGTAACTAGCCTTTTATGCACCCGGTGCGAGCTTCTATAACTGCGCCCTTGAAAACAAAACTTGGGGCACTATTTTTGAATCACTCGTAGGACTTTTTCTATTCGCACACGCAAATAATCACCGGTGATTTCAAATACGAGTGGTTTGGTATTTTTGAATCGCTCGAATTCTGGGTTGCCGTAGTTCTGTCAGACTTTCTTTCGATCACTCGACTTTTGGGATTTCGTTCGCAAGTAAATCACGTCGCATGAAAAAATTCCTACGAGCGATTCAAAAATAGTGCCCCAATCCTGCAGGGCTATTATGAATCTTTGATCGGGATCGCGACTTGTCAAAATTATGTAAAAAAAAAGCGTTGTCTATTTCCAATTTCGTAGTATGAAATTGGAAATAGACAACGCTGTTTTTTTTTTTTGCGTCATAACCCCTTTCAAGTGTCAAAATTCTGTCAATTCTGACACTGACTGATCCCGATCATAGATCCATAATACCCCCGCTGGTGTGGTCATTTCTGCGCCCCTCCAGAGTCTGCGCCCTGTGCCTGGGCACCGCTTGCACAGCCCTATTTACGGCGCTGATATTTGAATACTTAAATATTCCTGACACTAGGGCTGCTCGCTATACGAACATTCTTTCATCTGTCAGTCATTAAAGGTTGGCCAACAGTGATTCTCTACTCCCAGTTATATTTAGCCTCTCGGTTCTAAATTAACTGTCCCAGTTTAACTGTGATGTAATAGTGAATTCTTATTGATTGAACATCTGATACTTATGTACAGGGTTATTGAGAAAACGCTACCGGACTGATTAGTTTTATTTTCTACTTCATAAATTATTATTAAAGGCGATGTATGTATGTATATAATATATGTGTGCATCTCATATTCTCATATTTTAAGAATAAATGTTCAGTATCGGAAAAGATAACGCCGTTAAAATTAAGTTAACTTAAAAAAAGTAGTAGTGTATATGTATGTAATAGTATATGTGTGTATGTATGTGTGTGTATGTATGTATGTATGTGTGTATGTACATATGTATGTATGTTCCCTATGGACTCTAAAACGGTTGGGCCTATTTTGACGAGACTTTCACTGGCATAATAGCTGATGTTATAATAATCCACGCAGGTGAAACAGAGGGGCGCAGCTAGTAGTCTTTAAAAAAATCTGACCATAAACAGAGCTGATCATCGACAACAACATTTAAATTTATTCAAAATTAAATAACTAATCTATTAAAAACAGTTATTTCAGCTAACGATAGAACGTTTCACCACATGTAGGCAATGTACGAGTATTCGCTACGTAAAATAAGTATTAAATTCATACAAATTTTGAATTTCGAAATCGATATTTGTATGTCGATATTTGTGTGTCGATATTTGTATGTCGATATTTGTATGTCGCAAACGATTATTATTTGTCGTTGTACGTCAAATAATAATCGAATTCGATTAATATTTGACGTAGCGAAAATTCGTACTTCCCACTGGTTCTCTGTTGGCCAACAGATGATGATTTGTAATGTCTATCGAGATATTTTTAACCACGATGATAATTTGCATCGATAGGTGATCAAATTTTATGTAGTTCATAAATCGTTGAAATAAAAAGTTACGGATTCAAATAGATATCTCAATATGAAAACATCTGTTTATGCAACGTTTTTAGAGTGCAAAAGGTTTTATCATTTTTAGGGTTCCGTACCCAAAGGGTAAAACGGGGCCCTATTACTAAGACTCCGCTGTCCATCTGTCACCAGGCTATATCTCATGAACCATGATAGTAAGACAGTTGAAATTTTCACAGATGATGTATTTCTGTTGCCGCTATAACAACAAATACTAAAAAAACAGAATAAAATAAATATTTACAGGGGCTCCCATACAACAACGTGATTTTTTGCCGTTTTTATAGTACGGAACACTTCGTGCACGAGTCCGACTCGCACTTGGCCGGTTTTATTATTTTGTGCCCAGAAGTAAACAGGACCCTATTACTAAGCCTCTGCTGTCTGTTTTCCTACCATCTGCTTCCGTCCTGTGCTAATCAAATCCAGGTTTGACCCACGATAGCGACAATATCTTCAACCCATCTTGAGCTGGACGAAGGCCCATCTTTCCCACTGGGCTCTCTGGGCACTGGGCCCCTAATTCCTGCCAGATCACTAAACGATAACTGATATTTATTACCGAAAAATATATTTATTTCGAAAACATCAAAGGATAATGACAATAGCTTACAATACCTACTTGCTTATTAGCTTGCTTGCATGCGCAAAACTACTCCACTCTCGCCTGAAAATAGTGCTCTGTTAAGGTCATTGGGGCCCCAGTATCCAAATGTGCCCAGGGCTTCCAATAGGTTAAAGACAGCCCTGGCTTGAAGACCAACTGAATGACGACGAAAAAAACTGTGTTGAAAAATGTGTACAGTTTTAAAGCAGGTATGTCTTATAGGTATACGAGAGTTGCTATTTTGATAAGCAATTACATAATCTCAAGGGCTCCAATACATAAATTCATCATTATCACCTTCATTATTATTTATTGCACATAATTATTGGAGGAAGTGATCTCATATAACTTAATTTCATTCGTATTTTATTCACTTCCAATCAATACATTGAAGTACAGGGTGTTACTATACCTTGTGGCGAACCAGAAGGTAAATTAAGGCGATGTAACTCGGGATCGATTTGAATATCTTTTTTATTATCTTTTAAAATTAATCCATTAAATACTTCCAGTAAAAATAATTATGAAAATGAGACAAAAGCGACTTCTCTGGAAGTGAATTAAAAGTTAATAAATATACGAGAAATAATATTAATATATGATATAAATATACGAGAAATATATATAAATATACGAGATTGATCCCCTAATATTCCACCCTTGTAGGTGCAATAATATATTCTGGAAATTTTATTAGAACCAAACTCGATACATAGCCCATTTAATAAAAAAAAAAGAGTCATTATCGGCGAGAATACCGCATAACATACACATAAATTAGTTATGATTTTAAATCTAAACTAATAAAAAGTTTATAGACTTTATTTGTAAGTTTGTGATTTTGTTTGTAGGGGAAGATTTCGAGAGATTCGTCATATGGTCTACCTGTGACCACGGAAAAAGCAACGTTTGAAACATTAGGAATTATAATAATGAAAAATACAGAAGATAAAATCCGTTTCAAGTGTTTAAATGCCTAAGCGTTATGTCTATCTCTACATCTACACTAATATTATAAAGAGGAAAGATTTGTACCTATTTTTGTATGTTTGTATGTTTGTAATGAATAGGCTCCGAAACTACTGAACCGATTTGAAAAATTCTTTCACTGTTGGGAAGCTACACTATCCCCGGGTGACATAGGCTATATTATATTTTGTAGCGAGGCCGAAGGCCAAGCTTACACCCGTGCGAAGCCGGGACGGTAGGCTAGTGGTATATAACAAAGTAGCTTTCCGCGTGTATCTATTTGTATATCCGCTAACTCCTCCCAAACCAAGCAAAGGATTTTGATGCGGTTTTCACCATCATTTACATAATTTTTCACGGAAGGTAAATATAATTATGTAATATAACTTACAGCCGTGGGAAGCCGGTGCGGGTCGCTAGTGTAAGTCTAAGTAATCATAAATAAATTAATAAATATCTGGGACATTATTTCACACATGTTTAGCTGACCCCGAACTAATCAAAGCTGATATACGTATAACTATATTTTTAAATACATACTTAAATAGATATTAACACCCAGACATAGAACAAACACAAATGTTCATCACAGAAATGTTTGTGGAGGAAATCGAACCCACGCCCACAAGCGCAGAAGACAGGTTCACTACCAACTAAGCTAATGTGTACTCTTTTTACAATATATGTTTACCTACTCCTTAATAACCATTTTTCTGATGAATTTCTAGAGTAATTCATCATAAGGCAAAAAGACAAACAAAAACAACAAATACAAACAGAAAACACAAAATGACAAACTATTAGGACTAGAGTTGTTTATCTGAAAGACAGTAGTGTATGTGTAATGTGTGTGTGTGTTTGTGTGTTGCGTTATTTGTGTGTGTTTTTCGTGTTTGTATTGTTATGTGTGGGTATTTTCGTGTGTTGTTTTAGAAGCGGAATTACACTAGAAATTCATCAGAAAAACAGTTTTGAAGATGGACTTCCGCAAAGTAACGCCTGATTCAATCATGACAAGGTTTTTGTGACACCTTGTATAAGTTTGACATTCAAGACATTCTGATTATCTTCCTAGAAATAAATGCGGCCTTCAGTTTGTTTGTAAGATAGTATCTTTTAATTTTCCTTGTATGATTCTGAATGACCGAGAGGTATAGGACACAACGGGCATTACAATTAGAAGCAATAGACGTAAATATAATAATGTGTTTACGAAGGTCATCGGTTACTTATTCAACGACAGAAAACGTTATTGCACTTGGGTGCATAAATGTCGAAAGTGAGTTAATAACCGGCCAAGTGCGAGTCGGGCTCGTGCACGAAGGGTTCCATACCATTTTCTATAAAAACGGTAAAAATCACGTTTCCTATATGGGAGCCCCCCTTAAATATAAATTTTATTTTAATTATTTATTTTTAATGTGAATAATATAACTCAATATTATCTGAATATTTCAAGCGTCTATCTGTTGCCGTTATCAATATCGAGCAAAATCGAGCAATAAAATCAGGTTTGTTGTATGGGAGCCCCCTTAAATATTTATTTTATTCTGTTTTTTGTATTTGTTGTTATAGCGGCAACAGAAATACATCATCTGTGAAAATTTCAATTGTCTAACTATCACGGTTCATGAGGTACAGCCTGGCGACAGACGGACAGACAGACACAGACGGATGGACAGCGGAGTCTTAGTAATAGGGTCTCGTATTACCCTTTGGGTACGGAACCCTAAAAATGGGCAGGGGATCGAACCGAGTGCCGTCAGATTATAAAACGCCCATGCTCTCTGCCACCATCACATCGTCGATATATATATGCAACTAGCTGCGCCCCGCGGTTTCACCTGCGTAGTGATTAAAATTGGTGATGATAAAAAGCTTATGTGGTAATCCAGGACATAGGCAATGTATATTCCAAATATCATCCAAATCCATCCAGCAGTTTCTGCGTGATTGAGTAACAAACATCCATCCATACATCCATCCAAACTTTCACATGTGTGATACTAGTTGCGCCCCGCGGTTTCACCCGCGTGGTGATGAAAATCGGTGATGATGATGATGAAAGTAGTCTATGTGTTAATCCAGGACATAAGCAATGTAAGTATGTTCCAAATATCATCCAAATCCATCCAGCCGTTTCTGCGTGATTGAGCAACAAACATCCATCCATCCATCCAAACTTTCACATATATGATATTAGTATGATGTGATAGTATGATTAGGCATAACAGCGTGACTAAGAAGGTATATATCGGTTGATTTAGTGGAAAACAATAAGTAAGTATTGCCTACAGAGGTTACTGCGTAGTTAATCGATAGCCAGACAGTCTGGTCGGTCAGCTAATGCTATTTCAGAACTAGACCGAGGCTTTCGTGTTTGTAAACTGAAATGCATTGTAACTTTACTATTCTTGCAAAGGAATATTGTGCTATGGAAAGATAGAACTACATTTATTTTGTAACTACCAGGGGCCTGACCCCTAGCTTCACTTTTGCGAGCCAACTTTTAGTAGGTACCTGATAGGTACCTAAAATTAACCAACTCATTTAAGCTGCATCGTTTAAAAGCGTCTAACTTTAATGAACGAAAATCCGTTTTACTATGCGTGTGTGCGTGAAAATAGCAAAGCTATCAAATAACTACCGCTTATCGTAGTTGATGGTACCGTTTAGACACATAACACCTATGCGGGTCAACTTTTCGAGCTAGGGGTAAGGCCCCTGTGCTACGCAGCTTCATTCGCTATCATACATAAACCATATATTTTCGAGATAATAAGTGAATAGGTTTTTTTTTTATGTGATAACCTTGTTATGTGGTTAATTAAGGGATATTTACCGTGGTAAGGTTGTGGAAGGAACAACATTGGTCTTCCCGTGAACATGGTGCATGTAACTGCGCCGAAATATCGGGAGTTCCTTCCATAAGCTTACCACGGTAAATATCCCGTAAATAATCATATAACTTTAGTGAACAACCGTGATAGTTTAAAACACTGTTTCTTTATGTGCGTTGAGTACTTTTTGGGTGAACAAAAATCATGGAATTCGCGTCATCGCCACGCTGTCCCGTGTATTTTAAAAAAGCGCCATCTCTTGTAGAATAGGTGAATTACTACTTAAGTTTTCACTTCTGACGTGTAGTCCTATGACTGATGTGTCTTTTTTAAACAAGCTTTTAGCCTTAGAATATGAATTTTACTAAATATTCATTTGAAATATTTTAATGTGGTAATGTTTTGCGTTTTGTAGTTCCTATGGCCATCTTCCGTCATCATCTTCAGACTTTGAATATCACTTCAAGACCATTCCAAACAGCCTAAACACGATGTGGTTATCCTGTTGCGTTCATTAGTTCCTATGAGCACTTTCCGACTTCATCATCAGATAAGTTTCGTGGTATCATATTAATGCATTGTTATCCAAGTTAGGTACATAGGTGTACCAATTTTTTGATTATCTGTTCTATAGAAAACAGACATTTACTCTCAATAAAAATTATGACCGTGACTTGCTTGATAAAACTAGATAATAAAACCTAATAAAACTAGAAAGTATTGCAGTACACTTGACACTAGCAAATTCATAAGACGTGCAACGTAAAAATACTCTTCAAATACATAGGAAGTGCGACGCCAAAAAAAAGTCCATATACCTTCATGTTTGGCGGGAAATTCAAATTTCAAACAGTTTTTTGTCCTTGTAGCTAGGCTGGGTAATTATTGTGAAATGACACAGTGCTTGCGAAAATTGTTGATTGTTCTTTAAATTATCATGTACCTACAGTTATAAATCAGTAACTCACCATATTACTTACATTTGCCAATAAACCGTTTGAAACAGCAAAAATTTGTTTATTGACAAATATATGTAATAATGTGCATAAGAGATGAATAAGCTTTACGTGAGTTTGTAAAGAATAAAAATAAATTTTCGCAAACATCATGATCGTTTACAATAATTACCCGGCCTAGCTACAAGAACGAAAAAACTGTATGAAATTTGAATTTCCCGCCATACGTGAAACGTTCCACCTTAATAACTTTAAACTCTTTCTAATCTTCTAATTCAAATTCTCAAGATAATTTTCAGTATAGATTATATTCAAACCAAAATTTTCTCCGTTTCTTTCCTAATCTTTAATAAGCACACCCTAACATCGAACGATAATCACCAAGCCGTTACTATGTTTACACCAATTTTAGTGATTAGTGAAGTCGTAAACGGCGTGTTAGTGTTCAGTGAAGTCATAAATGTTATTAGTGGTTATATTAGACTTGGTAACACAGAGGGCGAAGTTTATGCCACGATTTCATCAGATTAGGGCATCAATAATCATTCCCTTAAATTAGGGCAATCATTAAGGTTTTCCTGAGTTATTTAAGGCACTTCATCAATTAGATTTGATTTATGCCTGATTTGGCTTTTATAAAAAACTGGTTTTAGCCCACTTTTAATGCCGGTTTTGGCCCTTAAATCATTTTACTGATATTCTTAGATATTTGATTATGATATTAATAGTCTTAATCTACAAATTTATGTATACATATTATTGTTTTATGTGAAGTTTTGTATACTTACTATGAATAGAATGATATTATAAAGAAAGTTTCTTAAAACCATTCAAAGTTCATGTTTGAGTCTGATTTTATGGATCAATGTTATTATGGAACCTTAAAAAACTTCTTAGGTACCTACTTCATCAATTTCTTTTACTTCTTATAGGTATATATCAATCCAAATCTTTTAATCCTTCGTAAATTTAAAGTAAGTCATCAATTTATTATTATCTTCATCTATACCTACTATTTTATTTGTTTAACAAAGTAGGACATGGTAAGAAACAAAGTGGAATATATAATAAAATATATAAGTATGTAGTCATTTCTGTTTGAAAATCTTTCTGATCTATCTAATGTTAGACAAAACTGAAGTTTTACAAAAACGATTCTTTCGAGTTTCAAATAGGTATTTCTGTTCTTTAAAATATTTAAGGCGTTGATGAGAATATAATATAATAATTATGTTAAGGCACACTTCAATTTTCAATTAAGGGCCATATAACAATATGTATCCTGACCGGTAAAGTAAAATTTCGCTATAGTAGTTTGACTCAGTATATAAATTTAGTCAAGAAATCTTATGACCTTAAGAACAAATGGAGTTATAGTCACATTTAACGATCGTCCTGTCAGTTTAATATCGGGTTATAGTGAGACCAACTTAGTTGTACGGGTGGCTAAATGAATAACGATTTTTTCCAAGAAAGACCATCAGTTTAGTCTAGAAAATACAATGGTGGCTCCTCTCAAGTCTAAAGAAAATTTAGTCACACTGTTACATGTATATGTGACATTGGCACATATCTGTCAGTTGTAAACCTCGCTTGCCAGTTTTAGTGCTTTTACAAGTCGTTGCGAGATTTTACTAATATTGTTGATGGTACGAGAATAAACGCATGCGCAGACGATAGACTTTAGACAGCAGGTGTCGAATTGTTGTATTAAAGAGTGAAAGAGAAAGAATTAGTAATAAAAATCGTGAGAGATGTAGACTGCTTAAAATGGCGAAGATCATAAGCGTCAAAGAAACTGTATCTTGAAAAACCAAAACTTTCTATATTGAAACTTGCAGCCCTAATCTATGGTCTGACTTACTTTGCCTATTAAGTTAAAACAGAAAAAACTGTATTAATTTTCATTAAAATGTAAACCTCTGTCAACTTTTTATAACAAACGATAAAAAAGTCATTTTATAATAAAGCATTAAATTACACAAGCAAAGCATTAAAATGAAGATGGTAACGTAATACTTCGTCAAAAACTTCATCTGAACTGAGATATTTATCTATTTCCCCAAATATTGAGTTAATGACATCTTTTATCTTTAATTCGGACCACCCTAGAAGTAGTCATAAAATAAAACATCAAAATTATAAATAAAACTGTCATAAAATAAACCTTATTGCGTTTGTTTAAAGTTTATTATTATTGCTTTTAGTACGAGAGTGAAAGAACGCATCCTTTATAGAAATATAAATGTTAAGTCACTCGTCTTAATTTACCTGTAATTTTGATGGACACCACCTTGGCAACCGTACTATCAAACTTTTCGTTTCTTTAGCCTGTAACTCAATGAGGTAAAGTTCAATTTTGTTCAATATGTATTTGGATAAAAACAAGAAAAAAAGGGTGAAAATCGTCCATTTGTGTGGTCTCGCTTCTTTATTTTGGAAGTTCATTATTTTATATTGTTTTATAGGTCGAATATAATAAGCCAGAACTACGTTTTAAATAACTGGAGTATAATAATATGGGTCCAAAATTTACGGAAAATAATTTGTAGAACGGATACTGAAAAAAAAAAAAAAAAAACAACAAAAAAAAAACTACTTACAATCTTACTACTTACTACTTACTATAAATTATTAAACACAATATAAAACTAATTAATGACATAATATAACATACTTATTAATAACATTTATTATAAATAATAAGTGTGACCTTAAAAAATCCTTGAAGTGGAATCAAAAAAATAATCGTCAATATTCAAAAATGACCTTCTAATTGTTATGTTTACTATTTTACGAATAATACAAAATTTTAAGAGCATCGCTTTAGCTTCGTCATCTTCAATTCAGCGACACAATAATTAATCAGACCGAGTATTTTATCTCAAAAGATTTATGCCACAATTATACCAAAAGCATCATTAAGATCGTGTCGTAAATAATTTTCACACTTTCCAAACTGATTTTGTAGAAATACGACCACCGCACACTCTACACATCATCATAATCAGCCAGAAGACGTCCACTGCTGAACATAGGCCTCCCCCTTTAACCTCCACACTGAACGACATCCTGCCATCTGCATCCACTGGATGCCCGCGACTCTCACAATGTCGTCGGTCCATCTAGTGGGGGGCCTACCTACGCTGCGTCTTCCGGTTCGCGGTCTCCACTCAAGAACCTTTCTTCCCCATCGGTTAACAGTTCTTCGAGCGATGTGGCCTGCCCATTGCCACTTCAACTAGCAGATTTTAATAGCTATGTCGGTGACTCTGGTTCTTTGGCGAATATCTATACGTTCCGAATTTTACCGTGCAAAGAAACTCCGAGCATAGCTCTCTCCACTCTACACTAGGTATTTGAAATTTAATTCTAAAATTAAGTAATTGAAATCAATACTGCTTATCTTTATACTTAAACAAAAATACCTACCTAATTATAAATTATTATTATAAACAACAAACCACCAGTTAGTCAGACATCTGTCGCCAGTCGAAACTATGCATTATAAATCGTGTCTTGAGAACTATAATTTATAATTATAGTATTATATTTCCTAACTATAATATATGCTTTCATAGTACATATTCCAAACGCTAGACGTGTTATCTCGAATCTCACCATTATCAACATCAACAGACGTAAATTTGTAGCTAGTCAAAGCACCTAACACGCGAAAACGATACGGCAAAATTATTTCTAAGCTCGACGAAACTTCACTTGAAGTGAAAATAATGCTAAAATTGCTAGTGTGCGGTTAGCTGTGAACAAAATTATTCGGAATCACGCCTTCTGTTGTATGTTAAAACTTAATTTTCATAGTTAAACACCGTAAAGTTTAGGCGAAAGCGCTATTAAGGCCAGGGGCCAAATAAAATAAACAGTTAAACCCATTAATAGGGTATAATTAAGAGGTTAGGGTACGTTAGTTTAAAGTTATTTTAGTTCTAAGTTATAATTAAAATGCTATCCAATTAATATTCAAAGTTTTATGATATATTTGAAAGGCATTATGGGAAATGAAACTTTCATTAGTTTTTGTAAAGTTATTATTATAATTTTTAACTTTTGATGTACTTACTTAAATTATTTTTACTAAAGTAGGGTCAATTTAATAGTTCAGATTTGACATCTGTTAGTCTTTTTTAACACAGTTTTATTAGCTTGTATGTATGTATGTAACGGAATCTTTTATTTTGAATCCTTATCTTAATTTTCAACTACTTCAAAATATCGAATTAAATCGAAATTTTGTACACTTGTCAAGCACCGATGACAATGCATTAATTTAAATAGTGTGTCTCATTATTCTTACCAGGATCTTCAATATTAGCGATTTTAAAGCATGTTTGTTAGTTTTTTTAACTGCGAGAATTTTTATTTGTCAAAATAAATATTCTTTTATCATCATCATCATCAGCCAAACCACGTCCATTGCTGAACATGGGCCTCCCCCTTTAACTTCCACACTGAACGACATCCTGCCATCTGCATCCACTGGATGCCCGCGATTCTCACAATATCGTCGGTCCATCTAGTGGGAGGCCTATCTACGCTGCGTCTTCCAATTCGTGGTCTCCACTCAAGAACCTTTCTTCCCCATCCGTCATCAGTTCTTCGAGCGATGTGGCCTGCCCATTGCCACTTCAACTTGCAAATTTTAATAGCAATTCTTTTATCATTCTAATAAAATATTATACAGTATTTTTTAACTAAAAAAGGTTTTAAGCAATAGTGCAGTTCTAACTTTGAAAAATAAATATATCTTAACTAAGTTACGTGGTTGAATTTTGATAAAGTATCAAATGCGATCAAAATTGGCCCTTATTTTATTAATAAATTCAATTACATTTTTATGTATTTTTGTTTGTATAGTAGGAATCTATTAATCGATGACATACTCACAAAACGCATAAGTATATAAAAGTTTCCTTATTTGTAAGATATAAAAACAAACTATTTTACCATCTAATCTTCATCTAATCAGCTAATCACACTAATAAGATATCAGTCCTCAACTAACAAACTCTTATTGTTAAGAAAACGTCTCATTAGAGAGATTTATTACAACAGTAATACTTATTACAATTTATTGTTGTCTAAATTAGTTTCTGACAGAACCGTTAGAGCTACAAAGCTGATTTGTCGGTTTTATTATTTGGTATACATTATGAGATTTATTTACTATCTCTAACTTTAAATTAGAATTTACGCTGAATTTAGAGACGGCTCTTTATTTATTGATTATTTTATTAAAAACAACGACGGAAAATGTGACATAATAGCATACGTTGTATTTTTAATAATAAATTCGGCAAACGTCATTCGTTGGTTATACAGGTACATTAAATCTGCTCTTTAAAAAAGCGAGCTTGATTTTGTGACAGTTTCTACGCTACCCAAAAAACCAGCAAAATTCTGATAAGAAGTTTTGTTTTAATACAGTTACCTAATTAGCAATAAGTGCCATTCTGCGTTATTATTATTGAGCGATAAGGTTTTAACGAAAGATCTACGGATGCTGGACATTCATGCTTGTATTTTTATCGCGTATAATTTCGCATATTTTGACCACCAAGGCGACGATGTGGTCGAAGATGGAGTATGCAGACTTAGAAGACACTTATTCACTCTGACCTTGAAAAGACCTAGATTGTACCTCTCAGAATTCGATAAAAAAAAAACAAAGATGCTACATCGACGCGCTAATCGCGGCAATACTCAATTTGGCTGGACTCAATACGCAGCCAGATTGGGTCTACAGTCACGCGATAGTTACACAAGCCGTAACACACCGTAAGAGCCGTAACAGACACGTCAACTTGACTGACGAACCACCGTCTGACCAACGGGAGAGAAGTTCCAGACATTAGAGAACTGAGCCGTAAATGTATAAATATACGGTTGGTTTTGGTAAAATAGTTTTGTTGCAATACAAATTGTATACAGTTATGTTTATTATGTATATGAAACTTCGGACATTTATTGAATATAATTTTCTACGTGTTGTGACTTCTATGTATAATTTTTCGAAGCTCTCAGGAAACAAGAAAATATGAACTTGCGCAAGATAGGGAAGAGCGTCGCCTGTTGATATTACATTTTGAGCCAGTATAGATAGATAAGCTTTAACGACAACTGTTCGTCTGAATTGAAAATAAACTAAACGCTTAATTTTGTAGAGTGATTGCGACAAAACATAAACATTCAAATAAAATTAATAAAACTGCTGTTAAACCCGTCAAAATTAGTATCGCCTCTTAAATTGCACTGAAATATCTTCATTGCTTCGCCTTAACGCATCGCGTCAGTTACAATTTCAAGCTTGTCAACCCGGCTTGAAGGCGTGAAAGATTATTGTCAATACCCTTTTATTTTTGGGGACATTGAACTGAGAAAATGTAAAAGTATGCTTTTTTTGACTTCGCACAGCTTGTGCATTAGTAGCTAAGTATAAAATTGTAACGGGGATGGAACGTTTTGATAGGTTTATCAGGCGAAATGTGACCGCAATGCGGGCGGTAATACAGAAGATTAAACTTTGTTCGTGTGGAGGAAAACCACTGAAATGATATAGGCATGGAATATAAATATTACTTTTCTGGTCTGATTCTGCATCATCATCACCATTTCAGCCATAGGACGTCCACTGCTGGACATAGGCCTCCCTTATCGATTTCCAAAAGGACCGTTTGGAAGCTGCCTGCATCCTTTTCCTGCGGTCTCTTTTAGATCGTCTGTCTATATTGTGGGTGGACATCCTACGCTGCGCTTACCGGTCCGTGGTCTCCACTCGAGAACCTTTCGGCCCCATTGGCCATCTGCTCTGCGTGCTATGTGCCCTGCCCACTGCCACTTCAACTTGCTAATCCGGTGGGCTATGTCGAAGACTTTAGTCGGCTGGTCTGATTGCGAAATTTTAATAATTATTTTCGGTAGTAGTCTATCAAAAGATCGCTTATAAGAACTTAACAAAAAAAACCGCCAATGTATTTTCTTTGAATTGGAAGATTAGATGTTTTAGTTTTCGGAAAACAAAAACTCTAGTAACTGAGTTTCTATTAGTACAATCAGTTTTCGAATAATCGATATGAATAAAATGTCACGTATCCTGTTTCCTAAGCACTAAAGTTTTAACAGCCTAGCAATTAAACATTGCTGATCCCTGACTTCCTTTTACGTAGGCAATAAGTGTCTGCGACAAATTACTTAGCTGCTTAACGTTGGACAATAAAACTTTACGTTTTGGGACATTATTTGCTATTTTAAAAGCTATTCGGAACTGTTACTGCAATGGAGATAACGGCCGGCGTTAGGCTGGGGATAGAGTTTGACTGCCCGTGTCGGTGCGTATTTAGTAACGACATACAGTGTGATTGGAGGCCTGGCGCACTCCGCACTTTAGGTATGAAGCTACAAGTATTCGTCTTGTCGGACTTGCCATGCCCTCTGCCACGCGACAGAGATAATGCGACAAAAGTTACGCGATAGACAGAGAGGCAACTTCTAGGTTAATATAGCTGTAGGTAGTTAGCGCTCGCACGTCCTGAATTGCACTTTATTTTGTAGTAGCAAAAGTCGTTATTATTTAATTTTGCGGAGTGAATCTTCTGTACTTGTACTTATATATATTCTGTTGTAATGGGAAGATGGGTGCAAAGCTGTAAGACGAGGGTACCATAGATCATTCAGACTCTTTAGCCATGGTTGTCTAAAACGAAGTAGAACAAGTTTTGAAACATATATTATTTAAACACTGTTTTAAACTATCACGGTTGTTTACTAAAGTTATATGATTATTTACGGGATATTTACCGTGGTAAGGTTGTGGAAGGAGCTCCCGATATTTCGGCGCAGTTACATGCACCATGTTCACGGGAAGACCCGTCGTCCCGTCCCGTGAACATGGTGCATGTAACTGCGCCGAAATATCGGGAGCTCCTTCTACAACTTTACCACGGTAAATATCCCGTAAATAATCATATATTATTTGATGTTTTTTTTTTGCGAAAACCCCCGAAATTTCACAGTTAATTACTAATGATGGCCAAAGTCGAAGTCATTTATTGATAAACATAATGTTTATATGAAGTTCTATATGGATAATATACAACAACAAATTTAAAAAAAACGTAAGGCCGCATTGCCTACAATACGTTAAAGACGGCATTGATTACACTCTCTTACGATCTCTGCCTATCTCGGCGGAATGTACACTGTACAGTCAGTTTGACGAGCTGAATATCACGTATGATCTGAATCCAGCTTTAGTCATCTGTTCGTCACTTGATTGGTAGAAATGACCTAACGTTAGTCATCGATTACAACACGGCAGTTCACACAGGAATTGGATAATTGCACCACTTGGTGAAGTAGTTTGGAAAAATTCGTTTAAAAACAAGTAAAAAATATATCCATATTTTGGAGGAATTACATTATAAACATTTTCATGACGCGTCAAAATTAATTTTGTTTCTGAGTTAGTACAGAAGAGCACACGGAGAACGGATATTTAATAGGCAAATTTTTTAATTGATATTTGCATGGAGTTCAATACAAATTTACGCACGTAAATCATATTTTGCCCACAGAAGACCATGTCAATATTAGCGTTCTTAACGTCTAACAATGGATAAGTTATCTAATCACACAATAGTCTGTCCATTATGTTAATCGCTTTTTGACAGCTCTTACGAGTAGGTACAAAGTTGACGACATAACATTGTAAAGCGTCTAGCAAATTATATCACATACGTTTGATCTAGCATTACCTACTTACAAGGTTACGTCAACTTGGTCAAGTTGACGTAACCTTGTAGACTATAATGGATGTTATAATATCTTTCTTCTTCTTTTTCTTTATAAAAAAAGGATTAGCGGATGAAACAGAGTGCTGCTAGCGTTACGTAGGCTGATTAGAATGATCTTTATTAGATACTAGTGACCCGCCCCGGCTTCGCACGCTTATATGTTTTACTATATATATATATATATATATAAACCTTCCGTGAAAAATTATCTAACTGATAGTGAAAACTGCATCAAAATCCGTTGCATAGTTTTAAAGATCTAAGCATATATATATAAAATAAAAATAAATAAATAAATAAATATCTGGGACATTTTTGCACACACGGTCATCTGACCCCAAACTAAGCAAAGCTTGTAATATGGCTGCCAGAGACTGATTATACATACATATATATTTTTAAATACATACTTAAATAGATATTAACACCCAGACATTGAACAAACACAAAATGTTCATCACACAAATGTTTGTCCTAGATGGGAATCGAACCCACGCCCCCAAGCACAGAAGTTAGGTTCACTACCAACTGAGCCACCGGGGCAGTCGGGGGGTATGTAGTATAGTATGTAGTGACAGGGTCACAGTAGTGACTTAATACGTAATGGAATCTTCTCAAGATTTGTGAGGTCTAATCAATTAAAGTAGATGATCTCCAAACCAATAATCAATGACACCCAAAAAACTCATTACGTTACATGTCTTACAATGTACTTGTATCATTATTACCCGGTCATTATATCCGATACCATCAGGAACTGTCAGATTTACTGTCAAATCATGATTGATGAGATTTGAGGTTAGTTTTAGACGTGTCATTATTTTCTCTCTTGTACCTTAGATTATTGCAGAGCATACCAACTCAATTTCGTCTGAGCATTTATTTGTTTTGACAGTTGCAGTTGCTTCGACAGTGATCAATAAATTTTTCCTATTACATTGAGTAGAAATATTACTTATTAGTTTTTTTTTTTACAAAATCGATGCCATCTTTTATTATGTTCTTAACTATATTGTAAGGAAGTTGCCTTCGAGAGCTTAAACTAATTATCATTAAAAATAAACAAACGTTGCTCACTCATAGCTCACGGACAGAACTAACCCTGTGTTTTTAGATATAAGTAGGATAATTCAGGACCATTTTGTCGCAAATGTTGTACTAATCTCTACATCAATATTTTTGTTAATCAATGAAGATATTTTTAACATGTGTATTGAAATAGTCCAGTCGGGGCAGACATTTAAATAGAAAAAATTCCGGCGAGCGATTTTTTTAAACGTCGGGGGGAGTATAAATCTCAATTTTCTAACTAATCCCGGTAAAGGATTCGCCGCTATCTTAGTTTTTCTTAAGTAACTCGTTAATTTTCAACTTCAGAGCAAAAATGGCAGTACGCAAGGTTATTGAAAATTTAATTATTCACAAGTTTGGTGATCATCATTTTTACGCTAGGATTAATATTTGTAGAGTTATACTATCAAGTACGAAAATATTGATAGTGGAGTAACCCCCCCCCCCTCCCCACGACGTTAAAAAAAATCGCCCCCTGGATTTTTTTCTATTTCAGGCTAGTTTTATGTCTGCCCCGATTGGACTAAAATATTAGTGTTTGATTTGAGTGCTGTACTAGAATGTGATGTCCGGTTACATTTTTCCCGTTAAAAATTAACACACGAAAGTGACGTTTAAAATGTTCAGAAAATATAAACCAACTGCACCAACATAGCAACACCAGTTACAATATTTAACTGTGCGGTTTGAATAACTGTATTCTCAGTTACAACTTCATATAGTAGAAGAGCTGACGGTCGGTTTGTAGAAGGTTTTAATCACGCTCACATCAGACAGACGAGAGATAATGCCTGTTTACTTACAATTACCGTTCTGGTTAAGTAAGTACTGTTATACCACAGAATAAATATAATGTACAGAAGGTTCACTCCGCAAAAGCATTTAAATAAGTAGCGACTCTTACTACCAGACAATAAAGTCCAGTTGATTCATTGGTTCTACTAAAAAGAGGTGACTGATCAGAGGTTAATACAAAGATAATATTATTTTGTCATTTGGGTAACGAATAGATATATAAAAGTATACAGGCAAAAATAATTTACCTTTCCAGATAGCTATAGATGTAGTGGGTATCCTATGATTGGTCCTAAGCACAAGACTTAGCCATTAAATATGTTTTTTCGAAGTTTTCTTCCTATTCAATTAAATAATGTTACATTCAACAAATATTTAAAATAGAATCTGAATGCGTATTTGTTTGACAGATATTGACAGCATATATATACTTATTATTACTTACTTTTACACTAACTTTACTATAGTTATATGTTGTAAAAGTTGATTAAAAACGTTGTAATCTACCAAAATAATTTACCACATTATTGTACGGCATACCTACTTATATTGCGTAAGAATTTAAACCTATTTTATAGCATGTATTCCTCAAATAGATAAGCAATAAATTAAATCATTTATCGTATGAATTATTATATTTTCCTCGTATGTACGATATAAAACAGGCAATGACGTAGAGAACGGTTGTTTTTGTACATACATATACAGTAGGCACAGCAGATCTTTGTTTCTCTGAAGTTTGGCTCTGCGAACCATTGCGCAAGTATAGTTTTAAGCGAGATAGGACGTTGCCATAAACGTAAGCGAGTGAAAGAGGCAGTTATACAATGCTATCTTCACCTTCAACATTCGGCAAAAATAGCTACTGCGCAGCGACTTGCAACCAACTTCAGAGACACAAAGAGACGCTGTGCCTACTATACACATTGTTTGTTTTGTTGTTTTTGTACATGGTTACGTCATTGAAAGGCGTCAAAATCGTTTCCCGTGTGAGAAGTGGCCGAATATTTTATGGTACCGAAAAGACAAAATATACGTAGTGATCTAGTTAATTAATTTACCTACTGCTATTAAAGTGGTTTGTATAATGAGAGCATTTTTCAGTGCAGGATAAAACATTCTTTAAAATAAGTTTTTACACAATCTGCCTTAGCCTTGGATGTTTCAAAACTTTTTCATCACCGTCTCCATTTATATAATTATTTCCTTATTCAAAGGTTGTCTGGAAGAGATTGCTATTAACCTATCACTAAAGTATTGTTTTGGTAATTACCGTTAGTCAATAACGAGTCATTGTAACTGTAATATAATTGAGAAAGAAGAATTCATTATAATTTCTCAATTCGTTAATTCACAAGACTCCTTAACAGAAATAGCCAGCAGTCTCTTATGACTTAACTGCACATTGAAACATTGTAGCCCGCATTATGTCACAGTGTTTGTTCTATGGGACTTTCTCTCCCATGTGTGGAAAGCATCTAATTTTTTATTTGTTACAAAGGTGCATGAGCTAATTGCATTTACTTTGGTACGATATGTGTACGGTTTAAAGTGAATTCATAGTGAATTGACTTTTGAATTAATTTTATTTGTATACATATTTAATTTACATTTTATACCTATCTGATGACATAACTATTTGATTAATTATTTTTTTATTTATGACTTTATTGTGTGTGAATGTTTTTATTTATTTTTTAATTGCCTTCTGTGTTGATGTTTTTTGATTGCCTATGTTTTGTTTTTAATTTTGGGTTTATATTACCTGAAATAAATTAATAATAATAAAAATGTGTTTGGGACATTTTAGCAGGCATTTGCCTAATTTTAAGCTATAGTTTGCTTAGTATTGAAAATGAACTTACTTGCTTTGATAATAATGTAACTATTAAAGAACGAAGAAAGAAAGAAATTACATTTATACAACGTGTCGGCTGTTACGTATAGACGGCCAATTTATAATAGGAAAACGACTTCCGTAATCTAATATGATATTTTCATTCATATTCTGTATTTGCATACTATGCATATGCCTACTCATGACTCAGGTACGGCATTATATTATGGGGAAACAGCGTAAACGCATTAGATCTCTTCAGTGCCCAGAAAAGGTGTATCCGTATTCTAG
This sequence comes from Agriopis leucophaearia, assembly GCA_949125355.1. Classification (NCBI taxonomy): domain Eukaryota; kingdom Metazoa; phylum Arthropoda; class Insecta; order Lepidoptera; family Geometridae; genus Agriopis; species Agriopis leucophaearia. Next base: position 1,847,348 of record OX421285.1, on the reverse strand, counting down.
CCATTATAAAATCCCCTGATATAAATATAACAAATTTTCATAAGCCCTACTTCATTGAATTTAAGTATATATGAAGCAAATTAGTTAAAAAACACCCCGACTTCTTTAAAAGAGCAATTTACAAGCTGCGTAAAATCAGATCACAATATAGACATAAACTTATCGAACCGAAATCTAATCTAGTAATTCATAGCTCAGGCCACATCATTCACAACTATGGCCGTAAAAATATACAATAATAAAAGACATAGAAAAACAAACCAGCTTCACTAATGTTTTCAAAACTTTCCTAGAATCATAATGTTACTACACCCTAGACGAATTTTTCAAGGATAATTTCGATGATATACAAATAGACCGTTCCGTTCTTTCTGTTGCCATTCCCTAACAGGGTCATATGTACTACATGTATTTTAACATGTGTTATTTAAGACAAAAACCTGTTATTTAAGGTCTGCATGGATACATATGTCGCAATAAATAAATTGAGTATTGATACTCGTATTAGAGTTTATGTCCCGTAGTGTATAAACACCTTTCATTTAATTTCTATGCGAATGTTGATAAAGCCCGAAGTACGTTGTAATATAGAGTAAGCCCAAAGATCTTAAAGGCAATAGGATATTCTCATCAGACCATATACGTCCGATATATCGTCATAATCTGGGAGAAAAAAATGTTGCTGATGGAGATGGAAGTATGAATTGGACTCCTACTTGGAGGACTGGACTTAAATTTCCCAAAACAGACAGGAATGGAAGGAGGGAAGGGAGGCTTTTGCCCTGCAGTGGGATGATACAGGCTAATATGATAATAATGATAGAAAATAGGAACAATGCATATTAAAAGAACATTTTGCTTTTTATATAACTATTATTAGATAACTTTTTCCCTGCAGTGATACGCAGCAGGCTAACATAAGTATTAGTAAGTAGTATTTTTGATGCACGCCTACATGCCATTTGTTCCAGCCCGGTGAATGACTGGTACAAAATATTTAGCATTAAGTCCTCCATTTGTGCATATGTACTTAATTTGTCAGTGTGCAATAAAGTATTAAATAAATAATAATAATATAACATATAAATAATATAAATGTTCAAAAATATTGCATAACGTAATATGTGTCTATAAAATTTGAGGGTAGCCCTCGATTTCCCTGAGATCCCATCATCAGATCCTGAATTGGTGACAATGGGACCAAATTGGAAGTATACGCTACCGAAGATTTTTAAATCGGTCAACAGTTGCCGGAGTAATCAGTGAACATAAAAAAAATGGAACCTAGAACCATCCTCCTCCTTTTTCGTCGGTTAATAATCGTAATCTGCGATCAATACAATGAGAACGTGCGTGGTTTCATCGTCGGAATGGGACTGGCCTTACACTGGTATCAAACCACTAAGTTAGTACCACTGAACAAGTTCCACTGACCTGATCCTTGTGAAGTGGTATAATCATCATCATCATCAGCCTATAATAGTAAAACACAAAGTGCCATCTAAATAACTGAAAATAGTACAGAATCATGAGTATAATCGAAAAAACTATTAACAAAATAGGTATTTACTTATTTTTTCTTGATAAATTTAATTTTCGTAATGCCTTATCTAAAACTCCATAGCGCAAGGTACGACGTAAACTTCGAACCAATAGCTACCTTACCTAGTCATATTAATTTTATTTTAGCATTTCACAATGTTTCTTACGTGGTAGAGAAGTATTTTAGTCATAATTGTGGACCTTGTCAGGCACAGCTAAATAGATCAGTGGAAATTGCACACTGTGCGTTTTACGCGTTCTTTTTTGGCTCACAAGTGCAATTTGTGGAATGAGCTATCTTGCGGCATTTCCGAGTAGCTATAATATGGGGTTCTTCAAAAGAGCTGTTAATAGAGTCTTTAAGGGTCGCCGACGTATCTCAGGGGTATCCGACGATGCCTCTAGTGTTGAAGGTATCCATAGGTGACGGTGATCGCTTACCATCAGGCGGCCCGTCTGCTTTTTGTCACCTACGGCATTAAAAAATTTGAAAATTTGTCAATGGAATCATAAGATTTATTTATCAGTAGGTAAATGTTTCAGGAATTTATAGAAGTGTCTATCTCTTGTTGATTTTTTTTATTGAGTTATTATTATATATTTTGATGTATCACGAAGGGACTGGTTGAGTGGGGTGTGAGAAGTGAAACTGGTAAAACCAATCTATTTTCATATCTTAGAGTTGTGTGCTTATCTGATCGTTTTGTGTAAAAGTTTGGGTAGTTTCTGTAACTATGTACTCGTAATTTCACAACGAAGCGTGAAAAAGAAGCCGCCAAAACATTCTCTTAGGAAATCTAATACATATCACAAACATAATATTTTACAATCCTTAACGATAACAATTTTTTATAAATCTTAATTATTACCATTAAGTGTCTTTGGTTTTGCGTTATATCGCGTTGTTAAAGTAAATGGGTAGGCCTCATGTTTTTTTACTTACCTTCATGATATCAATGAGAGATTATTTTTACCTGTCAACAACTTTACCATAAATGTATTCGTTCACACAGCATTTTACTTTCCGTGTGTTATTGTCATTGTGTACTCCACGCTTCCTTTTACTAACTGTAATTTATTCTGCGCTTCCGCCATGAGTTCGGGAGTTTTAAAACACGTCTTGCTATTTGAAAAACAATTAGCAAAGTGCGTAAATATTATAAAATCATTGAAGTATTACGACTTAACCTCACTCAAGTAGTTATATGTACTATTTACTACGCACACTGCCGGTGGTGACTACCGGAAAGACAATAAGAGTATTCTTAGACCAAATAAAAGAAAAGGTAAATGTCATGTCGTAGAGGGAGGTGAAAACGCTGGCAGAAGACTGTCAAGCCTGGAAGTTACTCTACCGACAAGAGCTACGCTCTTAAATGTTAAATGAATGATATACTGAATTAATTTTTAAAACATACATTTTAATTTTGTTATTGTTGATATGGTAAGCTTTTTTGGACGCAGTAAAAAAAATCAATCTCAAGTAACCTATTTACAGCAAAACTTCACTCATATTCATCCTAAATCTACGACCGGTCTCTTACTAATCTGCCTAATTACCAGCTCGCTTAGACATACCAAGACATTTCGAAATTGTAATGCAAATTTGCCATTTTGCGTAACCCAGTCTAGGAAAGGGTTTACAAAATGCAAACTGTACCTACTAGCTTTTGTATGAACTGTGACAATGAAGGCAGTGTCTGCAATATGCAAGGAGACAGTAAGATGACTTGTTTTTACTATAATGCCTTAGTTGCAGAAATTACACAGGCTGGTTTTATGTATAATGGGTACAAATTTCGCCAGGGCTTATAGTGATTCTAGAATATAGCTTGTTAAACGTAAAGATTCACTGCACAAGCATAATCTCTCCTGGCACCGAACAGGGACCATCGCGGTAGATTTCATCGGGCTACATTATTTTACTTCGTACAGATAGGCCCGATGAAACTTCTCTAAGGAACAAGCCCATTATACATCAGTGCAATGAAAATCGCATACAAACTTCGTTGGTGAGCAGCCATCGTACTTGGCGGTGATGAAACTATACGACATTAAAGAAGAAGAAACGTACGATGTCGTCGGCTATACGTTAGTTGAAATTTTGATAGAGTTTGCACTTATTTCAAATACTTAGACATCTTGTTTATATAATTATCATCCTTATTTGTGCGATCTTTGAATAGGGTATTTTTATTTCAAAAATTCGGAAAACCATGATGTTAAGGATATGATTCAGTGCCATTAGTGCACAGACTAGGTAAAGGTACTTTAGTGTTTATATTCTTTGGAGAAAAAAAACTATTGCTTTTCACACTCAAAGCTAGGACTAGGATTCCCTGTGTTTACGATGCCATGTAACACACACAAAGAGAAGGATAACTACACCCAGCAGCTCAATTTTAGAATATTTTCTCTTAAGATTTCGCACAAAGTATTATGCGAAATCAAAGGTTCTCTATCGATAGAAACTCGTTGCGAATGATTATGATTATAAATGCGAATTTTGTTTGGAATTTCGAAAGTCATTTATTAAGCATGATTTCGCAGCGATTCAAAAATCGAGCATATATTTAAATTCATCATACATGCAGCTGTCGAGCTGGGAATCGAACCCGGGACGCCTTGCTTATGAGGCAGGCTATCACCAAACTAAGCCGGTCGTCGAGGAAAACCCAGCGTTCATTATACTGTCCGCATTTCATTCTTTACTAGTAGGATGGACACGCATATTGTGACACTGGACAAAGGGCTTGTATCTCCGCAGTAAACATATAATTTTATTGACAGGATTGTGTAGGATTCAAAGATACACGTAATTTAAGGGCCAATAGATCTGATAAATAATTCAATGCACAAAGGTGGGTATAGCTGTAGAATAATAGAATATCATCATAACTTACGCATTTTATGTCTTTCTAGCTGCGAATTTGGTTGGATTCGCACTCGCGATTTGCCAGTTTTCCCATGTTTTCCGAGGTAAAAAGAATTTTATGTGAGTCAGCATAATGCACACTACTTTCTTTCCAAATTTAATCAAGATCGCTTGAGCTGCTTCGATGTAAAAACGTAACAAACAAGAGATACATAAAGAGTTGCTTAGTGCTGACACAAAACTAATATATAGAGCTGATATGTTTTGTTTTAGAAATAAATTGATTTGGTTTACGTGTATTCGAGCTACGGATATAAGGGATAGAGTGAATAGGGCTTTTATGTTTCGGGGTAAAGTATCATAGTATTGATTTCGAATTTATAATTGTCAGTGTTATCTATTGATGAGTAAAGTCCCCTACTTTACTACAATGCGAGACTGGAGTAGAAAGAGATGAAACGAGAATAGAGTGGATTGCGGAACGAATGCGCAACGGAACAGAAACGGTGGGATAGAAGTAGAGTGAATTTTGGAACAAATGCGAAACTAGAGTGGAAAAAACGAGACAGGAGTAAAAAGAATTACAGGACGGATGTGGGACTGAAAAAGAAAGGGCAGTATTCAAATAGAATGGATTACGGTAGGAGTGGAGAGAGAGAAAGGACGGGTCTGAAGTAGAGTGTATTACGGGACGGATTTGGGTCTGCGGTGGAATTATCAGAACGGAAGTAGAGTGGATTGCAGGACGGACGGACTGAAACGGCGGGAAGGGACTAAAGTTGATTTCTATACTACGTGAGCGAAGCCGCGGGCAACAGCTAATTGATAATAAACAAGGTATCACCAAAAAACTAATCCAATAGGAGGTCATAGCACTCATCATTATAAACACGAACCTTGAAACCACGAAAAAAATATTACCCGCACACATTTCTTTGAGTGTGAATGGCTTTTTTATAGAATAAGTGGCAAACAAGCGTTCTTTTTATTTTGTCCCTAGCTCCCGCTTTTCTCTAACAAATCACGCGATTTTGACGAAACATTGCTTAGAATCAAATAAAGTCATTTCATACAAAGTAGCATACAGGCTCGTACAAATTTAAATGTTGCATCCCATGTCCTTACTAAGTGAGGCATACAAATGTGAGGAAAAAGACGTTGGTTGGCCACGAAAATTGGTAACCTTGATTTATATCCATCAACAGTAATAATCAGCATAGTTATTAAGATAACATTATCTTTAAGATAAAGAAAACATTTGATCTTGAGTGTCCAGATAAATATTAATAATAAGATAAAAGATAGGAACATGATTATTATTCAAATGGGCTACAATTAATAACAATATCATAGGCACAATAAAATGTCCTCTGCTAGTGTAAACTTTTTAACACGCTTTTATTAGCTTGCTATGTAACGGAACATTTGAACGCGATTTTCACCCCTTTCAAAATGACGGATTTACTTATCAAGGACCGATGACAATGCAATAATTTAAATAGTTTGCCCCATTATCCTTACCAGGATCTTCAGGATTAGCGATTTTAAAGCTTGTTTTTTAGTGTTTATACTGCGAAAATTATTTATATCTACTGCTAAGTCCACTTCAGCGTATCTTTTTCGGTCCTATGCCAAAATGAAGGGAAGACACAAGATTGATAAAATTTAAAATGTTACTAAATAAAAACGAAAAGATTGTTATCTCAGGCAAAATGTTCTTTTAATATTCATTGCTCCTATTTTTTTATCATTATTATCATATTAGCCTGTATCATCCCACTGCAGGGCATAGGCCTCCTTTCCCGCCTTACATTCGTCTCTGTTTTGGGTAAATTTGGGTCCAGTCTTTGAAGTAGGAGTCCAGTTCATCCCTCCATCTCCGTCTGGGCCGTCCGGGAGATCGTTTGCCATCCTGTGGAAGCCACTGTGTTGTGGTTTTGGCCCAACGATCTTCCGACATTCGACTGACGTGACCGGCTTATTTTTAATCATAAACCAGTTGCCAGTTATTCAACCGCCAAGCAGTAGTGTGCAAACACTACTGTGTTGCGGATTGAAGGGCAATGTTTCCAGCGAAATTACAGGGCACACAGAGATTTGACATCTTATATCTCGGGGTGACGAGCGCAGTGCATTGCCATCCAGGGTTTTGAACTGTAGAAGTTCAAAATTTCGAGTGGCGTTGAGCTGTTATGGGCAAGCGTGAAGAGCCAACAAGCGAGCGATCTCGCTCGTCTCGTCACCCAGTATCATATACATTTTTTTTTGTTAAATAACGCCAAACAATGAAGATCAATAAACTCGGACCAAACATTTATTTCCTCAAAAAGTAAGAAAACCACGAATTCTTGTCATTTTCGTTAAGTTTTTGAACGTACAAATATAAGATTCCGATATACTGAACCAATACCTACGTACCTACCTCAGCGAAATTCATATTAAAAGATTTTATTAATTTATTTAGCTTTTACAATGTTATTGTAGCGGATATAAAGATGAGCGGAATGAGAAGAGGAATAGATAGATATAGTACTGATCATAATGATTGTAGTAGCATTACTTTTATTTTCAAAGGAAAGGAAGAGAGCATTTCCTTACGATTCCAACCAAAAACTTTAAAAACTATTTTTTTAGTTTATTTTTATTTAGGAATAGTCTTGCGTTTGACCACCAACTCGCCTGATGTTAAGCGATGATGCGGTCTACGATGGAGCACGCTTGCCTAAAAGTAACAGATTTACTCGTGATTTGATTGTAATTACCGGGGAAAACCCATTCAGGCAGCACATTCCACAGACTGGCAGTTCGCATAATAAAAGTGGAATCAAAGCACTTCGTACGGGTTTTAAGAATATCAACCAAAATGCAGTGTCTATTTTTCGTGCCCACCTAATTTATACAAGCAAAAAGTCAAACAAAAACCGTCAGCCCCGGGAAATACCCACGTCTGGCCAAATTCTTTCTTGGAATCGATCAGACGATGTTTTTAGACTCAAGGCAAAATGGATTGGCTAAGAAAGTATTTTATACATTCACAATAAAAAAAATATTTAATGATGATGACATCTTTGTTTCTCTTTCTTGTTTTAATCATATTTTTAATGAACCTGATATCATTAAATATATAAATAAACTTCCATGAAGAAAACAAGTATGGAATATCGTTAATAGACCGTAAAATTTCCTTATGGCTCTATTATTATGAGTAAGAATGACAATTAAAACTGAATTAAAAAAAGTGATTTTCCTCGAGCCGTAATAAATACGAGCAAAATAAACATAAAAATGCTTCAAGCTATTTCAAGACTTTGCAGATAGCATCTATAAGCTAATAAAAATAATCCTACAGACATCTGTTACCGAGGATCATACAGCTTTGCACCATAAGGAGCTTAACTAAATTGCAGCATCAACCTTTAATATCTTGCACGTAAAACATGATAGTTACAAGCTATTCATAGCTCTTTTAAGTTCAAATTTGTTAATGTTTGTCAAACATTAATAAACAGTAATCAAGAAACTTCAAATTGACATTATTATGGGTACAGAAGTCAATTCTAGTCATTTAACAAATCAAGTAGACAATAAAGCTGTTATTAACGATACTGGTGTAAATAACAGAATATGATATTGAAAATTCCCACGATGAAGACCAATCACTTTTACTTCCTACGGAAATTTCAAATGAATCACCAAACAAACTTATCTGTTTTCACATTCTCAAGAAAAAGATAAGAAACAAAATGTAGCCATAACGCAGTCATACCTCTGTAGAAGTTCAAGTACGGCCGACATAAACATTGACTATCACCGGCGATAAAATTTACATTTCAAGCTAAAACTCGTAAAAACTTTACGATACAACACCAACAGTTTATACAACTAGCTGCACTTTAATTATAACTCCGATTTTGTAAATAAACAAGCAGATGAAAGTGCTGTTGATGCTATAGAAAATAAAAAGACCTCCCTGCTAAACAATGGTCTCATTCACAATGAAACGTTCCAAAATCAACTCACCATACAAGTCAGCATCTGCACATATGGACCACAAACAATTCACTCAAACACTCAATAGTTTAACGCTCAAAGTGTAACTAATATGTAAATCACTGGACCAAAAACGCACCCTTGTGTGACACCCGAAAAAAGTTATCGGATTTCGTATTTCGTTCGACGAGCGTGCACGAGTTGACGAGCGCGTGCCGTTCAATAGCTCCCTCTCACAACACTGATCAGCGACTGACTGAATACCGCTGCGCCGGCGTCGATGTTTACTATACCCCAAGAGCGAGATTACCAAATGCTTTCGTTTAATTTTCAACCTTATCTCATCATTTTATGGGTGAAATTCCTTCACAATCATCTCTATACGGATCCTTATCTGTGTTAGTAAGTCGGACACATGTATTTGTCATTTGTATGAATGAAAAAAAAACTCATCGCTAGAGCTTTTGTTGGATGCACATTTGTTTCATTTATCCATAACCTTAATTAACTAAACTACACTACGTGAGATGTGTGCGTAGACCATGCGATGCGTTTAAGTGGTCTCGTATGACAAGTGTGGTTTGTTATTTACATTAGACTTTAAATTTTTGAGCTCATGCTCTTAGATAACGCTTCGTGGAATAATAACATGATATTTTGTAACATGTCTTGATTCTTCTCCGTTACTCGGAAGCTTAGAACCAGTGGCATCTTTCCAAATGAAAGGTGTAAAGGAACTCTCATTCAACTTTTAACCTTATTCTTTTGCGTTCAAAAGCGCATCTATAAAAGCTTCATTATCAATACCGTATATCTTTTAATGAAATATTTAAATAGACTATTGATTAATGGTAATACTAATACTATTTTATTAGTTCGTTGTCCCGATATAAATGTTGCTTTAGGCGTTTTCCTGTTTCTAAATCTACATAACTTATGACTAATTTCATTTTAATTATATTTAGATCTACGCCCATTGTTCTTACACAGTCAGATGTAAATATTTTAAGATCGTGTTTTAGTCACTTGAAGCATTTCCTATGATATAGTATGAGTAGGTATCAAACGTTTAATAATAGAACTGTAAATGAAGTCATATTTTAAAGAAACCTCTAATTATCTTACAGTATGTTTTGAATTCAAATCATTCTCTACCATCATTTTCTTCGACTCAAACCTATGACTTTCTCTTAATATTCGAATGATTTACACCGTGAGTCTAATAATTTGAATTCGATTTAAGTGTGTCATGATAATAACGTAAAATTACTGTGATCGAAATTTTATCGACACAGAAAAAAGAAATGGAGTATTTTGGGCCCACAGCTCAGTTATTTTGACCTTCAATTAGTATAATGGTTTTGACGTTGTCCATTTTGAACTACATTTTAATCCTATTTATAACAATTTCTATTTAACCAACTTTACAAAAGGGATTAGTGATGTGATCTTGTAGTAAATGGCGACAATCTGCTTCCATCTTTGTTGGACTCCATCCTATATCACATCAGATTGTATATCACATCAGAGATTTTCTTCACCAGCTAAATTATAGTTGATACTAATTGACTAATATGATATTAACTGACTCAAATTTTATAGCAAACTCATACAAATGTGCCCTGGAGTACCCTTATGGAACATAATTTGGAACTAAGGCTTTAATATAATTATCTTGCATATTTTATTATTGGGCCGATGGGCCAGGATCGTCACACAGTGGGTGCTTGATGGGGTGACGCAGTCAAGGGAGGCCTAGGAAACGCTGGCGTGACAATCTTGACTCATTCTGGAGAGGTTGCGGAGAACCGAGATTTATGGAAGGAAATGGGGGAGATCTTTGCCTGACAATGGAACAGTATAGGTTAAGAAAAAACTAAATATTATTGACTTGTCTTTAAATCCTATTTAACTCCCGACGCTAACAGAGGGGTACTATAAGTTTCTATGTGTGTTCCTAGTATATAAGTATATGGTGTATCTGTCTGAGACATCGTAGCTGTAAAATGGATGACCAGATTTTGATTTCATATTTTTGTTTGAAAGGTAAGATTTTTTTTAGCCATTTGAAGATCATTGTCAGGGTTTTTATTTAAGTTATACTTGTTGTTATTTTATTTTATTTTATTATGAACTTGTATTTCAAAACTATCCGATTGAAAGGTTTATCATCACTCTACCAGACAGTAAAATTTTACAATTTCTAAAATAACTGAGGAATGAACTCCACATCTATACAAATTTAATTGACGTGCAATATTTACATCAATTGCAATGAAACAGAGTTCAAATTCCATTAAAATAACCTTTGATCATGCAAAGAATGTATGTCTATTATGTTCTTTAAAATGTATCCCACCTTCTTCAGTTTGTATTGTGCCTTAAAGTTCTTCAAATGAGGTATAATTTGCTTTGCTAGATTATTCTTAAGGGGCTTAATTGCATGTATGGAAATTATCAATGCTATTGTATTTTGAATGCAATGGAATTCGGAAGGGATTGTTTGGCGCTATCCATTATGATTTAAATTTGAGGAAATAGCTCTCAAAATGTTTGTTATTCTTGTTTTGAGCGGTAATTGAGCTATTTGAGTTTATTTATTGTAAACATCCTCAGGAAAATCTCTATTTGCTGATTAGTGATTACTTCAGATTTAACAATTTTATCTCAGTTTGTTGTCGATTTAATCGAGTGATTAGTTATTCTCATAAAAGCTATTAAACCACCATCGCAAAATATGGATGTTATAAGTTTAACGTGTGTATCTGGTATTCTGTTTGTTTGTCTGTCTGTCTGTCATCGTAGCACCTGAACCGATTTTTATTTTATTTGAAATAAAAAAAATAGAATATTTAATTTTATTTGTTTTAAAGGTGTTTTGGTTGAGAGTGTTCTTAGCTATGAGATAAGAAAATATGTTGAACTGTTTAAAGATTATCAGCTCTCATGACGGAGGTTTTTAAAATTTTGTAATGTATGCATGTATGCTAATGTCATTAAGTTACAATTCTGGCCAGGAACTCGTTGTATTTATAACAGAAATCTCATCCTCAACTTAAATCATATAGTCTTAAGCTTTCAAAGTCGTGATCGAGTCAAATGATGCGATCGATACTTTCCAATTGCAATTACGAAACAGGTCAACGGTGAAATGCTACTTGATCTGATAAAATTAAGCGATACTGTTAAAACACGCCTGATTGGAAAGATAATAGAGAGTACACTATAATAAGAAATGAAACTAAATTAAAAAATATTGATCCATTTAAGAAAAAAATTGTGTTTCGAACTTAGATCAGACAAACAAGGGAGAATTGGTATGGTGGCGTAGTGGGTGCGAACGCATATCTGGCCTGAATCAGGCCTTTTTAATGAAAATGGGATCTTTGCAGTTCTGATTATATCAAATAGCAAGATCTATAGAAAGTTCAATTTCTGTAATAAATAGATCTGTAAGTATAAGTTCCATTGCACACTCTCCGTTTAATTAAAACAAATCTTGGAAAATACCGACGGTTTCAAAACTTACGCCGGTGGTTCAGGTTCGTAAGCCTCATTTTAACCAACGATTTTTCATTATTGAACTTTATTGCTCGTTTTTCTATTGAATCCAAAGTCTCGAAGTCTCGAGCTGGTATTTGGCCAAGCCGTTCCAATGGTGACAGCATTATATTTGCAAAATTACGCGACCGCAAACCGTATCGCGGGCAAACTGCACCTGTTCGGGCCCGCGTTTAGAGTTGGGCGTAAGGCCCCAATACTCTAAACATGATGGACCTGAGCATGGTGTATCATTTGGGTATCATTGAATATAATATTCTAAAATGAACGTATTTTTTATTTGTTATGCCATTAAGTGGCATACATTAATACATAATATTTGGTTCTGGTTTGCGAAATGTGATCCATCAGAAACCGTGGTCGGGTTAAGGTTTCAAGTCGTGTGAGGTTTTCATTATCGATCTAGGTTTAGCGTTAAACAACAGCATTCCTTGTCTCAGCTGGCATTGCTGATAGCTGGTGGAGCATACCTAAAGCAACTGGTTTAGTGAGCTGTGCGCATGAACGATATAAGGGGCGTTAGTTTTTCTACGAGTATAGTACCGGTTCTCATAAGTAAAATCTCTTTTCCTGTGTTCCATCATCTTTAAGTAATGATGATTACTTGATGATTTAATTAATAGTAATAATAGCCTTTATTCGGGTTCAACAATAAAAATTCTTGAAGTAACAATTGATTTCACTCACCTGCTCTTAAAATCCGTAAATCCGTTTGTCCTAGTTTGATATAGGCCTCTTCCAGCTTCCATTCTCTGTTGTACTGCTGTACCTCTCTGTTTCTGGCTGTTCTTGACCATGCCTTCCCAGCGATGGCTTTAATGTCGTATTCCCATCTTTTAAATTGACCTCCTCTCTTGCGCTTTCCGTTGGTTGGGTACCGATTGATTAATGTTTTACTCCACTTTTCGATTATAGTGTGTCCTGTCTATCTCCATTTGTTTTTCCATATCACGAGTGTAAAGTTTTCTATTTTGGTCTTCTTTCTGATGATTGTGCTTCGTATCTTATCTGATTTCTTTACGCTGAGCATACTTATCTCCATTGATCTCTGGCATACTTTTATTTTTATTGTGGGCTTTAGTTTAGGCCATGTTTGGCAACCATGCGTTAGAACGGGGAGTATACAGGTATTGCTATTACATTATATTGAATTTAAAAGGTTGAGGCTAGTAAGCCAGGTAATTAAATCTATTTTCTTCAAGCGGTCTGGCAAGTTTCTAATTTTCTTAAGAAGGTTAGTTTTCACATTATTCAAGTAAACCTCGCGGACAGATGGATGGACGGTAAAAATATGTGGTTTGTATCCGTCTCTGCACTTTTATTTTTAACAAGCTGCGCCCCGCGGTTTCTCCTTCGATAAAATTAGCTTAAGTTACTTCTTATAACATCGGTTATCTACCAGTGAAAGTCCCGTCAAAATCGGTTCAGCAATTTCGGAGTCCATAGGGTACATAAGTCCAAACCTACGTACATGGGTCTAACCAGATTCCCTTAAGATAACGGAGCACAGCTTTGGATCACCTATGCTTTTCTACCCCTATTTCGCCAGGTGTTGTGGTATTGGAGACTTGTTGTTGTTGAGTTTCTTCAAGGAGTCTCCACCTTAATCGTATGTCTTCTGTGGCCTTGCAATGCAGCAGTACATGCTCCACGGTCTCATTTTCCTACAGACAGCCTCGGCATAGAGGACTGTCTGTCTGTTCATCACATAGGCTTTATCCCGGAAAAAGAAATCACACTAATATCATATATGTGAAAGTTAGTAATATAAGACAGCGGTTGAAAGTGGTTCCGCTGCTAGTGGAAAAATAACACAATTTCCGTTTAAACAGGACAAGGATCAAGACGTTTAATTCAACTGCTATTTGACACAGAAACAACACTCGACCTCGGAAACTAAAGAAAGCAATTGACATCAACATCTTCGAGTAGCTGAGGGTTCAGCTGATTGACTGTTGACACTCTTTTCGCGGGAATTTTGGGGATCCCTGGGTGGAGAAAACCTTAAAGATAGTAGAAATTGACAGACTATTTATTATAATAATCTTTCCGTTTTTCCGCATTTTATTTTGAAATATAGGTAAGAAAATATCAATTCTGTTCAAAAGAGTTAGGTTCGAAAGTTTGTGAGTACATATTATTATGTATAGCTATACTATTTTTATTCGTTTATTTTCTTTGACAGCTGCAATAAAATTGAAAAAGAGCAGAATGAAAACCTTAGATATTTTTACCTGTAGATATATTGTGCCTGCCACCATAATGACTAGACAAATGAAAGGCACATTATCATACTCGTTACAGCCGTCTCTCAGTCACGCACTCCGAGTGTCCAGGGGCAGTAGCAAAAAATAATATAATAAAATGCCTTCCTGTATCTTTATAAACTGCACAAACTACACACGCACTGTGAGAGACAAGAAAATGTTTCATTTCACGCGTAAATACTGTATTTTTTTAGAAAAATTGTTTAATTTATATTTGTAATAATCGCAAAAACACGATTATGTCTAGTTCATACATAGTTGCTAACTGCTACGAGTACTAAAACAACTACTAAAAATACCTATAAGATAGGTCTAGGTCAGCTTTAAATGTTCACCTTGTATCCAAGGCCATTGTGTATGGACTACGGAACCCTCCGCTTGTTTCGTTTGCGAATAAACACTTTATCACTTTATAATAGGTTGATCGCACTATTTACACCTTGACCCTTATAGCAGATCTATCATAGATCTGTCGTGACATTGGGACGGCTGTCTTCCTACGCTATTTGATCAATTACAAATTGAATCTGCGTTCCCTTGACTATAATTCGTAGCTCAGGAATTGTTAAATTTAATTTATAATTATTAGTCAAATGTCTCAAATATGGAATGAGAAGATCTGTGAAATGAAAGTTACCGACATAGCACACCGGATCAGCAAGTTGAAGTGGCAGTGGCAGGGCAAATAGCACGCAGAACAGATGGCCGATGGGGCTGAAAGGTTCTCGAATGGAGACCACGGACCTGTAAGCGCAGCGTAGGACGTTCACAAAATAGACAGATGACCTAGAAGAGACCGCAGGGAAACGCTGGATGCAGGCCGCTTCCAACCGGCCCTTTTGTAGATCGATGGGGGAGGCCTATATCCAGTCCAGTCCAGTCGTTGTCACGTCCTATGGCTGAAATAAATGATGATGAGTCAAATGACAAATTTAATTTATAGTGTGAGATTCAGGGGTACTTCATTGGAATATGTACAAATGTGTCACCTACCCACTAATACATATAATTATATCTTTGTACCTACTTCATAAGCTTATAATTTACGCTATTACTATTTCAGCTATTAATTTTCCATCCTAATTTCTAAGTTTTTTTAGACCTAGAGTGCCGCAGGCAACGTGCTCAAGCAACCGGTGGTTAGGGCTGCAGAGTGAGGAACATCCTGACAATACGTGCCGTGTCAAAGATTACCGTCTTCAGCATCTGTCCCTTGACCCAACCGTCTAACGAGAGTGTGTTATTATTATTATAATTTCTTTTATTATAAAAGAAATTTGAAATCCGACTTTCAAAAAGGCGGAGATTCTCAATACGACTGTTTTTTTATATATTTGTTTCCTCAGAACTTTAGACTGGGTGACCCGTCTTGATGATAATTTATTTTATTTGAAAGCTGGTTCTTCCCGTGTGGCCCCATTTCAATTTGGTCCAGTTCTAACATTTTAATGAAGTCGGTTTTATGTATCGATAATTATTTTATCATCATTATCAGCCTACCATGACCCCATTGCTGGGACACAGGCCTTCTCTCAGAGAGAGGATGGGACTTAATTCACCATGCTGGCCCAGTGCATGTTGGTGAATATTATCAGTATTTGTACAATTGAAATTCTCGTACATACCGGTTTCTTCAAGAGGTTTTCCTTCGCCGTTTTTGAGATTGCTTGAATTAAATTAGGTTTTTTTTTTCTGGGTACCCTGCGAACTTATAGTGGGCTTAGCATTTGGATTGTCTATACACATTCAACGATCTATTGTAGTGTGTGTAGTGTTAGCTTGTATTTTGTTTAGTAATAAAAGCACTTGCCCTTTAAAAAAAAAGTAGGTACTTAATAAGTCATTGGTACATGGCCGAGGATCGATCCGGATGCCGCCAGATTGTAAAGCGCACTTGGGGGCCATCCATAAATTACGTCACACGAATTTTAGGACTTTTTAACCCCTCCCCCCGTCCTTGTCACAGGTTGTCACATTTTCAGAAAGACCCTCCCCCCCCCCCATGTGACGTCACACGTTTTTCAAATTAATGCATGTATTTAAAAACAATCAATAGAAAAAAGTTTTTTTATTTTTTTATTTTAGAGGCTCACTTGCATTTAACGCCGCTCTAGAAGTTAACAGTTGTTGCGTGAGAGATCTCATAGCGAGAGTGCTAAATTATTAATAAATATAGATCAAATTTTTAAAGTTTTTTATTTGCATATAAATTTCGCGTTATGGATTTTGAATTTTAACATGTGATGTCACAAAGCTTTTGGCCCTGCCCCTTGTCAGACTATGTCACATTCCGGTGATACCCTACCCCTCATTACCGCGTGACGTAATTTATGGATGACCCCTTGCTACTGCTCAGCCATCATACTACACTAATCATCTATAGTATACAAATATATTATAATAAATAATAACAAAATATCTAATAAGTTTTCTCACTTCCGAATTGCAGAATTCCTGGTTGGACTCTTGGACTCTTTTGCAGAATCAACCTTGGGTTATTAAAAAAATCACCCAAGGTGGTGTTTTAAGTAATTGCTAACAATATCTTTGAATAAGTCATCATAAAAATAATGAACATAATGTGCAAACGCGGCCCTTTTGATGTTTATAATCTTGATGCTATTTTTGCCGACGTTTTACACCTCGCCAGATGTTGCAAATATTTCACAGATTGTGGAAAAGAAATGTTTTATCTAGGAAACCGTAAAGACCGAAACATCGCTCGTTAGAAAAAAAACTAACACTGACTTGCGCTATTATGTCTGTTTTTTTGGATTCCTTCAAATACCTATTTACTAAATGTCTACGATATCTTTATATAAATGATCATAACTATGGGGGCAACCGCAAAGATACATTTTATATTACAGCTATTAGTTTTCGAAAAATATGAGCAAAACTTCTAAAATATAAGTAGCGAAACGTACGACTGTGTGTAAGCGTCATGGTTTTGCTCTACTAAATGCGACTTAAACCTTTTAGTAATAAGCGTTGTCTAAAAGTGGGATAACCTCGCCTTAACGAGGTTCCATCCGTCATATCACTTCCTATCATCCTATATATCAGTAAAGTAAACCCCAAACCTGTCACAAAACATCCCCAAAGGGCCGGCGTTATCACGTTAGGCTTTTAACATGCTCTCTTTATCGAGAATTCCTTTTGACGTCGACCTTTTGACGCCCGCGTGGTGATAAAGTTTTTAGGGGTCCGGGGATAAGAAAATAAGAGCTATGGTTTTAATGGCCAGCTATATATTCAGGTTTTGTTCAGCTTTATAAAATACTAGCTGCACCTCGCGGTTTCATCTGCGTGGATACCCTCGATAGAGTAGCCTAACTTCTTATAACAACTATCTGCCAGTGAAAGTCCCGTCAAAATAAGTTAAGGCGCAGAATAATCGCAAAATTAACCAAAATAAGTTTTTTTAAACGCTTTGTGTGAGGATATTTTTACCTGCAACTACGAAACTACTAGTTACTTAGATTTGCACCAAAACTTAGGATTTATTTAGGTATTAAATAAGTCACTGATGCAAGGCTGAGCACCATCGCACTTACTTTCAGAAATATTGTCTATTACCAAACTTCGTTTCAAATTCTCAGCCTAAACAAATATTTGTAAGTCAAACAAACAAACTAACCAAACTTTGACCAACAAATCTAAGTTTTAAGCTAGCATTAAAATTATTCAAAACAATAATTTGGACCACAGTTAACGGGTTCTAATCGATTGTTAAATACGTTTACAGCTTGAGATGATGCAAAACGGTGGTTAGTTAACTCGACCGGCGTTAAACAATGGGTGAACTTTACATGGACAAAAAACAACAGACCAGACAAATAAAGAGACAATAATAATTTTATTTCAAAATGTATATTTAGATAAGACAATACATGATAAAACAGGTGCCATTTATCATCCTATGGATCTATTGTTATTCTATCGATATTAATTGTGGAGTTCTGATTCTATCAAATAGAAATATCTATAGAAAATTCAATGTATTTATTAATTAAATCTGTATTTTTTACGACCCGGGTATGTCCTAAAACTGCGACCAGAACCACCGGAGGATGGGCAGCAGCGTTCTAATAGTACACGGTGAACGTACTGCGATCCCCAAGCCGCCTACCAAGCGTGGGGATTATGGCAACACCCCTCTCTGAGGGAGGCCTTGTCCAACAGTGGAAGAAAATTGGCTGATGATGTGTATGTGTGTGTATTTTTTATTGAAAATAATGGCTTCAAATTTTCGAAAAACTTAACATAACAACTTATTACACGTATTTACAAAAGTAGTTTTGTTATTATTTTATTATTCAAGGCAAGCTCAAAGGTCATTGACCTTTTTGTAAAACATTTATTGAAAAGATTATAAACAAATTAATTTGTTGTGAAATTCACTATATTATTAAATGCTTGCCTGGAAAAGATCGCTTTTACCGATAAGGCCGCCACTTGTGGCACTAGCTCGTAAGTGTTTTCTATCTGTAATTTTTATTTCTTGTGTACATAATAGTTTCTATCTATCTATCTATACCTATTATACTCAAGTAAATAAATAAATACCTAACTGAATTAAACTGAATACATAATATCCTGACCTATCCAAACCTATAGATAAAGTAGTTTTTCGTAATACTCTCGGAGGGAAAGTTTGAGAGTGGATTTCGTAAAATTTCTGACATAAAATAAACAATTTTAATATTATGCTTTGCTTGTTCTATTTTCACAGTAACGGCATAATTTTTTTTTTGTTTATAACCGAAAATCCAGATACGTACCTAAAATTAAAAGTGTATTTTATATAACGTCTGAAATCATTAGAAATAAACATGTTTTACCATAGGTAGCAAACAAGCGGAGAATTTGTCTGATGGTAAGCTTTACCGTTACTTATGGTCCCTATAATAGTAACACCAGTAATAGTGACACCTTAAGTTGCCATTAGTTATTTTTCTTTTTTGTTAAAAGAAAGGATCATTACAAAAGCTATTCAAGAATTTGTTTTACGGCTTTTTAAGTTATAAAATTTAGAAAGCTTCTAGATATTTGTGTAGAAAACAGTTTTTCAACGGAGAAAGGTATAAAACGTTATTACTATGGCTAACACATCTGTTGCTAATCAATGTAAAAATATTATACTTTTTAATGAGTTGAAAGGGTGAAAAGAATTCGACGCGGTTTTTTTTTCCGAAAGGAACCGTAAAATTATAATTAAGGTTTCTGTACAGGCAGGTACTTCCTATAATTTTATTAGGCACTAGCTGCGTCCTGCGGTTTCTCCCGCGTGGATAACTCTTTCTAAAATCACCTGTCTGCCAGTGAAAGTCCCGTCAAACCCAGTCCAGCTATTAAGGAGTTCATAGGCAACATACATAGGTACACACATCGATTTTTATACATATATAGAAGATTATTAAAACCCAGCTAGTTTTGACAGTTTTTTGGTGAGTAGGTACAATCGATTTTATATGTTGTTTTGGCGGACCGAAGAGGGACAAGGGGATTACAAATAATTTGCCACACTTTACACATTTTGATGGAGTGTGTGCGGAACGAAGCTTTTAGAAAACAATGTTTCAATATTAAGGAAATTATAGACGTCGGATTTTGTAACTCGATTCTAGTCTGTCCCGAAATTAGGCCTTAATGAATAATATTATTAATTGTTTTGTATTAGTTTTAATAATGTAGTTATTTATCAGTTATTTGCGCTGAATAACAGGGCGAAGAGGTCGCTAAGTGACAAAGCCCTTTAAAAAAAAAAATGCCGGCGCGATTGTTTGTGGTGGTGTTCGCATAATAATTATATTTATCAATCAAGAAAACCAACTTCAAAACACGCATTATCTATTATTCTAAATTAAAAGCCAAACTATTGAATCGATTTTATCGAAATTTCTATGAGATCAATCTGAAAGTAACTACATAATATCCTTTAAAAATTTGTAAAACGGTTTTAGAATGACGGAATTCTGAGAAAAAAAACTCTTTTAGTCGGTGAAAAATAATGAAGTAAGTGGATATGAAAACAAAAAAAAACAAAACACTTTTCAAATCTATAATATTTAAAAAGAAAACATAGTTTAGTAAAATTTGTTTAACCAACTTAAAACAGCATCATAATCACTAAATTATAATTCAAAATAATGTTCGTTTGTTTGTATTTGCCTCTTGCAAGTCATATCGAACATTATAGCCGAAACAGACGTGTCGAACTTGGCTGACGAACCGTCGTCCGACCAACGTAAGAGATCGAGAAAATTTTCTCTTTCTCTCCCGTTGGTTGGACAGCGGTTCGTCAGCCATGTTGATGTGTCTGTTACTACTTTTATACTGGTGGTGGTGTCGAGGATTGGTCTCTGGCAGCCATATTACAAGCTTTGCTTAGTTTGGGGTTAGATGACCGTGTGTGCAAAAATGTACCGCATATTTATTTATTTAGATATTTATTTCCTCACAATCCCAACAAAAACTTTAAACGCTTATATCTCAGAAATTTATCGGCCAATTTTTTTTCCTATATATATAATGTATTTAATCATATTCTTCTTCAGTTCTGAGCCCTTATTCCGCACGGGCAAACGCGCGCTATCATGGCCACGTTAAGTTTAACTCAAAAACTTGGCCTCTATTGCTTAGGAAATAAAGTTCAACTTCTGAAGGTTAACTAAACGCGCCACGATAGAGCGCGTTTGGCCCGTGTAGAATAAAGGCCTTGCAGAGCTAATAAAAGGATATTAGTTAAGAAACAACAGTGTGTCGTCTATAGTCAGTTGAGAGTGAGTCACTAGTCTAGTCTAGTTTTAAACCATTATTGCTCGGATCTGACAAAAAATTACCGTTGTGCAGGTAAAACTGCCAACATCAGCTAGTATTGGTGAATCCACGGAAGCGTCTCCCCCTTCTGTCTCAAGATTATTTAGATAATTCTCGACTTCCGTTTTATAATTTACGTGGAACCCAACATTTCTCACGAAAACCGACCGTACGGAACCGTCTTGGAGAGAGGGTCAAATGCTAGCAGGTGCCAGTACACAAACACACGAAAATACAATTGTCGACACACTAGCGCCATCTTCTTGTAATAATGGATCAAGAATAGATCGATCTGGCGCCGCTGCGACTAAAATCTCAAACGGCTCAAATATGGATATTTATTATTTTGCATATTTAGGGAAACTTACAGCCTAATCTACACTAATATTATAAAGAGGAAAGATTTGTACCTATTTTTGTATGTTTGTAACGAAATAACTCAAAAACTACTGAACCGATTATAAAAATTCTTTCACTGTTGGGAAGCTACACTATCCCCGGGTGACATAGGCTATAATATATTTTGTAGCGAGGCCGAAGGCCGAGCTTACACCCGTGCGAAGCCGGGGCGGACGGCTAGTAGTATATAATAAGATAAAAAATAGATTTAGTGACTGGGCTAATTACAAGTTTCCGCCTATACGAAAAAGAATAAGATTTCGAAATTTAGCGTAGCAGTAACTAATAGTATAGATAAATAAGATTATGAGTAGATAAACAAATATAAGTATACATGTTAAGTTTGAGAATCAAAGGATTAGCTAAGTGGAAGAAAGGAGAAGCTAAGTGTGAGCGTATAACGCTCACACTATCGCAGAATACATCAATATCATTATGCAACAAATATTTATTCATAAAAGAAGAGATCCTGAAGAAAGGTACTTTTTGTAGTTCGTCTTAGCAAAGGATGCGTATTAATTAGACAGATATGTTTGTGCCGTTTGGGGTCGAGACTTTAGGACCGTGGGGGGCAGCCACTCTCGAACTATACAGGGTGTTTGGTAGAGGGTCCGACAAATCAAATGAGCGTGTTCGGGGGCCCATTTGGAGAATACAAGTTGGCCAAAAAAAATCCCTGACCCCCCTAATTTTTTTAAAGGTTTTTTTTGTGAATTTTCCCATTTTCACCGAAATTGTACCTATTTACCTCCATAACATTTGTAAAATCTGTTTTAGACCGGATGTTTTTACTTGAATTTGGTCTCTAATACACCTTCAGGCCACGCAAAGCAAAATTGGATACAAAACAGAGCTAAATAACTGATTTAGAGCTCATAGAGTGAAAAAATGTAAATAAAAATTACCTCATAGTTCAACTTTCACAGTGATCTAAAAAAAACACTAGCAATTCTGGAGATAATATGCATTTAAAAACTTCTCTATTTATTACTTATTACAATGACATACTAAATTGGTATAATACTTACCAGCTTATTGAGTTAAAATAGGATTCTAAGTAACAACTCTAGAAATAAAAAAATGTGTCATCTACGTAAAGTAAGGGACCAATTACGACGAGCAGGTATAAAACCATTGTTATTAGTTCTTCTTTCTCCGTCTCTCCAAGAATGCAGAGGCAGCGTGCTAAGGCTTTAAGCTACCAGTTGTCTAACCAATAAAATCAGTGTGACTGATTATCAGTCGAGCTTTGACTGCTATCACTGTTTGACGCGTGTACGAATAACCCAACGGTTTCTGTTTTCTGTTTTGATTTGTTAAATTGTTACCGTTGTTGTCTGTTACCGTTGTTCTGTTACCTTGTTGATTGTTACCGTTGTTGTATGTTACCGTTGTTCTGTTACCGTTGTTGACTGTTACCGTTGTTGTCTGTTACCGTTGTTGACTGTTACCGTTGTTGACTGTTACCGTTGTTACTGTTGTTTTTGTTGACGTTGACTGTTGTTGCTGATTCTTTCTGCGCCGACATCACGGAGTTTAGTAACGAAGAATACGCCGACATAGTTTTTGCCTATGGCCGAGCTGATGGGAACTCACGTGCAGCCCAAAGAATGTACAGAGAGTCGTATCCCAACAGACATGTACCACATCACACCACATTCTCAAATACTTTCCGGAGACTGCGGGAAACCGGCACCCTACATTTTAGGGAACCACGACTCAATGCTAGACAGCATCGTGTTGTTGTAGATGAAAGTAATCTACAAGAGTTCGATGTGGATCCCACCACCAGCATTAGAAAAGTGGCCCGTGACTTGGGAGTTTCGACATGGAAAGTTTGGTCAGTAGTCAATGCAGACGGAAGGCATCCTTTTCACTACACTCCGGTGCAAGGTAAATTTAATTTATGACATTAACTCTAAACTGTGTTCTAGATTCTGACGCTTGAGATTATTTTGATCACTCTCACTCTTATGACTTTTGAAACGAGAGAGAGATAATGACCTAGATAATATCTCACGCGTCAGAATATTAGAGCTCCTGATTGCTCATTTAAAATACGAACCTTACATAAATTGTTTACTGGACAATGGGCTTTGCTCAAATTCTCTTGAATAGTGGATTGTAATTTTTTTATTATTATGACTTCGGTGGTGTATCGAACTCTACAATAATAATAATAATTGCCGTACAAGTTGCCCATCTCATGTTCTCAAACGGTTTTGTTTTGGTTTCAGGTTTAGTAGAAGGGGACCAAGAGCGGCGTTTGCGGTTTTGCCGTTTTCTTTTACATACGGACGTAGATAATGACGAATTCCTGAAGACCATTCTCTGGACGGATGAATCTAAATTCACGAGAGAGGGCATCTTTAACCAACATAATCTCCACAGATGGGAATCGCAAAATCCTCGCGCGACTAGAGAGGCCTCACACCAACATAAGTTTTCGGTCAACGTATGGGCAGGTGTCATTGGGAGAGACCTCATAGGACCCCATTATCTCCCAGATACACTGAATGGGGAAAATTACCTAGAATTTTTAATGAATGACCTACCGGAATTAATGAGTGACCTGCCGATTTTTGAAGATGACCGGGCAGTTGTATTTCAACATGACGGCTGCCCGGCTCACTACCGGAACATAGTACGCGAGTACCTAGACAACGTTTTCCCCAATTCATGGATTGGGAGAGGTGGCCCAATTGAATGGCCCGCACGTTTCCCAGACCTAACACCACTCGATTTTTATGTCTGGGGACGTGCTAAAGAGTTGGTGTACGAAGTTGAAATAAACACAAAAGAAGAATTGGTGACGAGAATTGGGGATGCTTTTTCAAAAATGAAAGTAGAAATGACGCTGAACACGACTACAAAAGAAATACGCCGTAGATGCCGGGCGTGTATTCATAACAGAGGAGCTGTGTTCGAACAAAATTTAAATTAAATAAATAATTGTATTTATTTCTGTTGTTTGAATTTTCCTTTCTGCCTCATTTATTCAACAAGTTGGTAAGTTTTATACCAACTTAGTATGTCATTGTAATAAGTAATAAATAGAGAAGTTTTTAAATGCATATTACCTCCCGAATTGCTAGTGTTTTTTTTTTAGATTACTGTGAAAGTTGAACTATGAGGTAATTTTTATTTTTATTTTTTCACTCTATGAGCTCTAAATCAGTTAGTTAGCTTTGTTTTGTACCCAATTTTGCTTTGCGTGGCCTGAAGGTGTATTAGAGACCAAATTCAAGTAAAAACATCCGGTCTAAAACAGATTTTACAAATGTTATGGAGGTAAATAGGTACAATTTTGGTGAAAATGGGAAAATTCACAAAAAAAAAACTTTAAAAAAATTGGAGGGTCAGGGATTTTTTTTGGCCAACTTGTATTTTCCAAATGGGCCCCCGAACACGCTCATTTGATTTGTCGGACCCTCTACCAAACACCCTGTATAGAGACATTAGGGACCTGCAGGCTTACTCGAACAAAATTTGACTGCCTCGGTGGCTCAGTTGGTAGTGAACCTACTTTCTGCGCTTGGGAGCGTGGGTTCGATTCCCACCTCCCAAGCGCAGAACATGTGATGAACATTTGTGTTTGTTCTATGTCTGGGTGTTAATATCTATTCAAGTATGTATTTAAAAATATATATGTACGTATATCAGCCTCTGGCAGCCATATTACAAGCTTTGCTTAGTTTGGGGTCATATGACCGTGTGTGCAAAAATGTCCCAGATATTTATTTTATTTATTAACTAGCTTTTTTGCCCGCTACTTCGTACGCGTAGATTTTCATATAAACCTTCAATCCTTTTTTCTTCCCTTAATCCGGCCCTTGCGCAAAATAATATAGCCTATACTTAAATCTGGTCATAGCTAAGCATATTCGTGAAAACCGCATTTAAATCCGTCCGCATTTTCTTCCAGGGGTGTAGATGTGCGTGAACAAACAAACAAAAATTCTAAAAACTGTTCAGCTGCTTATTTTATGTCGCCCTGTGTGAAGTATTGATAGAAGCATAAAAGTAATAAATAACACCGTCAACAGTTTTCAAATCAAAAAGATAATGTGACCACAGTGCAGAGCATGTTTTGAAATTTTCTTTTTGTCTAAACCAGGGGTCTCCAAACTTTGAAGCCTTGGGGCCATAATATTTTTTTCGGTATGTTGCAAGGGCCGTAACAATTTTAATTTTTCTGCCCACCGAAGCAAACAGGCTTTTATTGCATTTCAATTACTATTGATTGTGTATTGTGACACGTAACTACATGTAGTGTCGAGTAGTGATACTATGTACGGTTCTAGGTACTATCTATTTCAGCTACAGTCTTCAGTCATTGTGCGGAAAATGTTTGGAATTGTCTGAATTTCTAAGACCAGTCATATCAGTTGTTAATTTTATCAGATCCACAGGGCTGAATCACCGACAATTCCGCGAGTTTCAATTCCTGTCGCGGGCCGGATTGATGGCAGTGGTGGGCCGGATTTGGCCCGCGGGCCGTAGTTTGGAGACCCCTGGTCTAAACCATTAAAAGTATATCATGTCATGTCGGGATGATATACATCTCTGAAATTTGACTGTCCAGTTTCGCTGGCCACGGAACCCTGACATAATGCTTGTCTTAACACACTCTTGGCTAGTTATTTCTTATTTCGCGTGCATTTGTATGTATACCTTGATTAAAAAGCCATGAAAAAAAATATATACTTAGTGTGATAGGTTACTTAATTACTCGTATATATGAGATGATACAAAACTTATGACAGTACTTTCTTAACTATTTATACTCGTATATCGATATTTATTTTCTAATTATAATTTTCTAAAATTTATCGTCGAATAAATCTTTTATCTCGTAATAACATTTTTGGGTTAGAAACTTACGAAGTTGGTTCTGGAAAAATGTTATTATTTCTTTCTTTCTTTATTGCGTCCGGAATTTTGTTGTATAGGTTTATTTTTATGTACAAAGGGTCTTTTTTGAATATTTCTATTCGCGGGACTGAATTAAAATAGGATGGGGTATATTTTGTGTTTTAAATGCTAACATAGAATAAAACCAAGAGAATGTAATACTCCTACTCCATGCACTGGAATGAACCACCAAAGAGGTAAGGCCTATAACATGCTTGATCTACACGTTCATTCATCTAAGAAGGTTAAAGAACCTTTTTTAAATTTAAACTGATTAACCGAATGACAGTTGACAGTTTCAAAATTTTCATGGCTGTGTCAATAACATTCTCTTTACTTTGGATCTCCTTGCTTGAGGCTATGTGACGATCCTCATATTACGTTTCGTGTAACGAAGAAATAAATCATTGATTTTTATTTTCGTTTATGTAAAAATAAAGAATTAAAATAAATGATATAAGGTAGCCTATGTTTTAATCTGGTAATTTCTAAGCATATTCGTGAAAACCGCATTTAAATCCGTCCAGTGGTTTAGGAGATGTGCGCGGACAAACAAACAAACAAACAAACAAACAGACAAAAATTCTAAAAACTGTCCTATCGTGTTCAGCTGCTTATTTTAAGACGACCTGTGTGGTTTTTGTTTTTGTTATCTCGCAATTACAGATTTTTTTATCTCTACGTTTTTATTATATGTATATGTATAGATTTAAAAGTATTTAGCGTAATATCCTGGACTATAGCGGGTAAAACCGCTGGCGCCATGATGTAATATTAGTAAAGCGGTAAAATATTACTTACGTAAGATTGAAATGCAAGAAAACTGTTAGTATTAACATTTGAAAGTTCTTTGCAAGTCGTAGATACGTTTATTTTGCGTCTAAATCTCGTTCAACTCACATTTGCATATTTGGCGCTTTACATTATATCGTTGCGTATTATAAGGCTTAGCCTCAGATCAGATAAACAAGGGAGATATGGCAAAGTGGTGTGGAAGGTGCCAACGTATCAAGCCTAATTCAGACTTTATGTAGTCGAAAGGACCCGGGTATGTCCTAAAACTGCGACCAGAACCACCGAAGGATGGGCAGCAGCGTCCTAATAGTACACGGTGAACGTACTGCGATCCACAAGCCGCCTGCCAAGCGTGTGGATTATGGCAACACCCCTCTCTATGAGGGAGGCCTTGTCCAACAGTGGACGTTAATTGGCTGATGATTTAGTCGAACTCATCATACCTATTGGATTTAGATTGACGTCACATAGCTAGCAATGCAAGCCAGATACATCACTTTTTATAAAGTCTATCCTTTGCGAAATATGGCCCTCGAAAGTGGCAAAAAGTTGCAATGCGTCACTAAATAATAAGACAGAAACTTGTGACTTACAATACGGATAGGTCATATATTTAAAACCTTCAAAACCTTCATTCAAAATTATTTCGAACATTTTGAGTAACACCGATAAAACTGCAATAAATTCAAAGCGTTCTAGCTCATAGGTCATTGACCTTTTTGTAAAATGATCTTAACAAAGAATGTTTCTCAATCAATTTTCTCTATGGTAAAACTAAAAGTAGTATATGCTATGTCGGGATGATACATCTCTGAAATTTGGCTAAGACCAATTAATTTTATCTATTCTATAGCCGGACTCATATAATACGATAATTCTCAATATAAAAAACCGACTTCATCAGAACTGGACCAAATGGGAAGCACTAACAGCACATAGCTTTCAAATAAAAAAAGAATCATCAAAATTGGTTCATCCAGTCAAAAGTTCTGCGGTAACAAACACTTAAAAAGAAAACATACAGTCGAATTGATAACCTCCTTTTTGGAAGTCGGTTAAAACAATATGATCCAATAACGATACAAATCGCTAAAAATTTACGCACTATAGAACAAGTACCTAACTTTATGTATAGTAGGTAAACAATGATAATCTATTGATACAGTTGTATCTGCTTCTCTGAATTCGAGTTTATATTAACCTGAAGGCTGAAACATACAGCTATTAAGGTACGTGTACTGGTACACAGAGTCGCGTCACGGACAAATAATAAAAATAAATTTGGTGATTTTTTTAAAGGAATGTTCAATACTAAAAATATTTACCGTATTTATAAACGTAACCCCGCTCTGACCTCAACCTTAAGGTTACCTCAAATCAATTAATCAAGTAAGGCAATCTTAGGAGCGATGGTGGCTGAATGGGGTAGTATTTGGGTTTCATAATCTGATGGCACCGACAAATAAGTGGAACAGTGCGCTGCACCGCATCGACGACGTCAAAAATTTATGGTGTTTTTTTTTAAGAACTGTCCAATACAAAAATATTTGCCGTATTTATAAACGTAACCTCGCTCTGACCTCAACCTTAAGGTTACCTAAAATCAGTTAATCAAGTAAGGCAATCTTAGGAGCGATGGTGGCCGAATGGGCTAGTATTTGGGTTTCATAATCTGATGGCACCCGGTTCGATCCGCGGCCCAGGACTCTATTCAATTTATATTCAGTTTGGATGCCATCGCTCAATAACGGCGAAGAAAACCATCGTGAGGAAACTGATATATCCAAGAACCTGAAAAGTTTAAAGGAAATATGACATTCACCAGCATAAACTGGGCCATCATTACTGGGTGGATTAAGGCTCAACCTCTCTCTCTCCTCTGAGAGAAAACCTGTATTCCAGCAGTGGGAACATGATAGTATAATGATGAATCTTAAGGTTCCCTTATAATCATATCATAAAGGATGTCTCCAGATCTGATATTCTAACCTCATGATGATGATAAATGGACCGACGACATTGTGAGAGTCGCGCGCATCCAGCGGATACAGATGGTAGGCTCTCATTCAGTGTGGAGGTTAAAGGGGAAGGCCTATGTTCAGCAGTGGACGTCTTCTGGCTGATGATGACAGATCTGATGATGTGATCTATGACGCGATGTCTCACTCTGTCCTTGGGACCTTGAGAGACAACGAACAATATCAATCAATATCAAATATCAAGCTTGGGGAGGACCAACAAACAGAACCTTAGCAAAGTGAGCACTCAAGGTGTGGTTTCGAGGTGAATTTTTACGTTTATGAATATGGGTGTATGTGTATGCAAGAACCTTTAATTAAGCGCTTATGTATGTAGGTGGCGCATTTCTAAGAAAAACTCGTAATTGTAATAATAGTATGGTAGGAAAATGTAGATAAATTTACATACGGTACAGTCAGGAACAAAAGTGCTATAGATGTAAGCAAACTATCCTGTTAATTTTTAAGATTCTAAAGTGTTACAACGATTTATTTATCAGTTTTTGACTCACAAAATCACGGTATTTATCGAAAGAAAATAATATTTTAATAATGTTTTTTTTTTTTTTATTGTTTCTTGTGCAGCTCTACAGTCCCCTTCTTTTACTATTTATTGTCAATTATTGCTAATAACATAAAACTAATTATTGTGTACCTGTATATTTTATTGAAAGTTTTGAACACATAATTATGTACTCTAAATACAATGATACAGACTATGTCGGCTAGCATTTTGGCAACGATGTCTTCGGAACGCGGTATTTTATATTGTTTGTTATCATTCCAAAATATAAATTACTATTCTACATGATATGGCTAGAACCAATACGCAATGGCTGCCGCATGCCGTACGTCCCCTTGGAAGGCCCAGAAAAGATGGCGGGACGAGCTTGACTCCCACGCAACAGACTGGTACACCATAGCACAGAATAGAGAGAAGTGGAAGGAAGGAAGGGAGCCCTTTGCCCTGCAATGGGATGACCACGGCTGAAATAAATAAATTCTACATAATATCTACACATTCTACATATACTAAATGAATCCCGTTTATTAAATTCTCGTGACTATGACTATTGTTTTTGTAAAAATATAGATATTATTTACGTAAGTAACTGTACTTTATAATCATAATTTTTTCATTGTTATCAGCATAATTGATATGTAGAGTGATGTAGTGATTTATTTCTTTCACATAGTTTTGAAATACCTTTCAGCTGCGTTGGTGGTGTAATGGTCAGCATAGTTGCCTTCCAAGCAGTTGATCCGGGTTCGATTCCCGGCCAACGCACACTTTTTGCTTCTACTTATTTTGAACAGTAGTAAGTTATTTTATAATACAACTAGCGACCCGCTCCTACTTTGCACGGGTGTAACTTTTATCATATAAATAAACCTCCCGTGAAAAATTATCTAACTGATGGTGAAAACTGCATCAAAATCCGTTGCGTGGTTTATTTAGTCTAAAGTTCAAAAACTTATGAAATTTATATATATATAACTAAAGCGTAACTTTTTTAGGTATTATATTATCTAAATACAATCGTAAACCAATAAAAATTTGCCTAATACTTGTTGTTTGTCTATTTTACTTTTTTTGAGATCCAGCAATGTAAAGCGTACAAGCGTGCGCTTGGTGGCAGGACGATCGTTGACCTCTAGCGTCAGATGATATTTTATTTGCATTACATTGCGTACATTAAAAAAATGTTGAATAAAACATAACATTTTCTTAGTATTGCATCATATCTTGGCATTATATATTTACATTTTTAAATATGGATTTACTGATTCTGAAATAAATTGATTGAATTGAATATCAGCTATCACCTACTCTATCACCAGGGCCCTGATTCTGTAACTACAAACACGCACGTAACGCGGCACGTTAAGTCAACCTCTAAAAGTTGGCTTTTATTACCTAGGGAATAGAGGCCAAATGTTTTTAGGTTAATAGTTAGGCCCTATCATCGTTTTCGGGAGTGTTCCTCTTACAAGCGGTATATGCATTGTATAATTAAATGTATTTACCATTTTCGTGATCATTCCACAATGAAATTCCTGACGTTTTGAACACTTTGCAGTGCATGCAAAGTGTTCAAAACGTCAGGAATTAAAATAATGTAAAAATACGGACAAAATACGTAGGTAAAGGAATTCATATTCAATCCATGTAAGTATTTGTAAATCGATGCCTACTTAACCTTATAAACAGCCCTTTTGAAGAACCCCATATTAAAGCAACTCAGGAATGCCGCAGGAGGGACTCATTCCACAAATTGCAATTGTGAGGCAAAGAGGAACGCGTAAAAAGCACAGTGTGCAATTTCCACCGATCTATGATATTATGTGGGCGAACTTTCAGGCGGTGGCGGCTAGTGCGATGCAAAAACCGCGATGATCTGTTTATTAATGACGGTGTTCTGAGGCAGCAAACATAAAAAAAAAAAACAGTTGAATTGAAATAATTTTATTGTACTAATGCATATCCTTTGTTCATCTGATCTGAGGTTCTAACTCTCCTAACTTAGGTATAATAATATCCTTACTTAAGGTGTTACTTAGCGCCTACGTTTCACAAAACGATTTTCTACCACTTTGCCAAAAAGGTAAAAAAATATATTTTTTTTTGCAAAGACGTATTATTATTTTTATTTTATTAATATTAGATAAAAATCTCTCACGGACTCAACTTTTCTTAGTTGGTGTAAATCAAAACTTCTCCTAAATAATAAGTAAGTATAGGGCAATTCACACCTATATAGACCTTCAACGGTCAATGGACAGTCCTTAATTATTTTGTTTAATTAATAAATAATAAATCCCAAATTCCTTATTGTACCTGATACGATGAAGCGGAAATACTCTAGCTAGAGAACAGAAACAGTTTTGAAAATAAACTTCCGCAAAACCTGATTCAGCCAAAAAAGGAATACTTTTCAAGTTATAGCGAATCAAAGTTGCTCGAAAATTCAGACGTCAAGTTACCTTAAGTTATGCAACACTTATGCTAACTTAAGTACTTATACATAACTTAGCTAGATTAGTAACGTTAGACCGCATAAAATAACAATAACTACAAAGTAAATTGATATTTTGCTGACTGCTTTCGTAAGCACTTGCATAATAGTAACTTAATAGCTTAGGAATCAAATAACGCAACGGTGTCTCTATTATTTCATAAATAGGTTGTTAATCTATTTTGCCACTGCTACTTTTACTATTATTTACATGTTTCATTCTATCTATGCATCACATTTATATTTCGAACCGTACATTCTGCCTGACCCCAGAAAATTTACTGTTCGAAATATACGGGAATCTGACATATTACGAGGTTCCTGGAAAATTTACGGTTCTAAATATACAGGAACTTTCGGTTTTTCCGGTCCCTGGAAAATTTACAGTTCGAAATATAAAAGAACCTTACATTTTTCCGGTTTCTGGAAATTTTACGGAACGGGAACCTAAAAAAATCTAGTCCCTAAAAACTTACAGGAACCTTAAGTTTTTCGGTTCTCTGGAAAATTTACGTTTCGAAATATACAGAAAACTAAAATTTTTCTATTCCCTGGAAAATTTACGATTCGAAATGTACAGGAACCTTTAAAAATTTCGGTCCGGTCCGGTAAGGTCCGGTAGTTTGGAATATAAAGAATATGTAGGATACGGGGTTTAAAAATATCGGCCGTCCACTAAAATGGCAAAGGTATGGTAATTCTCCAGACGGATTCTGCAACCCAACCACTACAAGAAAATACGGGACACATAAAAAGCCGGGCAAAGTCCGGACATATCCGGGTAAATCCGGGTGGGTGGTAAACCTATCCACGAATAACAAACACATCCAGTGAGATCGTTTCACAGTAGATGCGTAATCAAACTGAAATGCGTATAACATCAGTTTCAGGTTCTTAGAATTCCTTGAGAATCAATTGGTGGAGTGCCAATTGATTTAACGTATTCAGGGCTGTGGCTGGAATCCCGATGCGTATACAAAGAACTCTGGTCGGTCTAACCAATATTTGTGTTGGGATTTACAGCAAAAAATATCGATGACTGTTACCGAAATAAATAGTTGGTAACAAAAGCCTTTATGGATGTTTTTATTTTAATTGTAAAATAGGCTTGCGCTTGGCCGCCAACTCGCCTGATGTTAAGGCGCAGTACAATCGCAAAATCTACCAAAAGAGGTGTTTTTAAACGCTCAGTGTGATATGACGAAATTAATTAATGCGATACAAAAATTTCAAGTAGTTAAAACACCTGTACAGAGTCTTAACCGAATAAAAATGTGTTAAATAGTCTGGATTCTTAATAAAAAAATATAAAAAATTGTGCACATAAAAAAGCTTTTTAATTGAAATACTCTGAATTTTCAGCGACAACGTTATATTATTTTGATGCGGCCTACGATGGATCACACTTGCCTAGAAGAAACCGATTCACTTTTGACTTGAAAACACCCAGATTGTAACTATCGGGGAACACCCATTCAGGCAGCGCATTCCACATACTAGCAGTTCGCCCAATAAAAGTGGAATCAAAGCGCTTCATACGCGTTTTCGGAATGTCAACCATAAAGCGGTGTGCTTACGTATGAGTCGTTACGTAGATTTTCTTTTTTCTTTTCCGTGATTTAATCTGTCAAATGACGATCAAACCCGTTAAGTAAACATCCCGTTAAATAATCATCTCGTCTCTACAATCATAGCATAATTATAGGTAATTTGTAACAGCCCACGTTCCAAAATTGTACGGAAGGAAACTCAAATATTTCAAGAAATTACGCATCTTTCTCGGGAAACCTAAGATTAGACAAATAAGAAAGAAATATGGTAAGGGGGTGTGGCGAGTGCGAATGCATCATCAATCGAACCTAAATCAAGATGCCTTTAGTTGAACCAAGAACGATCATATAATGAATCCTTGGTTGCACTCAACCTGTAGTCGACCTTGCCACCATTTTTTGTATGTGAGCTGTTAGTTGGTTCATTATTTTCGCTAGTATGTGTGATAAAACCGGCCAAATGCGAGTCAGACTCGCGCACGAAGGGTTCCGGACCATTATCTATAAAAACGGCAAAAAAACATGTTTGTTCTGTGGGAGCCCCCCTTAAATATTTTTTTTATTCTGTTTTTTGTATTTGTTGTTACACCATCTGTAAAAATTTCAACTGTCTAACTATCACGGTTCATGCGATACCGAATAGCTGAGTAACAGTGTCCCGTTTTAACCTTTGAGTACGGAACCCTAAAAATTAGAACGTATGCTATATTAGTACTTTCATTTTAGCGTTAGGCGTTTTAGCGGTATGCTGAAAAAGATGGTGAAACACGGAAACATTTAAACACGAATGATAATTGTACTAAGGCATATCTCCGTTCAGAGTCACCGACATAGCTATTAAAATTCGCTAGTTGAAGTGGCAATGGGCAGGCCACATCGCTCGAAAAACCGATAACCGATGGGGAAGAAAGGTCCTTGAGTGGAGACCACGAACCGGAAGACGCAGCGTAGGTAGGCCTCCCACTAGATGGACCGACGACATTGTGAGAGTCGTATGGAGGTTAAAGGGGAGGCCTATGTTCAACAGTGGACGTCATCTGGCTGATGATGATATAAATCTCCATTGTCTGATCTAAGAGAGAAACAATGTTCATTGCAATTCATACAGGACTAAGTCATGACTCATGACTTCTTGCAACTGCTATCTTGATTAGGGAGTCTTAATTGGTGATGCACTTTTGTTTGTAGCTCGAATGAGTAACAACAGTGGGTTTTTGGAAGAAAATTGTCATACGGACAACGGAAATATGAGGTCAAGGTGCTTTAAGACAATGAGTGTATAATATGTACTATTATTTTATTTTTGCACTTTATGCACATCATCATCATCGGCCAGAAGACGTCCACTGCTGAACATAGGCCTCCCCTTTTAACCTCCATACTGAACGACATCCTGCCATCTGCATCCACTGGATGCCCGCGACTCTCACAATGTCGTCGGTCCATCTAGTGGGAAGCCTACCTACGCTGCGTCTTCTGGTTCGCGGTCTCCACTCAAGAACCTTTCTTCCCCATCGGTTATCAGTTCTTCGAGCGATGTGGCCTGCCCATTGCCACTTCAACTTGCAGATTTTAATAGCTACGTCGGTGACTCTGGTTCTTTGGAGAATATCTATGTTCCTTAGCACTTATATACTAGTAACAAAATAGACCTGTAAATATTAGTTACCAATAAAATGATTATGATTAATTAACTTGTACCTATATTTTAACCGACTTCAGAAAAGAATTCTCAATTCGGAAAGAGGGATTCTCAATTCGGTTGCATTTTAGTTTTGTTACCTTTGAACTCTGTCATATTTTATTAAACGATATTTTTTTTATTTATTGAAAAGTTATAGGTACTTTTAGATTGTCCAATAGAAATTTCATCAAAACTGGTTGAGTAGTTTGGCTTTTAAATCAATATGACTGGAGAATTTTGTTTTCTAGGGCCTTACGCCCAACTCTAACTGCATGCGAACCCGTATAGGCGCAGATTGAACTATGTAACTGGCTGGAACCCAT
The DNA here is from genome assembly GCA_949125355.1 of Agriopis leucophaearia. NCBI lineage: Eukaryota > Metazoa > Arthropoda > Insecta > Lepidoptera > Geometridae > Agriopis > Agriopis leucophaearia. The sequence continues at coordinate 1,811,591 of OX421285.1, read as the reverse complement.
ACTAGTGATTAAACTGTGCTTCAGGTGCCAGAGCCCTCCGCGTGAAGTTCTTATAAGGTGTATTATATAATATATAATTATTATATTATATTCTTAAGGTGACACGTTTTATGTTTGGCGGGAAATTAAAATTTCAAACAGTTTTTTTGTCCTTGTAGCTAGGCCAGGTAATTATTGTGAAATGGCATAGTGTTTGCGAAAATTGTTGGTCGTTCTTTACATTATCATGTACAGCTATTAATCAGTTACTCACCATATTACTTACATTTGGCAATAAACCGTTTTAAACAGCAAAAATTTGTTTATTGCCAAATGTATGTAATAATGTGCATTGGAGATAAATAACTTTACGCGAGTTTGTAAAGAATAATAATCAATTTTCGCAAACATCATTATCGTAAATAATTACTCTGCCTAGCTACAAGAACAAAAAAACTGTTTGAAGTTTGAATTTCCCGCCAAAGTGAAACGTTTCACCTTAAAGAATAATTATATTAATTTATAAAGTTTATCTGAGGAGAAAAATCCGGCAAATTGAAGTGGGACTGGGCCGGCCACGTAAGTAGAATGTCGGATGAGCTGTGGGCTAGAACGACTACAGAATGGCTGCCGCATACCATACGACCCCTTGGAAGGCCCAGAAAAACATGGCGGGACGAGCTTCACTTCCACGCAACAGACTGGTACACCACAGCACAGAACAGGGAGGAGTGGAAGAAGGGTCTTTGCCCTGCAATGGGATGACCAGGGCTGATTTTTTTTTTTACAAAAAAACGTTTTTCTATATTTACCCCACATACAGGTAAAGCTTCCCATTTCCTTAAATCTTTAGTTTTCCTTCCTTACGATTCCTGTCACAGTTCGATACTAGAATGAGCTATAAACTTGTATTAAGCCCATTAACGAGAGGCCGCGAACTCATTCGCAGGTCTAATGTAAATTAATGGTGCGTGTTCATTCATTCAATTGTTCAATTGAATTGGAAAACACGGCCGTATAGTCACAGAATAGATTGTACTTGGATTCGGCGTATAACTTGTGTTAGTCAATCGGTGATATAGTTACAGTAAGTACGTTAAGTTTTTTTTTTTACATGCTATGTGTACACAACTCTGCCAAACTGCGTAGCAGTTTGTAGGCAGATATCTACTATCATTACAACATTTTATTATTGAGTAGGAACACAACATTTTTAGATAAAACATTTATATATAATTTTTTAAGGCAAGTACCTTCACTATGTAAGTTTACAAAATACATGCTAACACTAACAAAAACGTTATTCAAGTTGATTTATGCTCAAAAATGCTCTGTCAATTTCGTCTTTAAAAACGAGACAGCGCAATTTTAAGACTATATTAACTTGAGTTACGTTTTTAAATAGTCATAGGTTTAGTTCTTACACTAGGTTAAGTTCTTACACTAGGTTAAGTTCTTACACTAGGTTAAGTTCTTGCACTAGGTTAAGTTCTTACACTAGGTTAAGTTCTAATACTAGGTTAAGGTCTTACACTAGGTTAAGTTCTTACACTAAATTAAGTTCTTACACTAGGTTAAGTTGTTACACTAGGTTACGTTCTTACACTAGGTTAAGGTCTCACACAAGGTTAAGTTCTTACACTAGGTTACGTTCTTACACTAGGTTAAGTTCTTACACTAGATTAAGACATTAGATTAGTTTCTTAGATCTATTGTTATTTTTACTTTTATCATTTTGTTAGTGTAAGGGTAATTACAACATTTGAGTTAGAAAGCTAGCTCAAAACATACCTTTGGATCGTTCTGATTGTAACCATATGGCTTTATAGCTATGCAAATATAAAAATACTGCTAATTGATGACAAACATATCAACAAACTATCCTACAGTTCCCACGGCATTGACACTGTTCAAACATTTATTACATGTAGTATTCTGGACTGTGATAGTGCGACTAACTTTATCTATATCGGTGGCCAAATGAAAGAACCATAAAAAATTGGGAATATCTTTCTCTTTTGTTCGTAAAACAGGTTAGTGGCTCCTCTACTCAGCTCTCCAAACAAGTTGGTCAAACTATAACTGATTGGTATTCGCCTCGTGCAGTTTTAAAGGATTAGTAGAATAGATTCTTTCTTTGTAAAGTAGGTGCATTGTAAACCTTTTATGTCGCCAAATGATGTGATTATCCAAGAACTGGGCTGCGATTTTTGAATCGCTCGTAGGACTTTTTCTATTCGCATACGCAAATAATCACCGGTGACTTCAAAAGCGAGTGATCCAGTTTTTTGGTATTTTTGAATCGCTCGACTTCTGGGTTGCCGTGTTTTTACAAAACACTAATATTTTTCCATTTCACGCAGCACCTTACAGATTTGTACAATAACCGGCAAACCGGTAACTTCCGCAAAGTAAAGAAACGTCAATTAAAAAAAAAAACTGTTGATTATTTGTAGTCTGTGACAGTATGAACAATTTATATGTACATTTGAGTAGAGGCGCCACAATCGTATTCTCGTAACCAAACTGACAGCTATCCGTAGAATGGTTATAGTTCTAACATTTGACCAACTGTTTAAATAAGTTGGTCGCTTCTTGACAACAAAGCAAAGAGAATTAAAATACTAAATACTAATTTTATGTCTTGCAGGGTAACAGGGTATACCCGTCCAAGCTTGCCATGTCGTTCAATTTATTACTGTTTTCCACATTTTCACAAAGTTATTTTCATTATTTTGATAAGGTGTGATCATATGTTCTGTGTATCCGCCATTTTTTTTCACATCTGTCAGACATTCTATCAATAGAAAGCTATTCGCATGATATAAACCACTCGTACAGTTACGAGTGATATGACTAGTTCAAAAATACGACTTTTCTGGATTTCATTCGTAAGTTGATCACATCGCATGAAAAAAGTCATACGAGCGATTCAAAAATCGCAGCCCTGGTGATTCAAAGTGATCGAATACGGTTTACTTCGTATTTTTTTGTTTTACTGGCGCAACAGATAAATTGCGCTACGCCAAAAAAGGCAAAATAAAACTCGTGAGTCAGTCACATGTCAGTCACAATTTTACCATAGATCAGTCCACAGACATATAATACAGAGGAGATCAGTCTAATTTTACTATTTGATGTTTTTTTTTTCAGATGACAGTAAAATTTAAAAGTGGTTTAAAAATAGGATATACTTTACAGACGAAATAAAGTTCCTTAAACAAACAATACTTTCAAGCCTATTACGTAAATAACGTGGTACTTATATGTGCAGTTGCCCCTACATCCACATTTTTACAATATCTTTGGGTATTATTAAACATTTACTAATATAGTAATTTATAATTAAATTTATATCACTCCCGATTAAATGTTCGTCAGAAAAAAGAAATCAACTAATAATTTACTTTTCCTTACTTTTTACCCTCACAAGGTCAATGTAGGTAGATGTAGAGTACATCTACATTGATCTTTTTAATCGACATCCAAAAAGGAGGAGATTCTCAATTTGACTGCATTTTTTTTTGTTTGTTACCTCAGAACTTTCGCCTGGGTGAACCGATTTTGACGATTATTTTTTTTATTTGAAAGCTGGTGCTTCCCGTGTGGTCCCATTTAAATTTGGTCCAGTTCTGTCATTTTTATGAAGTCGGTTTTTTATATTGATAATAATAATTATAATGTACTAGACTATAGGGAGTAGGGACCTAGAAAAGGCTCCACGAGGTTACATACTATTTGACAGACGGCCTTGTTACTAACAAACTCCTTCGTGGGTGGTCGCAATTTCATCAAAGAGTCGTCATAATAAATGGCTACTTAATTTATAACAATAGACAATGTTAAGGAAGCTTTTACATATTCACCAGTAGTGCCACATTGTCTGTCGGCACTTAACCCTTCATTGGTCGCCCCTAAAAGTTGCATGAACGGGAGTGCGATACCTTGAATAAAAATATAAAAAATACCGTATGACTTTTTAGCTCGAAGAACCGATAACTGGTGGGGATAAAAGGTTCTTGAATGGAGAACGCGAACCGGAAGACGAAGCGTACGTAGGCCTCCCACTAGATGGACCAACGACATCGTGAGAGTCGCGGACATCCAGTGGATGCAGATGGCAGGATGTCGTTCAGTGTGGAGGTTAAAGGGGGAGGCCTATGTTCAGCACTGGATGTCTTCTGGCTGATGATTATGTCTTTTTAAGCAAACCGAAAACTTAAGTGATACACATTCCTAGTCAAATAATGATACCGTAGTCACTTTGCAGATGTTTTTAATTTTCACACATGGGCTGTTTTTTATAATACTGCAATGTATAGTAGACAAGACTGCGGGGCGCCGTTAGTCTATCTATATCTATACATATAATAAAATATGTTATTACGAGATATAAAAAAAAATATCACGCAGGGCGAGCTGAACACTTTAAGACAGTTTTTAGAATTTTTGTCTTTTTGTTTGTGCACACACATCTCCTAAACCACTAGACGGATTTAAATGCTGTTGTCACGAATTTACTTAGCTATGACCAGATTAAAGTACAAGCTATGTTATTTTGTGAAAGGGAAGAAAAAAAGAGTTGAAAATTTATATGAAAATCTAAGCGTAGGAAGTCACCGGCAACACTTCACATGTAGATGAAAAAAGGACATCTAATCTAAAAATTACACCATGGGCGTGTTTTTCTTAAATATATACATTCATCAATCCCATTTCAATTTTCCCGCACTGTAGAGCATATTGTGTCTTCTCTTAGGCGCTCCATCTTTTCCCGTTCTACACCTATCTCGTCCAATTCTTTCCTGCAGCTTTAACGATGTCGTCAGGCCTGCATGCGAGCTGGTCTGCCTGGTGAAAGCTTTACGTTCCAGGGCCACCATTATATAACTACTTTGGTCTGCCTCCATATTCCCTCTTAATCAAGTAAGAAAATAGAAATGGCCTTACTCTAACGCAAGCAAATTCCAAATCAACGCTGTTAATTAAATTTCAAACCTTACGAACACAGGTGTGTAAAAACATCAGCCAGAAGACGTCCGCTGCTGAACATAGGCCTCCCCCTTAGAACTCTACATTGAACAACAGCTTGCCATCTGCATCCACTGGATGCCCGCGACTCTCACGATGTCGTCGGTCCATCTACAGGCGTGTAAGACCCCACGCAATTTCAGCAACCATCTCAGGGTTAACGCATCTATTATAGATATACAATTACATTAACATGTGGTTCAATGAAGCAGTGACACCATAGCCACGTGTATACAAACTTCTTCGAAATACTCATAAAAAAATTAAGTCATACATTTTGAGAACACATGCGGTAGATTTTAATCGTATTAAAATACTTTTCGCGTACTGAATTACAATTAGACTGTTTGTCATGACGGGTTATAGGAAACGTCCGAATTTTTATTGTCAAATGCAAGTTACTCACCGACAGATTTTTAAGAAATGCTTTGTCACGGGTTCTAATACTGCATTGCGACATTAGTTGCAACAAGCCAAATTTGGTTTATTTCTTCTGCTAGATACAGATCTCGATGCGTGACTAAAATGCTGGCGAGCTTCTGGCTCAACAAATAAGCATTGCAATTTGGCGTGGTAATGCTGCCAGCATACTGGGTATGCCGCCAACTGATAGTGGGCTTGAAAATAATCCAATCTAAAGACAATCCAAATGGATTGTGTTTAGACCTTCAGTGCTCTATGGGCAGTCTAACTGTTTGTAGTGTTAGTGTTAGTTGAAGTGGCAATGGGCAGGCCACATCGCTCGAAGAACTGATTGACCGATGAGGAAGAAAGGTTCTAGAGTGGAGACCACGAACCGGAAAACGCAGCGTAGGTAGGCCTCCCACTATGCAGATGGAGCGACGACATTGTGATAGTCGCGGGCATTCAGTGGATGCAGATGGCAAGGATGTCGTTCAGTGTGGAGGTAAAAGGGGGAAGCCTATGTTCAGCAGTAGACGTCTTCTGGCTGATGATGAGTGTTTAATTACTCTTTACGGACATCAATGTTTAAACCATAAGAATTTGTGTCCCCAAAATGCACACGAAAATCAAAAAGACAACTTCAGTTTTTCAAACCGCAAAATTTACGTTGGTAATTAAAATGAAGAGAGATTCTATCAAGCAAATTAATTGCATATTAAAATTAATTACACGTTTTAATTTGTCCATTAATGTTTATCATATCACTTTTATCGCTGTTCATAAAATTATGGCTCGCACATCATGGTAGGTGGTCTTTATTTGCAATAATCAAGAGAGCCTTCAATTTACATGCCAAAATTATTATAAATACATGCATTAAAGCAAATTAGTGATGGAAACACTGAGAAGACTGAGATGTAATTTTGGAAGAAAGGTGCTAGTGATGGGATGAGCTATTTTCGAATATCGATAAATGTGCCACGTATTATTTTAAAAGTTATAGATATCAAATGCGTATCTTGATAATAATTTGCGGAACAGGATGCTGAGGTGCTCCATCGAGAGAGTCCTTCAAATGAAAAATTTAAAATTAGCTTGTCAAACAGGCATTATATAAATTTGATTACGTGACTAAATTAATTAATAATTATTGTTTTTATTTTGTATTACTAATGAATATTATTCTGTTGTTTGTTTTAATGTATTTCCATTTTATTTTTATAATTTTATTGTAAGCATACTGCTAGGTACTATGATTGTACCTACAAACATGATTTTATTGTTTTTTTTCCATGACGTGTAACTATTTTGTTATTAATAAAATACTATGACAATGATGTTTCCAATAAATTTACAATAGCCTTAAATCAGTGCTTAATTTGCACTTAACAATGACCCGCCAAAACTTTTTTTGTTTACATAGTTTACATGACAGACACATGTAAATGATGTCCCAGATGTGAATTGAAACTGATGTTATTTGAAAATAAATAAGAAATTAGTGTTTTCTTCATAATTTTCATGGTAAAATAACTTTATAAGTTTAGTAACTGTCAGCTCTCTGCTGATACTTGTAAGAAGAGTTCATAAAAATAAATTTTAAGTAAAATTAGATTCATGTTGTAATTTATTTAACTAATTTCAGTGTCATGTCCAGTTAGATCACTTTAAGTAAAGCTACAACTATTTTACAAATATAATACACACCATTTGTTACTGTCTAAATTCTTACAGATTCACAATGATCTATTTATGTCTGATTATTCTTATTTTTTTAATATGTACATTACTTTTAGATATATCAAGAGTCTTTTTTTCCTTGTTAATACATTTATATTGATTACTCATATGTCTCAAAAATATCGATAGATTTTTAATCGACTCCTAGCCATCACTAACATAAAGACGTCAATCACCATCCGACACGGGACGCCAGATGTGTGGTCTTCATTTATAAATTTCGGCGTTAAATCTACCACTTTCACGTTTAAATTTAAATAAATTCATTTTATAAACCATTTAAAATCAGTCACGGTGTGTTAAGTTTTATTCATCAGGTTTTTCACTTAAATCGCCGTTTCGACGTGTTAGAAATGGACAATAAAAGATTTTTATTGTTTTAATCTTTTCAAAATTGAATAACACGAATCACAACTATAATTCTAAAAGGTATGGTAATTATAATGTAAAATTATTCAAGACTTTTTTAAAGTGTCAAAATACTCTACGACTCTACGTTTTTGTATTGTAATAAAGAAATTGAAAACCAATAAAATAATATGTATTTGGTTTATGTTTGGAGTGCGACCAACAAATCTTGGGGGGTCATCCATAAATTACGTCACACGATAATGGGGGGGGGGGGGTATCACCGGAATGTGACATAGTGTGACAGGGGGCAGGGAAGTCAAAAGCTTTGTGACGTTACATGTTAAAATTCAAAATCCATAACGCGAAACTTGTATATGAAAAATAAGAATAAAATAAAAATAACTGTTTTCTTTTGAATATATTATTTTTAAATAAATGCATAAATTTGAAAAATGTGTGACGTCACATCAGGGGGGGAGGGGGTTCTGAAAATGTGAAAACCTGTGACAAGGACGGGGGGAGGGGTTAAAAGTCCTAAAACTCGTGTGACATAATTTATGGATGGCCCCTTATCTGTAAAAGGATAGATGAGGTTTTATTTCAACGATTGTAGCTCTTCCTATCTGTCTCTGGCTATCTGCAGATATGTTGACCCCACTTTGAACTCAGTTTGTTGATAAAATACATAGAATTAGAATCGCTTGGTGTAGCTAGCTTGGACTACTTAATTTTTAACCGACTTCCAAAAAGAAGGAGGTCTCAATTCAACTGTTTTTATTTATTATGTTTTTTACCTCAGAATTATCGACTGGCTGTACCGATTTTCATGATTCTTTTTTTAATTGAAAGCTGGTGCTTCTCGCGTGGTCTCATTTCAATTTGGTCCAGTTCTGACATTTTTATAAAGTCGATTTTTTATTTTGATAATTATTTGTTTTCTAACCCGTAAAAATGCATTAGTTAATTATTAAAATACTAAAAGTCTCTAATAAATAAATAAAAACGCAATAAAGCACCGTCATCACAGCTAGGGGTACATCCCGTATGGTAAGTATCCCATTTGATAAACCTCTTAATATACATACTAAAAAGTTGCGTTTCGTAAACTATTTTATTCTTCACTAGTGCTGTTGCCCGCGACGATTATCATATAAACTTTCAACCCTCTTTTCCTCCCTTAATCCGGCCCTTGCGCAAAATAACACAGCCTATACTTCAATCTGGTCATAGCTAAGCATATTCGTGTACACCACATTTACATCCGTCCAGTGGTTTAGGAAATGTGAGTGGACAAACAAACAGACTAAAATTCTAAAAACTGTCTTGTGTTCAACTGCTTATTTTAAGACTCCCTGTGTGTTTTTTTTTCTTCGATATCTCGCAATTACGTTTTTATTATATGTATCTATGGAAGATAAATAGATACCTACCTAGTGTTGTAGGTGGCACAAAGTCGTGTTAGAGACTTGTCACTTAATATCTATGCGGTAGTCATCACAGAAAAGACTAAACATTCTCACTTCAGTGGTAGTCATAACGCGCACTCCAGAGAAATTCTGAACATTCCAAAATTTTCCAAACGTCAGGAATTAAAATAATGTAAAATACAACTGTTTTAAACTATCACGGTTGTTCACTAAAGTTAAATGATTATTTACGGGATATCGGAAATATCGGGAATATCGGGAGCTCCTTCCACAACCTTACCACGGTAAATATCCCGTAAATAATCATTTAACTTTAATGTAAAATACACACGTAAAAACCTGTTAAAAGTAAATCTGTTTAATTACAACATGTAATAATCGAGAAAACATAAGAAATAATTGTCTTACATTTATAAAAAAATACGTAGCAATCGTACCTAATTCGCGCCTAATTAAATAACCACGCACCATACTGGGTTTACCCAATATTCCTCGAATTACTTTCGTGGCACACGCACACTTAAATTCTCGCTAAGATAGTCATCGTACCTAATACAATTGGATACGTACTCGTATGTGCTCAGTATTGAAATGAATTAGACAAGTGTTAGATTAACGGGCTGATTCTAGAGCCATCGATATTTTTGTCCCATAACTCCTTGTCCATATCAATACTAGTTGTACATTAAGTTTAGTTGTCGGCCCCTTGTATGGGACGCGACTTGTGTCGATACTTTGGCACCGTCACATCTTCCTGAGACACAGGGTAGGGCTGGTGCAGCTGCCAATTCGGCAGAGCAGCACAAGCGGTGCAAATATGCTAACCTCGGCAGTGTTTACATATTTGAGGCATTTGGGGTCGAGACATTGGGCCATCGGAAACCGGGAGCTCACCTCATTTTCAAAAATCTTTCAGAGCGTCTGGTTAACGCGACGCGTGTCCAAAATGCTGGCGTGTATCTGGCTCAACGTATAAGCATTGCCATTCAACGTGGTAATGCCGCCAGCATGCTGGGTACGAGAGGCGATAAGGCCGCCTGTTAAAAGCCTAGATAATTACTGTAATTTATAATGTTATCCTTGTTTTTGTGGTTTTTAATAGAGTTATTGTACGCTGCCAGCTGATAGTGGGCTTGAGCATTTGAATTGTCTTTAGACCTTCAACGGTCTATGGACAGTCTAACTGTTTATTTAGTGTTAGTTTTAGCTAGTATTTTGTTTAATTAATAAAGGCATTTGCCCCGTTAAAAAAAACTAAGTTGTACATTATTTTATATCGTCAATAATGTAAAAAATGTGCGAGCGAGAGAGTTGCAGACGAAAAGAGTCCCCTTAAGACAAAGGTTAATTATTTCTAATTAGATGTGTTGGCAAATGCAACAAAGCGCACGTATATGTCTAATGTTTAAATCAATTTGAAACCAGTGAAGCTGATGTAAGGTCCTTCCATAATGGGCAGCGATTAGCCTATTTTGGAGATTTTTGCACGTACTAGTTACGACTTACGTCAAATAATTTGATAAGTAGGTCCTCTTCAAAAGGTAGGGTTGGCATTATTTTTAATGAACTAAGTACCTTTTTTTATCGGGCCAGTGCCTTTATTAACTTAACAAATTACAAGCTAACACTAACACTACAAAAACAGACTGCGCTCATGGACCGTTGAAGGTTTAAAGACAATTCAAATGCTCAAGCCCACTATCAGTTGGCAGCGTACCCAGCATGCTGGCGGCATTACCACAGTGAATGGCAATGCTTAAGGGTTGAGCCAGATACACACCAGCATTTTGGTCACGCGTCGCATAAACCAGGCGCTCTGAAAGATTTTTGAAAATGAGGTGAGCTCCCGGCTCCAAGGGCCCAATGTCTCGACCCCAAACACCTCAAATATATAACCACTGCCGAGGTTAGTTTGTTTTAAATGAAATGATGTACTAACCTTGTATTTAGTTCTACCAACGTTATATTAATACTACAGAGACTAACGATCTTTTACCGGAGTGACACCATTTGTAACCCACGTGATTTTTTAAAAAAAGCTCTTTGACACATTCACAGATGTCAATAACGTTTCAAAAATAGAATCACGGAAGTCGTTTCCTATTGTCTGGACTTTTTAGGTTGACTTCTATTTATAAATAACCTCTTTCCGTACCGGACTTTTTTAGAAAGAAATAACCCTTTTGTGTGATAATTTGTTGAGTCTGGAAGATATTGAATACCAAAAACGTAATGTGTCAAAACTTTTTTTTTTATGTTACTGAGTGACGATACGATCGAAGTCGCTCTCCTGATGCCTCCACGTTTGCCCATAACAGCTCAACGCCACTCAGAATTTTGAACTTCAACAGTTCAAAACCCTGGATGGCAATGCACTGCGCTCGTCACCCCGTGATATGACGTGTCAAATCTCTGTGTGCCCTGTAATTTCACTGGAAACATTGCCCTTCAATCCGGAACACAGTAGTGTTTGCACACTACTGCTTGGCTTTTGAATAACTGGCAAAGGTGTGGTACTTCCCCAGGCGGACCCCTGCAAAAGAGTCCTACCACTACAAAACAATAGTAGTAGTCTGTTTAATCTACGAAAGGAAGTGTGCAATGTTATTCGTTTAGTGCGAAAGTGCCTGTACTGGGTTACACGAAGCTGTAGCTCTAAGCCGAAAGGAGTTCATTGTACCTACTCATCATTACGAACAACTTTAAGTACGGGCTGGTAAGGGCCAGACCTGATATCACGAAAAAAACAGTTGTTCCATATTATTTTTTAAGTTGTCATGACATATCTTTTGGTAGGACTTTAGATTAACACCAATCGATTTTGGGGGGGTGAGGGGGGTAAGGGGGTGGGGGGAGGGGTGGAGAACACCCCCCTTGAAGGAAAACTTGCGGAACCCCCCCTTTTGGAGTTATGATTTTTTAAAGTTTCTAACCTCACTTTTCCAATAAATGAAATTAATCGCCTCAACTGGCGGGACAAAGGGCGGGGACTTAAGGAGCGATGAGAAAAGTATGGCCAAGGGGGAGGGAGGCACCAACTTCGTTTTGTTGGATGGTCACTGTCAACCTAACGAACCTACCGAGGTCTGTGTAGGAGTCTGACCGCTGAAGTTGTCGTTTTGTTGGATGGTCACTGTCAACCTCCTACAGAGGTCTTTGTAGGAGTTGGCCCGCTGAAGTTGTCGTTTTGTTGGATGGTCACTGTCAACCTAACGATCTGTCACTCATTTCAAACCTAACCAACTCAAGTCTGACTCCAGGTGGGCTCCCGCCAGAAGCTCTTGCAGTCGCCCCTGAGTGTCGCTTCGCCACACTCGACCTTCGCTACGCTACGGAGGTCGCCGGCTCGCTTCGCTCGCCACCTCCCCCCTTCGCTCCACTCGGTCTCGTATGGCTCCCTCTCACTCAGGACCTCCCTTGAGCTTCTGGCTCCCGCGCTTTTTATATACACTCTAGGGGTAGGGACCACAAGACTAGGTGGAGTCGGGGTGCTCTGTGTCGGTTCTGTGACCCATTTCGAACCTAACCAACTGAAGTCAGGGTGCTCTGAACTGCTCTGTGTGCCAAATATGCGCGTTTTCATGGTCATCAATTATCATACTGTACATTATTATGCCGTACATTATCTCCCGAACGACTGATAGCCGGCAAAAACACAAAATGGCGCCTCTGGTTACGTTTCGTTTCACAGGTCACTTATTAATGACTTTGGAAACTTGTCATTGTTTCTATGCTATTTAAACAAAGTAAACAACTGAAAAATTACCGAAGAGCCTTATTTAATGTAAATAATAATACTTTATCACAAAAACTGTCCAAATAAAATAAAATAGCACCTGATAATATTTTTAAAATAATGTACGACATTTTTACAACTGATAGCACGTAAAACGGAACGTCCAAGTAATGGACTTGTGATAAAATGTATGGTGAATTTCGTATTTTCAAAAATTTATTTCTCGAAAAGTATTAGTTTCCGCAACTTAAGACTTCGCATAAAGCCTTCATATATTAAGACCTTTCTGTGAAAAAAATATGAACCTCCAACTCGATTGGTGTTAATCTAAAGTCAAGCCAAGTTGTTTCTATTTTAGGTCAGTTAATATTTTCGCCATTTCAGGGTTAAACCCATGGGTAAAATTGTTAATCATGTTAATCAATGACCTCCTTTCGGGCTAGACTACATGAACAAGTATTTCCATCAAGTCAAACTCTGACTAAAATGCTGAAAAAGGAACATTTAACATTAAGGGACATCTAAAGCTTTTAGATTAGTCAGCTATATCTCTACTTGCGATATTTTATCGGTTCTCGTCTAAATATGTCAATCAAATCACTAAAATATGTCAATCTATTCACTTAAATATGTCAATCTAATCACTTAAATATGTCAATCAAATCACTTAAATATGTCAATCAAAGTAACGTTAATTAGGTTTTATAACGTCCTTGGGAGAGACTTTAGCAAAATTATTATCGCAGCCAATCATAGATATCCTGGAATAACCAAAGACGGCTCCATAGAGTGGACACACCGCAAAGTAGGAAACATAATCTAGGACCTCCTTGCAGCACGTCGGCCATATTTGCATACCTGCAAGCGGTACATTAGCTGTCAAAAACAATAAATAGAGGTCATAGGAGTTTTGGCGTCAACGTAAAAAAAAACGGTCTATTCGCATGTCTTCTCATTGTATCATTTTCGTAAGCTTGTGTATTTTCGAGTGTCAATCCATAGTAATATGGTGAATAGTTTTTATAAGTGATATAACGCGGTGAAACATGCATTTTGGTGTTGTTTCCAGAACTCCATAGAAACCTCTTGAAAAGTCTTCACCACTTTACTTGGTTACTAGGGCATTACTTTGACTTAAACGTGACTTGCTTTACTTGATTCCGACTTGTTTGACGACATTTCATCAAACTTGATAATACTTTAATACTGGCACACTAACACTGGCAAATGCACAAAAAGTGCGACGCCAAAATCTTCACAGAGGAAAGAATTAAAAAAACGTGCCACATGTTACCTTGTTTTACTTCCCTATATTTTTATAAGAGAATCCTTGGGAAGACCCCAGTATCAATGGCTACTTTTGATTGTAATCAGTCAGTGTGAACCCTACGTGACTTGCGGCATGCATACACGCACGTTCACCTCAACAAATATTTGTGACCCACACAGATACAGTTTGCCCATAGACGAAAAAAGTTTTGCTCACATCCTTTCGATGAGTTTACCGAATAACTCTCTCAGCCTTGTCACCTATTTTTACAAGCTTTATTTAACTTGAAATATTAGTAGGTACGTTAGTTTGTTTAGGTCAAATCTTGCAAGCTGAATTAGAAACAGTCCCTCCTAACTGATTTAGCTAAATTTTTGAAACACCTTTTAGTTCTGGTAACAATTATTGTTACATTATGCAATACCCAATCATTGTAATATTTTCAAAATGGCCGCTGCCGCAAGATGGCGCATAGAGCTTCGACCAAAATAAAATGAATGGACGGGCCCAGTAGAAGAGCATTTTTGAAGATTACAAAATGAGCGCCAGCTCTCATTTCGTTTCAGTCGGTCTCTAGCCGTAGGAAGTGAAACACGAGTCTATTGTTACGCGATAACGAAATTTCTGACAAAATTATGAATTCGTATGCTTTACCGAAGTGTAAATACACAAATAAAACCGATATCTATTTTTTGTAACATATATACTGTACATTTTTATAATTAGGTGTTGAAGTATACGTCCGACGGTTTTGACTCGTTTTTACTGATCAAGTTCAATGGTTAGGGCCCGTCCATTCTTTTATTTTGGTCGAAGGCATAGAGTATATTTTTAACAAGCCTATTAATACAGGAAGCTTGAGCTTGGAATAACTTGACAAAGTGCATAACAAACAATTATAAAAAAAGGAACAAGACGTTTAGGAGATTTCTTCATTTAACCAATTTGCAGATATTCTGATAGAGACCAAATTTTTTGTTAGTCCCCCTTTCTCGCATCAGCAAAACAATGTAGTTTTTTTCGTAAAGACTGTAAGAGAATCCAAAAGTGACTTAATATACTCTTTATCCCTTCGACCAAAATAAAATGAATGGACGGGCCCTAACCATTGAACTTGATCAGTAAAAACGAGTCAAAACCGTCGGACATATACTTCAACACCTAATTATAAAAATGTAAAGTATATTTGTTACAAAAATAGATATCGGTTTTATTTGTGTAACTTCGGTAAAGCATACGAATTCATAATTTAGTCAGATGTTTCGTTATCGCGTAACAATAGACACGTGTTTCACTTCCTACGGCTAGAGACCGACTGAAACGAAATGAGAGCTGGCGCTCATTTTGTAATCTTCAAAAATGCGCTTCTACTGGGCCCGTCCATTCATTTTATTTTGGTCGAAGCTTTATCCCGGTAATTTTACGGGTTCCTATGAAATATACGCGGGTAAAACAGCTAAAACTAATAATAATTGTTTACGGGGCGCAGCTAGAAGTACATAAATAATTATTTCAGTCAATAAAACAAACAAATACTTCAGCAGCTCAATAGGCATGTGTCCTTATGTTTAATTTATTATAAATAGGCTTAGCGATAAATGTAACTAAGTACATTACACATACTGAAAAAATTAATTGAATCAGCTGATTTATCTCTGAGATATGAGCGTTTAAAGTTTTAGGTGGGGATAGAGAGGGGATGCTCCCTTCCCCCATGCATCCCTTTCTCGCAAAGCGTGTGTTAGTATAGCATTTGTATGCCGCGCCTGAGGCTTGACGTCATAGCTCAGTATAGTGCGCTCTCTGTCTAGCATGCAATTAAAATACTTATAACTTATTAATTTTTGAACAAATTAAAAATTTTGTTTTCGTTGGTAGGCTCTATTGATGATCAGCTTTTTTATAAGGTAATAAAAAATATTAGTCATCGTGCCTATTTGCACCATTATTCGCTATATTTGCATAAAGAGTCGACAACATTTCTTTAGGGATCCTATTTCCGTGGCGGGGCAGACTAAGAGTCGCCGTCGCTGGATTTCCCAGGCTTCTTTGAAACACGACCGGAAACTGGCATGATGTCATGTTCCTAGGAAGAATCGGAGTTTCATATTTCGTATGCTAGACTAATTAGTAATTATATTTGGTACCTAATAAAAATATAACTAATTTAGTACCTAAATAAATTATGTGCAGTTTCGGTGGCATCGCTCAAAACGTCACCTTTCTTACAAACAAATAACTAATTTGAAATCGGTTCCGCCATTTGGAAGATGCCATAGACACACAAACATGCACAAAAAAAAATGACTTTGCTTTACCACCAACGAAACTTTTTTTTTAAATACAGATCTACGTTTGGCCATCAACTCACCTGTGGGGTTAGTACGAGAACTTGCGAAAAAGTTATCGTTACGTAAACGATAGCAAATGTATGAAAAATTAAGTTTCCTTTCACGTCCGATCGAGGCGCTGTTCAATTTTTCATACATTTTGCTATCGTCTACGTAACGATAACTTTTTCGCAAGAGCTCGTACTAAGGTCACTGATGGTAAGCAACGGTGTGGCCGAGGATGGAACACATTGATCTAGAAGAAACCTATTCACTCTAGCTTTGAAGATGCCTAGATTGTAGTTCTCAGAAAACTACTACAAATTTTAAATTTTAGTTTATATAATGAAACGACTAATTTTCCGCCTCGGCCACTACATCATAAACAGAATCTTAATGATATCACCGTTCGAGAGCGGCCTCGGCCAATCTCATTCACATTTTCCTAGTAATCGGACGAAAACAAACTGAATTCCGATTCATTGTGTAGGTACATTAGTATTCAAGTCTGCAGTATCAAGGAAATCTAGATTGGGTAAGATTTTATCTAAGGCTGGAAAACATGAATGAAATTAGTAAATATTTGCTGGAAGATTTATTATCTCACAGAATACACGGTTTTAAGAGCTCTTTTACATATTTTTAATAAGAAAAAGCAGAATAAAGATTTACCTTATTCTTTAAATTAGACTTCGTTTATTTATTTTGCTGCGCATAATCTATGGTTTGTCTATTTTTTTATTCTTACGTCTGTAAGGATTTTGGCGTCGCAATTCTTGTGCATTTGCCAATGTGTATGAAAATATTATTAAAATATCATCAAATAAGCCAAAGTTACAGTCAGACTCAAGCAAATTAAGTCACAGTCTAAGACATGCCCTAGTAAAGAAAGTGAAAGTGGAGGCTTTTTATGGAGTGTTGGAAACATGATGAAAAGTCATGTTTCACCGCATTATATCACTTACCTACACTCGAGCATGTCCACAAACATTTGATAAATAATAATGAACCATTATTACACATTAATTCTCGTAAATACACAAGATTAGAAAAATAAATGAGGCGACATTTTCCGTTGACGCCAAAAACTCTAGTTTTACTGAAAAAAAAAACAGGGCTATCATCTAATAATTTTAATTAATCCGCCGTTTTTTTTATTATGTTAAAAACGCTAGTTTGACCGACTGAGTTAACAATATACTTACAGAAAAAATTAAATCTTAACCACCAACGAACTCGGCTTATTTTCCCTACCGAAAAAGTTGTAAAACACATTTCAGCATCATATTACTTTTTACAAGTATTTGCGGACTTCAAAGGGAATATTAGCATTGCAAATGCAGTCTAGCTAGCACGGAGGAATGTAAACATGAGTCCTTTTTTTCACAAGTCAGGTAAAAATTTGGTTATTAAGCTCGTGGTTCTAATTTTATCGTAAAAACTGGAGTAATTTAAGTAAGCAGAAATTTTAAGTTAAACTGGCATTGCAGTATTCCTTTCTTTATTAACAGAAAACCTTTCTAACCTACCTTTCTTTTATATCTACTTAGGTATTTATCTTGCTGTAAAATAAAGTTCAAATTGCGTTTTTTTCAAAATGCGTGTTATTGTCTTTTAACATTTCACCTGTCATGACGTACCTAATCTATACGTAATATTCATATTCATTTACATCATTCACATCATCAGCCAATTAACGTCCACTGTTGGACAAGGCCTCCCTCATAGAGAGGGGTGTTGCCATAATCCCCACGCTTGGCAGGCGGCTTGGGGATCGCAGTACGTTCACCGTGTACTATTAGGACGCTGCTGCCCATCCTCCGGTGGTTCTGGTCGCAGTTTTAGGACATACCCGGGTCCCATAATCATTTATTTCGTAAGTATTATTTAGATATCAAAGTTTTAGAAAATAGTAATATTACGAATACAAACAATAGTATAAATTAAGTCGTAGTATGATTGGGCACGATGCATAATTATATTTTGCAGAAACTCCTTGAAACTGTAGAACGTCTAAAGTTAAATGATTATTTACGGGATATTTACCGTGGTAAGGTTGTGGACGTTCTACAAAACAGTGTTTTGTAGAACGTCTGATCTACAAGCAAGCGACTAGACCAGAGAGACTGCCTGCGCCGACCATAAGCACAGGTAGATCGGCGCTGGTGACCTGCTTCCTACGAGAATACGCCCTAATACGCAATAAATCCCGATAAACATTTCCAACATGTGCCTATACCATCTGAGCTTGATGACACGCGGACTTAAAAAAAACATTGAAGAAACTGCACTATTTTATCCCTGGAACACACAATCGCTTTTACTTCCGCTTTCGCCCTTATTACCCTCTGCCCTCAACACATCGCCCCCCCGCTGTTTGTTTAGGTAGGTCGTTTCAAAATGACAAATTTGGCCCCCGTCGTATAAGTTTTCTGGTAATTTGTTTATCTTTAGCCCGTATGTTTAGAAAAACATCGTGAGGGTAATGCCAAATGTCAAGGTTGAATAAGATTCTAAGATAAATATTTTAATTTCCCTCAAAATTCCTTTTCTCGAGGAAGGTACACTTGGCCAGTATTTATTATTTGTTGTTTTACTTTAAGATTGTGTATAGGTACTTTATATAATATAATCATGCCGTTTGACGCTTGTACTTATTACCGTTTTTACACTAGAGCCATATAAAAAAAAAATGGATAGATATCTTTACTGTTCACACCAAAAATTACATATTAGGTACATAATAAGATAAAAACAACTTAAAACTAGTGAAACAATTGGCGGCCTTGTCGCTATAAGAGATCTCTTCCAGGCAACCTTAAAGAAAGTTTGTTGTATGTGAACCCCCCTTTAGTTAAATACTTTTTGACTTTATTATTATTTCTTAGTTGCCGTCACATCACATATTCTGTAAAAATTTCAAATGGTTGTCTATTACGCTTCGAAAGATACAAGCGTTAAAGGGTAGAATGGACGGACAGACAGACAGCGTAGGCTTAGTAATAGGGTCCTGTTTCCACCCTTTGGGTACGCAACCCTAAAAAGAAAGTAAAAATTGCATTATCATCTAGTTTTGAACTATATATAAGGTTTCAAGGCTCTAGTTAGTTCAAAATCGATTTTTAACTTTGCACCAATGACAAGCTTGACAGACAAAAAGCCAGATAATAAAAACATGGCAAAAAGTGTCAAAGTTTTCACTAATGATCTTTACAAGCTTTTGAAAGGATTAAATAGAAAAGTTATATTATATCTAACAACTCTAGAAACTTTGAGGTATGAGTTTAAATGATTTTTATGTCATCCATCAGACATGAATTGAGTGAAGTTGAAGTTGATTTTGAGGCGGTTCCTCGGGATCTTCTTGAGTAAGGTCACGTAAAGGAAGTGTCTAAAGATAGACGGAGCCAATTGTAATTTTTTGTAACATCTATCTCCACATGTTTTCTCAAACATGTGGTGAGTTATTAGATTAATTTCTCAAAAACAGAACCATTATCTTACGTGACTTTTATTGTTTTAGAACATACTCGTACAAGTGCTGTTGCCCCCGACTTCGTACGCGTAGATTTTCATATAAACTATCAATCCTTTTTTCCTCCCTTAATCCGGCCCTTGCGCAAAATAACATAGCCTATACTTCAATCTGATCATAGCTAAGCATATTCGTTAAAACCGCATTTAAATCCGTCCAGTGGTTTAGGCGACGTGCGTTGACAAACAAACAGACAAAAATTATAAAAACTATCTTAACGTGTTCAGCTGCTTATTTGACGCCCTGTGCTGCTTTTTTTTTTTTATACCTCGCAATTACAGATTTTTTTATCTCTACGTTTTAATTATATGTATAGATATATGTAGATGTATAAATGAAGAAAGAAGATGATTAATAATAAAAAAAACTGACTTAAAAATTTGGTAGTAAAATAGGCAGTTTCATTATCTAAAGATAACAATATTACTAAGTCAAATTATCCAGTAATTTTGATTTAAAGATCGAACTACCAAAGCGATTTTGATAAAATTTCTATGGGACTAATTTGAAAGAATATCTTTTCAAATAAATTATTTTCCAAATCGGTTTATAAATGACTAGCCGTCCGCCCCGGCTTCGCACGAGTGTAAGCTCGGCCTTCGGCCTCGCTACAAAATATAATATAGCCTATGTCACCCGGGGATAGTGTAGCTTCCTAACAGTGAAAGAATTTTTCAAATCGGTTCAGTAGTTTCGGAGCCTATTCATTACAAACATACAAAAATAGGTACAAATCTTTCCTCTTTATAATATTAGTGTAGACAGACTTCAGAAGTAAAAATACATTAAACAACCTTCCTGTTTTAAAGTCGGTTAAAATAATCATTTATTAAATAGTTTTTTCTAAATCGGTCAAGTGCCTTTATTAACTAAACAAAATGCAAGCTAACACTAACACTACAAAAACTATAAGACTGTCCATAGACCGTTGAAGGTCTAAAGACAATCCAAATGCTCAAGCTCACTATCAGTTGGCAGCGTACCCAGCATGCTGGCGGCATTACCACGTTGAAAGGCAATGCTTTTGCGTTGAGCCAGATAAATAGTAAATCATATAGTATGCAACATTTCAATATAAAACTATTTATTGTGCTAATATTATCGATAATACCTAACTCGAGACAGGTGTTCCCGTACGCTCCCCGCTAACGCTTACTATCGCATATCTGTTCCGCTCGGGCTGACCCACATTGTAACATGAAGCGAAGCGGGATACACAGTAACTCTTGGCACGGACGCGTCGACGGATATTCTGCTATGTTCTATGCCAGAAATGTAACTTGTGTTACTATATTTATGTTTAATAGGCATGTGTCCTAGTGTTTCATTTATTACAAACTAGCTACCCGTCCCGGCTTCGCACGGGGTTATATTATGTGAATAAACCTTCCGTAAAAAATTATCTAACTGGTGGTGAAAACATCAAAATCCGTTTCATTGTTTACGAGTTAGCGGATATACAGACAGAGAGACGCGGAAAGCGACTTTATTAACCGACTTCCAAAAAGGAGGTTATCAATTCAACTGTTTTTTTTTTGTTTTTTATATATATTTGTTACCGCAGATATTTTGACTGAGTGAACCGATTTTGATGATTCTTTTTTTATTTGAAAGCTAGTGCTTCCCATTTGGTCCCATTTTAATTTGGTCCAGTTCTGATGAAGTCGGTTTTTTATATTGAGAATCATTTAATAATATGTAGAGAAGAGAAGACTATGTAGAGATAACGGGGTTAGCGAAGGATATAACTAACAATATACATACTGAAAAATTAACTAAATTGGCTGAGATATGAGCTTTTAAAGTTTTTGATGGGGATAGAGAGCGGATTGTCTGACCCTTCCTCGCAAGCCTATGATAGTACCTATAGCATTTGTAAAGTGGTCATTGGCTTGACGTCTTTTGAATCTGTTTAAATCGACACTAATATTATAAATTCGAAAGTAACTCTGTCCGTCTGTCTGTTTGCTACATAATCACGGCTAAACGGCCTTAACCGATCTCGATAAAATTTTGCGAGGTAATATATGTATCATGAGGAAGGACATAGGCCATTTTTATCTGAAGAAATCGCGGACGAAGTTTCGGGTCCAGCTAGTACTAAATAAGTCATTGGTGTCATAACCGTTGGGGTACACGTCTCCTAGAGTGGAACCACGAATCGGCAAACGTAGCGTAGGACGCCCTGAGAGTCTGTGGAGTGACTATATACGTATATAAGACGGCTGGCAGTGGCTGGAAGAGTCCTAGCTATGTCTAGCAGTGGACTAGTAAAGGCTGATTATGATGTGAAGTCATTGGTTCAGGGCCGAGGATTGAACCGTGTGTTGTCAGATTGTAAAGCGCACATGCTGCCGCTGGGTCACCATCACTCCAGGCTGATTATGATGATGATATCTTCCAACAAGTTCCCCGACAAACGACCTCGTTGACCTATTGCTGAAAATCGTATTAAACGATTATTAACTAATGCTCCCGATTCCAACGGATGCAAGCGAAAGTAGGCCGAATTTCGCCGACCCTCCCCTACGCCCCTCTATAACGCAACATCTTTCTTACATGTTAAACAATAAGGTTTAAAATAATGTACCTAGTGTGTTTATGCATTTGATGTAACCCAAAAATGTGATTGTCGATTTGAATCATTTATTATCATTATGTAATGTATGTCTAGGGTACGTCTGATTTTGTGTGTCGAGCGACATCGTATGCGTTTTTTGGTGGGATCTAGAAATCTAGAAAATGATGGGATACGACATACCTAACTGTCATTTCGATAAATTTATTTTATAAAACTGTTTCTGTATAAATCATGTTAATATTATTGAATCATCCCCTTCAAAAACTCCCCGCAAAAGGCCATCGCACTCGACGGCTTAAGGCGGTCTTACAGTCAAAAAGGCTTCACAGAACATTTTTTTAAGATAATGTATTCATTTTGAAGCAGTAAAAAAATTACGTGTTAATCTTGATTATATTTCTGAGTGGACCATTGGATCCAAAACACGATTCCGATAAATTTTCTCGATAGAAAAAAATCATGAAATAACCTCTAAGCTTGAAATTTGCCTAAACGCATACAATTTTATCTCGATAATTTATAAACAAATCTTGACAAAATTTACAAGAATGATGGTAAATATTGTGACAAATAGCATCATTGTTTTTGTTTATCGATAAAAATTCGTTTTTTTTAACTATTATTTAATTTAATCATAACTTGGCTCGAACGCGTCGAACGAAACGTCGTGCCACCACAGCGTCTTTTCACTTCTCTTTTATTTTTACGCGATGTGACAGAGACCGCTGAGGCGCGCTGCTAGACGGACGTGTGTCGCTTTGTTCCGCTGACCGCTCAAAAATATAATCTCAACTTTATGACACAAAAACACCTTGATGGAAGTTGTAAAGTAAGTAACTACCTTATCTGCAACGTTTTCTTGGATTATAAGTACTAAAAAGGCAGGTGAATGAAAATTACATTTTGTAACGATTTGTTTGTATATAAGGTCGGGGAAAAAGTTTCTTCGTATTTTATAAACAAATTCAAGACATATTTTTTTCAAGTTTAATTACATTTAATTATAATATATATGTACCATTTTGTTCGATAACTTGTTGCCATCTTTTAGGTAGTGACATGACCCCGTTGCTGTAGAAATTTTGGGAATTCTGATCAATAAAATGCAACAAGTAGTTTTGACAGTCCTCTCTTGATGTTAATCTAACACTACCCAAAGAATTCTGAAGAGATCGAAACAGGTGGAAATCTGAGGGTGCAAGGTCAGGGCTATGTGGTGGATGCATTAACACTTCCTAACCAAGCTCTCTAAATTTTTGCTGAGTGGCCAAAGATGTGTGCGGTCTGGCGTTATCATGATGAAAGACCACACTCTTTATGTTGATCATAATGTGTTGATCATAATGTGTAAATGATGTTTGTGGTTTTTGATAGGCTGGATACCACCCTTTATGCAATAGATCGTAAGTCTACTTGTCAGTATTTCATATTCTTACTTAAATGTTCAATACACTCCCTAATTAGAAAGCCAACCAATCTAATAATAATATCTAGAATTAATCGATCATACTCTCATCTTATGCACCTTACAAAGGTCTCACAGCTCTGTACTAACTTTGCACTATATAAATTAAATAAAGCTATTATTATTTTTCTCGTAACTCACACACAATATACACAGAATATTTTTCAGTTTACTCCACCTTTTAGAAACAAATCTACTAACTTTATAAGAGTACTTTTATCCTATATACCTAACACAAAATTAAATATACTTACTCTGCATTTATATTGTGTTATGTTATGCGAGCATACAGTGCATTACATTACTATTATGAACGCGGCTGCAGTTGCTGTTGCCCTGTGCGGTGAG
Organism: Agriopis leucophaearia; assembly: GCA_949125355.1. Lineage (NCBI taxonomy): Eukaryota > Metazoa > Arthropoda > Insecta > Lepidoptera > Geometridae > Agriopis > Agriopis leucophaearia. The sequence continues at coordinate 1,787,393 of OX421285.1, read as the reverse complement.
TTCGAGCATACGTTATACGCACCTACCAACAATATGTATTTGTATCAACGAATAAATAACGCGCACTTCTTGATTCTCAAGCGACATCGCTGTCTGTGGCTTAACTGCAGCGCGTAGCTATCGCATAGGTCGACTACTTTCGCTCAATCGCTCCCGTTCCATTGCGTTAGCACTAACTGCACGTACATAAATAAAAATGATGACTTCTAACTACCTTATGACAGAGATTGATTCTTTAAACATAGCGACCGCCATAAACTGCACCCCCGAACAGTGTATAAATAACATTGGTAATCTAAACCACAGTCTAAAGATTTTACACCTTAATATCAGAAGTGTTTACGCCAACTATACTCATCTTGAAATTCTATTAAACAGAATTAATTTGAACTGCGACATAATCGTCCTCACAGAATGCTGGATTAACAAATACAAAACCTTACCTATAATAGAGGGTTATTTTTCACATGCTACCGAGAATAACCATAATAAAAACGACGGTGTTGTCATATATGTTTCTACCTACCTTCAATACAGCATTATTGAACCTGTGTTTATTGGAGCTAGTTGTTTAATTATTCAAATTAAACCGGACACAGCTATTGTAGGAATATATCGATCTCCCTCGACGCGTAAAATTGACAGTTTTCTGCATTCTCTTGAGGCTACTATAACAACTCTGAAACACTTCTCTAACCTTGTTGTTCTCGGAGATATTAATATAGACATCAGAAACTCCCTATCTGAGGAAAACACTACTGAATATTTAAGTCTTATTGGTGAACTTGGTTTATTTCCGGCTCACAACCTACCTACTAGAGAAGATAACTGTTTAGATCACATTTTACTTAAAACATCGTGCGCCAGTTTCATTAATGTTATAAACACAACGGTCACAGATCACCTTCCTATATTACTAAGTATTAATAAAAAACTACAAAAAAATAAACCTATAAAGAGCGTAACTAGGACCGACTGGGCAAATGCTATTTCTGTCCTGGAACAAATTGATTTCAATTCTATTTTTATCCCAAATTCCCCTGTTCTTATTGCAGAAAAATTTGTTGGCATACTTGCACAGGCCTTAAATAGTAGTTCTAAAACCATTAATTTCTCTAAAAAACATAGAACTTGTAAACCTTGGATATCTCAAGGTATTCTTAAATGTATTCGCCATAAGGACAAATTGCATAACAATTTTAGGAGAAGTCCCTCTGATGCAAATATTGAATTGATATACAAAAGATACAAACATTTTTGTGACAAATTAATTGATGATATCAGAAAGAAGTACGATCAGTCTAAATTAGAAAATAGTCTGCATGATACCAAAAGTACGTGGAAAGCAATCAAAAATATTGCTCACATGTCCACTGATAAAGTAATTCCAATTGATCTACTTCAAATAAGACACTCACCATCTCAATCTATTGAAGCGATTAATTTATATTTCTCTAGTATCGGTCGCAACTTAGCCGAAAATATAGTCAATTTTAGTAACAAACCACTGCTTAATCTAGATCATATTGTCGCACCTAGTCAGTCTTGTGTTATGCTCCCTACCGATGAATATGAAGTCTATAGAACTATTCTTGGCCTAAAAACCAACTCTGCTGTGGGCTGGGACAAAATACCATCTAAATTTCTTAAAATGGCGAATCACGTTATAACACCAGTACTTACACGATTGTTTAATTTATGTCTGATCCATGGTGAATTTCCCTCAGTTTTCAAGAAGGCCATTGTGCATCCTGTACACAAGGGTGGGGACCGATGCTCACTCAATAATTATAGACCAATTTCCGTGCTGCCGTCCCTATCCAAGATTTTTGAGAAACTGATGAACAAAAGACTCCTAGACTATCTAGCGAAACAGAATATACTTTCAGAACAACAATTTGGTTTTAGGGCTGGCAGATCTACGGAAGATGCAGTACGCGGTTTAAGCCTCGTAGTCGCGGAAGCGCTTGATAAGGGCAAAAAATGTATAGCAATCTTCCTAGATATGGCCAAGGCATTTGATACAGTATCGGTCCCCATTCTTGTCTCCAAACTAGAAAAAATTGGGATAAGAGGTAACTGCCTAGATCTTTTCAAAAACTACCTATCCAATAGAACTCAGAAGGTTAAAATAGGCAATTACCTCAGTAATGAAGCCAATATTTCCTATGGTGTGCCACAAGGAAGTATCACTGGACCGAGTCTCTTTCTGGTCTACATCAATGGCCTGTGTAACCTACAGGTAGAAAACGCACATATTTACACATATGCTGACGACACAGCCATTGTTTTCCAGGGAGATACTTGGTCAGAAGTCTATACGGCCGCCGATAAAGGTATGAAAAAGGTTACTAAATGGCTCCAAGACAACCTTCTAACACTCAACATTACAAAAACTAAGTATATCCCATTTTCTCTTCGTTCTAACAATAATCCCCCTGCAACTTTCAATATTAAAGTTCATAATTGCAATAATACAGCTATTTCATGTGTTTGCCCATGTATAGAGAGAGTCTCTCAGATAAAATATTTGGGTGTAGTCCTAGATAGTCGTATGTCCTGGCTACCTCATATCGAAATGACCTCATCAAGAGTTAGAAAGTTAATATGGATCTTTAAAAAGCTGAGGTGTGTTGCTAGTCCAGAACTTTTAAAATCTACATATACAGCACTGTGCCAGTCAATACTCACATACTGTATAACGGTCTGGGGTGGAGCTTTTAAGACCCATATCTTACCCCTTGAAAAAGCACAACGGTCTGTACTCAAAGTAATGCTGTTCAAACGATACAGGTTCCCCACCACGCAACTTTACAAAATTGCTAAGGTTTTATCAGTACGACAGCTATATATTCTCAATATTATTCTTTATCAACATACGCTAATTCCTTTTGACATTATTCAAGCACATAGAAAACATCGAAAGCTTAAAACAATTCCCCTGAACAATAATATATATCGCACACAATTTATAAAAACACAATTTTGTTTTGCAGCCCCCTATCTATATAAAAAAGCAAATAAACAATTACACATCTTAAACCTTAATAAATATGATACAAAAAATATTTTAAGTACGTGGCTTCAAAATGTTGGCTATGATGATACAGAAAGTATTTTGGTGGTGCAAAGTTAGTTACAAATCATGTTGTTTAAATTTTTTAAACGATCCCAAGTTGGTGCTTTGTTTACTGGTTTGTTTTTTATTTACCTTCATATTGAATTACATTTTGTACGTAATTGATTGTTGGTATTAAACTTAATCTAGCTTATAGTTTAATCGTTTATTACAAAAATTGGTATGAAATTAATTGTTATTATATTAAGTTGGTTAAATTAATTAAATTTTATATTTTGTATTGAATTGGCTTAATAGTATACAATTTCATATGTACTGGAACTACTTAAATATATATACCTATACTTAAAAATATTTATTAGATATTGGAAAACTCTTTTAAATATGTAAACTAAACCATTTTTAATTATTAACTTTCCGATAAAATACTTAAATTTAATTGTATAAATGTTAACATTGCTCTTTAAATCTATACCTACATAAGTTTATACTATATAATTTAACTTCTTTATTAAGCGAATGATCTGCCTAGTCCGTCAATCAATTCTCAATGTTTCGAACTAATGTAAAGGTTTGTATTGACGCGATGCGCCGATATATAAGTAGTCAGTTTACGCCAGAGACAGGGGACATGCTAACAAGAACCGGTTGCGTCTGTCTCACTTGCACCTGTTATAAGCGTAGTGCTTACTCCGTTTCTGGTTTGAATTGAATGGCTTCGACGACGGCCGATTATTTCATATTAAGTATTACTTTATTCTGTTACTTACCTGCAATAGTTTTGAATTAGAATTAATTGTACCTACCTACCGCAGGAAGAAGTCGGCTCCGGGAATCAGGATTCCTTGTCCGGAGTACGACGCATTACAATAACTGCTGAATTGTATTATTTTGTCTCAATAAATTTTTATTATTATATTATTATATATCAATTGCGGCCGTTTTTTCTCAATTTCTTGTTTGAGTCTCATCTGCTGTTGCCAGTAGAGATCCGAATCGATGGTTTTGCCCGGCGGTAAATGCTCATAATGAACGATGCCCTTCCAATCCCATCATACACACAGCATCACCTTATTACGTGTTAATCTGGGTTTCGCTACAATCTGTGGTGCTTCACTGCCCTTTGACCATGATCGTTTGCGCACATTCTTCGTAGGTGATCCATCTTGCATCACCAGTGATCAATCTTTTCAAAAACGGTTCGGTTTCTTTACGTTTCAATAGAGAATCGCAAATGAGTACACGATTCATTTGGTTTCTTTCAGTGAGCTGGTGTGGCACCCAAATATCGAGTTTTTTTGTATACCCAGTTATTTTCAAATGGGTCAAAACTGTTTTGTGGTCAATCCCCAGGTCTTCAGCTACGTCGTAACTACTAATATGCCGATCTTGGTCCACTTTTTCAGAAATGGCATCGACTTTATCCGTAACAGGGCGACCAGAGCGAGCTGCATCTTTGACATCAAAATTCCTGGACTGAAAATGCTTGAACCAACATTGTGCTACTCTTGATGACACTGCATTAGGTCCATAAATGTCACAAATTTTATTCGCGGCTTGTGTCGCATTTTTCAGTTTTTTGTAATAAAATTTCACAATATATCGAATTTCTTCGTTAGATTCACTCATTTTATCGAACAAAAAAACAATTGAAAAATGGCGGGAAATTGCTTTTTACTTTTTGTATTCCTCTTTTCAAATGTCATATTTTTAATGGTATCAAAACCAGCCAGATACAAACAGTACAACCGATGAGATTTTTACTACAACTTCATACATACAAAATACGAAAAGACTTTTTCCCCGACCTATTATATTATTTTATGAAGCATAATTTCACCGCAATCGTCATAGTTCAGTTGGCCGAACGGTTCGACGTATTGGATAAGTTCTTTGTGACTGAGTAAGCGCCGGGTTCAAATCTCACGTTTACTATTTTCTTTTTGTTATTTTTCTAATGTTTTTGAAATAATTCGTGTAATGTTCTTTATAACTCGAAAACCGCAGGACTTATTTTGATGGGATTTTCACTTTCAGATAGCTGATGTTATGACGAGATTTTTTTTGGCAACTTTTCATCATCATCATCATCAACATCACATTTTTTTCATTACTACGCAGGTGAACGCGCGGGGCACAATTAGTCTACTATAGAGGTTAGGAAGTTCTAAATAGCTTGGGATGGACAGACAGACAGACGGATGGACGAACGAACTTATATGGGTCCCGGTTTAACCCTTTGGGTACGGAACCCTAAAAAATAGGTACAGTTCGCGCAAAACTTTATGAGCTCTCGGAACACGCACGCTAGTGGCTGCGCAGTACGCATATTAATAGGTATCCGAGGGACGGGACAGGGCGTCGGGGAGGGCACCGGCCCCCGCGCCCCGCGCCGTATCACCGTGCGCCGTGCCTTAGTGTGAGTGCTACGTTCGTACACAACACTTGCGCGCGTTGTAGACGAAAGTACAGTCGAGTGCAACAATTCATTTTCATTGCTATTGTAAATTTTTGTTACTGTTATTTGTTTTCGTTATTTTTATTTGTTTCTGTTATTGTTGTTGTTAAGTTTTGTCACCGTTATATTGTATTTGTTATTTGTTTGTTCTATTACTGTGGTTTCTTACTGTTATCGAACTTTTTGGTTTAATTAAATATGCCCCGCGGACGCTTTAATGTGCTACGTCGCCAAATACGTAAAATGGTGTTTGATGTTTTCAACTTTATGAAAAAGGAAGCTGAAGACGGTCTACAGTATGACGTGAAAATGGTGCAAAAGCGAACTGCGGCAGCTACAGGTGTCTCTTTAAGTACAATAAAGAGAATTTTAGCGGCTGCAAGAGACCCAAACATGCCAAGTGTCAGTATGGCACCAGTTTTTCGTACGCCAGGCAAGAAAAGATCAGGGCAAAGTAAAATCACCGGGATCGATAGCTTTGACCTCAGTGTTATAAAAAGGTGCGTACACAACTTTCATAAAACTGAGAAAGAATTGCCAACAATAAAATTACTTTTAAATAAACTAAGACAGGATATAAATTTCAAAGGCTCCGCCTCAAGTTTAAGAAGTATTTTGAAAGGACTTGGTTTTAAATGGAAAAGGACCGAAAATAACAGAAAACTTTTATGATAGAGCACACAAACATAAGATTAAAAAGAATTGAATATTTGAGAAAATTTCAAAATATCGTGAAGAAGGACGACCTATCATCTATACTAGGGCATGCAAACCGGGTACCCGAGTACCCGAAAAACCCGATTAACCGACTGATTTGAAAACCGGGTTTTTAGGATTGAAAAACCGGGTTTTTCGAGTTTTTTTATTCACGATGGTTTATGTAAAATACTACCACCAGAACATTAATAAACAATGAAACTTCATAAAAACTTACCGTTTCTCTATTTCATCTCTACTGATCGAATAAATTTAACAGGTTGACTACAATCTATAATAATAATTAGGTATTAGGGAGTAATATATTGTTAGGCTTTGCCTGGTTTGGTTTGACGTTGACTTGTGTTTGTTGAGTTTTCACAAGGAGAGCTAGGTCTTTATTATTATATCATAAATTATATATTTCTTCTATCGAGATACAATACCTATAGACTCACAATCACCAAGTAAAAGTAGTCAAAAAACGTCCGAGCGTCGATGTAAATACCTAGACATCACAATGACACTTTCCAATTTAGACGTTATGTCGCTTGCATTATGTTCAACGTCGCTTGGCAGCTATGGAATTACAGCACTGGCATCGCGGGGAATTGTAGTCGGATCGCGATTGCCTTACAACTAACCATAAAGTTGGCGCAATGTGTAGCGTGCGCCAAGTTTTGGTTCAGACATATATATTTTTTTGGCACGTTTAGGTATGATATCTCTATGATTTTTTGACAATATTTCTACTACTACGTATTTTAATGTATAGTAATTTTGTTTCTCAATTTTCATGTTTTTGTGTTAACATAGCTAAATCAATAATCATCATCATCCCATATTATTATTTTCAATATTTTGATAAACGTACGCTATACTAGTTCTTCATATCAACAGAGAAAAAAAAAATAGGAGGACTGCCAGTGCCGATTCAGCAACATTAAAATATATAGAATATAAAAAATCTGCTTGCGATAAATCATCAGCATGGTTTTAATCATTGCATGCCACGGATGGAAACAGCTCCAAGGGTAAAGAATGTAATAAAATGCTGAAGATGTCAGGCAGTTCTATTGAAGATTCCGTCGCGGCTTTTCACACTAAGAAGTTTAACATGCCCCAACATAGACTAATTAGTGACTCCCGCTGTCTATCGTCATCATCATTAGCCGGAAGATGTCCACTGCTTAAAATAGGCCTCCCCCTTTAACCTCCACCCTGTACGACACCCTGCCATCTGCATCCACTGGATGCCCACGACTCTCAAGATGTCGTCGTTCCATCTAGTAGGGGCCTACCTAGGCTGCGTCTTCAACTTGCAAATTTTAATAGCTATGTCGGTGGCTCTGGTTCTTTGGCGAATATCCACGTTCAGGATTCTATCGCCCAAAGAAACTCCGAGCACAGCTCTCTCCATTGCCTGTTGTGTGACTCTGAGTTTCTACAAAAGGCCAACAATTAAGGACCACGTCTCAGTACCATATGTCATCACCGGCAACACACATTGATCAAAGACCCTTGTTTTTATGCACTGTGGTATCTTTGACGAGAAGATTTCACGCAATTTCTCGAACGCTGCCCATCCGAGTTGGATTTTTTGGGTGACCTCTTTGCCTAAGTTGGACTTACCTAACTGAACAATCTGACCAAGATACATGTAAAAGGTTGCCTGGAAGAGATCGCTTATAGCGATAAGGCCGCCAATTGTTTCACTAGTTTTTTAAGTTGTTTTTATGTACGTGTATAATTTTTGGTGTGAACAATAAAGAGTTTTCTATCTATCTATCATGTAATGTAATAGTCAACAACTTCGAGAGTATCGTTCCCTATAACTACCGGCACGGGTACAACATGGACATTGAACATGATTTTTGTCTTGTCCATGTTCATTTTAAGACCCACCTGTTGGGAAAGGCTACTGAGGTCGCTGAGCATTGTATTGAGGTTCTCCAGTGACTCTGTCATGATAACTATATCATCGGCAAAACGAAGGTGATTGATGTATTCGCCATTGATGTTGATGCTGAATCTGTTCCAGTCTAAGCTTGAAAACTTCCTCCAACGCGTTCGTGAACAGTTTTGGAGAGATAACATCTCCCTGTCACACGCCTTTCTGCAATTGGATTGGTTCCGTGCTCTCCTTTTATCTGATCGACATGGTGGCGTTTCTATACAAACACTTCAGCATTTCGATATATCTATAGTCGATACGACAACGCTGGAGGGACTGCAATACTACCCAGGTGTCGATTGAATCAAAGGCTTTTTCATAGTCCACGAACGCTAGGCATAATGGCCGATTACACTCCTCAGGTCCTCCTTTAAGGCTTGTTCAGGACGCTGGAAGTCTCACCATTATACCAAATGTTACTTGATTAATCTCTTGTTAAAGCTAAACAATAAAAATACGCAAGTGCAAATACATATATACCTAACTAAATTTCAGCATTTTCTTTACTTGCACACTCTGATACAATATTTTTAAAGCTTAAATAAAGAAAAACTCGAAAAACCCGAAAAACTCGAAAAAACCGGTTTTTGAAATTGAAAACTCGAAAAAACCGGGTTTTTTCAATTACCCGAATTTTGCATGCCCTAATCTATACTGATGAATCATATGTAGATTCTTCACACACAAAACCAAAAGCCTGGAGTGACGGTACCACAGAGGGTCTGAAAAGAAATATATCAAAAGGCCAACGCATCGTTATTGTGCACGCCGGTTCAGAAACCGGTTTTGTGCCAAATGCTCTTTTATTATTTAAAGCAGGCACTAAAACGGGTGATTTTCATAATAATATGAATTTCGAAAATTATTTAAAATGGGTTGATACTAAATTGATACCCAATCTCCCGCAAAAGTCAGTTGTGGTAGTCGACAATGCGTCCTACCATAATAAACTCGATGACGCAGCACCGACATCCAGTTATCGGAAGTCAGAAATGGAGGCTTGGCTGCGAGATAAGAATATAACTTTTAGCCCCTCAATGCTGAAACCTGAGCTATATAAATTAATTTGTGCAAATAAAGAAAACCACAAAAATTATGTTGTTGACAACATATTACGCGCCCACAATCATACTGTATTACGGCTGCCACCCTATCACCCCGACCTGAACCCTATCGAAATGGCTTGGGCGGCAATTAAAGGATACGTAGCACAGAAAAACGTTACGTGGAACATTAATAATATAATGAAATTAGTTGAAGAAAAAGTGAACGCGATGGGTGAGCCGGAATGGAGCGCACTATGTATTAAAGTTAGAGGTATAGAAGAAGAATATAAAAAAAGTGACGTAGTCATCGACCAGATGACCGAACAGTTTGTGATTCACGTCAGTGAAAATGAATCTGACAGTTCAGAGACAGGGACTGAAGATTCCGATTTAGATGAGAGCTATGATAACGCTTCTTCAGATGAAGATATCATTTCTACTAGCCGGGAAGAAATGTATATGGAAGGTGTAGCTCCGTTATAAATAAATAAATGCACAAGTTTTATATTAAAGTTTTTAATTTACTTAAATAAATACCTACCTGTTTGTTCTAATATCTTACTGCACGTAAAAAATACCTAAAATCTAAATACTTTTTGATAGGCATAAATGTACTATGTTTTTTTTTTTTAATCTTACAATAATGATTGTGCGCTCAACTGTACCACGCGCGGTTACGTACTCGGGCCTAACTTCAGAGGGCTCATAAAGTTTTGCGCGAACTGTACTTTTCATCATTATCTTCGTCCTCACCATTTTTCATCACTACGTGGGTGAAAGTTCAAATAAATCAATAAATTGGGACGGACAGACAGACAGACGGATATACAGAACGAATTTATATGGGTTCTTTTTATTTCTACGGAACCATAAAAAAGTGTTACAGTCTCTAAAAGGAGATTCGTGTGTGTGTGTGTGTGTATGTGTGTGTGTGTGTGTGTAAAAGGTGATGATTGTGTGTATGTTTGTACGAATGAAACCTACGGAAAAAAACGGTATTATCGCAAAATGACAAAGCCGGACCAGGGTTAAACGCAAAATGACAAATAAATAACCGGAGTCATTTTTATAAGTGATCATTTTAAGAAATAGTACTTTTTGCTCCACAAACAGAGGGATAAACTGAAAAGATACATATTTTTTTAGACTAGTAAACTAGCTAATCTTTTCATAGTTATATAAGCAAAACAAGAAGTATAATTATCTGTCTACTTTATTATCTGTCTGCTATAAAAATTGGAATCCAAAAATATCTACACCCGATCAGATTTGAACCGTAGGCCCACGGCTCGCTAGCGCAGTGTTGAACCGCTGGGCCAACAGAGCTTTGCACTAAGGTGACGAAATTACATGTGTATAAGTAAAAAACGTCGCGCATCTGCCAGATTCACGCGGAGCGTCCCGCAGTAGGTGGGACTAGTCGGCCGCCACTTCATCTGCTTCACCCCCTCAAAAGCATAAAAGTCAGCCAGTCACAGCGCCTTAACTGAGCAAATAACCAAAAATAACAATTAAAAGAACCCTTCATTTATACAGAAAAACACAATAGGGGTTTAATCGATGCTCCCAAACTGCTACTTTATCTATGTAACATTTATACATACTATTTGATATTCTGTGCACCACCTATCGACTATAGTTCTATGCATCACTACACTAAATATCATCCGAACTATTAACTTTGCTATGCGATACCAACGTTTCCCAAAGTGTTGTAGGTAGAAGAAAAACAATCAGTTAATTCTTAAGAGCCCTCACTTTTTTTTACGAAAAAAAGCTACGATAATTCCCAAAAAGTGACAAAATTTCCTAAAACCACGATTTGTCGTCTATCATATCATACCAAATAAACAAAAATCGTTATAATATCTTTTAAATTGAAGGAGTATATGGTAGTAACAATATTTTTGTTAGTTTATTAGCATTTATAAAATATATCTTAATTTATATAAGTAAACCTTGCATGTAGGTTCATGCACAACTCGCCCGAGCCTGGCATAAACATATTAAACTACATGTTTTGACATTTATTAGGGTTCTGTACCCAAAGAGTGTAAACCTATTACTAAGTCCAGTGGCGTAGTAATAGCCAGTGGCTAGTATAGATTTTTTAGAATCAGATAGGTTTTATTGCATTCAGTGGCGTAGCTAGGTTACCAAAGGCACTGGTGCAAAAAAATGGGGCCCTACCTAAACTGGGTTAGGATTTATCAAGTAAAAATATAAATAATTTAAAGGTACAAAGCTAGTTTATCATCAGCTCTTTATTGTGCTCAAAGCTACTTACTACATGTATGTGTATGAAGGGCAAAAATTTTGCAAGTTCAGTTTGAGGTTTGCTGATCAGGGCCCAAGGGCCCCAAGGAGCCAAGGAGCTTGGGGGCCCCGGTGCACGGCACCACCTAGCCCTCCGATAGCTACGCCACTGACTAAGTCAGACGCTGTCTGTCTGTCAATCCTTCTGTCTTTCCGGCTTTTCTACCTTTTAACGGCAGCTCTATCTTTGGAACCGTAATAGACAGCCAGTTGAAATGTTCACGGAATATGTAATGTTACGGCGAATTGACTAAAAAATAATAATTGAAGCCAAAAAGTAAAAACTAAAAAGGGGAGACCCCATACAACAAACGTTTTTGTATTTGCTCTAGTGTAAAAACAATAATACGCACAAGCGTCAAACTTGGCATGATTTTAGTAGGTGCACACTCTAAAATAAAACAAAAAAAATACTGGCCAAATGCGAGTTGGTGATAAATTTCTTTTCACACGACTGACGATGACTTTCGACGACTTGTTATACGACTTGTTGTACGATCACCGAAGTTAGGCAACGTCGGGCGCTGTCGGAGCCTGGATGGGTGACCCCCTGAGCATGATGTCTTTTGCATGACTACTTTTTTTACTTTAGTAGGTAACAATTTATGTGCCTGGAAGAGATCGCTAAAAGCGATAAGGCCGCCTGTTAAAAGCCTAGATGATTACTTTAGTTAATAATGTTATCCTTGTTTTTGTGGTTTTTAATAAAGAATTATTGTATTGTATGTGGTTGTAAGGAACCCTCAGTGCGCGAGCCCGACTCGCACTTGGCTGCTTTTTTGTGTCCTCGCAATTGTGTACATGTGTGTGTGATCAATGGGTAAGTCCATAGTTTTATTTGAGTCGTGATTAATAAAAGTTTGGGAACCACTGCTCAGCCATACTAACTGTCACGCATTATGTGGCTTGCACCTGGCGGTCACGTGCCCTTTGCTCCAATTTTCTAAGCACATTTGTTAGAAAAAAATCTAAAGAGGATTAAAGCAACATTTGTCTAATTGTTTATTGTTATTTTAAGCTCCGTAAATTTTTAAAGAGAATTAATGGGATATTTTTTTTCATGTTCATTATGTCATATTATTTAGTTAAATATTCACAGAAAAGGGAAAAATTTCAAGTCATCTGGCACAACGTCGGAATTAGAAACATAACCGAGATTTCCCTATTTTTCCAAATTTTTTTTTGACACAAACATTTTCTAGCCTATATTTGTGACCGGTAAATAATTTGTCAAGAGTGTGTCGAGACACGCAAATAGATAGATAAACTCTTTACCTCCTTACATACACACAATCATTATCATCATTTCAACCCATAAGACGCCCACTGGTGGACATAGGCCTCTCCCATCGATTTCCAAAAGGGCCGGCTGGAAGCGGCTTGAATCCAGCGTTTTCCTGCGGTCTCTTTTAGGTCTGTCCATGTGCCCTGCCCACTGCCACTTTAACTAGCTAATCCGGTGGGCTTTGTTGGTAATTGGTAACTTTCATTCGTCTACGGATATTCTCATTTCTGATTCTCGTAGAGAAACCCCGAGCATAGCTCTCTCCATAGCTCGTTGTGCGACTTTGAGCTTCCTTATGAGTTGTTACTAATGCAATGATCGGCGGCCCTATTACTAAGAGCGATTTCTTCCAAGCAACCTTAGGGTTATAGATGATTCATACATGAGGTGAACTCCCGGCATCTAATTTAAAACAGATCTATTCTTCTTCCTTTTTGAAATCAGTGGCCTTAGTACGAGCACTTGCGAAAAAGCTATCGTTACGTATTCGATAGCAAAATGTATGAAAAATTTAATAGCGCTTCTATCGGACGTGAAAGGAAACTGAATTTTTCATACATTTTGCCTTCGTTTACGTAACGATTACTTTTTCGCAAGTGCTCGTACTAAGGCTGTTTCTTTTATGAAACGCAGCCAGCTGCTTTCCCAATCTTTCTCAAACACAATGCTGTCAAATCCGACACCAACAACTGAAATGCATCAGTAACTCGACACCCTCGTCCGACACACGCTGTGCTCAAACAAACGCATTTCCGAAAAACTGTATTCAGGCTAATGTCGGGCCACTTTGTCTTAAATTACTAATTATCTTGGTTATTAGGTTTCCTTTGATATTGTTTTCAGAGTCAATGCATTTGTTGATGCGAAATAAATCTTGTCTTTCTACTTTTCTTTCTCTCTCTCTCTCTCTCTCTTTCTGTCTATTATTTTCAGTTGGCGGTAAACGCACACTTATTAGCTAATAAATAAAAAAGTGTGCTGGTTGATAGATCCACTGCCAAAGCTGCTGGCTCCACAAATGAACCTGTCATCCGTAGAAGATACCATCTCGGCACAAGTTGCGTGAAAACCAATAACTACACACATTTGCCTCCTGTCGTCTGCTCGTTAACTGGTTAGGAATCCGCCACAGTTATAACTGTTATCTTTCGATACAGTGGGATATTTCCAGAATATATTTATAAAGCGGGTGACTTTTTGGGTGAACAAAAATCATGGAACTCGCGTCATCGTCATGCTGTACCGTGTATTTTAAACAAACAGCCGTGTATTTTAAAAATACCGTGTATTTTTAACAGCGCCATCTCTTGTAGAAAAAGTGCACAAATGACTACTTAAGTCCTATGGCTGATGTGTTTTTTTCATCGTTCATCATTATCAGCCATCATGTTTCACTTCTGCAGCACAGGCCTTTTCAGAGAGGCACTTAATCCACCATGCTGGCTCAGTGCATGTTGGCGAATGTCGTATGTCATTGAACTTTTTGAGGTTCTTGAACATACCGGTGTCCTCACAGTGGTTTTACTTCGCAGTTTTTGGGCGATGGTATCGAAACTGTACTTAAACTTACATAAGTACTAAAAAAGACATTGAATCAGGGCGCGTATCGCTCTCTGACTTTTTTTTACCGTGAAGGAATACTTAGGATATTGAGACGTGGTCCTTAGCTGTTGGCCTTTTGGAAAATCTCAGAGTCACACAACGGGCAATGGAAAGAGCTATGCTCGGAGTTTCTTTGAGCGATAAAATCCGGAACGTAGATATTCGCCAAAGAACCAGAGTGACTGACATAGCTATTTGAAGTGGCAATGGGCAGGCCACGTCGCTTGAAGAACTGATGACCGATGGGGAAGAGTTTCTTGAGTGGAGACCACGAACTGGAAGACGCAACGTAGGTAGGCCCTCCACAGATGGACCGACGACATTGCGAGAGTCGCGGGCATCCAGTGGATGCAGATGGCAGGATGTCGTTCAGTGTGGAAGTTAAAAGGGGAGGCCATTGTTTAGCAGTGGACGTCTACTGGCTGATGATGATGATGAATACTTAGGATGCACTTATAGGTACATGGTGTAGAAACTTATAGCATATTTTTTTAAGGTTCCGTACCCAAAGGGGTGTCCATGATGGGACCCTATATATTTACTAATAGGCCCATCGGGCCGGGCCTGGGGGTATGGGTAGGCTTTTATCTATTGGTAAGCCTACGCCGTCGGTCATAACAGACAGGAACTTGACCACAGAAAAGAGAAAAAAAAAAACTCACTTCAGTGAAGTTGACAGACGCAACTTTTCTTTGTCTTTCAACTTTTAAACGGCTGTGTCGTTTGAATCGTTATAGATAGCCAGTTGAAATTTTCACAGAATAAGTACGTAATATTACGGCGGATCATATAAGAAATAATAATAAAACCAAAAAGTAAAAAAACAAGGGAGTCACAGAAAAGAGAAGTTAATAGAACGGAAATGAGAAGGACAATCTGTCGCCAGGTATTGTGACAGAACCTTGATTGAACATTCTTATTTAGATCAACGCGTCGAGCTCCGCGTCACAGTTGCTAACTGATTTCGAATGATTGACGTTTCGTTTATATGGGTGCATCCATAGATTTAGGATGTCAAAAATTTTTTAGGTCTAGGTATGGGTGCAACTGGCTACAACAAATTGCTTACAAAAATGCCTATACTGCCATTCAAATTTAAAGTTTTTTTTGTGTTTATGGTGGTCACTCGAAATTACAATAAAAAACATTTAAAAGCAATTTCAACCGAGAAGATGGATTTAAGGTAGCGGCGTCGTGGAATCCCATAGTAAGCAAGCCTAGAACAGTCAAAGATGTCCTACTGACACTATGTAAAAGCATTTCTGATTCTGCACCAGTGTCAAGATGCAACGCCCATCGATGCATGAATGATTTGCATTCGTGCGCCTGCGACGCCCTCTTTGGCGGAGCGCCTGCTGCATGATCAGCAAAAAAATGGTGGTTATATTAACATCAGTATAATTTCTTCTGGGCCGTAGCCTCTGATCATATATACAATGGAAATGCTTTAGTAAAATTATTGTTCGTGTTTTTTTACTTTACCGTTAAACCGCTAAACGCAATAATTGTAAGTACAGTTCACTTATTCACTATACTAAGAAACTTGTAACAACACCAATTAACTTATAGTTCATTGGTGTTGTTATTACTAGTGTTTTTTGTAAAATACCGCCTTCAAAGATTGTGGTAGCAACGCTTAGTTGAGAACTATCTACATTTTGCTGCGACGATCTTCAACATGTAGAGGGCCGGGATTTATAAAAGGAAATGGGGGAGACATTTGCCCATCAGTGGGACAGTATGCGTAAAAAATATTAAATATCGCCCACAAAAATTGAGGTAGCAAAGATTAGTTGAGAACTATGAACTATCTTCGAAAAATGCGACGATAATTATATTACATGGTTGGCGCGTTCCACGCCACCGGCTGTGCTGTGCGTTCATAAATCATAGATTTACAACTCCCTGTGTGTGGTCGAAGATGCTAAATAGCCCAGTCTTGAATGGGAACTTGCTCTCAAATGAGGGTGCTAGAAATATTATTTCGATGGCTTTAAGACAGTTTTTCAATTTGAAGTGTTGCAAGGCAGCAGATTACAACCAGGCAAATATTTTTTTATTTTTCGATGCGTGACAATCAAGTTACTCGTCTGATGGTACCACACTTTCTCATAACAATTCAGTGGTACCCAGCTTAAAAATTAAATTCAACAGTTGAAAACCCTGTCTTACAAAATTATATTTGACATTCTTTTTACCAAGAACGCTTGATTTTACTTACGGCAGGCGGCAATAAGTCATATTATTTATATTGCAATTATAGAAATGTCTATCTGTAAATTAGATTAATAACATGTTATTTTAACTATTAACATTGTTTTGACTATTAACTTAACAAAGTTTTTTTTATCTTAATAATATTTACGGTATTTTATGCCATCTCTCTAGATTAATTTGTAGGTTGTAGGTAAGGCGACTATATGCACTGCATTCGCCACGCTGCCATATTAGATCTCAGAATTCAAAACTGTACTTATTCTGAGATTATGCACAATAATTTTACTGGTTTTTTTTTTCCGTACCTTGTATATTTTGTATACTGACCGTACATTGTCTGATCTCAAATTACGACATCTTATTTTATTCATTTGGTATCTTCATCTGTGTTGTTTATCAAGCAATGCTATTGCATCTTAATAATCAAATTACAATCTAAAGTATATTCTATATCTATTGCGAAAAGGCTGATTATCTTGTATCTTCTCTTTTTTTTTCTTCTTATAAAATAGTGGTCATTCTTTATCTAGTCAATAAGCAGGTAGCTTATAAAAAGCCAGCAATTTTTTTTATAAAAAATTATATTCCTTTATTTACAATTTCACAATACTAAATGTTAATAATTAAACAAAAAAAGTCTTCAGCAAAGGTTAAAGGTTGGAAGCGGCCTACATCCTGAGTTTTGCTGCGGTCTCTTTTAGCTCGTCCGTCTATTTTGTGGGGGGACGTCCTACGTTGCGCTTACCGGTCCGTGGTATCCATTCGAGAACCTTTCGGCCCCATCGGCCATCTGTTCTGCGTGCTATTTGTCCTACCCGCTGCCACTTCAACTTGCTAATTCGGTGGGCTATATCGGTAATTTTCGTTCATCTACACATATACAGGGTTGCGCATATAGACTGCTACGCCGAAAGGAGGTCGTTGTACTCATCATTATGAACAACTTTAACTAAGGGACCAACCCGGAAATCGTGAAAAAAATTAACCTTTCCATAGAAAACGGTCATTGGCACACGACAAATGTATGGAATAGCTGTCCCTTGCTTCCTTGGGTCTATTGCTGTGGCTCCGGTGTTATGAATCATCAGAATCTTTGGAATCGTCAGAGGTGCCTCCCGAGCTGTCTTCAGAAGCGTTGTATGCCCAGGCTTCCACTTGAAACCTGTACAGCCCACGGAACTTCAGCACTGGAATACGGACCTGCCAATAAAATACACTAGGAATAATTCATTGTCAACCTATCAGGTTCCGACTGCTGAGACACGGGCCTCCTCTCTGAGAGAGGATGGGCCCTAATCTACCATGCTGGTCCAGTGCATGTTGGTGAATATCATCATCTGAACTTTTGAGGTTCTTGGACATACCGGTTTGCTCATGATGTTTTCCTTCGTCGTTGTAGGTGGCATCGAAACTGCACATTCTAAATAATTAATTGGTGTTGACTCGAGGATCGAACCGGGTGCCAACAGATCGTACAGCACACATGTTACCGCTCGGTCAACCATCGCTCAATATTTTAACATGCACTTATTAGCTTCACTTATCTACACTAATCTACACTAATATTATAAAGAGGAAAGATTTGTATTTTTATACGTTTGTAATGAATTAACTCAAAAACTACTGGACCGATTTAAAAAATTATTTCACCATTAGAATGCTACATTATCTCTGAGTAACATAAACCATAATTATTACTAGAATGTTTAAAAAAGAAACCACCGGATGGGTGGCTAGTGAGACATGCAGTGTCAACTCTTTGTCGAATGATAATACAATAATTTGGTACCATCGTTGCATGCATGTAATTATTTATATCTAAGCCAATAACACCTTGGCCTTAACTCGCCGAAGCAAATACCAACGTGTAGGGTATGTATTGTGCAAAAAGAGAAGCATCCTAGGAATTGAGAACGCGCATGTCATATTTTACTGGATAAATCACAAATAAAACACCCCTCTTTTTGCGTCAGTGGTTAAAAAAAGTTTAACGTATGCTTGCTATTTGTATAAATTTTCAATAGGTAGAGTCTGTGCAAAAAGAGAAGCGTCATTGGAATACGAGTATAAGTGAATTTGCCAATTTACCTAGGCTTTGCTAGTCATCGCTCGCCTAGCTAGCCAAGGGCAGGCCAACGCCAACGTATATACGGTTCCTAACATAGTTACGGAATCCTACCTTTTGCATGACAAGTTATCTACACTAATAATAATCTATAAAGAGGAAAGATTTGGATTTTTGGATGTTTGTAACGAAATAACTCAAAAACTACTGAACCGATTTAAAAAATTCTTTCTCTGTTGGGAAGCTACACTATCTCCGGGTGACATAGGCTATATTATAATAGGTCGGGGAAAAAGTCTTTTCGTATTTTGTATGTATAAGGTTGTAGTAAAAATCTCATCCGTTGTACTGTTTGTATCTGGCTGGTTTTGATACCATTAAAAATATGACATTTTAAAAAAGGAATACAAAAAGTAAAAAGCAATTTCCCGCCATTTTTCAATTGTTTTTTTGTTTGATAAAATGAGTGAATCTAACGAACAAATTCGATATATTGTGAAATTTTATAACAAAAAAGGGAAAAACCAAAACCAAATGAATCGTGTACTCATTTGCGACTCTCTATTGAAACGTAAAGAAACCGAACCGTTTTTGAAAAGATTGATCACTGGTGATGAAAAATGGATCACCTACGACAAGAATGTGCGCAAACGATCATGGTCAAAGGGCAGTGAAGCACCACAGACTGTAGCGAAACCCGGATTAACACGTAATAAGGTGATGCTGTGTGTATGGTGGGATTGGCAGGGCATCGTTCATTATGAGCTTTTACCGCCGGGCAAAACCATCGATTCGGATCTCTACTGCCAACAGCAGATGAGACTCAAACAAGAAATTGAGAAAAAACGGCCGGAATTGATCAACAGAAAGAGTGTGGTCTTTCATCATGATAACGCCAGACCGCACACATCTTTGGCCACTCAGCAAAAATTTAGAGAGCTTGGTTGGGAAGTGTTAATGCATCCACCATATAGCCCTGACCTTGCACCCTCAGATTTCCACCTGTTTGGATCTCTTCAGAATTCTTTGGGTAGTGTTAGATTAACATCAAGAGAGGACTGTCAAAACTACTTGTTGCATTTTTTTGATCAGAAGTCCCAAAAATTCTACAGCAACGGGATCATGTCACTACCTACAAGATGGCAACAAGTTATCGAACAAAATGGCACATATATATTATAATAAAATGTAATTAAACTTGAAAAAAATATGTCTTGAATTTGTTTAAAAAATACGAAGAAACTTTTTCCCCGACCTTATATTTTGTAGCGAGGCCGAAGGCTGAGTTTACACCCGTGCCATGCCGGGGCGGGTAGCTTGTAATATTATAAAGAGGAAAGGTTTTTTTTAGGGTTCCGTAGCCCGACAAGGAACCCTTATAAATTCATTCTGTCCGTCCGTCTGTCTGTCTGTCTGTCTGTCCGTCCGTCCGAATTTTTTAAAACCTTCTAACTTCTGTAATTATTAAGATAATAGAATGAAATTTTGCATAATAATAGTAATAATATAGATCTCAATTTAAAAAGTATAAAACATACATAATATTGTATTTTAGGGGTGCCACTCGTACATGTGAAATGGGGATGATTTTTTTTTTCACTTCACTTTATTGTGTGGGATATTGTTGAAAAGGTCTTTTAAAATGAAGGTAAGGTTTGATACATCACTTTTTTATAAAGTTTATACTTTGTGAAATATGGCCCGCCAAAGTGGCAAAAAATTGGTCCCCCCCCCCCCTTGCATTTCTAAACTATAAGACATAGAAACTTGAGTCTTACAATACAGATAGGCCATATTTAAAACGTTCATTCAAAATTATTTCGAACATTATCTGATTATGACTTTTTGAGTAACATCGATAAAACTGTAATAAATTCAAAGCGTTCTAGCTCAACGGTCATTGACCTTTTTGTACAATGGTCTTAACAAATAATGTTTCTCAATCAGTTTTCTCTATGTTTAAACCATAAAAAGTATATGCTATTTCGGGATGGTACATCTCTGAAATTTGGCTAAGTCCACAGAGCTTCGTTCGTTCGAATTTTTCAATAACTATCAATTTCTGAACTATAACTACAGTTATATGGCTTTGGTTACGGAACCCTACCATATGCGTGTCTCGACACGCTCTTGGCCAATTATTTGTATATTTATAACGAATTAACTCAAAAACTACTGGACCGATTTAAAAAATACTTTCACCATTAGAATGTTACATTATCCTTGAGAAACATAGGCTATATTTATTACTAGAATGTAAAGAAAATCTTCACCCGTGCCTAGTCGGGACAGGCAGCATTTACTTATAATATGAATATACCTTGGTCTGTGGAGAGTTAAGATCCCAAACCCTCGGCTTCACGAGCTGGTACGGCATACCGACTTTCACGCAAACGGTATTTGCGCCGTGGGCAGCCATGATCTGAACAAAAGTCATCATGATCCTCAACCATCATCCAACATCATCATCTTTTATTGGCGGAAACTTGTAATTGGCCCAGTCTATTTTCTTTCACCGAATCAAAATTGCATATTTTACTAATTTAGAAGTCAGGTTTTTAAATTGATAATTATGTATGTTGTGGTGGTACGGAACCCTCAGTGCGCGAGCCTGACTAGCACTTGGCTGTTTTTAACCGACTTCCAAAAAGGAGTTCTGATAAATAAATAATTTGATTTGATTTTGATTTTCTCAATTCGACTGTATTTTTTTCTTTTTTTTGTTTGTTAACTCAGAACTTTTGAGTGGGTGAACCGATTATGATGTTTTTTTATTTTATTTGAAAGCTGGTGCTTCCCGTGTAGTCCCATTTCAATTTGGTCCAGTTCTGACATTTTGATGAAGTCTGTTTTATATTGATAATTATGTGGTAGTACCAAGGATCCATCTTCCTTGGTAGAACGGAACCTTCAGTGCGCGTGCCCGACTCGCACTTGACTGTTTTTTTTTAAATCATGTTTGACCAACAACCTGACTAAAAGAAACCGATTCCCAATGACAGGGCCCTTATTCCGCACGGGCAAACGCGCGCTAATAGTGGCCACGTTACGTTTACCTCAAAAAGTTGGCCTCTAATGCTTAGGAAATAAAGTTCAACTTTTAGAGGTTAACTTAACGCACCACGACAGAGCGCGTTTGGCCCGTGCAGAATAAAGACCCAGTTTTTTTCATCAGTTTTCTTGTAAAACTAGATATTTGCTCAGAAACTCACCTCTAGATAGTAAGTCAGTCTCGTGGTCGTATTTATCTCAGGTCTCACTTGGAAGATCTCGTAGTAGAATTTGAACATGCTTTTGGCTGCTTCCCCGCGGTTGTAGCACGCCATACCTGCCATCCACCAATGTCCGTTCCAGCCTTGCCCCAATGGGTCCTTGGGCATTGCTCGGGGCAGCACAAGCCCTGGATCATAAAAAAACACATCAGTCATAGGACTGCACGTCAGAAGTGAAAACTAATGTAGTAATTCACCTATTGTACAAGAGATGGCGCTGTTTTAAAATACACAGTACAGCGTGACGATGACGCGAGTTCCATGATTTTTGTTCACCAAAAAGTGCACAACGCACTTAAAGAAGTTTTCACTTCAATAAGATTTAGTTTTTTAGGCAACTATGTTTTTGTAGGGTTCCGTACCCAAAGGGTGAAAATGGGACCCTATTACTAAGCATATGCTGTCTGTCTGTCCGTCTGTCGGTCCGTCCGTCCTGCCTTTTACTGACCAAGTGAGGGTCGTTGACAAATTTCTGTTCACCAGCAAGTTAAGCATCGTCGGGCGGGGTCGGTACTTGGATGGGTGACAGCCTGGGTGTGATGTTGTCTTTTTGCAATACTTTCTGTATTTTGTGGTGATACGGAACCATCAGTGCGCGAGGCCGATTTGCACTTGGCCGGATTATTCTAGACACGGCTACCATGAGCACTTAAGTCAGTTTTTTCTTAAAATGCTAAAAACTCGCAGGGTTTTGCTTTTTGCATTATCCGTCGACGGGAATCGTCAGAGGGCTTCAATACATGAGGTGACAGTCTTACGCACCATACAACTTATGTCCAACATCGTCCTGTAAACTTTTCAAAATATTTGAATTTCGACTTAAGTACTTATGGGTTTCGGGTCTAGAATTTTATCATGTAACATGAGAGGAACAATAATGTCTTTGGACTCGACCTCTTTGTTTTCTAAGAACTACCTCAGGCCTAAATGTCATAGGCAGATGAGTTGCATAGTACCTAGATTCTTGTAAGATATCTGGTGAATCGGTCCTAAAAAAATTCTTGAAAGCGACTAGACCAAATGCATATTGCGGCCAGTTTACAATGTTTTAGAACTTTTGCCTGCCTAACAAGTTTTAGCCTTATTAAAGAGAAGAAGTTCTTTGCCATCTTACCAAATGGATCATCCTTCTCAAATACTCCAACGGCCTTTCCCGCGATGGCAGTCGAAATCCAGGGCACGTAGGGGTGGATCTGGATGTGTCGCGGCGGGGGTGGTGGTTTGCGACTAATGAGAGGATCTGGGCAGGGGGGACCACCTGGGGAGAAAGCTTAGAATTTAGTATCGTAACAGTCTTAGACTTGCGAATGACTTTGGGCTCATTGCAAGGTAACCGATGGACAATCTTGAACAGCTTATTGTTCGCAACCGATTGCGAATTCATTTCGGCGCTACATTTTTTGCAAATGCACGGTACGCGAGAAGCTGCTAAGAAAAGCAACCTGTTTTCTATGGCAGAGGACCCCGACTTAGGTTAGGTCTTAAAGAGTCACAGAACTAACACAGAGCGCCCCAATAATGCAGTCTTGTGGCCCCTACCAAGAGTGTATAAATATAAAAAGTGCTGAAGCCAGGAGCTCAAACAAGATCAGGGCTGACCACAAGAGCTTTCTGGATGGATTTCATACGGAATCCGACACACGGCACCCGGATTTGTATTAGATTAATCCCACGAATGAGCTTGAACTCTAGGCTATGGAAAACATCGTACCAATCCACTAGTTGTCCACCATTGGACACTTTCTATAGTGATCGGCTATTTAGCCACTCTCAAGTTCAATATTTATCACCAAGCTCACAACGATGTGTTCAAGCAGGTTCCATAACACACTGGACACGTTTAATTTGAATCATCTGTGACACCGTCGTTTACATCAGATGAGGTCAAACCAAAGATAATATGATCATTCGCATAAAAGTCCATAAATAGCAGATAAAATAGAATAAAATAGTCATGCCAACCGGCTCAACTGATATAATACATTAAGAAGGAGACAATAGACACCTTGAGCCAACGAAACGATAGACCAGTGTCCAGTACGTTCGTGGATCATGCTAGGCGCTCCGGAGTGGAAGCCACAGCCTGTCGTGCAAATGATCCTCTCTTTAATCGGGTCAGAGTTATTCTGAAAGAAAGAATGAAGACAGTTATCAACACTTCAATGTATCAGACATCATAGTAGACTCATGATGTCATGTGAAATGTAGAAAAAAACTAAAATATGAAGTTTATATCTCGATCAGTGGTAGGTACCACTGCAATGACGTTAGTAGCTCACCTGTACCCATGAGTATAGATAGGTAGGTATAATTCTTTCTTTCTAAATGTGCTAGTCCCTCCACCACACTGCGCATACTAAATACTACAAATATACGGTGGAGTAGCGTGCACATTTAGAATGCAAGATCTCTACCTTGCGTTGTCACCACTGAGTCACCTGCAAATACCTTAAGCATTCGGCGAAAGTAAATAGGTATGCCTCAGCCCTGCACCAATGACTTATTAAGCACCCACCTAAATAAACTATGTATATGCAGTTTCGATCATCATCATCATCAGCCAGAAGACGTCCACTGCTGAACATAGGGGGTCCCCCTTTAACCTCCACACTGAACGACATCCTGCCATTTGCTTCCACTGGATGCCCGCGACTCTCACAATGTCGTCGGTCCATCTAGTGGGAGGCCTACCTACGCTGCGTCTTCCGGTTCGTGATCTCCACTTAAGTACCTTTCTTCCCCATGGGTTATCGGTTCGAGTGATGTGGCCTGCCCATTGCCACTTCAACTTGCAAATTTTAATAGCTATGTCGGTGACTGGTTCTTTGAACCTCACAAGCTCAAAGACATATGACATTCACCGAAGCACTGGGTCAGCATGATGGATCCCCATCCTCTCTCTGAGAGAAGGCCTGTTCCCTGCAGTGTGAACATGAAAGGCTTATAATAATGACGAAATAATCGTGAAGGAATTTTCTAGTGTTGGTCTGGCTAACAACATGCATGTTGGTTGTAATGTTTAACTGTTCCGTAAGAAATGGAACTGTCTAAAATTTTACTAGGATTTATAAGACTATTAGACCTTACTTGTGCGATGCCGGTGCTGTATAAATAGCAGAGCTCCTTCGGCACTAACAAGAGCTTGGTTATTTCTTTCTCTTCTGACATAAAGTCTATTGGAACATCTGAAATTGCAGTGGAAAAGCATTGAGGATGCCTATTGGATACTAATTTACACATAGTACCAGAATTTAGTTTAAACACTCGTCCCCTTATAAATAAACGTAGAGTACCCTTGGAATAGTCACTCCATCTTTTGTCTTTTTCGATCGAGTTCAAAACTTGAAAGATAGAAAAAGATAAAACACGGCGTAACTATTCAAAGACGATTCCACGTTTATTAATAGGGGGGTAAGAGTATAGCTTTAGAGTATTTTGACCGCCCAACGAGCTTTTCTGATTAAAACACGATTATTGATATACATTTAAAGCACTAGACTTAATTTATCTGTTGATCGTTGATCTGATCCAGGTTCATGAGGCACCAAATAGTTTTTATTTTTTTAAATAAATACATGCATAGTGCATACACTACGGACAAATCGTCCATGTCCTTTAACAAAGATATTATCTCTCGTATTAGGTTTACGACATTTTTACGAGACTTCAATTAAACTGAAATATGAGTGAGTCCATAAATATATTTTCTTCATTTTCCGCACTTCACTCATCATCATCATCAGCCAGAAGACGTCCACTGCTGAACATAGGCCTCCCCCATTAACCTCCACACTGAACAACATCCTGCCATCTGCATCCACTGAATGCCCGCGACTCTCACAATGTCGTCGGTCCATCTAATGGGCACACTTCACTACTTTATCTTAAATTGCTAGTTTGAGTAAGACAGAGGAACCGATCCAAAAGCAGACCAGCTCCTGCAAGCAGCAAGCGTTTACGAGTTGACGCGTGTGCCAGCCATTTTTCTCCTCGCCATATTTTAGGGAAGAGAGAGAAGGTGCCACATGACGCCGCTGCAAGAAGAAGCCGCTAAGTGACAATGACTGCTCCAGGTGCTTACTTTATACATCTAGGCGGTCTGTGGAAGCTTTAGTGAACCACGCCATTGGAACTCATAGAAAATTCCTCTTACCGCTGCTGAAGTCAACGTGATAAATCTTGTCTCTGATCTCCTTCTCATTTTTAGTTTTCAAATTATTCTTCAACGGCAAACAAGCTGGTACCATATATCCTGTAGTTAAGACAAAGGAACAAATTGTAAAAACATTAAACACATACATAGACTGTATTTGACCTCAGAGATCGGCGTGGCAGGAGTAACAGCGAGGCAATGACTTGAGTGGAGCCGGTTATGTCCTAAAACTGCGACCAGAACCATCAGAGGATGGGCAGCATCCTCCTACTTTCATGGTGGAAACTGCTATCCCCAAGCCGCCTGCCAAGCAAAGTTATTATGGCAACTCCCCCCCCCCCTCCTAAAGGGGGAAGCCTATGTTCAGCAGTAGACGTCTTATGGCTGATGATGACGACTTGAGTAATTTATCATTTTCAGCCCAAACTGGGCAGTCTTTCCATTCCCTTCCCATCGCAGGCAGATATTTTTTGTTAGAATCCCAGCTGCAGGTAAAGAAATTCATCGTGAAAAAACAATAGCACGTAGGGCGCTTTCTAATACCCAGCTGATTATCCCACTAATATTATAAATGTTAAAGTTTAGATGTATGGATGGATGTTTGTTACTCAATCACGCAGAAACAGCTGGATGGATTTGGATGAAATTTGGAATATAAATTGCTTATTTCCTGGATTAACTCATAGGCTACTTTTCATCATCATCATCACCATTAACATGTTCAATACCACGCGAGTGAAACCGCGGGGTGCAGTTAGTACCTACATTACATATACCACTACCACCCAAGTTTAAAATCTATCGCCAAGCACCTAACAGTGTTCGCAAATGAATCAACATGTAAAAATTCAACTCCACGGCTTAGGGTAATAGAAGAAGAAGTGGTTCTTATTCAGCTTGCAAGATTTGACCTAAACAAAGTAACATACAAACATTGCAAGTTAAATAAAAGCTTGTTAAATTCCCGAGGACCGTCATGGATAGTCACACAGTATCTACACTTACTCGACTGGATCGGTATAAGCAGCTTCAGTAACGCGATGCTATCAGAGGCACCAAAGTTCTTGTACTCTGGATGCAGCAGCACGTCTGAGAGCGGTACCAAGAATACAGCTGACTCGCATTCAACGCTGGATGCCAGCGATTCGGCCGTCAGCCCACACTCCACTTCATCACGTTCGTACTCGCCAAAGGCCACGTTACCCCTGACCAATACCAATCACCCATAAATAATGACGAGCGGTCGACCATTGTTGTTAACAGGGCGTGATGAATCTATACTGGACAAACGCAGGAGAATCGAGAACTAGAATTATTAGCTAGTCATGTCAGATGTTTTCAATTATCATAATACGGAAAAGCTAGAACTATATACAAGTCAAACAAGCGTAAACCTTTAGTATACTGTATAATACGGTTGAAATTCTCCTTAAAGAATAAGTTAATAAAAATATGGTATTTTCTATCAAGTCAGGGCAAGGGTGTCTAAAATCTTCAATAAATTAACCTAAAAAAGGGCTAGCGAAAAAATGCTTCTATTTTTATAGTATGCGATAAACATCCACTGATACCCTGACGCATGGCGTGTAAAGTGCTTTTCCTGTCACCCCAGCATGAATTAATCTATATCTTTAAAACCACAGCATAATCTTGGATCGCTGTCATAGCTGTTCCATTGCTGTTTCGTCAGTTAAAGTATCGTTGGAGACTACTTACAATGCATATCCCTCTGGGACCTGAGCAGCATCCACAGCAGTGGAGATGACAAACTGCCGGCTGACGAGGACCACTCGGGGCACTCTGAAGAAATGAGGGGTGCCTTTCTTTACTGCAACATAATATTGGAGGTATCATTAGATTTGGAGGTATTTGAGGCGTTTGGGGTCGAGACATTGGGCCCTTGGAGACCTCATTTTCAAAAATCTTTCAGAGCGCCTGGTTAACGCGTCGAATGCTGGCGTGTATCTGGCTCAACGCGTAAGCATTGCCATTCAACGTGGTAATGCCGCCAGTAAGCTGGGTACGCTGCCAACTGATAGTGGGCTTGAGCATTTGGATTGTATATAGACCTTCAGAGGTCTATGGGCAGTCTAACTGTTTACGTAGTGTTAGTGTAAGCTTTTTATTTAGTTAATAAATCATCATTAGAGAAGGTCTACCACAGTTTATACCCTACTGAATGGGTCCCATGGTTTTACCAGAGAGTTTCTATTTTTCTCGCCTAAAGAGAGAGAGAGAGAGAGTTTAAAAACATGACATGGCTTCTGACTTTTTTTTTATTGCTTGCAAATGTGAAAACTATATTTACTTGTTTTTTCCCATTTTCCCAATATATTTCTTAAACCAGGGGTTTCCCCGTAACACCCTTACTCTCTTTTGCTTTCGTTTGCCCGAGGCACTTTATGACAAAGTACTCTTACCATGTATGTACTGCAGAGCTCCGAGCCAGGTGAACTGAAGGTCTTCTAGCGGCCCTTCTTCTAGTCTATAGGTGGGGTCATTACGGCACTCGAAGAATTGACTTTGGGTGGAATGGAAACCTGGGGACGACAACCATATTCACAACAAGCAATTTTTATCTACGATTTTTCTGTTTTTTCTGTATATTTCCGTTTCAAAAAGTTTCTTATGTTCGTTCTCATTTAGCGAAGAATTAGCTCCTTTGCTAAAATTCACTAAGATCGGCTTAGTCGTTTGAGAAGTAAACCAATTTTCGTTCTCTTTCGCATGAGCATTCAGTATTATTGATGAATGGGCTCTATTTATGATCTTTTTTTTAAGGTAATAAAAAATAAAACAGATCACATGACTATATAGACAACTGATCAAGGCTTTTGAATACCTACTTAGTTATTCTATCACATATTTAGTAGCTAATAGTTATCCATATCAAATAATAATAATACATAAGGCTTAGCTTGCCTCTAAGAAAATTGGTGTGCTCAACAAGGCGAAGCGGTACTTCACGTCGAGGCAAAGACTTTTACTTTACAAAGCGCAAGTCTGACCTCACATGGAGTACTGCTCCCATCTTTGGAACGGAGCACCCAAGTATCAGCTTGAGCCACTTGATGCTTGAGCGTAAAGCTGTCTGAATTGTGGACGATCCCAAGCTCACTGAACATCTGGAGCCGCTCTGCATGCGCAGAGACGTTGGGTCTCTTTGTCTTGTATCGCGTTTACAACGGGGAATGTTCTGAAGAACTTATTATTTATCTGATGCCAGGATTGCGGTTTCAATCGGAAATTTCATCCACGTCATAAATCGGTGCATCGCACACTGCGTTTTACGCATTCTTTTTATTCTGCAATTTGTGGAATGAGCTATCTTGCGGCATTTCAGAGTAGCTATAATATGGGGTTCTTGAAAAGGGCTGTTAATAGAGTCTTTAACAACGCATCTGTGATGCCCCTGGTGTTGCAGGTATCCATAGGCGACGGTGACATCTTACCATCAGGCGGCCCGTCTGTTTGTTTGCCACTTATGGCATAAAAAAAGTTTTTTTTTCACAGCTGAAAAGGACCCGGGAATTTGATATAAATTTCAACTTCATACCTCTACGCGTTTGGAGACCCAAAAAAATATTTATTGTTAACTTTTTTTAGTGTTGTGTTTTTTGTCACAAATAAACGATGTCATCTATGTCTGTTACTGCAATTACCGGCGACTCTACAAGGGCAATTTTAAAATAACGCAAACGAAGTTGCGGGTGCAGCTAGTGTAAAATAAAATCTACACATAAAAACGTAGAGATAAAAAAAACTGTACCTAATTGCGACATATGAAAAAAAAACAACACAGCTGAACACGTTAACACAGTTATTAGATTTTTTGTCTGTTTGCTCGTTTGTCTCCACATCTCCTAAACCGCTGGACGGATTTAAATGTGTCCAGACCACTATGACCAGATTGAAGTAAAGGCTATGTTATTTTGCGCAAGGGCCGGATTAACGGAGTAAAAACAGTGTTGAAAATTTATATGAATCTACGCGTACGAAGTCGCGGGCAACATCACTAGTAATTAAAATAAGAAGAAAGAAGAATACACCCTAAAAATAGAAACAAAAGATCTCAACTCACCCAAAAAGATGACAATCACTACTATTACCTTCCACATCTCACTGATCACCGATACTGTAGAGTCATACTTTGACATGACATGTACCGTTGTTTGTTTACCTTCCAGCAGTTCACAGCCGCTTCTAAGTATATGAACCTGGAACAAACACTGGATTCCGAACATAACTTGCACGGGCCGCGCTAAAAGGCCAGAGCTCAGATCAAATAATTCATCATCATCATCTCTCTCTCTCTCTCACTGAGAGAAAGCCTGTGTCCTAAGAGTGGGAACATGATATTGATAATGATGATCATGTCATAAAAATGACGATAAGCGGATTTTTTTGCCATATAAAACATATCAACATAAAAATTACTTTTACACGTTTTCGACGTTAAAAGAATACCCAATCGTATTTTATTTTTCAGTATTTTTTTTAGAAATATAAACTCGTTGAAATAAAAATGTTGAAAACATGAGAAAGTGCCTACAAGTCATTGGTGCTGGGCCGGGATCGAACCGGGCGCCGGCAGATTGTATAGCGCATGCTAACGCCCGGCCACCATAGCTCACATACAAATTCATTCTTATGTGTTTGTCGATAAATGGCCAGTGTTTACAAAAAGCTGCTAGACATTCTGTTCCGCCTTTTCTACTTCAAAATATCATCACCCTTCGATCCGTATACAAAATAATTTCATTATTATACTTTCAATTACCTAACAAACTTAAATGACGTTCTTATCTATTCATCAATGCACCTTCATTACCTATGTACATTGCAAACCATGGCAATTTCACTATGATGTCCATAACATAGTTCTTTGATGGTTCATTTCCTGCTATAACATTGCACTTGGCCTATAGAATAAATAAAATTAGGCGCCTTTAAGCCTGTACACAAGGGCGTAGCCAGGATTTTCTTGAGGGGGGAGCAGCAGCGCAGCTGGGGCAAATGCTTGTTTAAACATATTTACTCTTACGGCTATAACAGACACGTCAACTTAGCTGACGTCAACCACGTCAATTGACGAGAGAAAAAGAGGGGAATTATATTCTCACTCTTTCTCTCCCGTTGGTCAGACGGTGGTTCGTCAGCCAAGTTCGTAACGGCTATTAGTTGTGAAGTTGTGAAGCTCTTTGAGAGAGTGCTTACCCTGTACCCACACTCTACCCCCCCCCCCCCCCCGTGCTCCTATCACGACATCCTTACCTGTACATGCAACGCGTGTATGCAATGTGACTATAAATTAAATAAGTTATGAGGTAGTTATTCATACAGCGAACGATCTTTCTCTAAGGACGTTTTTATGAAACTTTTTAGGCTTCTTTCTAGACATTCGTATACTTAACGCCAAGCTTGCGTGCTGCGGAAATAGCAGTGTGTCGTATGCTGTGTGTATTAAATATCGAATATTGACATATTATGTAGCACATAGCCACTGTAGTGGTAGGATTCTTGCAGGGGTCCGCCTTTGGGAAGTACCACACTTTTGCCATTTATTCAACCGCAAAGCAGTAGTGTGCAAACACTATTGTGTTCCGGATTGAAGGGCAATGTTTCCAGCGAAATTACAGGGCACACAGAGATTTGACATCTTATATCTCGGGATGACGAGCGCAGTGCATTGCCATCCAGGGTTTTGAACTGTTGAAGTTCAAAATTCTGAGTGGCGTTGAGCTGTGGCGTTGAGATAGCTTTTCACGCTTGCCTATAGCAAGCGTGAAAAGCTATCAGGCGAGCGACTTCGCTGGTCTCGTCACTCAGTATAATAAAAAAAACGTAAACCTCGCTAGAACTGACGTCAATCTCATTAAGCCGGTTTAGGACGCCATTCTTTATATTATGTATCTCTTCTCTTCTCTACATAGTCTAAAATAAATTCGCTTTCCGCGTCTTTGTCTGTATAGCTGCTAACTTCTTCTAAATCACGCAACGGTCTTTGATGCAGTTTTCACCAACAGTTATAATTTTTCACGGAAGGTTTATATGTATTATAATAAAACTTATACCCAAGCAAAGCCGGGGCAAGTCGCTTGTTTTATGATATGCATACAAGTTGATCGGTTTGAAAACTACGTATACAGGCTAACTTTCAATATAAATCCCATCAAATTCATTTCATAGGCCGTGATACAGAATAACCAACAGCATGAATATTTTGAATTCTAGACATTCAAATCATTATATACCTAGTGCTTGAAGCGCCACATGCCTTGAATCTAAATCTACCAAATGATCCATATCCGCTGTTTAAAGCCAGTGCCACGCCGCAAGTGGCACGCTAAGGAGTAATATAAAGCAGGTTTAATTTGCTACGGGTTTTTGAACCAAAAATAGACCAACAAGCGAACGGTTTACCTGCGTCGATTACATAAGAAAGAAAATACTCAATTGCTTGTCAAAATACTGTTTCCAAAACATAATCGGGAAAAACGTTGGTCTAGCACAAGTTCGAGACTTTGATTTCAGTTGTACAAATCGCTAGTCTGTGGAATGAGCTGCCTGAATTGGTGTTCCCTGATAGTTACAATCTGGGTAACGATTTCATACCTATCATTCAATAAAAAAACAACTAGGTGCGAGTGCGGACTCGCGCACGAAGGGTTCCGTACCATTATCTATAATAAGCAGAATAGTACCTATTTATTCAATTTTTGTATTGCCACGACATCTATGAGGGAGTAGCGGCAATAATACAATGTTTCCTAATGCCTCGAACGCATTAGGAGACATCTAGTGTTGAGTAGCAAAACCAAGGTACTCGAATGTTAGAAATCACGTTTTTTTGTATGGGTGCCCCCTTAAATGTTTATTTTATTCTGTTTTTTTTTTGTATTTGTTGTTATAGCGGCAACAGAAATACATCATCTGTGATAATTTCAACTGTCTAACTATCACGGTTCATGAGATACAGCCTGGTGACAGACGGACGGACATATGGACAGACGGACAGCGGAGCCTTAGTAATAAGGTCCCGTTTTACCCTTTGGGTACGGAACCCTAAAAAAGGCAGACGTGGTTTAAAGAGGTATATTCTACTTTGATATAGTGCTCGTGTCTACGCAGAAGATGTCAAAAACTTAAATAAGCTAAATTTATACCTACTTACTTCACTCTTAGATATTTTCTGTTCATAGTGTTTTAGTTTGTCATATGTGGTGTGGATCTGGCCTTAACACATTGAATGCATTTCGAATAGCAGCACTGTATCATTTCAAACTGTTATCTATTCTATGTCATTATAGCTCATTATGCAAGTGGGTCGGGAGAGATGATTGTCGTGAATTTTGATTGATATATTGAGCTTGGTTTGATGGTGTTCTAAAAGGTACATCTTTGCGGCATCTATGAAGTAATTTTTAGTTATGGCAGTGATACGGGCTGATATGAGTGCCTAAACGTCGAGGAATCTCTTTGGCGAAAGATAGACCTGGGGCCTTACGCTTATCTCTAACCACGGGTTCGAATACGCGCAGGTTGCAGAGAAAACTGATTGATAAACATTCTTCGTTGAGACCATTTTACAAAAAGGTCAATGACCTTTGAGCTAGAACGCCTTGAATTTATTACAGCTTTATCGCTGTTACACAAAAAGTCATGATCAGATAATGTTCGGAATAATTTTGAATGAAAGGTTTAAAAACGAAAATTTAAATATGACCTACCTATCTGTATTGTAAGTTACAAGTTTCTAAATCTTATAGTTTAGAAAAGCCCAACTTTTTGCCATATTGGCGGGCCATATTTTGCAAAGTATAGACTTTATTAAAAAGTGATGTAGCAAATCTTGCTCTCATTTAAAATACCTTTTCAACGATACCCCACATGAGTAGGTGGAATGAAAAAACATTATTTCACCCCCATTTCACATGTACGAGAGCCACCCCTAAAATGCAATACTATGTATATTTTTAAAATTGAGACTGTTGGGGTAAGATTATTAACTGATAATAATAACTTATTATAATGCCTTTGTTGGACTGCGATTTAGCTCGAAAGCTGATGCGCAAATTGCTTCGCTCCACAATTCTTTCGGTAATTTTGTTTCTGCAAACTTTACTCTAACTTTATCTAGTATTGTTCTGTTCATCCTTTCAGATGTGCCATTTTGCTGTGGCGTGTACGGACTGGTATATTCTAAAATTATACCTTTTTGTTGGCAATTCTCTTTAAATCTTTTTGATGTGAATTCGCCACCATTATCTAATCTTATCCGCTTTGTTTTTAGTCCGAACTGTGCTTTAATAAGCTGTATATGTTTTAAAATATTGTGTTCTGCTTCGTTCTTGTTTTTTAATAGATAAATCATAACGAAATGGGAGTAATCATCTATCACAACTTGAAAATAGCAATCGCCATTAATTGACGTTGGGTGGATAGGTCCGCACAAGTCTGAGTGCAGAAGATCTCCTATGTCCTTGCTTTCTCTTTTGTTTGATATAAAGGTTCTTCTTGTACTTTTTCCTTCTATACAACTCTCACATCTTTTTTCTGAAGCTGGTAGTCCAAGTATTCTTAGTCCTTTTCTGTTGAGATGGCCTAGCCTTTTATGCCATACATCGTCTTCCTTTTCTTTGGTGACATTTGCATACTCATCTTTTGGTGGTATGATATCTATTTCCATAGTGTACAAGTTTTGTTCTTTTTTACCAGGAAAATTTGTTTTTCCTCGTCTTATATTCACTCCGTTATTGTTGAATAGTACGGTATAGCCTTTATTTGTTATTTTCTCCACTGATAGTAAATTATGTGTTATGTTTTCAACAATAATCGCTTCAAAATCAATTTTTATTTTATTACAATATCCTTTTATTGTTCCTTTTTTATTTGCAATTAGTCCCTTACCATCTGCAATTGTGACAGTTATTGGTTCATCTAAATTTTCTATGTTTGACATATATTTTTCAAGTTTTGCGGTAACCATGTGGTTTGTTGCTCCGCTGTCCAGAATAAATTTGTTATCTTTTTCAGCTGATGCCGTCAAAGCTATGTATCCTTGTAATTCATCTTTAGTACTTCTGGAATAACCTCTATTTCGAGAACCTCGTCCTCTCATAGGTCGTCTCGGTCTTGTAGAATTATTATTATTGAAGTTTGATCTTGTGTTATTATTATAATTAAAATTATTAGTTGCTCTTGAGCTTGAAGCTTTAAATATATTTTGTGGCATTTCGTTCGTATTTTTGTTTTTTATTTTAATTTCTTCGTCAAGTAATCTTGATTTGACAAATTCAAGAGTTATGTCAGTGTTTATTGTTTCAATGGCCGTTATGACATTTTCGTAATCTTCGTTAAGAGATAGTAGTAGATGACAGATTTTGTCAGAATCGTCTAACTTTTTATCAATGTTATCTAATTCGGAAACAATTTTTTCGAAACTTTGAAAATGATCGTCTAACTTTTCGTTTCTATTTAATTTTAAGCTTAATAGCTTTCTTTTAAGCGTTAGTTTAGTAAAAACACTTTTTCGTTGAAATACTGAATCAAGTTTTTCAAACATTTGTTTTGCATTTTGGCAATCTTGTATGATTGATAAATGTTTATCGGTTATACATTGAATTATTATAGCTTTTGCTTTTGAATCCTCTAATTTTAATTTTTGGTCATTTTGGATATCTTTATTTTCATACTCTAATATCTGTAAAACCTGTTTTTCTTCAAGTAATGATTTTACTCTAAACTTCCAGTTGGAGTAATTCTCGCCTTTTAATATTGGCAAAATATTGACGTTTGTATACATTTTATTCAAGCTATTTATATCGAGGTAATATTTTCTCACCTTAATTCTTTAAATTGCCCATAACCTTATGTTGGGGTAAGATTATTAACTGATACAAATACACTCATATTATTTACAGGATTTAATTAAATAATTCAGATATCATTTGTGAATACATTTTTCACAATTGACAACAAAACGACATCTCCTAGATTGGCACTAGTCAATCAAAAGAGTTCCATTGAGTAACCATTAGATGAGGTTGTATTCTCACAGAGACTATTATATTATGCAAAGTTTCATGCACTTATCTTAAAAATTATATAAGTTAGAAGGGTCTGAATAATTTGGCCGGACGGACAGACAGACGGATAGAATGAATTTCTAAGGGTTCCTTGTCGGGCTACGGAGCCCTAAAAACGTTTGTTGTATGGGCTCTTCCCTTTTAGTTTATGCTTTTTGACTTTATTGTTATTTCTTAGTTAATCC
Source organism: Agriopis leucophaearia (assembly GCA_949125355.1). NCBI lineage: Eukaryota > Metazoa > Arthropoda > Insecta > Lepidoptera > Geometridae > Agriopis > Agriopis leucophaearia. Next base: position 1,750,977 of record OX421285.1, on the reverse strand, counting down.
GCCGTGACATTATCTACATATTCTGTGAAAATTTGAACTGGCTATCTATTACGGGTCTAAAGATGAGGTTGGACAGAGATTTCGAATTGTGCATCGGATCTGCATGATCTAATTCTTTCCTGCCCATTTTTCTATCGGACTGCCAGAGCGGGCACGAAAAATCGACATCGCTTTATGGTTGATATTCCGAAAACCCGTACGAAGCGCTTTGATTCCACTTTTATTGTGCGAACTACTAGTCTGTGGAATGCGCTGCCTGAATGGGTGTTCCATGCTAGTTACAATCTGGGTGTCTTCCAATCACGAGGCAATCGGTTTCTAGGCAAGCGTGCTCCATCGAAGCCGAGAGGCGGTAAAACGCAAGTTCATAGTTTAAAAATGACAGACAGACAGCTTAGGCTTATTAATAGGGTCTCGTTTACACCCTTTAGGTACGGAACCCTAAAAAGGGTGGCAAGGTCGTCTGCAAGATGAGTTTGTCTAAAGGCAACACCCCAATTTAGACCTAATGCGTTCGCAATTTAGCATCCGCCACCCCACTTTATCATATCCGTTGTGTCTCATCTGAGATAAACACTATAACTACTCGCGGCGTTATGCCCTTTAACACTTCCACCCTGGAGCTTAGGTTCTTAGCTCTTTCGGTTTCCACCCCCGGACGGCTGGTTAAGGCAAGCAAGGGGTCGGGGTCTGGGGTTTGAGCCTCCTGGAATCGGGGTACGCGGTGTCACCACTAACCGACGGCTCGCCATAAAGCCACCCCTGCGTTTAAATTATCATTATTATTACGCTAACAAGATGTGTGCTAACAAGTGCATAAAATTAGATTACATAACTGTCTTGTAAGTAGTATCTTTTACTTTCTTTCAGTCCAGTTTGACTTGATTTTCAGTCTAGATACGTTATTTGCATGGCCTATAATAAGTGCATCCAATGAATACTACTAGTATTAGATAGTTTATTGTCATAGGGGTATTCACCATAAGTATTTAGCCCAGATTTTCACATAATTACGTTAAACGCGTCAGTACTACTATCTATAAAGGGAATACGTTTCATCATTTTTCGTTCAGTACCGTTTGGATTTAAAATGGCGGTGAACAGTTTTTTGTTTTGGAGTTTGATTGGGATTACTTTACCTGCATTTGGTGAGTACTTTAGTTATAATATACTTTCTTGACAAATTTAAGAATAGTTCGGCTTTATAGTGGTGGAAACGTGATAGACAAAGACAGAGTTTTCGCCGCAATCATTGAACTCAAAAATAAGTTAAAAAAATCAAAACAACCCTCTAGCTTTAGCAAAGAAAAAAAATCCGCCATTTCATGGTGACACGGGTCATCCATAAATTACGTCACACGTCAATGGGGGGAGGGTATCACTGTATCTATACCGGAATGCGACATAGTGTGACAAGGGACAGGGGGGGCCAAAAGTTTTGTGACGTCACGTTAAAATTAACAGTCCATAACGTGAAATTTATATGCGAATAAAAAACTTTAAAATTTACAAATTTAATCTATATTTATTAATAATTTAGCACTCGCGCTATGATAATTATCTCTCACTCAACGACAGTTAACTTCTAGAGCGGCGTTGATTTTACTAAAGATTATTTTATAAAAGTAACTGTTTTCTTTCGATTATTTTTAAATACATGCATAAATTTGAAAAATGTGTGACGCCACATCAGGGGAGGGGGTTCTGAAAATGTGACATTAAATGACAAGGACGGGGGGAGGGGTTAAAAGTCCCAAAATTCGTGTGACGTAATTTATGGATGGCTCCTTAGAATGGGTTCATATTTGAATGCGTATACAACATTTAATGTCTGACCTGCTAAGCGTAAAATAGGTAATAGAATAAGACACTATTTAGGGCCTTACTTAAAAACGTTACTCAAGTTGACATACGCTTAAATATGCTCCGTCTCGTTTTCACGTGTACCTACTTGCCGTCAGCGAGAAGTTGAGAGAGCATTTTAAAGCACAGATCAACTTGAGTAACGTTTTTAAGTAAGGCCTTAAATAGTGTCTTATTCTATTATGAGTTATACTATCGACGAATACCTAATCATAGGTTCATTGCCGTTCAAGGTTGTCATTATTTAGCAGGTCAGCTGCCTTGCTCAGCGACGTCACAGCATTGGATACTGGTAGCTAATTTCAAACCTGTTTCTCATGTCAGGATGGCCGAGCGGTCTAAGGCGCTGCGTTCAGGTCGCAGTCCACTTCTGTGGGCGTGGGTTCGAATCCCACTTCTGACAAACTTTTTGTTGTAATTAGCTTTATTTTGATAACTTTTTACTCACAATAAGACCACACACAGGTTTATGATTTGTTCAGATACATTCACACTTGATAAAATGTATGAAACAGCAGATATGTTTTTTTGTGTGTTTTCAAGTCAAAAGTGAATCGGTTTCTTCTGCAAGCGTGATCCATCGTAGGCCGCATCATCGCTTAACGTCAGGCGAGTTGGAGGCCTATATTATAATTATAATTTTTTTTTTTTTTTTTCGCTATTTCAAGTTTGGTACCATAGGTAAAGTTGTTCATATAACGAACCCCTTTTTCCTTATAGTGCTGTATAAGTAACATAATGGTAAGTAAATCTTTCTCTTTGTCCAACTAGAGAAAGATTTACTTACCATTACTTATACAGGACTATAAGGAATAAGGGGTTCGTTACTCGCACTAACTAAGGTTACTCGCACTGTGTATAGCCACATTATTCAATATTCATTCATATAAATATTCATAAAATCTTATTTTACATGTCAAATTATTAATCATAATTATTATAAATTAGGTTAAAATAATACAGATCAAACAATAAATTAGATCAAATACAAACGAATGAAATAATACAAAATTATAATAATAAATTTAATTTAATTAAGTTTCGAAAAAAATTAATTATAGGTACATTTATAAAATAAAATTCATCAAATTAATAATGTATTTGTTATCCCTTTTCCAGTATCTTCAGAATTCTACACTTCCCAATACAATAAAGCAGACTGGGAAAGGATCGTGGGAGGCACCAAAGCGGCCAATGGATCCATACCTTACCAGGTACGCGGAGTACTTACCTTGCCCTAGCGTCAGAGCTTTCAGGTCATCCGATGGCCTCTGAGATAGCCTACATAACATATCATCATCATCTTCTTCTTCAACCTATCCTATCATGTGGACATGCGTTTATTCACCATAATAGCCCAGTGCATGTTGATCTTTAAAATTTTGAGGTTTTTGGATATATCGGTTTCCTCACGATTTTTTTTCGCCATTTTTGAGTGGTGGCATCAAAGCTGCACAATATTTATGTACCTACTAAATAAGTAACTGTAATATTATATTAATAATATATAGACGGTAAGTATATACAAATATGTTTTATTTTTACAATACAAATATGTTTATTTTCCATATTGTGAAGGATAGCGGTTCTACAAACCATGAATAAATTTTACGTTTCAGGTGTCTCTCCGTGTATGGGGCGTGTGGCATTTCTGTGGCGCCTCTCTGGTGACGCCGCGGGTAATCCTCACTGCAGCACATTGCGTTGACAGGTCTGTGTTTTGCTATTGTGAAAATAGAAGGCACTTCAAGTAAAAGTGGCATCCAAAACTTTGATAATTTATCATTCACAATAGACATCTTCTTATACAAAAAGTAAATTTGTAGTAAATATAGTTTTAAATAATGTATCAAAATTAGTGCCCCGTAGTTTGTTTGCCAATTTAATTATTCTATAAATAAAAAGCTGTCTAGTGCGAGTCGGGCCAGCGCACTGGGGGTTTCGTACCACCAGATAAATTGTTTACTACTAAAGAACAAAAAAGTAGTGCAAAAAGACATCACGCCCAGGCGGTCACCCATCCAAGTACAGACCGCGCCCGACGTTGCTTAACTTCGGTGATCTTACGAGAACAGGTGGAAATTTGTCACCGACTCGCACTTGGCCAGTATTTATTATTTGGTTATTTTACTTTAGAGTGTGTTATACTATGGCATGTTTGACGATTGTACTGTACGTATTACCATTTTTACACCAGAGCAAATACAAAAATACGTTAAAATAAGTTTGTAGTAAGTATAGGGACAACCCCCTTTATTATATACTTTTTGACTTTAAACACTGTTTTAAACTATCACTTACCACGGTAAATATCCCGTAAATAATCATTTAACTTTTTGACTTTATTATTATTTGTTAGTTAATCAGACGTAACATTACATATTCTGTGAAAATTTCAACTGGCTATCTATTACGGTTCGAAACATACATCCGTTAAAAGGTACGACCGACAGATAGACGGACGGACGTACAGACAGACAGCGTAGGCTTAGTAATATGGTCCCGTTTACCCCCTTTGGGTAGGGAACACTAAAAAGAAGCTAACCGGCTGAGACGCCCGGCAGATGTGGAACTTGACAGCATTCTAAGGCAAACACGGTAGAAAAAGTTGTTTCCCATCAAAAAATCTACTTCCCAGACTAAAAGCAGAGTACATTCAAGCGATCGTCGGAACCAACCAGCTGCGCTCCGGAGGGATGGCCTACAAGATCAAGAAGATCGTGACGCATGAAGATTATGATGACTACATCATCAAGGACGACATAGCTATCCTATTCACGGAGGAAGAGATCCAGTTTGGAAGCACAGTGGATGCTATAGAGCTGAACGATGAGCCAGTCGAGAAAGGCGAGGATCTCATCCTGACTGGGTGGGGAACTACTTCCGTAAGTAACAATCCTACTCAGGGCCGTCTTTAACCTATTGGAGGCCCTGGGCACATTGGGTTAATGGGGCCTCTATGACCTTGACAGACCACTATTTTGTTAGAATACCTGAACAAAAAAGTAGATAAGCTGATTTTTGGGGCAGCTACGTAACACAGCTAGTAGCTTTATGTGCAAAGCTACTCTACTCTGCCCCAAAAATCTAATATTAGCGAAAGCTAATTAGAAAGTAGGTAATTATAGGTACCTAATAACAGCAAAAAGAAGCAGGTGGGCCATTTGATAGTTAGTGATCACTGCGACCTTCATATACGAACTTACTAACCTCGGGACAGCATAGCACATAGCATAGGTCCACCTAACTTTTCTATTCCGTGGACGAAAAGTCGCAACCAAGCAAACAAGATCAAGGTCGCTCAGATATGGCTATGGAGAGAGCTATGCTCAGCGTTTTTTGCTTGGTATTTTGGCCAAGAAAAAAAAAGGAAGAATTAAGGAGATGAAAATGGGGTTTAAATAATACTGTGTTTAACTTTTTATTTTGGAGCTGAAATATGGCTGGATTCTTTATGGTATGTAGAGTTCCGCAAGAAAATAATTTTGCGAAAGAGCCGGATTAAGGGGGGGCAAACGGAAGATTAAAAATAAATTGCGGGCCACAGCTAGTTGTACATAATTGTAAATTCAGGATAGTTTTTCATGAATTTTGTGCTAGATCCAACATCTATGTGCTTATAAATCACTGAGACGAATATTCTATTATCAATGTCTTATTATATAGTGGCAATGGGCAGGCCACATCGCTCGAAGAAGTGATAACCGATGGGGAAGAAAGTTTCTTGAGTGGAGACCGTGAACCAGAATTCGCAGCGTAGGTAGGTCTCCCACTAGATGGACCGACGACATTGTGAGAGTTGCGGGCATCCAGTGGATGCAGAAGGTAGGCGTTCGTCGTTCAGTGTAAGGTTCTAAGGGGAAATATGTTCAGCAGTGGACGTCTTCTGGCTGATGATAAAGAATGTCTTATTAGTCATTGTGTTAATAATGAATGCTTACTTTAACATCTCCTCACTAGTACCCAGGACGTCTTCCTAATGACCTGATGCAGCTGGAACTCAAGTCCATCACGTATGACGAGTGCAAGGAGGCCCACAAGTCTGTAAACGCGGTTTTCCGGAGCCAAGTGTGCGCGCTCACTAAGACGGGAGAAGGCGCCTGCCATGTGAGTTAGATCTATATTAAACTAGCGACCCGTCCCGGCTTCGCACGGCCGTAAATTTTATATATAATCCTTCCGTGAAAAATTATCTAACTGGTGGTAAAAACCGCACCAAAATCCGTTGCGTGGTTTAGAAGGCGTTAGCGGATATACAGACAAAGAGATGCGGAAAGCGACTTGATTTTATACTATCTAGACTAGACTAGATATAATAATAACAACCATATGATAGACTGCAGCCGTACCTCATACTATAGACCAGCTCTACACCACCAAGAACTTACCACAATAGCCCATAATTAAGGAGACTGTTCTGAACTGTTTGATCTGATACCGGCGCGGCGTCGTGGTTATAATATCATCGCATCCAGCCACCATCGGCATCGCCTGAAAACTCATCCACATAATTATCATAGATCAGAAGAAATCGCACACTTTTCGTTTCACATGATCTTTCTTGCAAAATGAGTGAAATGAGCTATACCTTTCGCGGTGTTTCCGAGAAACTACAACATGGGGTTCTTCAAAAGACGAGTTAATAGAGTCTTAGAGGGTTGGCAACATAGTTGTAATGCCTGTGGTGTTACAAGTATCCATAGGCGACGGTGACTGCTTACCATTAGGCAGCCCGTCTGCTTGTTTGCCTCCTTTGGTATTAAAAATAATAACAATAATTTAAAACCTATACTGTACAACCGGAAGACGCAGCGTAGGTAGGCCTCCCACTAGATGGACCGACGACATTGTGGGAGTTGCGGGCATCCAGTGGTAGGCTATTGTTCAGTATAGAGGTTAAAGGGGGAGGCCTATGTTTAGCAGTAGACGTCTTCTTGCTGATGATGATGACTGTACAAATTATTGTACAGATTTAACGGTTGTATTTTACCCCCGACGCAAAAAGAGGGGCTGCTATAAGTTTAAAGTTCCGTCTGGGTAACTGTATTTCTATCTATGGCATCGTAGTTCCCAAACCAAATGGCTGAAGCGTTTTTTTTTTGCGGTGTCTTTATCGAGATTGTTTTAGCTATGAATCAAGAAAATCTGTTCAACCGTTAGAAGATTCTCAGCTCTTTTATTATAAGTTATTTTTTTTTTCTTTAATTTATTGTGTTTGTTTTTTTCAGGGTGACTCAGGCGGTCCTTTAGTCAGGGAAGGTCGACAAATTGGCATCGTGTCTTGGGGCATTCCATGCGCTAGAGGAAAACCTGACGTTTACACAAAGGTGAATAAATATAAGTAGTAGGTAGATTGTATGACGAGGGAGCAAAAAATATATTGAGGCGAGGGCGCTATTTTGAATTCAGAACGTAGCGAAGGATTCTAGATTATAATCCCAAACGTAGTGAGGGATTCGTACGTCGCCCACACCAAAAATAATTTTGCGACCGTACTAGTGATATAGGTACTCTACTTTTCATCCCCTAAATATCTACTCAGATTTAAAAATAGCCAGATGGATTACGGAGAACACGAAAAGTGAAGCCACTTTTTGAAACATGTGTGCGTAGTCGTTTGATGTTTTCAGTATAAAATTCACGTAGTTTTGATTGCGTATTAGTGCGCGTTTTTGCTCGATATTGATCACGGCAACAGATAGACGCTTGACATATTCACACAATATTGAGTTATATATTCACTTTAAAAATAAAAAAATAAATTTAAATAAAACAAATATTTAAGGGCTCCCATACAAGAAACGTGATTTTTTTGCCGTTTTAATAGATAATAGGTAATTGTACGGAACCCTGGACCCGAGTATGTCCTAAAACTGCGACCAGAACCACCGGAGGATGAGCAGCAGCGTCCTAATAGTACACGGTGAACGTACTGCGATCCCCAAGCCGCCTGCCAAGCGTGGGGATTATGGCAACACCCCTCTCTATGAGGGAGGCCTTGTCCAACAGTGGACGTTAATTGGCTGATGATGTGTGTGCGTGTACGGAACCCTTCGTGCGCGAGTCCGTCTCGCACTTGGCCGGTAATTTATTATTGCAATTTTTTTAGGTGGAAGCATACATGCGGTGGATAGAAAAAACTCTAGGCGATGACGATGAAGATCACTGGAGGTACCTGAAACGTAGACGAACAAACAGGCACAAAAAACTAACATTAAATACTTACTTTAGAACTGATAAGAAATAATTATGTTTTACAAAAATTATAACTAAAGTAATAGTATTAAAATTACAATTCACACCGACAACATCTACACAGTTTTAGATTTTTAGTTTAAGTGTATTATTTAAGGCTTTTTATTGTGTTTGCTTATTTCATACATGTACCTTTGTACATAAAACTGATTAAAGTTAAAGCAATTATTAATTAAACAGAGGTTTTGTTTATATTATACGGGAATTACTCACGTAAGCCGGTTATTCTGACTATAGTTTCAACCGCATTTTGCGGACTTTTTCAAAGTGATTGCGCGCGCACTATTCCGTCTCGCTTTGCCTATCCGACAGAACGGGTGCTGCTAAGCGAGACGGAGTCGCGCATGCACTCACTTTGAAAAAGACCACTAAATGCAGTTGAAACCACTGAAGTGAGAATTTTACCCTTCTCTTTTCTGTGGTTGAAACTATAGTCGAAATAACCGTCTTAATCAAACGTGAGTTATTTACGTGTAATATAAACAAATTGTGTGAAAACCATGTCAGTTTCCATAATAAATAAATGTTCTAAGAAAGATAAAATTAAATGATCTTACATAAATTATAATCCTATACATAAGTTATAAAATAAACGAATGTACAAAGCAGGTCATAATTTTATTCGCAAAAGCAACCCTATGGTTGCTGCCAGATAAGCGTTTAAAGTTTTAGGTCCCCACCAAAAATTAGCGGATGCTCTGTCCCTCTCCCGCAAAGCGTGTATTTGTATGCTGGGTACATGGCTTTACTCTCTGTCTAGCATATAATTGGAATACTTATAGTCTAAGATCCGGCTGCAGAATTACTTCGGTCATCGAGTACGAATAAATATCATTTTTATCATTATCATTTTTGGCATTTATCATTTTATTATACCATTAGGAGAATATATATCAACCAGGGTGCCAAACAAAATGTGGCCGCTAGTATTTTAAATTAAATTATTGTTAATTAATTTATAAGAAAAAAAAACATACACATGGTTTTTTAATTAAACATCGTCCACTTCACGGCAATTACCTCATAACCACCACTTCACGAACCATATTTTTAATACAGTCAAACGCTGTATTATTTGAAAAACATAATCCAGTTTAGAGTCAACGGTGTGCTTAAATTCGGTAAGAAAGTGGTCTCGATGAGGTTGAAATAAAACAGCACAAATAAAATTCACTGAAAAATCTAATATTACATGCATAACACTAATATCACAGGAGGCAGTCGTGAATTCAAAAAACCTTATATACAATTACATTAAAATGCAAATCCAAAAAGGTGTTTTCTCTCTCCAAAATCTTAATAAATTAAATAACGTTTTCACGACACTGGTGATATAGGCAAAGGATGAGGATATTATGTAACAATAATTATATAAACATAGTTTTGTACTACTACAATATTTATATATTTTCCTAGATACTAACTAAAATCTATAATTAATGCATTGTGTATTCCAGTTTTTTTTAATGGCTTGGCATTTGACAAAATAGTTTAAGCTAAAAGAGCGCGGATATCTCACTCGTGCATTTCAACATTTTTATAAGTAAAAATCCCTAAGTGAGATTTCAAAAAATCTTTATCTCTAGAATAACACAGCAATTTATAAATTGACCTTTTATAAGATGACGGTGGAGATAGAAAAATACTATTTTGTCGAGTGTTTTTCTATCTATTCCGCCATCCTATAAAACAATTAACAGTAAAATTGCTTTATACTATTTGCGATGTTATTATAAAGAGTTGTCGGTCAAAAGCAAGCGTATTACAAAATTTCAAAAACCCCAATCAGATTTTTTCTATTGCACTTGTTGTTTTTTTATGTTGAAAAGGTGTGAAAGGAGTCACTATGGTCATTAAGGTGATGGATGGTCGAAGGTGGTAATGATGCTGCCGGAACAAACCGTTAGGTACTTGTCAAAGTCAAATCATTTATATTATATAACATAATGTGTACATTATGTTATGCTAAGTACTTGGGTGACAGATTGTCAACTTGAGAGTGGTAACTAGCCCGCCGAGCATCAGAAAGTGACACCACCATGCTTGGTTTCCTGACGATGTTTTCCTTCACTGGTAATTAAAGATCATTGTTGAGATTTGAGCCCACACGCTACGGAATGAAATTCTAACGCCTCAATCGCTGAGCTATCACAACTACGATTGGTTTTAAACAAAATATACCTATTTAAAATATTATATAAGTAGCCAACTGGATTAAAACTGAATGTTCAGTTTAATTATATATAGATTTTTTGTTTGTTATTTAAAACGTAACTAATATGATTTAGTACTTACCTAAAATTATTTCATGCTTATACCATAGCTAAAATAATTTCTATTTGAATAATTAACATAAAAATATAAACACTGTTTTAAACTATTACGGTTGTTCACTAAAGTTATATGATTATTTACGGGATATTTACCGTATTTATGTGTCTTCCCGTGAACATGGTGCATGTAACTGCGCCGAAATATCGGGAGCTCCTTCCACAACCTTACCACGGTAAATATCCCGTAAATAATCATATAACTTTATAAAAATATAAGTAATGGCTATTCAAAACAATTTTGAATATATACGTAAAATAAATCTTATTTAAGTAGATATTAGTACCACTTAAGTGCAGACAGTGCAATGTTTGTATAAAATCGTTTCTTATCTTGTTTTATGATTTGAAGTGATTAAACAAAATTAATTTCTCGCGTTCAATCAAATTTGTAAATTAAACCTACCCTTTTAAATTCTTCCGCTTTCGTATTGCACAATGGTACGTTTATGTCTTCATATAAAATTTTACCAACAAATTATAATCATATAATTTTTGCAAAAGACGTTTTTCATTTTAGCAAAAATGAACTTTCTAACCACGTAACCAATATGACTTATCTAAAATTATTTCAAGCCTATACACCTTAGATAGCTATAATTATTTATAATTGAATAATTGACATATTATAAGCAATGGATATTCAAAACAATTATGAATATATATGTAAAATTGATCTCATTTAAGTCTAAATATACCAAACCTTTTTCAAATTTTCTGCTTTCGTAATGCACAATGGTACGTATATTATTCATATAAAATTTTACCAACATATTACAATCATATAACTTTTTGCAACAGACGTTTTTCATATGAGCAAAATAGAGCTTTTTATAAATATTACAAAAGATAACCATTCAGTCTTTCTCATATAAATATTTCACATAACTTATCTCAATATTCTGAGACAAAAATGACTCCATCAATGGAAAAAACTATAAAACTTTACTAAAAATGATTTACATCATTTCTAAAATGTAAATAGATACAATAAAAAGCAAAATTCTCAAACGAATCCAGAGGTAGTCGAATAATTCTTGTAAATCTTCAGTGAAAATGTAATCATAGATCCCATAGCCATCATCTTTGTTTTCTAGCAAATTTTCATAATCATTTTCAAAAACTCTTCCAGAAATTCCAATTGCGAACAAATTATTAGTATCAGTAAGTTCAATTGTGACGTGGTTGGAATTTTTGATAGATTTTGTGTGAAAACTAAATTTGACAGCTGGTAATACTTCACTTGATAAAATCACTGGATATTGGACAGAATTTTCAGTAGTAAAGTTGGCTGTGATGGTCAGCTTTTCAAAAACAACGCTTGTATTGTTGTTAACGGATCTGTAAAATAAAAACATACATAATGTTAGTCAAGCATATCATTCATAATGACTTCCTCCTGGGAGGATTTTGGCGTGGCATCTGGGACATTAATAATAAATATCTGGGACATTATTGCACACATGGTCATCTGACCCCAAACTAAGCAAAGCTTGTAATGTGGCAGCCAGAGACTGGCATATCTTGTGCATTGTATTATAATAGACAGCCCCCCAGGTTTCAATTCTTTAATATATATATATATATATATCTCTCTCTCTCTCTCTTTCTCTCTTTGTTGTTGATGTGAAACATATACCATATACTTGCCGCGACGGCAAACGACATGAACCTCTCTTATGGCGTCATGTTTCACATCAGCCAGGCGTCCCGTGACGGCATACATTTTTTATTTCTTTAACACAAATATTATCTACATTCTAATATGTCAGTAAATTAAGGCAACAATTTTAAAACTAGCATTGTAGAAGGAGACTAGCATAGTGCACATAGATTATAGGGTTCATAATCTTTGGTACAACAGACATTCGACCTTATGGAACATTCGCATGAGAAGAATATAGATTAATGAAAACGTAGGATGAACAATCGATTCCGGAGCCCATGAGTAAATAAAATATGTATGTCCAACGAAACACATGATAGAAAGTACAGATAATAGCGTAATAGACAACCAAAAGCAATAGTTAAACAAAGATAAACAACACGATATCCATGACAACCTTGGATATAACGTTTATTGCGAGAGTTCTAGTACTTTGGATTCCATACATTATAAAAGAATTATTGCAGTAAATGCTTTTATGATTCACGGAAAAAAGAAACTCAATTTTATTGATGTCTCATAAAAAACGATCCCAAGAGATGGTTATCAGATGTCATCACCATCCTATGCTGTTGTTAGGCCAAGGCCTCAGCATATTAAAATTAGAAAGGTATAAAATGGGCACACAGTTAAAAGTTTTGAATTTCAGCATCAAAAATCTTTCTGCGTAAACCACTAGTGTCCTTAAAAAAATGGATAAAAACTTCACTAAAATATTCAATTTTCTGGTCATGCCATAATCAGTTTTATAAATATTACATTAAAATATCATCTAATTATGTAAATTTTATCATGAGAATCCTTTGTCATTGTCATATCATATCATAGATTTCTTAAAAACATTATCATACCTACCAAGAAACAGAACAATATATACAATGTTTTCATATTTATCGGGACTTATCGCGCACTATTAAATATAGGTAAAAATAGATACCTTTCGCTCGACGTTTCGACCATGTTACAATGGCCGTGGTCACGAGCTGACTGATCTATTTTTACCTATATTTAATAGTGCGCGATAAGTCCCGATAAATATGAAAACATGTGTTCGAATCGCGAAAGTTTAAAAATTACTAATATATACAATTCCATTGAGTATATTTGACACCATAATATATTCTGGTCACATTATATATCGAATATTAGTATTAATTTATTCCATTTCATTATCATACTGCATGCTTTCGATAAGTTTTATATCATGTATAATACTTATTTACATTATAATTTCAATAATCTTACTCATATAATTTGTCATACATTCATAAGAACTTTTTATTGTATAACTGCATTAAATTATTATTTTAATGCAGTTAGTTTAGGTACTACTTTAGTTTGCTGTTAGATTTAACTTTTAAAAATAAAAATAAATGTAATTTTATCGCACCACGACTGATAATAAGCGACTATGTGGTCTACGCTAGAGGGTAAAATACGCAGAAGGGATTTCGCTAAGATTATAAAAAAGACCAGAAGGAAATATTTTAACCAGCACTGATAGGTAGTTATGTTGGAGAATATAACGAATAAGATGCGAAAAATCTATGCAATTACAAACTTAAGGGATTGAAGGCAATCTGCTTCTTCGTCAATTTGCGCCATAAGTATGATGCAGCAGTAGCATCTTTCATTTTAGGTACTGGACTCAGAATCGATGAAATCTTACCCAATTCTGCAAATCTTCTTGTAAAGGCCAGCGCAAGCGAAGACAGCACAGTTTTGAGCACCGATGTAGTGATGGCCACCATAATGGCGAATACCGTCGAACGCTGCGAGACCGTAGTTAACTTCTTTCTTGGATCCTGGATAATAAGGACATGTCTACATGGATGCAAGGATTCTATGATCCCAAAAATTATGTGAACGAAGTAAAAAAACCGTAGAATTTACAACAATGTTACGGAAAACTAAATCGATAGAAATTACGAGTATTAAACAATGATCTTTTCATTATTCATACTCGGAAAGTAGGTCTGAAGTTGCCTGAGGAGCGGGTTGAAAGTAATACATTTCAGCCCTAGGGACCCACTTTCACAGTGTCAGACAGTGACAGTTGACAACTAACAGACACTCAAATTATTAAAAAAAAAAACTAGTTCTATTTCCACGTTTGTATTGAACCATGTTCCAACTTTTGTTTTCTCCTCAGAGCATTATATGGCCCGCACTTCTTGTGCATTTTCCAGTGTCAGGTCATGTTTTTACTTTTAGTTTCCTTGTATTCATAATGAAAAGCACAGTGTTTACCTCGGGGTTAAAGACTTATTTAGTCCCTCGAACTATTAGTGCCCTCGCTACGCTCGGGTGCCAAACCCCGTCTCGGGACTAAATAAGTAACTTTCACCCCTAGGATAACAATGTACTATTAAAGTACAGGGTCATTGGTATTAAAGTTAAATCTATGTAAAGATAAGAATAATATCTATGTAGATTACCAAGGACAAACTATAAAATATATGCAGGGTTCAAAAGTTATCAGTTCCAAATCTCATATTAGAATGCGTCTTGACGTCAAAGAGCACGTCTCCTTCACCAGCATGAGGTCCCAGATTTGATTCTCAGCCGGGCAGATGTTCACCTAAGTGATGAATTTTAAATATCTGCTTTATCCAAATAGGTATCAGAGTTTCAGTCGTCCGTGTCTTTTTGTATGTTTAAAGTAGATCTGCCAACATTTTACACAAGAAATAAAGTATATACGAGTATATTAGGGTGGGAAAAAGCTAATGAATATCACACACACACATCACAAACATCATCAGCCAATGAATGTCTACTGTTGGACAAGGCCTCCCTCATAGAGAGGGGTGTTACCATAATCCCCACGCTTGGCAGGCGGCTTGGGGATCGCAGTACGTTCACCGTGTACTATTAGGACGCTGCTGCCCATCCTCCGGTGGTTCTGGTCGCAGTTTTAGGACATACCCGGGTCCAATGAATATCAATTTGGAAAAATACACAGTATTTTCTTTTAACCACTATGCTTCGTTTTTGAGGCCCTAAAAACGATATGTTGCGCGTGCGCACCAAAAGTTAAGTTATAAAATGATGACGAATTAAATATATCGTGTCTACTCTTTATGACCGACTTTTTGTAGTGGTAGTGTTTTGTAGGGGTCCGCCTGGGGAAGTACCACACCTTTGCCAGTTATCCAACCGCCAAGCAGTAATGTGCAAACACTACTGTGTTCCGGATTGAAGGGCAATGTTTCCAGCGAAATTACAGGGCACACAGACGAGCGCAGTGCATTGCCATCCAGGGTTTTAAACTGTTGAAGTTCAAAATTCTGAGTGGCGTTGAGCTGTTATGGGCAAGCGTGAAGATCCATCAGGCGAGCGACTCCGCTCGTCTCAACACCCAGTATCATAAAAAAAAGTTCATAAAACGAACTCACCTTTGTAAGTAGTTTTCACGTAGAATTCACAGCAGAAGCTGTTATGGCACACAGATTCCTTGTACCCCCGGCTGCCAGCCTCCATGTCCAAGGGTCTAAAGATGTACTGGCTCAGATCTTCGCCAGAGAAGTTGTTTATATTGGCTGGGTTCACAACCGGAGGATTTGTTACTGTTTCTGAAAATAATTAAAAAACGTTTTATAGATAATGTAGTTTTTATTTGAAGTGTTGTTCCACACTTTAGTAAACTTCAGTACTTAGTATTAAAATGTTATAGACAATTAAAAAAATTATGTCCACCAGGATTAGAACCTGCATATCCATCATAGACCGCATCATCGCTTAACATCAGGCGAGTTGGCAGTCAAACACAAGCTTGTTACTAAATACTTAAAAAAAACTGGCGAAGAGCGTATCGAGACACGTATATGGTAGGGTTCCATAACCAAAGCCATATAATTTGTAGTCAGTTCAGAAATTTAGGTATAGTTACTTATAGAAAAATTCTAACGAACGAAGGTCTGTGGACTTAGCCAAATTTCAGAGATGTATCATTCCGACATAACATATACTTTTTATGGTTTAACCATAGATAAAACTGATTGAGAAACATTCTTTGTTAAGACCATTTTACTGAAAGGTCAATGACCTTTGAGCTAGAACGCTTTGAATTTATTACAGTGTTAACGCTGTTAGGTACCCAAAAAGTCATAATTAGATAATGTTCGAAATAATTTTGAATGAAGGTTTAAAATATGACCTATCCGTACTATAAGTTCAAGTTCCTATGTCTTATAGTTTAGAAATGCAGGGCATTGCATTTCCAGATCCACTATTGAAAAAATCGAAATCATCCTATCAGTGGAATAAATCCTCTCTGATTCTTTAACTGAGGATTGAAAAAACGGCCCTTAAAATAATTAAATGTTTTAGGGTCGATTTTTCAATCCTCAGTTAAAGAATCAGATAGGATTTATTCCATTGATAGCATGATTTCGAATTTTCCAATAGTCAGAGGGTACTTTTTTTTGTAAAACATAGGCTTGCGTTTGACCGCCAGCTCGCTTGATATTATCTGTGGAGTAAAACCTGTAATTTTATTAAACAGATACATTTATTGAGTTGTTTACTATCTTAACTGTTGATTGAAAAATCGGCCGTTATTAATGTAAATAAATATATACCTTCAGTTATTATCAAAACATTATTTAACTCTAAAAAAAACTTTTGCTATTAGGCAGGTTTTTAATTATACTTTAAACTATGGTACTTTTAATGACTTAATTTCTAAGCAAATAATAAAGTATATATTTTAAAGGCTTAGTCCACACCATTAATTATAATACACTAGTTAAGGCATGTGTTAAACTTAAACTTATAAAAACTATAACCTAAAAACTTCTACGTAAGTACCTGTAGCTATACTGAGACAAAAAAGTGTTTTTATAATTATCTTAATATCCAATTAACTTTTAAACTTGTGGTTTTATTAGGTTTTATGCTAGTTTTATGTACCTATTAAGCAATCATTTTTTTTTCTATTATACGTTTTTTAAAGCGAATAACTAGTTAACACATGTGTACGCGCATGTTACTTTTTAACACGCTTTCATTAGCTTGGTATGTATATATATATGTTCATAATATGTATGTATATGTAACGAAATATTTTAACTTGATTTTCAACTACATCAAATTACGAAAAAAAATTGGGCGAAGACTTCAACACGTGGAAGTAAATTGAAATTTTGCACATTTATCAATGACTGATGACAATGCATAAATAGTTTGTCCTAATTTCCTTACCAGGATCTTCAGGATTAGCGATTTGAGAGCGTGGTTTTTATATTTTTTTGGAATACGAGAATTATTTATTACGTGCCTTATAATATACGGGGTTACACAGAAAAGGTACCTATTACTAAACCAAAAGATAATTCGTTATGTTTCATACTATCATTACCTTCGATCAAAAAAATACAAAGATGCCACAATGACGCGCTAATCGCGGCAATACTCAATCTGGCTGGACTCAATACGCAGCCAGAATGGATCCACAATCGCGCGATAGTTGCACAAGCCGTAACAGATGGTCAACTTGGCTAACGAATCACCGTCTGACCAACGGAAGAGAAAGAAAAAATGTATAATTTTTCGAAGATAATTACGGACAACTTTTACTATGAGATGAAACCAACCTTGAAATCGCGAAAAAGAGTCTGCTATTTATATGGAACACCACAGAAAGACACATTTTATCTATATTTTTAACTGACTTCAAAAAAGGAGAGGGGTTCTCAATTCGGTTTTCTTTTTATGTTTGTTACCTCAGAACGCTCCGTCATTTATAAGCAGATGTGTAAAATTCTAAAAATTAATAAGAATATATTATCAGATTGGTCCCATAGAGATTTCATCAATATCGGTTCAGTAGTTTGGTTTTAAATCAAAATAACTGGAAAAAATATGTCATCCAAGTAAACGAAATTGCGTATTTACTAGTTTTGAAGTTGGTTTTATAAATTGTCAATTATTTAATTAACCATTCATGGATTTCATACTATAATTAAAAACTTTGGAATCATTGTACTCCGAAGTAAGCTAAGGGCCGATTTTTCAATTCGTAGTTAAACGGTCAGATAGTTAACATATCAATAAATTTATCTGTCCAAAAAATTTACGGGTTTACCTTACTCCACAAATCATCTCTAACTAACGGACTATTGAAAAATTCGAAATCATGCTATCAATGTGGCGTAGCTATCGGAGGGCTAGGCGGTGCCGTGCACCGGGGCCCCCAAGTTCAGGGGGCCCTTTGGCCCTGATCAGCAAACCTCAAACTGAACTTGCAAAATTTTTGCCCTTCATACATGTAGTAAGTAGCTTTGAGCACAATAAAGAGCTGATGATAAAGTAGCTTTGTACCTTTAAATTATTTATATTTTTACTTGATAAATCCTAACCCAGTTTAGATAGGACCCCATTTTTTTGTACCAGGGCCTTTGGTTACCTAGCTACGCCACTGAATGCAATAAAACCTATCTGATTCTAAAAAATCGGCCTTTAGTAGGTATATTTTTGTAGGTATTTGTAAATATCTCATGACGTTTATATACTACGATAGACAGATACGAGTTGTATACTCGTACAGGGGCGTACCCTAGGGCCAAAAGGGCCATGGCCCGGGGCGCTAGGCTGTGAGGGGCGCCGAGAAAAAGAAGGGAGAAGCCCTAACAGACACGTCTGTTAGGGCTTCTAGGTAGGTATTATTTTTTCACCCAAAAAGTTTTACTTTTTTCCGTTAATTTATGAGGCGCCGAACCTTACAGGCTCAGGGCGCGCAATGTTAAAATACGCCACTGTACTCGTACCTACATGGCAGTTTATCTCAACTCGATGTAAATAGATACTAGCGATATCTAATTTTTATAATATATTTCAGAAATATGTTTGTGATTCACTGTTCGCGGTTAGTTCAGGGCCACAGATTTATCGATAATAGGTAGTGTTTTGATGATTATATTAGAAGTCACACGTGTTCTATTGCATGATATTCTCGTGCGAAATATCATACGAGCGATTCAAAAATTGTGCCCCTGGTTTTGGACTTTGTTTTGTCCGGTTTTCACTGTATTTTTAATCTACTTCATGTCAGGAGGTCACTCAATTCAACTGCTTTTAATTAATTTATGATATAAATAACACCGACAAATTGAAAATAATGTATTTTGAAGTGAAAACTTCTTCAGGCGCGTTGGCACTTTTTGGGTGAACAAAAATCATGGAACTCGCGTCATCGTCACAGAACGCTGTACCGTGTATTTTAATACAGCGCCATCTCTTGTAGAATAGATGAATTACTACTTTTAGTTTTCACTTCTGACGTGAAGACGTGACGGTCAACAGTTCTCGAGAACAACAGTTCAACAGAGGTCAAAATTTCTCGTGGCGGAGATATCAGTGAACATTAAAAAACAGTGGAACATAGAACCTCCGCCTTTTTTGAAGTCGGTTAATAAAGAGCGGCAACTTGTCATCTGCAGGTCATCATCATCATCATTTCAGCTATAGGGCGTCCACTGCTGGACATAGGCCTCCCCCATCGATTTCCAAAGGGCCAGTTGGAAGCGGCCTGCATCCAGCGTTTTCCTGCGGTCTCTTTTAGGTCGTCTGTCCATCTTGTGGGTAGACGTCCTACGCCGCGCTTACCGGTCCGTGGTCTCCATTCGAGAACCTTCTGCAGGTAAGTTCGACTAAAGGCAAAGGTTTGCACCCGCAACGCCACCTTATCATATCTCTCTTGTTCGTCTGATCTGAGAATACGGCTTTGACAATTTTGGAGCTGACACAGATCAAAAAAAAGAACGTGAGCAAACACTACTGTGGCGTTACGCCTAACTCAAACCGCAGGCTTGAATACGCGCAGTTTGCAAAGGCAACCGCAAACCGTATCTCGGCGCGTTAAGTTTCGCGTTCATGTGTTTTTCTCATCACCATCAGCCTATACTAGTCCACTGCTGGACATAGACCTCTCCCAAGGCACGCCATTCAGGCCGATCTTCGGCTTTTCTCGTCCAGCCACTGCCACCGTCTTAAGTATATCGTCACTCCAACGAGTCTCAGGGCGTCCTACACTACGTTTGCCGATTCGTGATGTCCACTCTAGAACACGTCTACCCGTGTAATTTTGTAAACTGCGCGTATTTGAGCCTGCGATTAGAGTGTATGCCCCTAGTCTCGCTCTCAATCGTTCTCTTTCGGCTTGTGTCTGTACCCGCCAATATTGTTAAGTATACAGGTATCAGTATCGCGATATCGACCACAAACTTCAATAATGCATTTTTATGCATTTAACCTTCTTTGACATTGTTACTACCGTCATAACATGATAATATCGTCATTTATGTAATAAGTAGGTATTAATATTTATCATTTGGCGAATGTTTTATTTGAATTCTCTGATAAGTATGCATTATGGTTTTGTTATTATAACTTTATTTCCACTTTTTCACGGGCCCGGACATTTTTTGGGTATTGGTGAAGCCGAAACCAACACCAAGAGAACTTTTATACAAAATACCTATACGCAATTATGAAATATGTATAAATTGAACAGGAAACTATTGTACAGTATAGGTAAAAAAAACTAGGCTATGGTGAACAACTTCAAGACAAGAGAACAGATCTATTGGATGAGAAACGGCACCTGCCTTATCCTGTCTCATCTCAAAACAACTTCAAGACAAGAGAACAGATCCATTGGATGAGAAACGGCACCTGCCTTATCCTGTCTCATCTCAAAACAACTTCAAGACAAGAGAACAGATCTATTGGATGAGAAACTGCACCTGCCTTATCCTGTCTCATCTCAAAATATATTTAGGCAGGTGATGACTTGCCACCCACTGAATGGGTTGATGACCCCCCCATAAAGGCTGCCGTATCTTGGCACCGGGGGGGCAACATCGGCGTGGGTGGCTTAGGGTGTCGAGAGGTGTGCTGCACTTTCACTAAGAGCTACTCGCGGAGTTGTCGGTGTAATGTTCACCGATTTCTCTGCCAATTTTGAATTCATTTTGATGATTTTTGTTTGGTAGGCCATACTTCAGAGGATTATTTTTATTTAGTCCCATATTAATTTCATCAAAATTGGTTTAGTACTTTGGTTTTTAAATCACAATAACTAAAAATAATATGTCATCCAAGTAAACCAAATTGCGTATTGACTAATTTTGAAGTCGGTTTTTTAAATTGATAATATCGAGTCTTGTCAACGGCTGACCTCTATGTTCCTCGCGACCTCAACTTTTGACATTTATTTTCGGATGTTATGCTGTCTTTATTTTATCATTTTTAAAACGATACTGACCATTTTGCTCTACAATATTTTTGCACACTACTGTTTGTAGCGTAGCAAAAGCGTAAATTGGTTTCTCTTGGTATAGGTGGTATACGAAGGAAGGACAAAGATACCTAAGTAGTGGTTATAATATCGTCATGCCCAATGCACCTTGGTACATAAGAAACAGTGATCTTCACTGAGACATTCAAGTAGAATTCGTTGACAAGCTAATTCAAAAGTACGCTGAAGCTCACGAAAACAGACTCCATCATCATGTGTATGTTGATGCCATCCAGCTCCTCGACCACACAAACTTCGAGCTGATGTAGTGAAAAACAAAGTGTTAGTGTTAAGTTGTGTAGTGCTACCTATAAAGAACACTTAAAAAAATGTTTCCCCATAAGATACGTTTATTGGAAACATTCTTAGCAATCCGCCATCTTGGAGCAGCGGCCATATTGAATTTATCGTTGTCTAAAGTTAAATGATTATTTACGGGATATTTACCGTGGTAAGGTTGTGGAAGGAGCTCCCGATATCCCGATGTCTTCCCGTGAACATGGTGCATCGCCGAAATATCGGGAGCTCCTTCCACAACCTTACCACGGTAAATATCCCGTAAATAATCATTTAACTTTAGTGAACAACCGTGATAGTCTAAAACAGTGTTTATCGTTGTCTACCCTTAAACCGTCATCTTGTGACAGTTTTAAAAATATTACAATGTTGTGTAGTTATTGCATATTGTATTATCACAAGAACTAAAGGTATAAGCAAAATTTCAACAAAATCAGTTAGGAGGAACTGATTCTAATTCAGCTTGCAATATTTGACCTAAACAAACCCACTAATATACAAACATTGCAAATTAAATAAAGGCTTGTAATCATCATCACCATTTCAGACTACCATGTTCCCACTGAATGGACACATGCCTTCTATCAGAGAGGATGTGCCCTAATCCACCAAACTGGCCCAGTGCATGACTGTGAATGACATATATCTTTGAAAGGAAATGGAAAAGCTTATTAATAACAATAATTTAATTTACCATCATCAGGGTTATTCTTCAGATCAGCGACAACCAGGCTTCCAGCGCCAGTCTTGACACCAGCTCTTCCAGCGAAGACGCCATCACTTGACAGCACGTTGGCATTGGTGGTGTAGGCCCAGGTTGACGTGAATTGAGATGCTGTAATAAAATAAACAATTGAAATCACATACTTAAACCCACAGAATATAAAAAAATTGTTTAATTTAGAACGGCTGTCAAGGCATTTTTGTAAGAAATTTGTTGTAGCTACTTGCACCCATATAAACTTACAGCAACTGTGTTAGCAACTGCGACGCGGAGTTCGACGCATTGACATAAAAAAGAATGTTCAATCAAGGTTCTGTCTATTGTTTAAGCTGAATAAAACCTTTTTTTTTTTTTAAGATGCTTACACTCACGCTATGTCTATCGGTCGAGATAGACGATCGACTGCGGTTTCGGAACCATTTTCCTAAAACATATATCGGGTACCATTGTGCCATCGTGGTAGATTAGGTTAGGGTCCATCCTGTCTCTCTCTAAGAGATGCTGTGTGTCCAACCTAAATATTTATAAAATTTATTAAAAACACAACCAGTGGCGAAATTACCAGCAGGCTGATTAGGCTGGAGCCTAGGGCGGCAGATTTTAGGGACGGCAATAAAAATGTCTTACGAGTACAAAAGTTAAAAGATTCATATTTATACCTAAATGTTATTAGGATTACACAATTTCAACATAATTTTTTCTAAAATTTGCGTAGTCGCATGATTGTTAACTAGTGTATCGAATTGTAGAGGTTGGCAGGGGCAGCAAAATTTAATTTTTAAATCCGCCACTGCATACAATCTAGCTAATCTACTAAGCGTATGTACTATACAAACAGTTTCTCGTAGATTAACTACAGCTAAACCCCGTTGAAGGCATTCAGATGGCCTAAGAACTCTGTACTTTACACTTTCTGACTTATCATTTGTTAAGATTTTAACCTAACCTAACTTAACCTAACTGTACCCTTAGTACAAGATTTGACAGTTTTCGAAAACTTTTTCCGTTTTCGTATTGTCCCATACATTTTAGCAAAGCGCCTCTAGTGGAAACGCGGAGGAACTAAAATCGGTAGTAATCGGCAGTATAGGTTGCTTCACTCAAATACGAAAAAAGGTTTCAAATAGCTTTCAGCCCAGCAATGTATGGAACAAAACGAAAACGAAAAAAGTTTTCGAAAACTATCAAATCTTGTACTAAGGGTACTGGTATTTTATCGTATTATCGTATGGTTACTTACCACTTAAGAAAGATATCTCCGAGTTCCAATCACCAGCTACGACAAAGTTCTGTATGTTCGACCCCGGCTTCTTCAGCACCAGATCTTCCTCCATCATCAGACCGAACGAAACTCCGAAGTCTGTGCTGAAGGTTGTGGAGCCAGTTGTGGCTGTGCAGTTCGCGATGTTGGTATTGGGTTTTCTGTATCTGGTGATGGATGGGTAAACTCTTTATTGTTTGCATCAGAAATGGATAAAAAAGATGGAGATATTTTGGCGCCCACGTGAAAACCACACATGTTGCTTCTTTTTATAATAAAATTCTATAAAACATTATAGAATAAAATTAAATTAAATTAAAATACTTTGACAGCCTACCTTCTGCGCTTGGGGGCGTGGGTTCGATTCCCACCTAGGGCAAACATTTATGTGATGAACATTTGTGTTTGTTCTATGTCTGGGTGTTAATATCTATTTAAGTATGTATTTAAAAATATAAATGTACGTATATCAGCATACATCAGTCTCTGGCAGCCATATTACAAGCTTTGCTTAATTTGGGGTCAGATGACCGTGTGTGCAAAATTGTCCCGGTTTTTTTAATTTATTTTTTACTATAAGTATCATTAGATACTACTGTAATATTATTTATGCAGAAAATGCATGTAAAGTAGAAAATTGCAATCAACACCGTGGATTATTGCTTCTAATTATTGTTACTTACACAGAAACTATGGTGCCTTGTCTATCAAAGACTAGGTTACTCCTCACGGATATACGCTGCTTCTGGCAGACAGTCACTTCGTTCAAATGGGCTACCAAGTACAAACCAGCTTGCTTGGCCGCCTTGGCTAAAGATCTGACGGTCTGTAAAAAAACATTTTACATTGCCTGTAATCGCCATCTATGGTTCAACAAGTAACAACCCAAACTATTTTACATACAACAGTTTTTTTTTTAATTAGAACGGCTGGCAAGGCATTTTTGTAAGAAATTTGTTGTAGCCACTTGCACCCATATAAACCCATAGCAACTGTGTTAGCAACTGTGACGCGGAGTTCGACGCGTTGACATAAATAAGAATGAACATTCTTATTTATACATTGTCACAATACCGGGCGAAAGATTTTCCTTCTCATTCCGTTCTATTTACTTCTCTTTTCTGTGTTACATACCTTCCTTGTTCGTTAAAATAAAAGCCGCATCTTGTTAAATAATTTTTGTTACCTCAATGGAAAGTGATATAACTCCAAAAATACAAAATTAACGTAAACTGTTTTTTACTTACTTCCTCATAGCTCTCTTCGGAATTGGTAATATCTGACGGGACCACCAAAATATCGACATTCTGCAAAAATATATACATATAAGAATGTTGTAACTCCAAAACTGTTCACACGTCATTGACTTGTAGTCGTACGCTTAAGATCAGAGATCAAACTAAACAACATGGTGAAAATAAATATGTTCAAAGTACGAATTGAACTTTTTCAACTGATTTAAGATTTCATATATATATTATACTAGCTGTGCCCCGCGGTTTCACCCGCGTGGTGATGAAAATCGGTGATGATGATGAAAAGTAGCCTATGTTTACATTGCTTATGTCCTGGATGTTAATCCAGGCAATGTACATTCCAAATTTCATCCAAATCCATCCAGCCGTTTCTGCGTGATTGAGTAACAAACATCCATCCATCCATCCAAATTTTCACATAGGTAGGTATATGATATTAGTGTGATTATCACCATGTTACTGTCTTAGTTTGTAGATTGAACACAACTTAAGCAATTCTTGAAATATTAAAACGTTTTTGTGTTTTAAAACACTACCATCGTTAGTGAAGTCACTACTAGCCTAGGTTTCTCTTTATTTATTTTTTCTACCACTCTCCACAATCCCTTGCCAATCTCATCCATCTACATAATTCGGCGCAATAAAAAGACCAGGGGCCTTACCCCTAGCTTCACTTTTGCGAGCCAACTTTTAGTAGGTACCTGATAGGTACCTAAAATTAACCAACTCATTTAAGCTGCATCGTTTAAAAGCGTCTAACTTGAATGAACGAAAATCCGTTTTACTATGCGTGTGATTGTGATTATCGTTCATTCAAGTTAGACTTTTTTAAACGATGCAGCTTAAATAAGTTGGTTAATTTTAGGAACCTATCAGGTACCTACTAAAAGTTGGCTCGCAAAAGTTAAGCTAGGGGTAAGGCCCCAGTCCTAAAATCTACTACACTATTACTATTTTATGATATGTGTGGCTTTGTGGTTGTCAGCCCACTTCGGGTCGCATCACCAGCGGAGTAAGTAGTAGTGGCTTTGTTTAGTATTTGAGAAAGACTTACCTTTTTCCCGGCTTCGTAAACAAGTGACGAAACACCGGCGACATCATTGTTTGAAGAGTTTACCACTCCGGCTTTGTATGCGTCCTGGAATAAAACGCTATTTATAGACAAAGAAACTTGTGAAAGTATGGGACAAAAGATATTCCTAGTTATAAAGCAATTGTTATTTCTTGTCTTCTACATCACATGTCTCACTACTTTACTATTTTTGACTGCTCAAAAGGGGGGGTTAAGATATTCGGGTGTATGTTGACTATTTATGTTTATATGTTTCTTTATAACTTTCTGTAAGGTAAACGGCTTAACAAATTTGATTTTCAAGATGTGTCTTAATTTCCGTAATGCCGAATGCTACATTTTTGCAGTTGGGTCGGTGTTTTTCTCTTAATAATATGAATGTAGACTTATTTATACATACAAAAGTGACTCTGCTTCTCGTTTTGTCACGGAGTTATAATAGTTTGTTACTGAATGACTCAAGCAATCTCTCTCGTCCTTTATCTCATACTGTTGAATAGTTTTTGTAACAATTTTCGCCAATACCTAGATTAAAACAATCATGCGGTAAATTTTTAGGACTTTTGAATAAACGCTAAAAGTCTCTAATCACACTTATATAAAAAACATCTCATCTGTGTTATCTGAAAATTTCATTTCATTTGATAACAGCTGAACAGATCTGGATAAAGTTTTACATAGAGGTAGTTTATACCTATTTCTACACAGGATAGCTTTTTATCCCAGATTAAACATCATCATCATCATTATCAGCCTATCACATTCCCACTGCTGTGGCACATGCCTCTCGGAGACTGGCCCAGTGCATGATGGTGAATGTCATTACGTCTGAACTTTTGTGGTTCTTAGACATAACAGTTTCCTCACGATGTTTTCCTTCACCATTCTTTAGTGATGGCACTGAAACCGCACATAATTTAATTAGTTACTAAATAAGTGATTACTGCCGGCCGATGATCGAACCGGGTGCCGTCAGATTGTAAAGCTTATAAGCTATTGCTCGGCCACCATCACTCTTATTAATAGTCAGATTTAACATATTTATGATACCTAATTTAATTGCAAGTGCATTAAAAATTACAGCTATTAAAATTTTCCTTTCAGGAAACATTTCCAAGATTTTTTTTAGGAACAAGGTCAAAAGCCGCTGTAGCTCGATGCACACAAAGAATGTTTTATTTCTGTTGTTTCGCAGAAGGCGATACAGTGCGACCAACTTATCTGTGGAGTAGTTTGGGGGAGCCACCATCGAATGTTTTGACTTAAACTGAAAATCTCCAGTGGATAAAAACTTTTTCTTTATTTGGCCAACACTATAGATAACTTAGTCTATGCCATAATATTATCCTCTGTGTTTATACACACTTTAGGGTTTTCATATGTTATGAGTTTTTTGTGTGATAATACGGATTAATTAATTCGAGGATGGTCTGAAATTCTTCAGCTAATTTCAGTGCTTTAAAAATCAGTGAAAATCAGTTTGTTCAAAAGAAAAAAAAACGCACATAATTACCAACATTTATTTATTTTTGAAATCTATAATTCGTAGCCTTTTAATTATAATATAAACAATAAATTACTTAATTGTAATGAGTAAACTTATGTAGGTAATGTTTATATGTTTTTGTGGAAATTATAATTATTTATTATCTCATTTTACTCGATTATCCTTTATAAATATATAAACAATAAAAAATATATAATACGGCAGTATTATTCGATTCATTGCAACAAAAATATTTAAATGAGTTAATATTTATGGAAAAAAACTAGTTTAATTATTTATTATTTCGTAGAACATATGATATTTAAACAGTAACTTTTAAACTTTCGCGATATAAAAAGTTGAGTGAAAGGCACCTATTTTTACAAAAATAATAATAATCGCGAAGTGAAAAAAAAGTACCGATACATTTAAAACACATGATATACCCCTAGTTCAGAACCTGTTTTGAAAAAAAACCAGATTCTTTTTAAGATGTTTAAAAGAATGATGTCATAGACCATAAGGGCAAGAATCTGCGTACGTGATGCTGTGTCACGTAGACCCTATTGTTAGAATTGAGGATTATTTAGGGAGAAGAGATTCCCTTTCTTTAGACAGAGAGAGCTATATGTTAAAGAGAGACGGTAAAACAACACGCGCGTCTATCGTGATTATCACGTGCTACGGACTACGTTGTGCTACGGTGAACTAAGCTACGGTCACTGTCCTTTTTCTTTCATGTATTATTAGTTGAGCGCCACAGGACTTGCAAATTTTATAATAAAAAATACTTAACAGACATAATTAATATATACTAAGGCATTCATTATTAATAATGATTAATGTTTTTCGTCATTTATCTTTAGATTTTTAAGATTAAAGATGATTATGTAGGTCAGTATACTGTTGACAATGTTTATTGAATACTTACCTTCAGCAGTACAGTAATTAAATTGATAATAAAATACTTATATTGTGTTTGTTTTCCTTATTAGGAACATATAGACACAAAAACAAATATACCATGATTGATTTCGTATTTGTAATAACTTATGGCATCTTTCTTTTTAACTGACTTCAAAATAGGTTGTGGTTCTATGCTTCCTCTGTATCATTCATCATCAGCCATAAGAAGTCCACTGCTGAACATTATATATTTTATATAATATGTTCACGTATTTCTCCGCCAATTATGAATTTATTTTAATGATCATTTTTTTTATTTGGTAGGCCATACTTTAGAGGTGATTCCATATAGTATCAAAATCAGTTTAGTATTTTGGTTTTTAAATCAAAATAACTGAAATAATATGTCAACCAAATTAACGAAATTGCGTACCTAATAGGTCGGGGAAAAAGTCTTTTCGTATTTTGTATGTATAAAGTTGTAGTAAAATCTCATCGGTTGTACTGTTTGTATCTGGCTGGTTTTGATATTATTAAAAATATGACATTTTAAAAAAGGAATACAAAAAGTAAAAAGCAATTTCCCGCCATTTTTCAATTGTTTTTTTGTTCGATAAAATGAGTGAATCTGACGAAGAAATTCGATATATTTTGAAGTTTTATTACAAAAAAGGGAAAAATGCGACACAAGCCGCGAATAAAATATGTGACGTTTATGGACCTAATGCAGTGTCATCAAGAGTAGCACAATGTTGGTTCAAGCGTTTTCAGTCCGGGAATTTTGATGTCAAAGATGCAGCTCGCTCTGGTCGCCCTGTTACGGATAAAGTCGATGCCATTTCTGAAAAAGTGGAACAAGATCGGCATATTAGTAGTTACGACGTAGCTGAAGAACTAGGGATCGACCACAAAACAGTTTTGACCCATTTGAAAAAGTCTGGGTATAAAAAAAAACTCGATATTTGGGTGCCACACGAGCTCACTGAATGAAACCAAATGAATCGTGTGCTCATTTGCGATTCTCTGTTAAAACGTACCGAAACCGAACCGTTTTTGAAAAGATTGATCACTGGTGATGAAAAATGGATCACCTACGACAAGAATGTGCGCAAACGATCATGGTCAAAGGGCAGTGAAGCACCACAGACTGTAGCGAAACCCGGATTAACACGTAATAAGGTGATGCTGTGTGTATGGTGGGATTGGAAGGGCATCGTTCATTATGAGCTTTTACCGCCGGGCAAAACCATCGATTCGGATCTCTACTGCCAACAATTGATGAGACTCAAACAAGAAATTGAGAAAAAACGGCCGGAATTGATCAACAGAAAGGGCGTGGTATTTCATCATGATAACGCCAGACCGCACACATCTTTGGCCACTCAGCAACAATTGAGAGAGCTTGGTTGGGAAGTGTTAATGGATCCACCATATAGCCCTGACCTTGCACCCTCAGATTTCCACCTGTTTCGGTCTCTTCAGAATTCTTTGGGTAGTGTTAGATTAACATCCAGAGAGGACTGTCAAAACTACTTGTTGCATTTTTTTGATCAGAAGTCCCAAAATTTCTACAGCAACGGGATCATGTCACTACCTACAAGATGGCAACAAGTTATCGAACAAAATGGCACATATATATTATAATTAAATGTAATTAAACTTGAAAAAAATATGTCTTGAATTTGTTTATAAAATACGAAGAAACTTTTTCCCCGACCTTATATTTACACATTTTTAAGTCGGTTTTTAATGTGACCTACTTGTATTTACAATTTACGGTATCGTCAAAAATACCCTATTTTTACTGAATGCGTATGTATGGTTATTTTTATGTTTGTTCTTTATTACTATCCATTCTTAATGGGTAATAAAATATCATAATAATATTATTTATCCGAAAGCATATCCTCGGTTAGACTAACTTCAAAAAGAATCTAAAGATTGAAAAGTAATGGACGACCTCGTTCTTTTACTTAACAATTATTATTATTTTGTGATTCATATATTATCATGTACTAGTTTATTTGATTTCTACATAAATTCTGGAATTAATGTGATATTAAATTTTAAAAAATAACACTAGCAACTTCACCAGAAAAATAACTTACCGCACTCAAAAAATTCGCTCCGATCCAGCACAACATAAAAATACACGCCCTCATATTTAAAATCACAATTTTTAAATCACTGGCAATAAAAAATTAAAAATTTGAGTTACGCGTCTGGTCCTACCGGCGGACGATACGCGAATACCGTACATTTTATTGTTGCGTGAAAAAGTGCATCTCTGCGTAGATACTACTGGCTGAACTGTTGCAGCTGATAGCGAAGTAACAGTTAGCTATTCTTGGTTCTCCCAGCTGATGTTTTCTAAGTGTATAAAAGTAGGTACAATGTATGTATGTGTCTTCCACATCGCTCAAAGAACTGATAACCGATGGGGAAGAAACGAACCGGAAGACGCAGCGTAGGTAGGCCTCCCACTAGATGGACCGACGACATTGTGAGAGTCGCGGGCATCCAGTGGATGCAGATGGCAGGATGTCGTTCAGTGTGCAGGTTAAAGGGGGAGGCCTATTGTTCAGCAGTGGACGTCTTCTGGCTGATGATGATGTATGTATGTGGCTTAGTGGCGAGATCGCTCAGATTTGTATTGATTTCTTCGATTATGCAACGAGTACTTTTTAAATATAACATAACTTTATGTATTATGTTTTGGTGTACTCATTATTATGAATAACATTTATTTTTATTTATTTATTTATTTCAGTTTCAAAAAAAAACATGGGAACATGGAATAACATACTATGGGACCAACCCTGAAATCGCGGAAAAAACCTTTTGTCGAGTGTCAATGACTGTTTTCTATGGAACAGCTGATTAAGTTAAGCATCGTAAAAGTTGTTTATAATGATGAGTACAATGACCTCCTATTAGCTTAATTCTGTGTATCGAAATAGAGA
This sequence comes from Agriopis leucophaearia, assembly GCA_949125355.1. Lineage (NCBI taxonomy): Eukaryota > Metazoa > Arthropoda > Insecta > Lepidoptera > Geometridae > Agriopis > Agriopis leucophaearia. The sequence goes on along the minus strand of OX421285.1, from coordinate 1,719,597 downwards.
TAGACAGCTTCCTGTCTATCTCTATTTCAGTGTGATAGAGATATAATATCTGTCTCTTTATCACACTTTCATCACACTGCTGTTGTTTAAGGTTTCCTGGAAGAGATCGCTTATAGCGAGGCCGCTAATTGCTTCACTAGTTTTTAAGTGGGTTTTTTTGTGTTATTAGTATGTACGTAGGTATGTAATTTTTGGTGAGAACAATAAGGAGTTATCTATCTATCTATCTACTGTCCCCCTGTGATAGAGAGATAGAGATCTCTATCACACTGTCCGCCTATCTTCCTTTCTATCTCTCTCTCTCTCTCTCTCTCTCTCTCTCTCTCTCTCTCTCTCTCTTATTATGCACTCTATATAGACATAGGGACAGTGTGATAGAGTGACAGTGGTATAAAGAGACAGAGATAGGGGGATAGTTATAGATTCTAGGGGCAACCCGGGGCGCATTATGATGATTTTTGACATTAATGACATAACAAAAAGTCATTTTATTTGTTGGTGATCTCTTTCTACCCGGGTATGTCCTAAAACTGCGACCAGAACCACCGGAGGATGGGCAGCAGCGTCCTAACAGTACACGGTGAACGTACTGCGATCCCCAAGCCGCCTGCCAAGCGTGGGGATTATGGCAACACCCCTCTGTATGAGGGAGGCCTTGTCCAACACTGGACGTTAATTGGCTGATGATGTGTGCTATTATTTTGTATAAATTTTCCCAGGGCCACCAAGAGACCGGCCTTTTTTTTTTGTTGACGGGGGGATATCTTCAAAAGATACCCAGCTGCATTGGGGTGCAGACGGGTAATGTGAGATTGCACCCACTAAAACCCCCTAGTGGCGAACTTCTGTGCTAGACGGAGGGCACCGGGATCTCCATAGGAACGCAAAGTGCTAGGAAGGTACCGGTCCTTCCTAGCACTTTGCTTGAAGCAACTCTCACTGGAAAATGGTTTTTCATTTCCGTTCCTTTCCTTTACAACGGCGTGGGCCACACCAAGCCGTTGTCTTCCCTGGGCTTGCTGAATGGGAGGTCAAATCCCCAAATCTGAACACCCACGAGCCTAAAGGTCCCCTTTTAGTCGGCTCTTACGACAGGGGATACCGAAGCAGTATTCTAGGACCCCGGCTCCAGGGATACCAAGAGACCGGCCTAGCCGAGTTTGGGGTCTACTGGTAATACAATGTACCTAGTACCTACGCTTGATTGTTTAAACGACTCTTGGCATTCTCCACATTAACATGTAATCTTTTTTTTGGAAATAAACTTTATCTTACTTTATGCCACGAAAATGAGTAATTTGGTTTTATTGCTGAGGCAATGCGAAGGCCTATGACTTCTTGAACCTATATCATGCTATTTTCTACATTTAATTCGATTATCAGTCTATTTATGATTTGTTTACAAACCAGCTGATGTTATTTGTGGTCAAATGTCCAAAATGTTATGCCAATAATATTATGAGGCATGTATCAACACATAACATGATCATACTGATATTATAAATGTGAAAATAACCTTCTCTTTCTGTTTCCTTTGCTTATCGTGATGAAACAAAATATTTGCATCTTAGATTTGCATATATTTTTTTACAATACATATTTATAGCTGTACCCGCGACTTAGTCGGCGATTTCTTCAGAAAAAAATAGCTTGTGTCCGTCCTCATGATTTATATTCTATATTATTACCTCGCAAATTTTTGTCGAGATCGTTTAAGCCGTTTAGCCGTTATTATGTAGCAAACAGACAGACGGACAGAGTACTTTCGCATTTATAATATTAAGTGTGGATTTCTTGCACTACAATTTTTATAATAGACATATAATATTAATTATTATTATAATATCTTATTTATTTCAAAATAAAATAAATATTTGGGAAATTTTTGCAAACACTGTTTCTGATCCCAAACTAAGCAAAGCTTGCGCTATGGCTGCCAGAGACTGAATATACCATTTTTTTTTTTTTTTAAATAGATATTAGCACCCAGATATATAACAAACACAAATGTTCATCGCATCACATGAATGTTTGCCCAAGGGGGAATCGAACCCATGCAGTGCAGAAGGCAGGTTCACTACCAACTGTGCCACCGCGGCATGAGGCTTTTGCTTCGATTTTTTTACAGATTTTTGAGACAACTTTTAGAATGCCAAAATAAAGGTTTACACAAGTTTAAAGCTCAATCTCTTATTCTAAAATTGACCCTTTTTTGTTTAATTGGCTGTTATGATGTCCAGAAGTGGCTGGATAGTTAAAGAAGTAACCATTATACGATAGCTACTGGGCGCTTAATTTGCTCGGCCAGAGCTCTGTGCCTATCAATTCAGTGTCTCCCATAATAAAGTAATAAAGATTTGATTACTTATATAAAGATTTGATTACGTATATAGGTTATTTTACATTATCTTGACTAGTCAGTCTGGTAATCTGTTTAACTCTGTCCAATTTCGAAATTATCAAAACCTTCCAAACTATTAACGATCATATTTATCTCAGATTTGATAAATTCTAGACGCGTGATAATATCATTTAGAATGTGTGGTCGTCGCGTGAACATTTCTTTATTGAATGGAAATGAATTGACATTGAACTTAGTGTTAATCAACGAATTTCTGTTGCGAACAATGACTTAGGTAGCGTGGTAGTGATCGCTTTTAGCGACAACGTCACTGTTTTGGCCAATGCTTGTAATTTGAGAAGCCTTATTCAGAATTTTCGCAACTCCGTAAGTTCGTAACAACGTTTAACGTCAAAATACGGCTATGCTATTCTATTTTTTTTAATTTATATACTTTAGTACCAAAATTTTCTATCCTAGGACTTGTACTTACATAGCTGCCTCGGCGTTCGTTACCAGGGGCGCCCCTGATGCCTAAGCGCCCGCACCCAAGGATGGAGAAAATCCTGGGACGATATAAGATGAAATTTTGTCTCTGTCACCGCTGCCTCTCTGAATTTTACCCTTAGTTTATCACCAATCTTGAAGTGTGCTATCTCCTTCGTGCTCCAGAAGCTTAGTAAAGCTACAGCGTCTGCGTAAGATACGCTCAAAAGACGAGCGCAGACGCGGCTCTGCTTCAAAGCAACTTCAATCTTAGTGACCTTTTCACCATCATCAGCCCGAAGACGTCCACTGCTGAACATAGGCCTTCCTCTTTATCCCCCACACTGAACGACATCCTGCCATCTGCATCCACTGGATGCCCGCGACTCTCACAACTTCGTCGATCCATCTAGTGGGAGGCCTACCTACACTGCGTCTTCCGGTCTCCACTCAAGAACCTTTCTTCCCCATCGGTTATCGATTCTTCAAGTGATGTGGCCTACCTATTGTCACTTCAACTTGCAAATCTGAGCAGCTATGTCGGTGACTGTGGTTCTTCAGCGAATATCCTCGTTCCGGATTCTATCGCGCAAAGAAACTCCGAGCATAGCTTTCACCATTAACCGCTGTGTGACTGAATTTTTCCAAACTTTCCTTTTAAATTGTCAGGTAATGGAAACCTCGGTGTTCCCTACAAAGTACAGCCAGGGCCTTGGTCAGACAAGAGTGACCTTGTCTTGAAGAGACCAAGAGACCTTATGTGCTCCATCTTGGAACACATCGTCACGTTGAGATCGTTTGTTATCGTAAGATGTGGACATAAGTTCAAAGTAGGTTACATTGGACTTCCAAGGTTGGTTAACATAGTTAGTTACAGGTAGAAGCTAATATAAGCGTGTATAAAAATAGCTAATCAATGTGTTTCTGAATTACAAATCCGCATCTTGTGACGTAGATGATAAACCGCACGCAGCTGGTGCATGTGCGCCACATGACATTTGATAATACGGTTTATTAAATACTTATGAAGGCGTTAACTCAGCGCCTATCTTTTCAAACAAATTTGACCTGCCAGATCATGAAAAAATAAATGTTTTTTTTTTTGTTTGATATAATTTTTTAAACATCTAAATTAAATCTTAACTAAATCCCACTATCGCACCAATATTATAAATGTGAAAGTTTGGGTGGATGGATGCTTGTTACTCAATCACGCCAGAACGGCTGAACGGATCTGGATGAAATTTGGCACAGAGATAGATTATAGTCTGGAATAGCACATACTTCATAAAAGGATGGACCGATTTGGATGACATTTTGTGTTCCTGGAGCGGGTCATAGTAGCGAGACAGAAGGTCGAGCTAACAACCGTGCGAAGCCGGGGCGGGTCGCTAGTTGACTATAAATGCTGGGTTACGCGGAAAGGGTGTACTAACTTTTACCATGGGTGCAACTCTAAAATCGCGAAATACTCAAGAGTTGCACAGCGGGCATGGAGAGAGCTATGCTCGGAGTTTCTTTGTGCGATAAAATCCGGAACGTCGATATTCGCCAAAGAACCAGAGTCACCGACATAGCTATTAAAATTTGCAAGTTGAAGTAGCAATGGACAGGCCACATGGCTGAAAGACTTGATGACCGATGGGGAAGAAAAGTTCTTGAGTGGAGACCACGAACTGGAAGACGCAGCGTAGGTAGGTATTCCGCTAGATGAACCAACAACATCGTGAGTCACGGGCATCCAGTGGATGCAGATGGTAGGATGTCTTTCAGTGTGGAAGTTAAAGGGGGAGGCCTATGTTCAGGACCAAGGGCCCTCTCACATTCTTTGCCGTAAAAGGCAACGAAAACCGGAGTTTTTCGTTCTTTTTCTATCATAAAGAAAGATTTAGAGAAAATTCAGTTTCTGTATTAAATAGATCTGTGTTTTTAATGAAAATTATGGATTCAAATTTTGGAACAACTCAACATATTAGCTATAACTACCTCAAGTTTACTAAAGTAGTTTTTCGTAAAACTGAGACGGAAAATTTGAGAGTGATTTCGTTAAATTACTGACTTAAAATAATTTTAATGTAATGGCTTATTTTTTTATATTCGTTTTCAACAATCAAGACTTTATTTTTTCGTTTTATGCCCGTAAATCCATGTACCTAAAACTTTACGGTGCATTTTGTAATAACAATTCCACTGAGGGCAATGAATGATAGCTTATCATTCCTTCTTACAATGACCCCTATTTCATCGTCCAAAGAGTTCATTTTCCGATATGCGTAATATGCACCCAGAACTGAAGGATCGTAAGTAAAGCCTTGATTATATCTTATTGCTTAAGGAATAGGGTTTGTTTTTAATTATAGGAATGAAGAGTATGCATGTCCATGCAACATAAGTGTGATCAATATTTTACTTCTATTAGAGTAGGTCAAGCGTTTTGAAAACAACTTATTTCCGTTTCCCGCGACGGAACGGGGAAAGTAAGTAGGTAGGTAGGTACCTATGCGTTGCGTATGCGTATGCGTTTGGGCACAGACCTAAATTTTTTTGCTACGCTTTTTTGACATCCTAAATCTATGGTTTGGGGTAAGAGTTTTTATAATCGACTTCCAAAAAGGTGGAGGTTAACAAATAGATTGTTTTTTTTTTTTATGTAACAAACATTTAAAAAAAACAATCGATTGACCTCAGAACTTTCGACTGGGCGAACCGATTTTAATGATTCTTTTTTTATTTGCAAGTTGGTGCTTTCCGTGTGATCCCATTTCAATTTGGTTCAGTTCTGAAATTTTTATGAATTCGGTTTGTAAGCGACTTCCAAAAAGGAGGAGGTTATCAAATCGATTGATTTTTTTAAATGTTTGTTACCTCAGAACTTTCGACTGGGTGAACCGATTTTGATGATTATTTTTTTATTTGAAAGCTGGTGCTTCCCGTATGGTCCAATTTGGTCCAGTTCTGACATTCTTATGAAGTCGGTTTTTTTAATATTGATAATTATTCCTAATTTTTTTAATAATAATACTGGGTGACGAGACGAGCGAAGTCGCTCACCTGATGGCTCTTCACGCTTGCCCATAACAGCTCAACGCCACTCAGAATTTTGAACTTCAACAGTTCAAAACCCTGGATGGCAATGCACTGCGCTCGTCACTCCGAGATATAAAATGTCAAATCTCTGTGTGCCCTGTAATTTCGCTGGAAACATTGCCCTTCAATCCGGAACACAGTAGTGTTTGCACACTACTGCTTGCTTAATAACTGGCAAAGGTGTGGTACTTCCTCAGGCTGACCCCTGCAAAAGAGTCCTACCACTACAGAGCCGTAACAGACGTACGTACCTCAGACGGCGGTTCGTGGTCGGTACCACAGAATACATAACGTCTGTTACAGCTATTATATATACAGGTTTACGCATATACAACAATAGAAAAGGGTCTTTGGCACTCGACAAAATGTATGGAACATTTTGTCAAGTGCCGTTTTAAAGACTGTTCTATGGAAAATCTGATATTTTTAGCGCGGTTTCAGGGTTGTTTAAAGATGCTCAAAATGATGAGTGCAATGACCTCCTTTCGGCTTAGAACAGTATATATGTACCCCTTAAAGACTATTAACAGCCCTTTTCAATTACCCCATATTATAGTTACTCAGTAATGCCGCAGGAGGGCTCATTCCACATACCGTGACCTCGACCTTTTATCGAATAGTTTTTTCGAGCACATTTTAAGGAATTCGAAATAAATACATCAAAATCAATATGATAACTCTATATTACAATTCACTACTTATATTCTAATACCAATAAGATTTAGCGGGCGTTCTGTCTTCTTTGATGCCCATTTCTTCCATTATGTCCATTTCAAAGGTCCTCAGTTTTGGAGCAAATGTCACCTGAAATGTACAGAAAAATGGTGAGCGTACTTTCAGCGGAAAATTCAGATAAAAGTGCCGCTGGGGTACATTCCACCACCAGGACTTTTAGTACAAGATTTGATAGCTTTCGAAAACTTTTTTCGTTTTCCTATTGTTCCATACATTTTAGTAAAGCGCCTCCAGCGGAAACGCGATGGAACTAAAATCTGTAGTAATAGACAATATAGGTTGCTTCACTCAAATACGCAAAAAGTTTTCGAATAGCTTTCAGTCCAGCAATGTATGGAATGTAGCACTTTGCTATATTCCCAATTAAAATATCTATACATATCTGAAATGGGCAAACACCACGAATGCTAGTAGCCATATTCAAGAAAGAAGTTTGACCGTGACATAAGCACATTGACGGAATGACAGTGTCGCTTCTTGTCAAACGGGATCGGAGGAAACAGAACGGAACGGTATTTCTATGATCTAACCTCCTTTTTTCAACGAATTGTTAAAAAAAACATTAAAAAAACAGTAGGTAATTGTAGATAGTCTATGTGTGTGTTCGAAAATTCTAGAAGGAATAAGTTATATATAGCCCTGCGGCAAATAAATTGTCCTCTTCCATAATTTTGATCAGATTATTAAAAAAAAAAAAGAGAACCTCCTACTTTTTGGAAGTCGGTTAAAAAAGTTATTTTCTATCAATTTGTTTACCTTGGTAATAGTATCTGCTGTGGTATCTTTCTCCGGGCTCTCGATGTAAAGGGATTTGCTTTTAAAGTCCATGGTTTCGTCAGCAGTAGGCGGGACTGGTATAACGCGACTGCTGGCAAGGGACACTCGCACCTGTGAATGTGAAAATAAGGTTCACTATCTTCACTATCACTACATAGTATAAAGCAGTCGCTTCCCGCTGTCTGTCCCACTGAAGTGAGAATTTTTTTCGTTTAGATTAGAAGGGCTGTCAAGGCATTTTTGTGAGAATTCCGTTGTAGCCAGTTGAACACATGCAAACGATACGTCAAAATATAACTACATAGGAAGGAATGCAGTAATTCATCAAGATTAGTATTATTTCAAAAGGTTATGAACGCCATTTTGATAAAGTTTAAAATTGACCTTCTCGTGGTGCAATACGGTTCAGTTCCCCTTGAATTTTGTGCAATTATTTTGGTACGTGTTGCTAGTGCAAAAAAACTGCACGATTATTGTGCGGTTTATAATATTAGTAGAGAAATTAAGACCGTATCGTAAATTAACGTACGTCATTATTAAAACAGTTCTACCTTAAACTGCACGAAAAGTGGTTGGTAAAAGATTTGAGTTAAAGAGTTTTTCAACAATTTTGTTTATTTTAATCAACAAAAGTTGTGTATTAACGCATGTGATTGTGTTATAATAGTGTATTATTATCCTTTTAATAATATTAAGGTACGTTCGTAGGTTTGCATGAGAGTGGGCAAACAATAGGAAGTAAAAAAAATATTTTCGGTTTTGCCCCAAAACTCCGCACAAACTTAGCTAGATAAGTTTCCATGACCTTAATAGGTCATGCTTTGACCATGATATCGATTTAGGCTATGTTTAGAGCTCGTTTTATGTGACTTTAAATGGGTAGAAAAATAAATATTATTTGAAAAGGTTAAATGCAATTTCCATGCGAAGCCATTGAAAATAAAAAGATATTATAAAATTTAGAATGTGGTATCACAGCTAGTGATGGGACAGTTTTGTGTGCAGTTTTGATTTTATCGATAACCTGTTTATTGTATACCTTATAAAATATTTTATGGTAAAACTTGCTCTAGTCGTTTAAAAAAATTACAAACTCTTATTTAACTTGCATCGTTGGTATGTCTGTCAGCTTCCCGATTCAAAATTGTAATCCATTTTTCTAAGCACGTTTCAGTTGCACTAAGTAAATTTGATGTTTGTAAAATAATATGGTGGTACTTAACTGGCCTGATGATGGAGCCAGAAAGGTAGGCCATAGTAACCTCTCTACTACATACTTTTACTTATTACTCCGTTGTGTTTGGACTCGTTGAATTCATTTTGATAAGGACTATTAGACCAAAAAGATAAAAACAATATTTATTGTCTGTCTAATAATTCATAGATTTACTGACAACTTGCAGCGCCCCGTGGTTTCACCCGCTATCCTATAGGAACTGCTATTTTTTCAGGGTAAAAACTATGAGTCAATCCAGAATATAAGCTACCTCCATACCAAATTTTATTTTAATCTATTCACTTATTACAGAATTCAGTGAAATTAAACATATTAATACGCAGACTTTCTTATTTATAATAATAGTGTGATAATGTTGTTATCTACATCTATATAATAAGACAAATTAATAATAACACAATAAAGTTTAATCTTCAAAAAATATTCCTAAAGTAGGTATGTTGGAAGAAAAATCAAAAGTTATCGATATCGATAAAATTATGGTAATCACTATTATTGTCAACGGCTTATCAAGGGCTTATAATTAAAACACGGTGAAATCACAACAAATAACAACAATTATCAACAATTTAGACTTTACCGGTGATAGGAAATTCCTTCTTTTTTAAAAATTAAAATCCATTCTAGCTCTACCACACGTAATTACAGCGCAAGACGGCATTGTGGATAAATCAGATGGAGCAGCATACGAATTCGAATTCAGTTAGCAACTGCGATGCGGAGTTTGACGCGTTGACGTGCATACTCATGTTCACTCGTATGCCTCGTAACAAATGTTCCATCTCTCTTCCGTTCTATACCCTTCTCTTTTCTGTGGTCTGTCCCTATGTATGCTTAGATCTTTAAAACTACGCAACGGATTTTGATGCGGTTTTTTTAAATAGATAGAATGATTCAAGGGTAATGTTTATAGGTATAATATATAGTAGAGAAACACTGATAATTTTAGAGGTTTCTAATGTGATGTCGTAAATAAACACATTTTTTGCGCTTACATTGCAAACGCTGGCTGAACCCTACGAGATAGATCAAAATAATGTACTACAGTATTGTACATCTTAAAAAGGTCTACAAAAAAGTCCCGGATGGTATATCTCTATCTCTTAGGGATAACCCACAACAACCATTTTTTATCCTTAACTTTTTACGAGAAATAATGACTTATTTACGAAGCGATTTTAAGCAGTACAGCATTAATCTTTATCCAATTAAGTACCTTAAATACATTGTGCATTTAATATAAATCAAAATTGCCCTTTACAGCATGTAATATAAACAAATATTTTCGAAGATATTACAGATTTAAAATGCAGAATCTCTACGTCACTTTTACACTTGTTGGGATAGATTTGAAATACCTCCTACCAACCAACAGCACCACTATCAACAATTGAGGTAAGCACCTTCTTTTAGTCATAAATTCTCCCCGTTACAAAAGAGTCCTTTACTAATATTTTCTCCCAATAGCTCATACCTTCTCCCCTTCCTCGGTGTATCTCCACTCAATGTCTGTGGCCTTCAGTGACTCCGGGTCGACAAGTTTCACATCTCCGGTAACCAGTAATGGAGCTTCTGACTTTATTGTGATGCCGGGGAAGTTTTTCTTGGAATCTTTTCCCACCTGAAATAATAACAAGTATTATTACGAAACCATTTTTTTTACTAAATTAAGTCTGTGCAGAAGTTTCAGTTATTTTTCAACTAAATGCGCCCCGTGATTTGGTGGCAAGTTTCTAGTTTTTCTGCACATTCTGGAATAAAAATATATCATGTACCCTTCCCCAGATTGCATACTAAAAACTATCAGATACAGTTACTTTAACACTGTTTAATCATGAAAATATAAATCAAATGGTTACTTTACCACTCTTTGGTCATGGAAAGGTAACTATCAGACAATTACTTCACCACTGTTTAATCATGATAAGGTAACATTGAAACTGATTTACTTTGCCATTGCGTTACCAATATAATTATCAATATAAAAAACCGACTTCATCAGAACTGAACCAAATTGAAATGGGACCAAATGGGAAGCACCAGCTTTCAAATAAAAAAAGAATCATCAAAGACGGTTCACCCAGTCAAAAGTTCTGAGGTAACAAACATTTAAAAAACAAAAAAAACAAATTGATAACCTCCTCCTTTTTGGAAGTCGGTTATAAAGGTAATCAGACAGTTATTTTATCAGTGTGTGATTACTTACAGTCCGTATATGTGTGTTGAGGCCTTCAACGAACACCCAATTGCGTTCCTGTATGACCTGTGACACGATGCCTTGTTTCCCCTTGTCTCGGCCCACCATTATTTCTACTCGGTCTCCCCTAGAAAGGATAAGCAATGTTTCATTGTCAACTAGCAGTTACATAATACATATTTGAGTGTGAACATACATACACAAACTTTCGCATCATACTAATATTAGAAATAGAAAAATGCACCATAGCAGCTAGATTTTTGCATAGTTGGGAGGGCCAGTGGCCTAAGTACGAGAACTTTCGAAAAAGTTATCGTTACGTAAACAATAGAAAATGTATGAAAAATTCAGTTTCCTTTCACGTCCAATAGAGGCGTTGTTAAATTTTTCATACATTTTGCTATCGTTTATATAACGATAACATTTTTGCAAGTTCTCGTACTAAGGCCACAGAAAGTAACATAGGATAGTTTTTATCCCAGAAAAATGTACGGTTCTTGAGGAAATCTTAATACGGCTGAAAGAAATAAAGCTTACCGTTGTGGTGTTCTTTAGCAGAGGCCTATGTCCAGCAGTGGACGAATATGAAATAGACATATGATGATGAAACTCAGTAACTATTAAAGTTCCGCGATTTGAACACATAATTTAAATATATATAGGTACTTGTCATCCATTATTATGGTAAGGTGAAAATAGGTACCTTTCACTAGACATTTCGACCATGTTACAATAGCTGTGGTCCTGAGCTGACTGAAAACAGTAGGTAAGTCCTTCTACCTCACTTGATTAAAAAAATATATACATATAAAATGCGTTTAGAAATAAGGATTGTGTGTATGCCTCGAGCATTCATGCTCACCATCGAAGGCACCTTCTTGCGGCGGCGTCGTGTGTCGGGTCACTCTCTTTTCTCAAATATGGTTGATGAGGGCAATGGCTGGCACATGAGTCATACTCGTGATCGGGTGCTGCTTGCGGGTCGCTGGTCTGCTCGCGGTATACACATAAACTAGTAATAACATGACTGAATTGTTTTAACCTTAGAATAAGATATAACTAACTTCCTCTCCCTACATTGTGTATAGTTAAAGTAAATTAGTAAAAGTTAACAAAATTGTAGTAAAAGCGTAACAAAAGTCACGGACCCCGGTGTCTGTGTAGTAATATTTAAACTAATAAAAATATAACCTCATTTGATTTCACTATGACACAAAACTGACTGTACCGGTAAATGTCCTAGTACCTACACCGCGGTTTGCTGCTTGCTTGCTATGGGTTTCCACAACACCGCTAACTTAAATCCATCTTTATTCTGCTTTTTCTTCTTTCTTTTAATGAGACTCAAGTTGACAGCCAGTTTCAAAAATGTTGCATCGTAGTGGATTGAAAAGAACTACTTACTTGAAGAAGCTCCACTCTCCAATAGGCTCAATGAAAATCTTCTTCCGATGCTGGTTCCTGTCATTCTGGTGACGGAACTGTGCCGTCCACGGTCGGTTGGTTGTGAAGCGAAACTTTTTGCGAGCAACCTGTGCTGCTGGGTACTGAGGATAGCCAGTTGGGTTCTTCCAGTACACCTGAAAAATGAAGGGAAATTGTAGATAACCACTCTAGTAAACAGTGCGTGGTAAATACCTCGCTATTATACTGAAATAACCTCGCCATCATACTGTAGTCATTATTTTCCACTCGCTGAATAGCTTTTGCTTTCACTTTCAGCACAATAACTTAAGTTTGGTGCTGGTCCCAAACCCAGACAAAGAGCGAGGGCACCAGGGAGGATGGGATGGATAGTATTTCAAATAATTCATTGGTATACCGAGATCTGCACCTCCTTCCCAGCAGCCGGTGGCCCTTGTGTTTCTAGGGTCTACCCGCTCACCACCAGCATGCGAAATACCAGGGGAAATACTTTGACTTGATGACTTTGGCAAAGATAGGGAGGACCTCGAGTGATCACCACATCCTCAGGGAGAGATCATCATCTCATCTTATCTGTCAGAGCTAAATAAAAACGTAAATGTAGACGATTGGCCACTTAGTGCGTCAGCAGGATGAATGGTAAATCGAGTTTTCAAAGGTGGAATAGATGGCAAGTTAAGCATGAGCATATTCCAAGAACACACTGTTAGGGACCATGGCGACAGATTTGTTTACCTGGGTAATGTTATTATTATTACTGATATTAGGTTTTAAAACGTTATCTACTTTATCTGGGAAGCTTGCTGTATTGATTTCTTAGATATAGTTTTAGTCAAATTACCACTAGAAATAGGCGAAACCCTATTGCTTGTAGAATGTAGAGGTTATGTTATGGTGGAATTAGATTTTGAGAGATAAGTACCTGTTCATAGCTTCGTTTAATGTAGGACTCGGGTAAATTTGAATATTTAACAGTGAGATCGCCAACTTTTTTGGCTAAATAGCCGTAAATCCGCATTTTTAATTTGTTTTGCTTCTTTCGTAACTGTTATGTTATTGACACTTGACACCACACCACACCACTTGACATTACAATATTGAATTGGCATGACAGCCAGTGACAGTCCGACCGATTATCCAATTAGATTTTTTAAATTATGATACTCAGAACTATCTTTGCATTCTGCCTGTGGCAGGCATGAAAAAAATATGATATGTGAGTGTCGTGATCGTCACATTATCATAGGGTTCCGTATCCATGTCAGTTAAATGCAGAATAATAATATGAATACAGATACATTTTAAAATAAGTTTCCGATTGGTCAGCATGGCAAACTCCACAATCACAAGTGTGCTGGCTAAGAACATTGAGCCCTTAGAATATAGAAAAAAAAACCTATATTCTAATATTGAGCCTTGTTCGACTTGCTTCTGCGCGCATGTGTATTAGCCCCGAATACGTATATTATTATTCTATGATTTTAAATTCAGTTTTATTATTCACCTATTTTTCTTCTGGTGAAACGTTTCACTTTGGCGGGAAATTCAAATTTCAAACAGTTTTTTTGTTCTTGTAGCTAGGCCGAGTAATTATTGTAAACGATAATGATGTTCGCGAAAATTGTATATTATTATTTACAAACGCGCGTAAAGTTATTTATCTCCAATGCACATTATTACATACATTTGTCAATAAACAAATTTTTGCTGTTTCAAACGGTTTATTGCCGCAATATGGTGATTAATAGTTGTACATGATAATGTAAAGAACAACCAACAATTTTTGCAAACACTGTGTCATATCACAATAATTACCTGGCCTAGCAATAAGGACATATGTTAAAAACTGTTTGAAATTGGTTTTCCCGCCAAACATGAAATGTATCACCTTAAAGGAACCCTAAAAATATGTATTTTTAATATTTTGACCCGTCAAAAAAACAGACAGCTCCATCAGCATCATCTTTGGTACCTTTTGGTCAATGAGTTTAGGAAGACATACTTTTGGTACATAGATCCAAAGAGAATACAATAGAAGATAAGATATGTAGATATCTGTGACTAGGTACCTATCAGGTACCTATGTCAGTTTATTTTAAAATAATGAAAAAATAATATAATACCGCAAAATGCCGTTCTTAGCAAACCTATTAGGCGGCAAACGTAAGTTTTTCAGTGGTTTTTTTAAGTGATACTTGCTCGAATAGTGCACGAACCTACAACATCATCGTAGTCGTTATCAATCATCCTTAGAGGCTCTAAACAGGCAAGGGGCAAGCACGTATTTTCTGCAACGTAAACTTCTGGTTGACAAGCATAAAATCTACGTTACGCAAATACCACTTGACGCTTGCTCTTCTCCGAGCCTCTATAAAAAGCAATTACAAACTGTTACTTGTGGCTGCCTTTGAGAGCAACAACAAATAACTGATTCCAGAACTACAAACATGCTCGCAACGCGGTGCATTGAGTTGACGTCAAAAAGTTGACCTTTATTTCCTAAGAAATAGAGGCCAAATTTTTAGAGGTTAACTTAGCATGCCGTGTTACGTGCGTGTTTTAGTTACTGAATCAGGGCCCTTGAGCTGAAAAAATATATATTTTATTCTAAGGGAAAAAGCTCAGAATTACCCTTTTAGCATTTATACCCCCTCCCTCCTCGGTCGTCAATTCGTATACATTTTATTCACATCGATTGCAGTTTTAGTTGTGTGCGTTTGTAGAACTAGTAAGAATAGTGTGTGCAATACGTGTTTCCCACGCTTCCCTCCCCCTTCGGTTTTTGACAGACTTTTTCCGGTACTAACTCGAGTTTAAAGGCAGATCCAAACTACAAGGAAAATAGTGAACACAACGCAAAAAAGACAACTTTTTTTGTTTTAATTTAATTGTAACGTGTAACGTGTATACATTTTTGCTCTGTGAAATAATGCACTGGTATCACCTTTGCTCTGTGGTGAAATAAAATTATTTAATTAGTGCGAAATTGCTTGGATTTTGAGAAAAGTAAAAGAATCTAAATATTTCAACAAGGTAAAGTATACAGTATTCATGCATTGGAAGCTAAAGGACGCTTATAATAATTTTTAAAACACCAAAAATTTATACCATAGACAACTGACGTAAATCAGCTGTCCAATATCAGTCGTTGTAGGTGGCAGCACCGCATCACGTGAATTTTCATGGCGTTGAAGGGCTTGTCCCGATTCGTCTTGTGATTTCACCAAATTATTTGCTGTTTTTGAAATATTTAGTGATAAACAGCATTAATTTTAAGTTTCAGGTGAGTGTCGCGGTCGTTATGACTTAGTTTCCTGGCCCGTGAGGCGCGGAAATGCTTGTGCGCGGGACGGAAAGACGTCAATGTCGAGAGTGACGGATGCTCGCGGGGTAGTTTGGAGTTTGGGGTGATTGTAGGGATAATTCTAGCTCGGCGCCGGGATGTCTGACCGTCGGGCGGGCGCCGTTGAACCGGGCGCAGTATCGATTCAGTGCAATGTCGTTCCGCGCCTGCCTTAGCCTCAAAAACACCAATTGACCGACCACCGTCGTCGGTTTCAGACCTTGATTAATTTCTTGGAGTTTAAATCGATTTTTTGCTCACTGCCAACAATTATGTTACTCTCGAATATGTGAAAGTTACTGTGTACGTTCTGGATTCTGCTCTCCGCTCCAGCTGTTTCTTCCAAGTGGAAACTTCTAAATGCTAAGTAGTTTTTAATGGTGTTTCAGCGGCGATAATGACTGAATACTGGGTGATCAGCGCCCCTGGCGACAAGACCTGCCAACAAACATGGGACACCCTCAACCATGCCACCAAATCTGGAAACCTCAGTTGCAACTACAAATTCCCTATTCCAGACCTTAAGGTAATTTTTTATTTATTTATCACAAAAGAAAAGCTTTATCAGCTTAAAAAGACAGAAAAATGAGATCAAGAACACAACACACACTACAGTACTGTTATGCATTTCTTGAACTGCCCGGTGCTATTATCTGAAACATTAAATTTCTTTAAAAGTATATCTGCCGATAACTGATGGGGAAGAAAGATTCTTGAGTGGAGACCACAAACCGGAAGATGCAGCATAGGTAGGCCTCCCACTAGATGGACCAATGACATTGTGAGAGTCGTGGGCATCCACTAGATGCAGATGGCAGGATGTCATTCAGTGTGGAGGTTAAAGGGGGAGGCTTATGTTCAGCAGTGGATATCTTCTGGCTGATAACGATGATGATTTCTGCCATAAGACATCTGCATCATTTAGCCTTGAAAATTTGTAATATATTGCATTCTGTGGTACAAGGTCGAGAGCGCTTAGTAACAACATTGAAAACCAAATCTTCCATTTATCTATTTCCTGTAATCTCTTTGATGAATCTGTAAAATTTGAAGTGAAATATTAATCGGAATATAAACAGTAATTCTAAATTTTTATTGATTAGTTTTTCAAATATCTGCCTCTCAAATTTTCTTCATTCATTAATCTCTTCTCACTGACAACGGAAGGGAGTTTTGTATTTTGACTAACTCGCATACTGCTGTTCATTCCGTTCTACTGTTCATAACTTCACTTTACTTCTTGGATTTATGGCCTCTGCGACTATATGTCACAATTTTGTCAATGTCCGTTTAGTGGCAGTTTTGTAAATGGTATTATAAAACAGTAACTAATAATATGCTCTGTGTTATGTTTAGCGGTTGATTAAACTAAAACAAAAGAGACAACACAGTTAAGACAATCAAGTATTACTAAGATATATATGGGTATTACATTATAGGATAACATTAGGTGCCTTACTTAAAAACGTTACTCAAGTTGATCTATGCTTAAAATTGCTCTCTCAACTTCTCGCTTACGGCAATCGTCACACGCGAAAACGAGACAGAGCATATTTAAGCATTCGTCAATAAAGAGTAACGTTGTTAAGTAAGGCCCAATATATTTAGTACAATCAGCATGCATGTTATTTACAGATTACCATCTGATATTTTACATATTTATAAATTTACATAATATACAGTTAAATAATGGGGTAGAGGTGAGGGTTTGTAGATATTTCAAGGAAGTAGGACAAGGGATTCTAGGAGGGACGATATCATAAAGTTAATGTTCCAATTTAGGACAATTGAAAAATATGTTGTCCACGTTTCCATCGTCCAGACTGCATTCACACAAAGAATGATCCCTGACTGCAGCTTTGCTAAGAACACTGGGGTGCAGGAATGTCCGAGACGCAGGTGACAAATTGTAGAGGTAGTAGTTTTGTTGGTGTTACAGAATTTTGTGAACAGTGGGGCTTTAGGTATTTCAGGTTAGATGTCACTATAATACTTCGCTACAAATTTTTAGGAAGTATTCCAGCATCTGGACCATGTTAATTCTAGATGAACTTTAGGCAGAAGGCAGAGGTCATGAGAACTGATTAACCGACTTGAAAAAAGGAGGATGGTTCTATGTTCCACTGTATTTTTTTTTAATTTTTATGTATGTTCACAGATTTCTGACAGCCTTGTTAGCTCAGCTGGTAGTGTACCTGCCTTCTGCGCTTGGGGGCGTGGGTTCGATTCCCATCTAGAACAGACATTGTGTGATGAACATTTGTGTTTGTTCTATGTCTGGGTGTTAATATCTATTTAAGTATGTATTTAAAAATATATATGTATGTATATCAGTCTCTGGCAGCCATATTACAAGCTTTGCTTAGTTTGGGGTCAGATGACCATGTGTGCAATAATGTCCCAGATATTTATTATTATATTCTCCGCCTACTGTTGACAATTTTTTTTTTCTTTTGTTTGGTAGGGTATACTTCCAATTTGGTTTCATTGTCACCAAGTCAGGATGTGATGATGGGATGGCAACCTTCAAATTTTATAGGCACTTATTACGTTTTTCATATATTTTTGAAGTACGTTTCTAATGTGGTCCACTTGTTTTAATATTTTTTTGTTAATTGGATTATGAGGCAGCGAATATAATGTGTCAACTTGCCTATTGCCCTAAACCTACTAGGATTTGATTTTAACTTACTAACTTTCAGGTCGGGACTTTGGATCAGTTGGTGGGGCTCTCCGATGACTTGGGAAAGCTCGATGGCTTCGTGGAAGGTGTCTCAAGGAAAGTGGCACAATACCTTGGAGAGGTTAGTACATATTTTAAAACTACAATCCTTAAAAAAACTAATTATATGGTATAGTTTATAACTAAACCGTATAATACATTTTTTTATTTGTGTTTTGGCACCTGGAACCATTACAATTTTACCTACCTACTTAGTAACATTTCTCCATTGTGGTATAACCTGATAAATTATGTACTAAGGACATTAACCTCCTTCTTGGGCAGTCCAATTAAAACATTACCCTCTTCTTGGGCAATCCAATTAAAACATTACCCTCTTCTTGGGCAGACCAATAAAAACATTACCCTCTTCTTGGGCAATCCAATTAAAACATTACCCTCTTCTTGGGCAGACCAATAAAAACATTACCCTCTTCTTGGGCAGCTCAATTAAAACATTACCCTCTTCTTGGGCAGCCCAATTAAAACATTACCCACTTCTTGGGCAGCCCAATTAAAACATTACCCTCCTTTGTGGGCAGTCGATAAAACCATTACGGTAATTGCGCATTTATACAAATGGTTTTTTTTTTACATCTGAATCATGGGGTTAACTTTTCCATAGGCTAATTTAGAAAACATCCTAACTGCGCCAAATCGGGAGGGCTGCTCTAAGACTGAAGGGAAATGGGAGGGCTGGCCTATGGTATTAGTTTTGTTACTGTCACTCATATTCAGATTGACATAAGTGCGAGGGGGACAGAAACAATATTGCATGCATGAGAATAGCCGGCCTGGTTTTAGCTTCGCTGAAATTCTTTGAATCTATAAACCTACTGAAGAATAAGAATAAGTTTATTTGTTAGATAACTGAATCACTATTATGTAATACTTTGGTGGCGTTTACTTAATTCACCTAAATGCATTATTTCTTTCTCATTTTATCAGGTACTAGAAGATCAACGCGATAAACTTCACGAGAATCTGATGGCAAACAATAGTAAGTCCTAATTTTACATTTTTCAGTTTTAATAAAACATGTGGCACTAAACATATTTTTATTATTTTTCAAATACTCGCAAGAATAATGTTTTGTGCCATTTTTATAAATAGTTTTTGAATTGCTAAAAATATTTTGGATTAAGAATTAAATTAAACATAGATGATTAAAGGGCTACTTTGCATGAGATAAAAAACGAATATAGATTGAAATTTTGGCATGCTTGGGATATTATTCCTAGAGGACTTTTTGAGCTACACAGATGGCTGGGTTTATGGTGTTGCCAGCATGTAAAACTAATTTTTAATAGATCAGAATGAACTGGTGTAGAGATAAATGAATTAAAAGCACAAAGTAGTGCGAAAAATATGAGCATGTATCGCTGAGTTCAATGGTTATGAGATAAGTAAAGGTTATATATTGATTTCTCCTATTTTTTTATTTGGTTAACCTACTTTTATATATTTTGCATGTATATTTTTTTAACTTTTCCATAGTCAATGTTTTTTAATATTAATTTTGTATATTATCTAAAGCAATGCACACTATCCAAGAACATTTATATTTATACTTTTATTTATTTTTAATATTATGTACATGTTCACACATTAACACACTTACCTCATTACAAAATAACTATTTCACTGAACAGCACTTTAATTATATATTTTTATTTAAATACAATATAATAGTAAAGAAAATATCAACGAATCTTTAAGAATTGAAATCGTGGAAAACGAGCCTGACGATTAACTTTTGTAAGTACAAAATTAATTCAAAAAGGGTGAACGTAAATATGTTTCAAAGGTTTTAATAAGAAATGGAAAACATTCCAAGGATTCGTTAATATCTTTAATAAATTTTTTTCGAAACCATAGCTACGAATGTTGCGTGCGACAGTGTATGGAATAATATTACTATGTATTGTTAGATGGTTCGTTACGTATAACTAACTCGAACCTGAATGCACTTTTGTACATTTTATGTGTTTGTATACAAAGCAGTTAGAACATTGCGACGGCTGTGAAGGATATCCAGATAAGTTTGAAATAATGAAAATTGGTAAACGTTTCAAACCTTGGATATTATTACGAAACCAATGTTTAAAAAAAAGAATGAAATAAAAGAATTAGAATGATTAATTAATTTTACAATACACGCGTGCTACTATCTACAGCAAGGTCGAGGAGTATAAATATATTATAAAATATTTTGTCAATTTTCTAAATCCATCTTGTGATCATAAACATGGTGCAAGTAGACAACATTTACGAAAAAATATGTCGCTGATTTATACAAATAAACATTGTTATAGTTATCTATAATTTTTTATCACTACATTAGGTGAGTACATTATCGGAAAGTATATTTTTTAAATAAAAAAAATATAGGTATGTGTTTTTGATTGGGGGTCTTTTTGAAAGCTCTTTTTACGAAGTTTTTTAAAAGTATAAGCTTGCTAAAATATAATTATTAGTTACAAATGAGCAATAATTAGTTTCTTATTATATTTACACGTTATAAAACTATAACTTTAAAACTATGATAATAAACATTGATGCTTAACAATAATTTATTCTTTAATACACATTTTATACAAATCTAAATATTTTACATTGTAATTATTATGTCATCGCTTTTTATAATTATTATTATTTTAGTTATACGAAACGGCACGTTGCTATGTTAGTTAAAAACTTTGCATATTAGATTTTGAGAATGTTAGTTTTTGGATTTCAGTGTCTGAAAAATGGAAAAAAGTTTGCGGCAGTAAGTAAACATTGTAGTGTATGCGAAGCTTAAACGTATTATGTGCAAGCTTTTTATATAAATAAAATCTAATGTAAATGTATAAAAAATATGCTTTAAATGTAATTTTGTATGTATTATTATTTATTTACAATATATTATACGTCACGCGAATTATATTTATGAAAGTATGGATTTGGTTACTGGCAACATTCATCACTTTTCTTATTTAGAAACTTTGAATATATTACACAAATGACGCATTATTGTTAATAATAAAAGTGTATAATTGTTTTCGGATCGCTTTAGTTACAAATAAAGGTGATATACATTTATTTATCTAGTATTAGTGTGTTATTTTAATATCTAAATACAGTTTATACACGTTGGGTCGTATCTTGGTCACATGGCTAAATGCCAGATACCTAATGATGAAGATAAATTAATGAAAAAGGTCAAACCGCTTTTCAGTGTTACGTGTCTTGATATTGTTTGGTTAATGTATGTGTTATACTAGGTATGGAACTATAGATGATTCGATCTGAAGGTGGTCAACGGACATAAGTACAATTTTATTATTATTTGTTAGATGTTAAGACGTGTCGTGTGATATTCGTCGTCGAGACTCTGTATAGCACTCATGTTTAAAATATGTTAGTCCATTGTCAATATCGTCATTAGGTGTTATATTATTTTTATTAGGTTTTCGTCAACTATTCGCATGGGTATATTCGAGAAATAAACTAAGACGTCATATATAGATAACAGCAATCACTGCCTCACAAAACATTCATAGCTTAGCTATATCAAGCTTTAAAATCGTCTATGCTTTACGCTTCTTAATTTATTATTATTTAATTTGTTTATCTTCCAAATAGTATTCTATCATTTTTATATTTTGCTCCTGTACCCGTACTAATGCCCTATTTTTATTTCGTTCCAATTTAACAAAATGGATTTACGAGGCGTTAACGAATGAACAATCTTAAAAAGTATCTGGTATCTAATTTTTTATAACGATATTTATAAACAAATGGGTTTACGACTTCATGAAAAGATAAAACGATGATTGTAATAATAACTGTTAATGACGTCAAATTGGAAATTAAATAGGTAAATATTTGATGGCACATCAAAATACTCAACGCGCATTGAAATGTCTCCATTAATATGATTTTTGTAGATCAAAATCGAATAGATAGGTTAAATAGAAAGCTAAAGCGGGAATGAAACTAAGCAAAGCCCTCTAGTTAGCTTGTTTTGAACCCAAAATACGACTACCACAGACTATTGTAATGTATACATATATTCGTGTGCACTGACCTTCTTATTCATAAACGTTCAGTAAGCTAATACATATCTAACTTCTCACAACAAATTAGCTAAAACAGGCCTGTTAGACGTTTATAAGGCCGTTAATAGTTTTGCTAGGCCGTTATGAAAAGTGGGTATTTTGGTGTGCGATTAAATATAGCATCCGAAAAAATAGGCATCGAGAGTTACGCGGACCCTGGTGGGGGAGAGCCGCCTCCTACGCCGTCGTCGCCGGTCTGCGACTCGGCTTTCTCTGAACACCACGGGTGCTGGCCGTGCGAGCACCGGGAGCACTCAGAATGCGAGGCCCATCACTCGGCCTCGCAACGCTCAGCCTCGCAGGCCTCGGCCTCGCAACACTCGAGCGGGCGAAGCTCGCCGCGGTGGGATTTGGATGAGGAAGAGGACCGTCCGCATCACGTCTTGTCGCAAGGTCTAGGACTCTTAAACCTTGAGATGCGTTTGAGACTTCGCGTATAGAAACGGGAGTGTCGCGTGTAGCGGTGACGATGGTTGGTCGCCAATATGCGTTTTCACCTTAATAGCAGCCAATTTTTTAGTTTGCAACTCGTAAAAAAATCACCAACTTTTGTTTAACAAATCCACATCAAATTAAAAATAGAAAATTGTCACACGTGTTGACAACACAATAGCAGTCAATTGCAGCCAATTTTCCTTTTGGTGGTTTGGTTTATTAATTGTATACAATCGCATAGCAAAGTTTGAAAATATCCAGCATATCCATCGCCATCGCTGCGCGTGATATGATCGCATCGGTTTGCACTTTGTTTTCCCGAACTTTGACAATATTTATATGAGGGGAAAAAGTTTAAGAGCTGTAAAAATTTTAATGTCTCAAATACTTCTCAACTCGACCTCTGATTCTGGTAGGACCTGTATAAATCCTTTTAGTTAGCGAACGAGACTTTTCTTTTATGTTTTATCGAAAGTTTCGTTTTCACGTACAGCGCTACCTGCCTGTCTACCCGTTACCGCATTTTATAAACTTTGTTTAGAATAAAAATTGTGATGGCAGTGATTGCTTTTAAAACGTTATAATTATTCTTTACATTTACTTTTTTTAATTAAGAATGATAAACAGCAGATGGCGTTGGCCGTTCCTTTTTAATATAAACATACCGGGAGCGCCATCCTGAATTTTTATTTAAATTAAAAATGTATAATTTGAACAGTTTTTTTAAATTTTCGTTCATAAAATATGTACAAAGTTTAGGATGACGCTACTTCATATTTCTGTATGTGGCTAGGTAACAAAACACAGAGTGTATGTCTTCAACACACGTCCTTAACGTTGCTTCAACAAAACTGTAGTATTTAACAAAAAAAGTCGGATAAATCGTCAGATTCGACATGGATCTCGCGAATACCCGAATAGACGCTTAAACACAGATAAATGTTTCATTTCGGCTTTTTAGTTTTTTTTTACAGTTTGCTTTTATCGATGTTGTAAATTATAATAATCTATTTATATATTTTTATTATCTGTGTTATAGTATTTTATATTATTAATCTGTACTCAATCAAAACTTTATTACATTAGTGAAGGGTCAATATTCAGTTCAAGGTTTGATGTAATAAATCTTTGTTTACGAATACAGTGTTAAATCAAGATTTGTAAATGAAACACGGTTCAAATGGTGAATTGTGATTGTTTATTTCGCGTTATAATTATAGTCTGGTTTTCGTACACATGACGCGTCTGGCATCCTACGAATACATAAATGATAAAGCATTCTATAGGTAGCTCTAAGCTTAGAAGCACACTTAATCATGTTCAAAGTTGATTTCGACCGATATCGTCGTTTTAATCATAGACGACGTGAAGTATTTTGACATATGAGTCTAAATTAAACAAAATAATAAGGTCTAGGTGGGTACTTATCTTACGTGTGTTTTTTTTTAAAGATATTAGGGGAAATTTCTAGGTGAATTAGTAAATCTATGGAAGTAATAGATAAGACGACAGTATAATATAATTTTACTAAGAACTCAAGAATCCATGTAGCTTACAAAAGTATTGAGTCGTCCCGTCTCTTGCCCGCATTAGGAAAAGGGAAACAAAATTTTTTAAGCTCAGTCTTTATAAATGAACTATTTATTTGTTTTATAAAATACATAAAGAATAGGTATTAGGGGTTCATTCAGTCAGATGTTATAAAAATAACTGATTATTCCGACGATATAAAAGTGCTAATAATCCAGAGTTCATAGCAAAAAGCAAAAGCAAAGTGAGCATAGTAAAAAGTTATTCGTAGCTTGTTTATTGTTATTTTAGATGGTAAATGTTTTACGCTAGAAATATTTTACGCATATAATTATGTTATTTTCCGAGTATAAATAGACGATATATATATATATATATATTTATAGTGAGTAATTAGTGTAGTAGTCTAGATATAGTACAATATAATTAGTAAAAAATTAGACGATTTTAATAAATTAAGAAAGTATTATTTAGTCTATCTATACCTACAGTTAAATAAATAGATAAAGTGAAGTAATTCTAGCGTAGATTTTAATAATTATATAATTTATTGAGCATGTTCGTGCATGATTATTCATATTTTGCATGCTATGTTATATTATATATGGTTACCTAGTAGATTTGAGCCATGCTATGTCTACATGTATTGTGTACCTATAAAATTATATGTATGTTCTGTGCAAGATCTATTTTTCTCTTTCAGTTTTCGTCCTAGGATTTTAATTTATTTGTCATTATGTTATCTTTGTTTTTGAGCACCAAAATATTGATTCGTTCGAAAATTTTGTTTTTAGACTTATGTGGTTTTGATATTTGGAATGCAAAAAAAATGACTGCAGTAAAAATTTGATTCTAAATAAAATTATTTATATTTTGATTATTATGCAGGAATTAAAAATAAGCATTTAAAACAAATTGTCAATATTTAATCTACTTTTTTTTAAAGGGCCTTTATTATCTAAACAAAATACTAGCTAAAACTAACACTAAATAAACAGTTAGACTGTCCATAGACCGTTGAAGGTCTAAAGACAATCCAAATGCTCAAGCCCACTATCAGTTGGCAGCGTACCCAGCATGCTGGCGGCATTACCACGTTGAATGGCAATGCTTATACGTTGAGCCAGATACACGCCAGCATTTTGGTCACGCGTCGCGTTAACCAGACGCTCCGAAAGATTTTTGAAAATGTTTTTTTTTTAAATCTACTTATAATTATAACATATATTTTTTTTTACTAAATGAAAAAAAATAAAAGTATTTTGTTACAACCTACATATATTATTATTAATTTTGAGACTAGCAAGCGTTTATTAAGTGATCATAAATAAATCTAATAATCTTAAACTGAAATACATTATTGTTTATATTATGCTTGCGGTCTTATTCTAATTTGTTCTTACTTACTTGAATTGTTAAGGGCAAGTTATTTTCAACCGAACGCTACCGCGTTTTGGACGGCACATTAAATGGTAGGTCCCATTTGTTTGTCGTAGGAAATCTTAGCCATTCGTTAGCTTAGTTGGTTTTCGGGGGAGTCTAAAAGCGGACACAATTTTTCTTGTAAAAAGATCTGTTTTTAGGGTTCCGTACCCAAAGGGTAAAACGGGACCCTATTACTAAGGCTCCGCTGTCCGTCCGTCCGTCCGTCTGTCACCAGGCTGTATCTCATGAACCGTGACAGTCAGACAGTTGAAATTTTCACAGATGATGTATTTCTGTTGCCGCTATAACAACAAATAGTAAAAAATAGAATAAAATAAACAATTAAGGGGGCTACAACAAACGTGACTTTTTTGCTCGATTTTGATAACGGCAACAGGTAGACGTTTGAAATATTGACAGAATATATAGTTATGTATTGACTTTAAAAATAATATATAAGGGGGCTCCCATACAACAAACGTGTTTTTTTTGCTCGTTTTAGCTCGATATTGATAACGGCAAGAGGATAGACGCTTCAAATACTCACAGAATATTTGGGTGTATATTCACTTAAAAAATAAATTATTAAAATAATTTAGTTGTATATTCACATTAAAATTAAATTATTAAAATAAAATTAATATTTAAGGGGGCTCCCATACAAAAAAAAACGTGTTTTTTTGTCGTTTTTATAGATAATCACTTGGCCGTCACGTTTTTTTTTTGTACTGATTGCTGAGTGAAGTAAAAGTAACCTATAATTCAGAAAAGTATAAACAAAATGCTCGATAAATTGTGTATAAATAAATAAATATAGTTTTAAATTAAAATAAACTATCATGGTATGCTAACCATAAATTTAATCTGTTTTTAAAATATTGCTTATTAAACGCTTGTGAAAATGTTTTTAGAAAAATAAACGGAACTTTTCTGATTAATATTTTTGTTTGGTGAGCTGTTCATGCGTCACTGCAGAATTATTTCAATACTTTGTAGTACAAGTAAATACCTTATACATGGTGTTCCAAAATCAATTACCACAAATCTGTATTTCCTAGATTTTCAACATGAGAATTTTTCATGTTTATATTATGGAACCTTAAAAATTTGATATAGTAATTTTACTTTAGACTGCAAATATCACAGATAAGTTACAAATACATGGTGTTCTTATGTGACCTTAAGAATTTTGAATTTTTTAACTATGGAATCTTACAAATTGGAAATACGGTAATTTTACTTTGGACGTCAGATATGACAGATAGGTTCTAATGACCAGAAAGTGTCAATACAAACAGGACTTTCAATGAACGTACAGTAACCCATATATACGTGTCCTCCAGGTGACCTGCCGACGTACCTGACCCGCTTCCAGTGGGATATGGCCAAATACCCCATCAAACAGAGTCTGCGTAACATCGCCGATATTATCAGCAAACAGGTATGTACACAGGCCCCTCTTTCCCACTGGGCACTTGCCCAGGGTCCCGCGACTGATAGGGGTCCATAGCTCCAGCCAAATAACCAAACGATAACCGATATTTATTACCAAAAACATACTTATTTCGAATTAATTATCAATTATTATAATTATTACTTTATTATGTTAGTAAATATAATAAAGTAATAGGGCTCTGTCAAGGTCATAGGGGCCCCATTATCCTAATGAGCCCAGGGCCTCCAATAGATTAAAGATGACCCTAATTCAAATTTAAAGTGAGGGTGGGTGATAAGACCTGCACTGACATCCTGCTTGGGGTGTATTGAGCATTTGCCCGCCAGTCTACACAAACCAGCCAAGCTCCTTCAGATAACGGAGCACGGCTTTGGGTCGCTGCCTAAACGGCCTAAGACGGCCCTGTATGTACACTAGATATGGAAGAAAACTAAAAAAGAAAAGCTGACCAAAAATGTCCAAACCCCTTTGTGTATCAGTTTGTTTGTTTGTTTGCAGGTGGGTCAGATCGACGCAGACTTGAAGGTGAAGTCCAACGCCTACAACGCACTCAAGGGCAACCTTCAGAACTTGGAGAAGAAGCAGACGTAACTATCTACCTGCTTTTATCATCTCATTCATAGAAACTATAGACATCCTTAGCAAATATTCTTAGCAGATAGGCTACCGCCTACCTGTCTCATAATTTTTTATCGTTTTATTAAAAAACTGACAATAAATAGAGCCAGTCATTGCAGTAGCAATTAAAATGTTTCTTTTATTAATTAAAAAATAATAATATACAAAATATTTATTTGTTCTTAATGAAGGTATAAAATAAAACTAAATAAAAATATTATTTTGACAATATTCCAACAGACATAATTTTATTTTTACAAAAACGAATTAATGAAAAAAAACTTGTATATGCACGCCGCATCTGGCAAGGACATGATATACTTTTCCATTTGTTAAATGATTATTTACGGGATATTTACCGTGGTAAGGTTGTGGAAGGAAAACAGTGTTTTCCATTTGTATTGTACGATCCTGTATGCTACATTGTATGTATGTGTATATACCCACAGAAAAGATAAGTAAATAGAACTATAGAACTGAAATGAGAAGGCAAATCTGTCGCCAGACCTTATGACAGAAACTTGATTGAACATTCTTATTTAGATCAACGCGTCGAACTCCGCGTCACAGTTGCTAACTGATTTCGAATGATTGACGTTTCGTTTATATGGGTGCAACTGGCTACAACAAATTTCTTACAAAAATGCCTTGACAGCTGTTCTAATATAAACATATTTTTTTCTGTGATTCCAAAATAGACATCATTTTCTAATTTAACTTTAACAAAAACTAATTAATAAGAAATACATATATATAAAAAAACTCGGTATTTGTACGCCGCACCTGGTAATGATATGATATACTTTTCCATGTCCTGACAAATAGTTTGATTTGATGCCTGTCGGATGGCCTATTGCTGGATGATGATGAACATCATCAGCCAGAAGACGTCCACTGCTGAACATAGGCCCTTTAACCTCCACACTGAACGATATCCTGCCATCTGCATCAACTGAATACCCGTCACACTCACAATGTCGTCGATCCATCTAGTAGGAGGCCTACATACGCTGCGTCTTCCGGTCCGTGGTCTATTGCTGGACTAAGTTATTAACATGGTATTCTCCCGTTGGCAGCGGTAGCCTGCTGACCCGCAACCTGGGGGAGCTGGTGAAGAAGGAACACTTCATCCTGGACTCGGAGTACCTCACCACGCTGCTCGTCATCGTGCCCAAGTAATTAACTATGCTTCACAAATGCACTTTGTGCTAAAAGTAATCCCTACATAGTATATAACAAAGTCGCTTTATAAAAAAACGACTTTATCAGAACTGGACCAAATGGAAGCACCAGCTTTCAAATAAAAAATTCCCAGTCGAAAGTTCTGGGATAACACAGTCGAATTGATGACCTCCTTTTTGGAAGTCCGTTAAAAATAAGCTTGCGTTTAACCGCCAACTCGCCTGATGTTAAGCAATGATGCGGCCTTCGATGGAGCACGCTTGCCTAGAAGAAACCAATTCTTTCCAAAACATCTGCTTAGCCGGGAATATAACCAACGACCTCCGCTCATAAGGTAGCCGCCGAAAACTGAGCCACACCGGTTGTTACACACGACTTCATACGTTCAAACTCGCTATCTAATTAGACACTTATCTCTTTCTCTCGAAGGGCGATGTTCAACGACTGGAACGCCCACTACGAGAAGATCACCGACATGATAGTGCCTCGCTCCACGCAGCTCGTTCACCAAGACAACGACTACGGACTGTTCACAGTTACACTGTTTAAGAAGGTCAGTAAACATACCAGGGGCATTACGGCTAAATCTTAAGGCGGGCTCGAAACAGCGGAGCTCGGAATATCACGTGATGGTGAACCTTAACGCGCTGGAAAACAGTTTGCGGTTGCACAACTTTTCTCATCACCCAAACAGAATCGTTTAAAACAGGCAGCCGTAAGTTTAAAACAGGCAGCCGTAAGGACCCCGGACTAACTACTGAGACTCTTGTTATATTTTTATGATGAAGATCTGTAATCTCAGTGAAATTGAAATTAAATTTATTCACAAAAAATAGGGTTATACATTGGTCTTAGGTATTTTATATTTAGTTCTCCTATTTTGCCGTTACTCGGCATGTGAATTTAGACATAAAAATAAATGTCAAAGTATACAATGATTATGTCAAATACTTGATTACAATGTTACCTTAATACGTCAAAATAAAAATAAGAATTTGATTAAAGTAAAAAGTTTACGTAGTAAGTCACAAAAAAAAGAGAAGAGAAAAAACTAGTATCTATGTCAAAGTATACAATTATTAAGTCTAATTTTTATTTTTTTTATTACAATATATTAAATTAAGATGTCAAAATAAAATAATAATTAGAACAATATTCACATTTTTGGGTCACTTAAAAAAGCTTTTAAACAATAAAAACGTTTTTCGATTAACCATGTCTTAAGTTTTTTCCGGAACAATCTATAAGGAAGCTCTTTTAGCGATGTCGGTAGTTTATTATAAACAGTGATACACATGGCATAGCAATTCTTGTGAAACAGTGCCAATCGCGGATGATGTTCGAGAACAAGTCTCTGTCCATTTCTTGTATTACGAGGAAATACATCTTTAGCCGTGGTGAACAAATCGGAATGATTACGAACAAATACTGCTATTTCGAAAATATACATGCATGTCAGCGTCAAGATTCCAAGATCTTTGAAGAAAGGTTTGCAGGACTCGTATGGACGAATACCTACCATTGCGCGTATGCACCTTTTTTGCGATAAGAAAACTTTTTTTATATCTGTAGAGTTACCCCAGAGTAGAAGGCCATACCGTAGGACGGAGCTTACATAGCCATGGTATGCAAGTAGCACGGTCTTTTGTGATGCAGTTTTTCGAAGTTTATTAAGAACAAAGACAAATCTATTAACTCTGGTACAGACGTTTTTTATATGGTCTTTCCAGTCTACATATTGATCTACAGTGATACCTAAAAACTTAACTGTATTCGCCTCATTCAAATTTATATTATTATACATGATTTGTCTACTACTGGATTTAGATCCATGAGTCAAAAAATTTACATAATTAGTTTTCGTCAAATTAACTTTAAGATTATTTTCGTCTAGCCATTTAATAATTGATTTGATTGTCTGATTAATTTCAATGTCAAAAGTCGTGTCCTTTTTTTTACTTGTTAATATAATAGAAATATCGTCTGCAAATAATGTACATTTATAATGAGTAACATCGGGTAAATCGTTAATATATAATAAGAATAGTAACGGCCCCAGGACACTGCCTTGAGGGACGCCATACCTATTTATTTGATACGTTGATCGAGTGCGACATATTTCAAAATTTTTATCTAAATTAGAAACTTCAACACATTGTTCTCGATTTGCTAAGTAGCTTCTTAACCATTCTAAAGCAGGACCTCTTATACCATAATTATCTAGTTTTTGTAAAAGAAGTGAATGCGATACGAAATCGAACGCTTTTGACATATCAAAGAAGACAGCCATTGTCTCCAACTTTTTGTCCAGATTTAAAAGGATATTATGTACCAGATGATATGAAGCTAAAGTTGTAGATTTTCCCCTTTGAAAACCGTTCTGCTCTTTCTTGATTACTTCAAACTTATTCAAAAAAATTATCAACCTTTTATGCATGGCCTTTTCGAAAATCTTTGACAGTATTGGGATCAATGTAATGGGTCTATAGTTATTCACATCAGTCTTATCCCCTTTTTTGTGGAGTGGTTTAACAATAGATTTTTTGAGAACACATGGAAAAACTCCACTTTCAAAAGAAAGATTTATTAGATGTGTGAGTACTGGAACAATTAGATTAACACATTTCTTCAAAATATCAGTCCGTATTTCATCATGCCCTACAGAGTACGTGTTATTTAGAGACATAATGATGTTATGAACTTCTACACAGCTTAACGGACTCAGAAATATGCTACTGTTTAAGCGGGTTTTATTTGTATTTTTACAAGAATTATGATTTTGATTAGTTTGAGCAATGTAGTGACTATTGAATTCGTCTGCTATTTCTTGCGGCGTTTTTAGTAGTTTATTCCCTACTTTAACACTTTCAATAAAATTACTTTGTATGTTTCTATCTGAGTCATCATTTATTACACCCCATGCGGCTTTACATTTATTATGAGAGTTAGATATAAAGTTGTGGTTAAAAATTTGTTGTGACTGATAGATACAACGTCGCAAAATTTTAGAATAGTTTTCATAACATCTCTTCGACTGTTTTGTTTTTTGTTTATAGAAATTATAACGCAGTGTCCTCTTAGTTTGACAACTCCTGCGGAGACCTTTGCTCACCCATTTTAGGTCCCGTCGCTTTTGTGTGACTTTGTACCTT
The DNA here is from genome assembly GCA_949125355.1 of Agriopis leucophaearia. Classification (NCBI taxonomy): domain Eukaryota; kingdom Metazoa; phylum Arthropoda; class Insecta; order Lepidoptera; family Geometridae; genus Agriopis; species Agriopis leucophaearia. The sequence goes on along the minus strand of OX421285.1, from coordinate 1,687,346 downwards.
AGTTTGGGAAAACATAGATTGTAGAACAAACAAAATTCTTCGTAAAAACTGGTAAAGGCGTTATTCAAGTCTGTAGTAGCATATACATCATTAAAACTTAAACATTTCAAACAATTTATGAATTTATTTATATTTTCTGGACTATAGGCTCGTTTTGTTATATAATAAACAGTTACTGGGAGTATACTCTTTTTACACGGTAAGCTAATCATTTGAGCAGTGTCGTGGTCAGAGAGACCAAGTTTTAGTATTTCGCTGACACCATTTTTAGCATTACTTATAATGTGGTCAAGACATGCCTTCAACCTCGTTGGTTCCTTTATTCGCAGAATGAGTTTATAGTTTTTTAACAAATTAATCAAATTTGTAGCCGCATTACTTTGTATCAATGTATTTATATTTATATCACCTACTAGAACTAAGTGATATCTCCACTCGAAGGAGAGAGTGAAAAAATGACTCCTAACACTAGATTACGATGCTACGGACAGTGGCGTAGCTATCGGAGGGCTAGGCGGTGCCGTGCAACGGGGCCCTCAAGCTCAGAGGGCCCTCGGACCCTGACCAACAAACCTCAAACTTAATTGGCTATTATTTTCCCTTCATACTCATACATGTAGTAAGTAGCATTGACCACAATAAAGAGATGATAATAAAGAAGCTTTGTAAATTTAAAGTATTTATATTTTTACTTGATAAAACAAAACCCTGTTTAGACAGGGCCCCATTTTTTATGCACCAGGGCCTTTGATTACCTAGCTACGCCACTGGCTACGGAGGCTTTGTTTATCATTCAAAAATTAAAATTTAATTTAATTTTTGACTGTTTTAAATTTAGATTAAAACGCTGGCTTATCGACCAAGCGTTTTATGATTTTGACCAGTTTCTAAAAACTGACGGTAAAAAAATCTAATTTAGGTGTATGTACGGAGTTTTTACTAATTTAATGTTTGATTATTATTTGCTGATATTTAATTTTAGTTCATATTATGTTGTATATTTTTTCATATACATTTTCTATGTAATTGATTATAAGGCCTGACCTGTAAACATATGTTTATCAATAAATGACTTTGACTTTCATTCAATCATGAATAATACTATTAATAACTTAAATTAATATTAAAAACATTTGTTCACAACACTACACTTCCACTTTCACACACACGTACATACATACATCCACATCCACACACACATACAATCACTAGCCTAAAACATTAATAGTAATCAAAATAGTACTAAGTTCTCGATTATTAATAGTATTTTTGTAATCGAGCACAGTCTCCCGCGATACAGGCTAGCCCTAGAACGGGGACTACTAGAAAACTGTACACTTACATTGCATTTTAAGGGAAAATATAGATTTTGTATTTAAGTGTACCGTAAACGATGAGCAACCTGAACTATGATGGCCAGGGGATTGTCTGACAGCACCCAGTTCAATTCTCGGCCCTGCACTATGACTAATTAAGTATCTAAATAAATTATGTGCAGTTTGGATGCCATCGCTCTAAAATGGTAAAGGAAAAACATTGTGAAGAAACCGGTATGTCCAAGAACCTCAAAAGACAGCCCCGGTTATATTATCTTTGCAATAAACGAAATATGAATGGTTTTGTAGTGGTAGGACTCTTTTGCAGGGGTCCGCCTGGGGAAGTAGCACACCTTTGCCAGTTATTCAACCGCCAAGCAGTAGTGTGTTTCGAATTGAAGGGCAATGTTTCCAGCGAAATTACAGGGTACACAGAGATTTGACATCTTATATCTCGGGGTGACGAGCGCAGTGCATTGCCATCCAGGGTTTTGAACTGTTGAAGTTCAAAATTCTGAGTGGCGTTGAGCTGTTATGGGCAAGCGTGAAGAGCCATCAGGCGAGCGACTTGGATCGTCTCGTCAGTATCATAAAAAAAGAATATGAAAAACCTAAAAGCACAATAATTTGTCCAGGTTGTGGAGGAGTTCAAGCTGCACGCCCGTGAACGCAAGTTCGTTGTGCGCGAGTTCTGCTACAGCGAGGAAGCTCTGTCCGCCGGCAAGAACGAGATCACCCGTCTCGTCACTGATAAGAAGAAGCAGTTTGTACGTATTCACATCCTTCTACAGGGTTCTTATTAACTAGCTGCGCCCCGCGGTTTCACCCGCGTGCTGATGATGAAAAGTAGCCTATGTGTTAATCCAGGACATAAGCAATGTATATTCAAAATTTCGTACAAATCCATCCAGCCGTTTCTGCGTGTTTTAGTAACAATCATCCATCCATACATCCATCCAAACTTTCACATATATGATACTAGCTGCGCCCCGCGGTTTCACTCGCGTGCTGATGAAAATCGATGATGATAAAAAAAGAAGCCTATGTGTTAATCCAGGACATAAGTAATGCATATTCCAAATTTCATCCAAATCCATACAGCCGTAACAAACATACATCCATCCATACTTTCACCACAGCTTTCACATACAGTAGAATCCGTTTATTATGACTCCGCCTATATTGATCAACCGCTTATTATGAAGTAATTACACAGCGAAGTTTGGTTTTCATATAAAATCCATCCATCCATACATCCAAACTTTCACATATATGATATTAGTGTGATTTATTTTTGAACTGATATAAATTTTGTTTTCGTTGATAGGCTATATTGATGATCAGCTTTTTTATGAGGTAATGAATGTATATCATCATCATGTCTATTCCCTCGTTTCCTCCCAGGGTCCGCTGGTGCGATGGCTGAAGGTGAACTTCTCCGAGTGTTTCTGCGCCTGGATCCACGTGAAGGCGCTCCGTGTCTTCGTGGAGTCCGTATTGAGGTTAGTATTATGATACGGTAGATCACTGATGTTTATATAATTGAAACCAATAGCTTTGATCAAGAAATTAATTTAATATAATATGTTTATTGGAATAATAATTTAAATTGGTTAGATAGATAAACTCTTTATTGTTCATACCACAAATTACATATTACACAATAAAATGGCTTTAAAAAAACTAGCGTAACAATCGGCGGCCTTATCGCTAAGAGCGATCTCTTCCAGGCAACCTTCGTCAGACATCAGACAGTAGTCAGATATACTCTTTTTTGGCTCTTCTAAAAAATTGTGTGTCTTCCAATAGTGAGAATGAAAGTATTATTCTTATTCATAAGTTGCACTTATTTTCTCATAGAAGTTGATAAAAGTTAGTGTCCACCTCAGGAACAAACAACTATATTAAGCAAAAAATTAAAAAAATGTTCCTACTCAATACTGCAATGTTGTAATGAGAGTAGTGGTAGGACTCTTGTAGGGGTCCGCCTGGGGAAGTACAACACCTTTGCCTTTGAAGGGCAATGTTTCCAGTGAAATTATAGGTCGCACAGAGATTTGACATCTTATATCTCGGGGTGACGAGCACAGTGCATTGCCATCCAGGGTTGTGAACTGTTGAAGTTCAAAATTCTGAGTGGCGTTGTGCTGTTATGGGCAAGCGTGAAGAGCCATCAGGCGAGCGACTTCGCTAGTCTCGTCACCCAGTATTATAAAAAAAAAGTTCTTTTCGAATAGATGTGATTAAAAAATCTATTAATACTTGTTATTCCAGATACGGTCTCCCGGTGAACTTCCAAGCGGTGGTGATGGTACCAGCTCGTAAGAACACCAAGAAACTGCGCGACGTGCTTCAGCAGCTGTACGCACATCTGGACCACTCCGCGCAGTCGCACGCCTCCGCGCAGGACGTGAGTATACCGCTTTATGGCTAGACACAACTCGGTTTTTACAAGCTTATAAAAAATAAAAAATATCTGGGACATTTTTACACACACGGTCATCTGACCCCAAACTAAGCAAAGCTTGTAATATGGCTGCCAGAGACTGATATACATATATATATATATATTTTTAATACATACTTCAATATATATTAACACCCAGGCAAAGAACAAACACAAATGTTTGCCCGAGGTGGGAATCGAACCCTGCTGTGATTTAACTTGCAATATTTGTATTTTAGTTCGTTAGTTTAAGCATCCCTGGCGCACTCTGCACTAGGTATGAAGCTACAAGTATTCGTCTTGTCGGACTTGCCTTGTCCGCTGCCGCACGATAGACAGAGATAACGTGACAAGAGTTACGAGATAGACAGAGAGGCAACTGAACAGACACGAAATGTTGTGTACCATTATGATAGCTGGTTTTAAGTTTTACCATGACATAGTTGCTGCACTCACGAGTTGGGTCCTGACTAGGAAACTCCTCATTGGTTAGCAGCAGAAAAACATGAAAAGATGCATACTAATTCAATTATGATAGCCCATTCTAAGTGTCACCAAGTCATGGCTACAAAAGATTGTCTTTAATAATTAAAAAAACAAAACAAAATTTGTTTAAGATGGGCAAATTTGATTACTTATAACATATTTCCCTCTCTTTCTCTCCCGTTGCTCAGACACCGTTTGAGGTCAACCAAACACAGCTAAAGCCTATATATTTCTTCTTTCCTCTTAAGAGGCTTTTGGCGTCGCACGTTTTGCGCATTTGCCAGTTGCCAAGTTTTATTAAATATCGTCAAACTAGTCAAAGTCAAGTCCAAGTCATGCCTCAGTAAAGTGTTGGAGACTTTACTAGACTTCTGAGAAGTTTTGGAAACATCACGAAACTAAATGCTTCACCTCATTATATCACTTCGAGCATGTTTACGAACACTTATTCAGTCTATACTTATGTTTGTTTCGTTCTATTCCTTATGTTGCTCCCCTAATCTTGTCTATGTATAAACTCTTATTTGATCTCTGTCCACAGAACGCGGAGCTGGCGGGTCTCGGGTTCGGTTCGTCCGAATACTTCCCCTACGTCTCTTACAAAATCAACATCGACATGATAGAAAAGGCGGCTTAAACTCTGCTGCAACACTTGTATATTAGGTAAGTCACAGAGTAACCTACCCTGCGATGTGGCTTAAACTGGGTTGCAACACTTGTATATTAGTCACACAGAATGCAACCTACCCTGCGATGTGGCTTAAACTGGGTTGCAACACTTGTATATTAGTTACACAGAGTGTAACCTACCCTGCGATGTGGCTTAAACTGGGTTGCAACACTTGTAGATTAGTTACACAGAGTGTAACCTACCCTGCGATGTGCCTTAAACTGGGTTGCAACACTTGTATGTTAGTTACACAGAGTGTAACCTACCCTGCGATGTGCCTTAAACTGGGTTGCAACACTTGTATGTTAGTTACACAGAGTGTAACCTACCCTGCGATGTGCCTTAAACTGGGATGCAACACTTGTAGATTAGTTACACAGAGTGTAACCTACCCTGCGATGTGGCTTAAACTGGGTTGCAACACTTGTAGATTAGTTTCACAGAGTGTAACCTACCCTGCGATGTGGCTTAAACTGGGTTGCAACACTTGTATGTTAGTTACACAGAGTGTAACCTACCCTGCGATGTGGCTTAAACTGGGTTGCAACACTTGTAGATTAGTTACACAGAGTGTAACCTACCCTGCGATGTGGCTTAAACTGGGTTGCAACACTTGTATGTTAGTTACACAGAGTGTAACCTACCCTGCGATGTGCCTTAAACTGGGTTGCAACACTTGTATGTTAGTTACACAGAGTGTAACCTACCCTGCGATGTGCCTTAAACTGGGTTGCAACACTTGTATGTTAGTTACACAGAGTGTAACCTACCCTGCGATGTGCCTTAAACTGGGATGCAACACTTGTAGATTAGTTACACAGAGTGTAACCTACCCTGCGATGTGGCTTAAACTGGGTTGCAACACTTGTACATTAGTCACACAGAGTGTAACCTACCCTGCGATCTGGCTTAAACTCTGCTGCACCACTTGTATATTAGACAAGTCACACAGAGTCTTAAGAGCAACCTATCCTGCGATGTGGCTTATAGGGTGTTGATGGGACTATCCAAGAGATACAACCACCATTGTTTAAGTTACTAACTACTATTTCTCTAACATAAGAAAATAAGATAACAATTTGTAAAGTTCGTATTACAAGCCCGTAGTTGTGGGGTGATTTCTGTTCTAAGTTGTATTTTTTTGTTCTTGAAAAAATGAAAAAAATTATAAATGTTTTATTACTGCAAATATAGTATATACACGAAAATAAAATAATGCAAATATAATATATACACGAAAATAAAGTTCTATAGTACCTACATACATTGCAGAGACGTATTTGTATAGTGAAAAATACATCAGTTTCCTTCTTGTCTTTCTTCATGCTCGCTATTCTTTCTTAATAGGAGTCTTTTGTGCCTGTATCAAAAATATCGCAAAATCTTGGCGCTCCCGCATTATTCATAAAAAAAAGTTTATTCATTCAAGAAATCTTCGAAATGTCAGGAATTACTACGTGATAAAGCCTGTTAACAACGGTGGAAAGACAATTCGTCCTCGGACCGTGCTAGGCCTGCGGTAAGACTTACCAATTAGATCGATACAGTGGTTCTGGGCATTCTGGTGTTACCTGAACCATATCCCAGTAGGTGTAGTGTCTGCAGCAACAAATCTGTGGCTCCAAAATAATCATCTCTTGTAGATAATTGATGTATAGTTATATGTTTGTTTTTTTCAGGTAATGTTACCAAGGCCAGCCTGGTGATGATCGTTCCTCGGTCACAAACAATAGTAGTTCTACCGGACGTTGTACAATTATATTTTACTATCGCAAATTATACCTTCCTTTGCCCTTGTAAAGATCATTATATATTTTTCTATGTACAGAATTTTAGATGTTTTTTTGACAGTTTTTAATTATCATGGTTTCATATCAGTTTGAGTTAATATTCAGATTGTTTTAGGTATTTATTATTATTCGTTGCCAGTGGTTCTATCGTTTGGTCCTACTGGTGGTAGATAATGAAGTTTATTGGTACTACTAATCAAATGCATTATTTAAAACTGTTCGAACTGTAGAATGACCAGTATCAGTAGGACCGTGAATAAGCAAACTACCCACAGTACAACTGGAAACATTGGTTGTCTAAACCAGGGGGATCTGTTAGCACCACAGGTAATGAATTTATGTATGTTATTGATAAGAATGCCATTTTAAATAAATTAAATGCAATGCAATAATATGATAGCTTGATTGAACAATAATTTATGGAAACGCAACAATTATTTTCAGTATTATGAGTTGCAGAGTTAAATAGTAGTGCGTATATTTCAAATGTTGGAACTGTATAAATAAATGGAATTATATATTGGAGTTACTGCAAAGCTATGTAAATAAGAACATTCCTCATTGTAACTTGTGTAGTACATAATAAAAATATTATTGAAGTTACTGTTTTTTGTTGTTTTATTTTTAGGATAAAGCTTTAAACAGGAAACCGCGTGGTGTAGACTCGAGACTTGGGTGGGCTCTAGAAGGCAGTAATACACTGGTACAGAATGTATAACCCGTGCACCCACTAGTGGTCCTTAATCCCGAGTTAAAGCTTTGAGTCTATTGATCAGCTGCTGTAAGCAATCAAGCACTCCATCCCTAATTGAAAACAATGTGTTGGTGTTACAAGTATCTAAAGGCGACAGTGACTGCTCCATCAGGCGGCCCGTCTGCTTGTTCGCCACCTATGGCATTAAAAAAATCGGTTCCAAGCATCAAGCTTTGCTTCTCACCATTAACACATAACACCATGATCAAAGGCCCAAAGTTATTAGCCTCGTTTGTGGCAACACGAAACTTCGTGGCCCGCGCCGGCATTGTTTACAGAGATGCAGGGCCTTGAGTCGTGCAACATGTTGTTCATTCAAAGAGCTTTTGGCGGCGCCCCACGCACCGTTTCCTCATAGTCATACTAGTTTGTCATACCAGTATGACCACGAGGATATACATGTCCAGATGGTCCTACTCTCACTTCTGCACATCCTGTGAGGAAAACAAATGCTAGACTGTTAGAAAAAAAAAAGAGAACTTCCTATTTAGTTATATATACCAAAGAAATTAGCATTACGGGGTCGTGGTCCAACTACTCTATCCAGCCAGTTGTATCACGGGCCTTTGATAGGGTCAATGGTCCAATTTATATTTTTAGATGCCTACCGCATAGTCTTGCGAATCCACAATACTGTATTACTGTGATATGGGACACTTAGAATGAAATGACACATGAAAAATCTAGTTGGCTGTTGACTCATGCTTTAACGAAAGTCTAAGCATGAGTCATGAGAATCCTAAAAAGCATTGTTTGTTAAAAGAATTTGATTTGTTACGCAATAAACTATTGAAACAGAATGTTTGAACCTAAAAATCTTTTCTTTGGCGAATCTTTAGTGTATGTGTCGTTTCACATCACACACACATCATCAGCCAATTAACGTCCACTGTTGGACAAGGCCTCCTTCATAGAGAGGGGTGTTACCATAATCCCCACGCTTGGCAGGCGGCTTGGGGATCGCAGTACGTTCACCGGGTACTATTAGGACGCTGCTGCCCATCCTTCGGTGGTTCTGGTTGTAGATTTAGGACATACCCGGGTCCACGGGTGTATGTGTCGTTTAACCTATTTAAAAAGATAATAAGGGGCCTTCACTCCTTTATTGTCCCAGGGTCTCCAGACCTCTAAATCCAAAGCTTAACAGAGAAATTCTGCTTCAAGAGTAGCCAGACTCCCTCAGCTCTACAGTTACCTAATACTGGGCGCCCTAGAGTTACAAACTGGCAGGAAAATTGCCCACAAGAGTGCCCACTCCCGCAGTAGAACTTTCATTATCCCAATTTAAACCACGAAAGTAGCATTGACCTCTTGAATGTCGCTAAATCAACTTCAGACTCGAGTGGTTTGCTACTTAAATTAATATATGCTTAACACATGCTGAGGGACATTATCAAGCGAGAAAATAAGACAAAGCATTTTTAGCCAACATGATTAAATTAACGTTTCGTGGTATTTAGTGGCTTGTCTTGTACCATTTGATCATACCAGTTTAGAACAAAATTTCACGGTTATATTGACCTACTGATAATCTAAAGAAAAAATTTATTCAATGTAAAATATTTAGATACTTATATTTTGTTTCAAAAATGATAACTTATATAAAAGACTTATAAATAATGGAATACGTGTTAAACTAATTAATCTTTCCATTCGTCATCCTCCGTCGTATTATTGTCAGGGTCTGGAGATTCGCCTTCCTCATCCATCCTCTTGAACAGGGAAGTTAAAAGTTTCTTGTTGATGATGTCTGTTTGGCTGATTTCCCTGGTTGGCTGGTCTAGTACCTCTTCTGGATTGTTGTTTTTGGTTGTCTTTTCTGGCTCCGGCATCGTGATTATAGTTGATTAAACTGAAATTAATTGAAACCAGTCGAAAGTATTAAATTGGAACAAAAGAAAAACACTAAACAGTTTTTCAGCAGTCCATCAGTGACATTCTGTGGCTCTCGTTAGAGAGTAGTATATTCCTTGATTTCCTTGTTCTGTGGTGACACTGACAAGACAAGACAAAAAACCACATTCATATTGTGAAATTGTCTCTGTGTCAGGCTAGACAGTTTTTTTTTGCTATTTTTGTGTTTTTCGGCAATTCCTGAGCATGCTAGAGCTAATAAGGCCATACCGCTTTTCTTTAATATTTAACTGTGGTATGAGTAAGTTGGGAATTTACTAAAGTCCGGTCGCGGAGCCGTCGGTGTGCGGACTTTAGAGGCTCTTTCGGAGTTTTTGAGCTTGCTTATGAGGGCTATAGTGAATAATAATTAATCACTATACATCAACACTCGAAAATACACAAGTTTAGAAAAATAATAAAATAAGGCAATATGTACAGACGATATGATTATGAAAATGCTTACTTTGGCGCTAAAACTATACTTGAATGCTGCGTTCAGAATTCTGAAAAAATATATGTATATTTGACTTTTAGCCGGGCGTGGATTCTCTTAGAAATATAAATTTAGGGCGTAACAAAAGATGTAAAAGTTTTTTTTTCTTTACTTAACTATTTAGTTACAAAATAATTATTGATTACAATATTTTATCCATAAGATTAATCTGGGACTAATCGGATTAAATTAAAATACAGCTGCGTTCAAATTTTTTTTCTGGCATCCCAAAGTACCTACCGTTTCGGCCAGCGACATTTTCGTCTGCTCACTGCTGGTGTATTTGACCCGTAAAAAGCCCTTAAAAGTTAGTAATTATCTTCGAAATTGTAATTAGTTCTTCGTACAAACACACCAGTGAAGCTTTTTGTGATAATATCTGAAAATGTTAAGGAAATTGTGTTCCAATGTCGGCAGTGTCTCTTACATAACTTTGCTTCTGTAGGACATAACCTGCAGTCGATCATCTGATTTTGATTCGATAATTAAATTTTGTGCATTTGTTTTCAGAGCCTCGAAAATGTTGGGACGTTTATCGCCGGGTGTTTGCACCCAGGTTGTGGCCGTGGTCAATAACCAGCAGAACAGGAATATGGCTACTCTAAAGCAAATTTCCATGCGTCTCAAGTCTGTGAAAAATATCCAAAAAATCACCCAATCCATGAAGATGGTGTCAGCCGCCAAGTTAGTACAAAGATCATATTTGTAACAGCAAAGTTTGAACTGTGTTACACGAATAAGTAGGCATAAAAATGAAGACGTAAACTATGGATACCTAATGTCAGATTAATCAAACTTGTGGTCTTCAATCAACAAATGACGATCTATAAATCAATAGAAACAAAAATAATTTTACTTAATCGTCAAGTGTAACACACTTAACGATTCACAAGTGTAAGACACTTCTTAAGTGTAACACACTCGCCTTAACTTCCCATCTATTTAGTTCAAGCACTTCATACAATAAAATAGTACAATGTCGGATTTATAGGTGGACAAGGTGGCCTACCAACCATGATTTTCAGGGATTTCTTTCAGAGCTGTCAGAACAGTTTTGAAAAGCTGGGGGCACCGTCTAAATCTTGCCCAGGGCAGGTAGTACCGGCACTAGAGACCTACTCCCATTTTCGTCTATGTCATAAGTGATACAACAAAAGTCATAATCAGTTCCATTAGTTTTTATACAGATTCCATCAGTTACATAGTGTAACAAGGTATTTTACCTGTCTTTGTGACAAGTGCAGTGCATTATAGTGCAGGATTTTAAGTTCACAATTCCGGGTGGCACTGTAGGCTAGTAGTATATTTTAATCAGTAGATAGGTTGTGCCCACCACCATATTGGCTAGACAAATGTAAGGTACATTATCATACTCTTTACAGCCGTCTCTCAGTCACATACTCCGAGTGTCCGGCAACACATTTTATATTTATTTTTATTGCAAAATAGGCTTGCGTTTGACCGCTTACTCGCCTGATGTTAAGCGATGATGCGGCCTACGGTGGATCAAGCTTGCCTAGAAGAAACCGATTCACTTTAACATTGTATCTAATTAAGTGTTTTAGCAAAAATAGTTGTAATAAAATGCCTTTCTGTGTTTTCATAAACTGCACAAACTACACAAGTTCCGTGAGAGACAAGATTTTTTTCATCCCACCTATTCGAAAAGGACCATTTGGTTCGCCTTTAAGTGCACCTAAAGGTGGTGTTTTCTATAAGAAACTTTTAGTGGGCAGTAATGAGTTTTTAATCTTCTTTATAAGTGCACCGCAATTATCTTTTCCGCGCACTTTTTGAATTTGGAACAATCCTCTTAAATAAGTGCACCGCAATTATCTTTGCCGCGCACTTTTTGAATTTGGAACATCTTAGTTTTCAGCGCCAAAGAAATCGAACGCAAATATTGTTTGAATAAAGACTGGCTGGTATGACGGCTGTCGGCGGACGGACACAGTCGCGCCGCCGCTGAATAAAAAAAAAAGAAATTAAATTAAAAACGCGCGAACTAACAGCCCGCGTTTTCGTCAATTTTGACGGCTTTTTAGAAATTCATGGTTGTGTTGTGGTTTTTTAAAGTTGTTTTATTATTAGATAATTTAATTTCAATTGAGTTGTTACTCTATGTTTTATTAAATAATAATATAACAAAGAAATATCAATAATCAAATATGAGCCGCCTTTTATTTTCTCATAGTGGGTGATGAAAAGTAGAGTGTGTCACTCGGGCGCAAAATAATATTTTGGCTCGGGCAATGTACTTTGAATCTCTCGCTACGCTCAGAATTTTACTAAAGAATCCCTCACTTCGCTCTGGATTCAAAAAAGCGCCCTCGCTGTAAAAATATTTTGTCCCTTACGACAATCTACTATTATTTCATGAGCAAGTACTGTATTT